>CM019823.1:146518941-147136717 GCA_009763385.1 Coix lacryma-jobi var. lacryma-jobi | reverse complement strand
CGTGCCCAAACGCTGCGCCAAGCTCGCTCTTCTAGGAAGGTGGTGATTCATAGCCCGTCTCATGGCATGAACACTTGTGCTCCTAGTAAGAAGTCCATTTTGTTGATGGGTTTTATGACTCCTTTCTAGTGGGGGATAGGTCATGGTCGTGGACATGCTTCTAGTGCTTCTTCTCTGGTCCCCAGTCATGCTTTTCATGATGCTTCTATTGGTTCTTCTACAAGACCTTGGAAGATGTTGCCTCTTTTCCCGTGGTACGACTCGTTCTTCTCCTCGAGTTGTCCTTTTGAGGAAGTTCCAAGGGTGTTTCACAATTGCTTTTGAACCAGCATTTGCATCATGCTAACCCACAGGATAAGTGAGATTTGTGACCAAGTTCTGGATTCCCAAGTACATGCTTGCTAACCCTTCGGGATCCAAGACTCGGGTTATTTTGTCCTCTTGTTGTAGATATGAGGACGCGGGTGGAGAACATGCGCCTGATGGAGCTTGATCTTTTAGATGTGATCAAGTGTTGATGGTTCTCTCTACATCCCGCTTAAGATTTGCCTCCAAGAGAGGTTTGTATAGCTTGGTGAGCTTTCTTTCACACTCATACCTTGTACATTCATGGTCTATTGCTTGTGGTATGAGATGGATCATCATGTGCTCACTTGTATAGCTTTTACATGTACATTTTCTTTTGTATCATGTTTTGTTTTAGTCTAGCATGTGTTATCCTGTATATCATGTCATGCTAGCTTATGTATAGTTTTTGTGAGAAGCCACTTTTTCATGCTAGTTGGTGATCCTCATGCATTATGCCATGTTTTACCATATTTCTCCATGAGCTTTACATGTAGAGGTATGATGTTCATTAGGTGTCACTTTTTCAGGTGCTAGTTTTGTTAGCTACATGTACCTTGTTGATATGATTAGTTTGAGCACTAGTCTTTCCTCGATTTTATCATGTTACATGCTTTTGGATCTATTGCTATCATTACCTTATCTTGCATTGTGTTGTGTGAGGCTTAGGCTATGTTGTTGGGTTGATCATGTTTTTAGGCTGCATTGAGCTATATATAGTGCTTTATCCTGTTGCATGGTAGTCTAGACTAGTTTGAGTTCAGTTCTCCTTGCGGTCATCATCATAGGTAGATCTCTTTTTCTGAGAGTTCACCTTATGCTTATTTGACTAACCGTTCTCATGGAGACCTTTGAGGTCACACTGGACGAGACAATGCCTTGTGTTTTCTTCTGCTTTTGAGTGTGCAGGAGAACAGGAGCCTGGAGAGAGCAATTCGGCTCACGGACCCGATCCCACTTCTTCCACGACTTGGGGTTCCGTTCGAGCAGATTCTCCAGTGAGCACCAGCAGCACCTGGGCGAGGCGGCAGCATCAGGCGAAGGGGAGACGACTTCGGCGAGGCAGGCGCCCCGGAGTCAGCAATGCCTCACAGCAAGTTACAAGCGTCCCCTTGAGCATCACACCAGCAGGCGGTCATACGCTTCATGAGGTATCTCCGACCACTTCTCAAAGTTCGTTTTTGGTACACCCCTCTCTGACCCCTTTCTGCTGTGTGGTCTTTCGATGTGGATTTTGCTGCCTGTGCTTGAGCGTTTCCTTGCTCTTCGCTTTGTGAGCTGGATGTGTGTTTCCCTTTTAGTTGGGGAAGCATTTTGCTTGTTGTATATTAGTTGGTCTTCTCCGATACCCTTTTGTTTTGGGTTTTCCTTTTTAAGCTAGTTTTGTTTTGTCTTTGATAAACTAGCTTTTGTATGCATTTCATCATGTATATCTTGCTTTTTAGAGCTTCATGAATATAGTAATGAGAATGAGATTATGCTCTTTTTGGTATGCCCTGCTTATTCATGATGATGCTTGTAGCTTAGGCTCTTTTTGATCACTTGATACATGTTATGAGCTAAGCTATTTTCTGTAAATGGTGAACTTGACTAATTGGTTATGAAACTTTAATTTGTTCACCATTGAGATCGGCAACTAGCATGGGTAGGATGTGTTGAGATCACTTGTGCTATCTTTTGTATGCTAGGTTGCTATGTCTCTTGCACTGAGTCATTCACTTGCTTGGATTGTTCATATTTATCTTGTGCTTAAAACTTGATCCAAGTCTAAGTGAAATGAAAAGATCGAGATGGGATTGCATGTGTCAGCACATCACGGTATCGAGACTGTTTCTCATTGCACATTTGAGTTAAACTTGAGCCGTGTAGTGTAAGACCGAAACCGGTGCTTTAAGCTTCCGATTGCTTTTCTTGCATAGGCTTAGCCCGGTTGAAAAGTTAGGCAATGACCATGCTTTTAACCTCTCGCAATCACATGCTTTAACTTGAACTTGTGTTAATACCGCTGCAAATCTCCAATAAAATTTGAAAAATGACACAAGTTTATGCTTCATTCTATTGCATGATGATTGGACTTTGCTAGGGGTAGTTCACCTTTTATACTTGAGTTAGCACTTGGTTGATTTCCTGTCTATTCATGCTAAGTGCTATTTTAGTGGTGGACTCCTTTTCAAATGGCTTAAAACTGCTCATATGATTATTTGTTCATATTTTGTATTCACTTGATCAGTTTGAGCCTTTGCTAGCATTTATGTTGATTGCTACACCTTCAGGGCAGCACCCTATTGAGCATCTTTTCATTCTGATTGCTATACACTTGAAGCTGTTGCATTGTGCATTTCATGCATTTTAGCTTAGTGTGCATACCCCCAGCTCCGATATTCTTTGTGGTCACCTTCAATTGGTTTCGGGCCACTTTTAATGCTTCTCACTGCCCCCATATGCTTTTGGATGACTTGTCTTGTGTTTTGTGTCAATTTTGTGGAAAATGTAAAAACCCCTCAGCATGTTCCCTTTTGTCAAGGGGGAGTAGCTGTTTTCAAGGGGGAGCTTGAGTGTTGGCACAAAGGGGAGAGTCATGCATTTTGGGGAGAGCTTTGAGCGAGGGGGAGTTTAGCCCTTTTGGTTTCTTCTTCAATTGGCATCTTCACTCGGTATAGCTCTTTTATGTGTTCCAATTGGTATCCATCTTCCGGTATGGAATGCAATTGATGTCTTGAGCTGTATTGCATAGCTTTTGTATATAGGCTTGCTTTCAGGGGGAGTCGCTTTTGTCTTGCTGCTTCTCCGCATGCTCCGAGTGTTTGTGCTCCATTTCGACTTGAGCCTTTTTTTGGGCTTTTTCAATTGGAATTGAACCTTCCTTGTGTTCCTTCATTGGTACGCTTCGATTGGTTTCCCATTGGTGCGGAGCATGTTTGGCCGTAAGGCATTGGTATCGAGCGTGCTAGTCGTGTTGAGCCATTTTGCCTCTCTCTTGAGGGACTAGCAGTTTTTGCTTGGTATTTTTGATTGGTTTGGAGCCTTCAGCTAGTTGTGTTGAGCCGTTTTGCCTCTGTCTTGAGGAACTAGCTGTTTTCACCAATATGTGGCTGATTTTGAATGGTATCAAATTTTCTGCTAGTTGTGTTGAGCCTCTGTGCCTCTATCTTGAGGGACTAGCAGTTTTGCTTCTTATGCGCTGTTTCAGCCTCATTTGGTGTCGAGCCTTGAGCTAGCGGTGTTGAGCCCCTTTTCTGCCTCTTCTTGAGGACTAGCTCATTTTTGACATGGTTGCATCGAGCCGTTGCCCATGTCTTTGGGAACCAAGTCTTTTGCTCTTTGCTGAGTTGTTGCTCCGATCCTTCGCTTGGTTGCGTCGAGCCGTTGCCCATTTCTTTGGGGACCAAGCTTTCGGTGTTGGTATCTCAAACCATCTCTTGTGCTTAGTTTTTGTCAATTCAATCATCAAGGGGGAGAAATTCAGAAACCCAAGTAAGGGGGAAATTTAGAAACCCAAGTAAGGGGGAGTAACCCAAGTGAATCCAAGTGGATAAGTACCTTGGTTTCTTTTTGTGATGATTGTTTGACAATTTTTGAGATTAGTTTTCGAGTGCCTTTTGGGATTCATGAAACTCTTGTCTTCTCTTGACTCTTCGGTTATGTGGAGGCTTTGCCCGCTTTTCCCATTTCTTTTGGGACCGAGAGCTTTTATTTGGAGTATTCATGATCCTCCCTCTCTCAAGTGGCCTTGTGTTTGCTTTTACCTGGCTTTTGGGCACTTGAGTGAGACTGGCCTTCAAACCCTTCCTTTTTGATTTTATTGTCAGTCAATGCATTCATCAAGGGGGAGATTGAGAATACATATGATGAATGATTGACTGTGTTGAGGAAGGTTTGAGGCTTTTACCCGGTTGAGTCATTATTTGCTATGCGCTTAATGCTTATGACTAACCGGTGGCGTGAGTTGTGTTGTGTTTATGTGTTGGTGTGTGTGTGTGCGACATGTGTCTCTTGGCTGTGTTGATGTGCAGGTGTGGAGCTCTTAGACAGTGGTCTATGGCGAGGTGAAGGTCAAGTTGAGCCGTGCCGTGCTGACGGACCGGGTGCGGTGAAGGATGGGCGTGCCGTGCGGCGGACGTGCCATGCCGACGAACCGAGCGGTGAAAGGCGGACGGGAGGCTTGGACTGACGGACCGGAGGGCCAGAGGACCAGCTGTAGTAGCTGGCACGTGACATCGGCAAGCAAGAGCACATGGGGATGTGCGGTGCATCGGCCGAGTCGGGAGGAAGGCGCTGGAGTCGGGTCGCTTGGCGGGAGGTCGGACACGGGCTTGCGTGCGGCGCAAGTGCCGTCGGCCGAGTCAAGAAGGAAGGCGAAGGCGTTGTGCCCGGCGTGGAGGCTGGACATGCATCGGCATCGGTGCCGGTGGTCGGGGTGTGAGAACCACATCCCGTCTACGGTGCGGGTTCGGTAGCTGAGCCTCAAAAAGCTACCATCGACGGTTTCTGAGTTTGGCCTCAAAACTCGGGATGGACGGTTTCCAGGTTTGGGCCTCAAAACCTGGGGTGGTGGGTTTCCGAGTTTGGGCCTCAAAACTCGGGGTGGCCGGTTTGCCTGGTTTGGGCCTCAAAACCAGGGGGTTGGTCCAAAAGGACGGTCGACGCGTGGCGGCACCGAGAGGCTTGCGTTGCGGCGAAGCTATCGGTGAGAAGGCGCGGCGGTCGACGGTGGCGGCACGTGGCGGCATCAGGGAGGTCGCGTCGAGGCGAAGCTACCGGATGTGCGGGCGTGGCCGTCGGATGAAGATGGACCGGTTTGGACGGTTGTACCCCTGGGGGTATTTCGTCGAGTGCTTAATGTAAGGGCGTTTGTGTCATTGGACGTGCGCCTATATATATGAGGCGGGCTGCTAGGGCAGCCGCATCCTTGGGAGTGCTAGGTGGTGTCTCTCTCATTTTGTTCCTGTGAGAGTAGGCTAGGGTTAGAGAGTTGGCTCTTGTTCTTGAGCTTTTTGCCATCCAAGCTTTGTTTTGCTGGAGTGGCTTGTAGCCCGACACCAAGTGCTTAATGAATCATCCATTCCTCTGAGTCCAAGGATCAAATTCGTGCTTTGATTTGTCTTGCGATTTTGTTCTTCGCGTTTGCACGTTTTCCCTCTTTTGTTCTTCACGTGAATTCTTATTTCGAGGGAAGTTTCGCAAATCCGTTTGAATCATCTTGTGTAGATTCGTGAGAGTCTTCTTTCTACCGAAGGAATTTCTCTAATACCTCACGAACTCACAGATCGGGCGGATTTAGTTTTGGATCCGTTCTTGTTCGTTTGCCCCGAATTCTTGCGATTCATCTATTTGGAGTTAGGTTCAAGCCATGATCTTTTAGGAGTAGCTCACTGACATCCTTGTGACTCCTCAGATCGAATCCGAGCCCTAGAGCTTTTGATTCGGAGGAGATCGAGTTGAATCCGCGGAAGAACAGCTCAGTTTCGGGGGCATCGGACGCTCGGTTTTGTTCCATCGGACGCTGACACCTTTTGCATCGGAGGCTCCTTTGCCTCGTGCCAGTTTTGGTGTTTTTGGAGTAGCCATCGGACGTTGCCATCGGACGCTGCGAGTCCACTGTTCACTACGTCCGATGCAAGTCCAGTAATGTTTTAGTTTTGCCTTTTTAGCATCGGACGCGTCCGTCGTCAGAGCATCGGACGCATCTGTTTTCGTCCCTCGAGCGAGCCGAGTCAGTCCACGCATCGCGGCTTCAGCCGAGCAGTGGCTGTTGGCCTCGAGCGAATCGGTGTTTTTCCCGAGGCCTCCCTCGAGCCTCGGGCGAGGCGGAGTCATCGCCTCGAGCCTCTGCCTCGAGCTTTTGCCTCGAGTCTCGGTCTCGACCTCGACCCTCGGCCTCGACCCTCGGCCTCGAGCCTCGGCCTCGAGCTTCTGTCTCGAGCATCGGTCTCGACCTCGACCCTCGGCTTCGAGCTTCTGTCTTGAGCCTCGGTCTCGACCTCGACCCTCGGCCTCGAGTCTCTGCCTCGAGTCTCGGTCTCGGCCTCGAGCCTCTGGCCTCGTGCCTCGGGCGAGTCGGAGCTTTTTGCCAAGGCCTTCCCGTGAGCCTCGAGCGAAACGAAGTTTTGCTCCGAGGCCTCCCTCAGCCTCGGGCGAGTCGGGGTTTCTCCCTGAGGCCTTTCTAGTGAGCCTCGGGCGAATCGGAGGTTTTCCCCGAAGCCTTTCCGCCTCGGCCTCGGGCGTCCGGTGCCTGTTGACCGGACGCTCCAGTGAGTCCAGTCAGTGCAGTCAGCGCACGTTTTCCTCCGTATCTTTTGCGTTCGAGCTCCGATTTGAGATCCGCTTTTTGTGTTGGATTCCCGATTCTGTGCTCTACAGAAATCGGGCTTCCCGCTTTGCGAGGTTGCCTGAATCCCCCTCGCGTTGCTCGGGGGAGGTTGAGGCTACCCAAACTCCATCATGTCACTAGTTGACTTGTGTGGATTTGGAAGAGGGAGCTTCTGTGGTGTCCCGCTGTGTTCCTAGGGAACATCCACCCATTATCTTGGGTCGTGGACATCACTTGTGTCGGTTTTGCTCTTGGGGTTGATTTTGTTGGGACAGAGGCCGTAGTTTCTGAAAGGAAATTTTTAGGCTCCCATTCACCCCCCTCTGGTCGCCTTGCTATAGCATTTTCGGTCCTTCAAGTACAACTAGTCGGAACACTTCAAATGATCAGGTTCATCTTACTTAAAACATTCGACCTTTCAATTTAAAGATCAATTCAATCTCAAAATATTATGAGCCGAATACGTCTTCTAATCTCAATATTTACCTATAACATTTTTGAGTGTCAACACACACAGTATACTGCACTTCAAGTAATAAATCATACTTCCTCCATCCCAAATTATAAGACGTTTGATTTTTTATCTCAAGTTTGACCACTGATCTTATTCAAAAAAAATTATACAAATATAGATAAATTTAAGTTATTCTTGAATAACTTTTATTAATAAATAAAGTTACGACAAAAGAAGTGGAACTTTGCAAAAAAATTGAATAAGACGAGTGGTTAAATTTGTTGCCAAAAAATAGTCAAACTTCTTATAATTTGGTATCGATTGAGTACTACTGCCAACAACAACGCAGATGTCAGCAAACTCACCATTCAACCATCCTACCATTTTCACATGCTTACTTCTAGAGTTGTAAAATTAATGTTCTCAAGCCAACCATTGAAATTTGATCGACACTGACTCAAAAATAAGTTGTGGCTGGGCCTGGAGGCCACGGCGCGGGCCGCGAACCACCTCCGCGCAGTCGCACCTGCGCTTGCCCCTGGCGGCTGGGCGGATGGGCCTACAGTGAAGGCTACAACTTCCTTGGCTCAATGCTATTTATCTATGTTTGCCTAGCTGTTCAAAAGTGTCAAGTATGAAAATTGTTTATTAACTTTATCATGCCTAGTTGTTTATCTATGTTTGTCTAGCTGTTCAGAAGTGTCAGGTATGAAAATTAATTTATATTGGAACGGTTAATTGGAAATGACTGAGAAACTAATGGATTATGATTCTCTCATGATCAGTTATGTTTCTCTCTAACTCCTACAGGTGAGGTAATCTAGGCTGGCGCTTCATTGGAAGGCAACAACTAGAGCCGTTGACTGGCCCTTCAGGTGAGGTAATCCAGGTTGGTGTCTCTCCTCTGGTATCCTGTTGCTTATTCTGCTTCAGCATTTACTTGATTGGTCTCTATGCAAGAATGACTACACATGATTTGCTTGAATGCTAGTGTCTTGGTTTGCTTCAAGGGAGGCAAGATGAGGATGAGCTCGGCGAGGGCGCCTGGGACGACGCATGGCTTGGTCTGCTTCATTGGAAGGCGAGGATGCCCAAGTTCACTCGCAAGTGAACAGTGGCACGGGCACGTCTGATGTGACAACATCGGAGCATCCGATGCCACGCATCAGACAGACCCAAGTCTAGTGAGCATCGGACGCGCGTCCGATGCCCACCAGGCCAGCGTCCGATGCCTGTTCCACAGGCAAAACTAACTCGGATCGCGACGTGGCCTTAGTGACTTTTCATCTTCACGACATAGGGTCTCTCTCAAAGCTACCTAGGGCTATGAAATAACAAGTGTGCACCACACCTACCTCAATAGACTCATCTAGGTCAAGGTACTGATTCACGCCCCCCTTTATAGTACGACCAAAAGAAAAACAAAGACCTAAGACTACCTAAGTGTCCTCCAACACCATATGACACTTAGCCTAGTCTACCACCGTCTTCGTCGTCCGTCCTTTGAAAACCTAAACGATTTTCATCGCCAGGGGACATGAACTCCATATGCCCGTATCGTCGCCATTACCGTGACCTAACTCATCCCTGTTTCTGCAAAACACACGTTAGTCATAGTAATCTTGTATTTCATCCAATCACCGAAACCCACTAGGGGCCAAGATGCGTTCAATCTCCCCCTTTTTGGTGATTGATGACTACACGATCTCGAGTATAGAGAGAAGAGGTTTTCAATATCATGACATGTATGAGCTTGCAATAAATAAGAGAAAATGATTAGGGGCAAGGTCATACATATCATGCCAACGCCCTGCACACAACAAGTTAGAGTGAATAGCTAGTGCAAGAGTAATATAGCTCGAATACCAACTGAAAAAGAATTAAGCACAAGTAATCGAGCGAAACGAAATGACATGTCATATAAGATATCATAGTGAGCACAAAACATGTCATGAGGTCCATAGCACACATATATAACAAAATATAGTGCAAAAGATGCGATATGGAAAGAGCGTATGTGAAAGTAACACAACATAAGAATCAAGACCCTCTCACATCGCTCCCCCTATCGCTATACTCGACCACTCTCCCCCTTTTGGCGTCAAACACCAAACTAAGCATCGAAGGGCGGAGGTGGCGCAAACGAGTCAGGTGCAGTCTTCAGAGTACGCTGAGAGAACTCAAACTGATGTAGGATTGCCTCGGAGTCTGACGAAGAGTCGCCGGTAGCCTGCTGACCATCTGGAGCTGGAAGCTATGGAGAAGCGATCCGGGTCTGCTCGGTTTGCTCTGGCTCTGTCTGCTCTGGCTCTGGCGCAGTCTCTGTAGCTGTGTCAACCTGAGTGTCGGAGTGTGGAAGCTCGTGTATCGTAGATAACTCAGGATCAACAGTAGTGGTCGTCTCTGACTAGACAGGCTCGGTCTGCTCTGAGGACGCGATGGAGCTCGGTAGAGTCTCAGTGGTGGAGGTCACAGGAGCTGTCGACATCTGGACTGGAGCCTGAAGATCTAGTGTGGGCATCCCGGTGAGCTCACTGAAGTTGGCCGACAAGTCACGCGTCACAGGTGGTAGTCGCGAACAGATAATCTGTCGGACGTGGAGTGAACCATGTGTGAAGCGGACTGAACAGCTGTGCCCCTCCTGGTGGTGTAGTGTAGCTCGTGAACTGGGAGGATCTAGGGGCAGAGAGCTGAGGCTGCTGGCTGTACTGCTGGGGCTGCGGTGGAACTAGTGGCGGCCACTGGAGCTGCTGTTGGGGCGGAGGCTGCTGCCACTGCCACTGAGGTGGACCACTCATAATCCTCTCCATGAAGCTTAGGGTCTGCTGCTGAAGCACCATCATTTGCCCCTGCAGGCCGTCGGACCGCTCTTGTGTCTGCTGCTGAGCGAGGGCCTGAGCCTGTGCTAACCGCTGCTGCTCCTGAGCCAACCGCTGGACGTCCTGGATCACAGTCCACTGCTACTCCTCCATCCATGAAAGAATCACAAGAAGCGCTGGATCAGAGGAAGCAGTACCACTCGTTCTGGCCTCAGTGTCATGGGAGCGAGACTGAACGTGAGGGGGAAGGTGGTAGTCCTCGTCGGAGCTGTCAGTGGGGTCCTCGGCGACAAACTGTCCCTCGCCCTCTAACTGTGCCAGCTCCTGCTCCGCGAGGGCTCAGACAGCCTCGTCCTGCTCTTGAGCTGACTCTGGCACCTCTGGCCGCTGTCGTGAGCTGGACGGTCGCTGCTGCTTTGACTGCCGACGGTCTCGATCGTGTCCCAATAGCTGACTCATGTTGTACTCGGGGAACACAGTCGCTGAGCTGGTAAGAGACTGCCCTGGATGAGATCCTGTGGTGACTGCTACCTTCCATAGAATGAAAGATACCCAGTGCGCGTAGGGTAGCTGTCGACGGGCCTTGATGCCCTCTGCCACGGTGTCCTCCATCTCACAGATAATGACATCCAAAATATCAAACTCCTGCTGCTGAACAAGATAAGCAAGAAGCCACAGCTGGAGACGCGATAGACCCTCCTTGAAGCCAACCTTGGGAAGCAAGGTCCGACGCAGCACCTCATTGAGGATCCGAGTCGAAGGTGTAAGGTCTTTCAGCGCACGACTCAAACCCTCCCCAAAGGGCTCGCGAAAACATAGATGCACAAGGTCAGTAGAGGGCTGCTCGCCGCCGTGAGGGCGTCTGGGTGGCTCTGTTCGGCCAAAGCAAAGGTCGTGGATCCGGGTCTCTGAGTGCTGCAAACCAAACCAATCCCGGATCTCTGAAGCAAACAACTGGTAGTTCTCCCCTCTGAAGGCAAACTCAATGGTCTCTCTGCCAGGGTGCACCCAAAGCGAAACATAGAACTGAAAGACCCAGTCCTCAATATACAAACCAGACCGCCCCAACAGATCTGCCAAACTAGGTAAGTACGTAAGTATGGGGCGGATCTGCTCACCAGCTGTTGTAACCACTGCCTCTAGGGGAAAAACTTGATGTGAACGCAACACAATGCCAGCGTTCCTATAGCCCTGGTAGAAATCCTCCTGGAGGACACTGTAGAAGTCTGGCCCTGCCTGTGGCTGCCTCTCCCTTGGAAACCACTGCTCCACTAGGACGAGTCGGAGTGTCTGAATCTGGGAACATGTGGCCGCCCGGAGGTCCAGTCGCGGAATCAGCGGGGGCGCACGCCTCGACGGAGCACGTGCACCCCATAGAGGAACGTCGGGCTGAAGGACCGAGAATACACTAGCAAGGCGACCAGAGGGGGGTGAATGGGAGCTCAAAAATTTCTTTCGAAACTTTGGCCGATTGTCCCAAAATCAACCCCCAAAAGCTACGACCGAGAACGTGATGCCCACGACCCTTGGAAGAGAGTGGATGATCCCTTTGATCACAGCGAGGCACCACAAAGCGATAGCAAACCAAATGCCAAAAGTGCCGGAACAAATTCGACCCCAAAAACCAAGTCCTGAACGTAGATAGACGGCTACGTCGAGAAACCCCTAAATACCTATGCTAACAAGTAGCAAAGAGACCTAGAGAGGTTCCTTGATCAATTCTAGGGCCAAACGAGAAGTCCGGAAACCAACCGAAGAAGCCGGGAGAGCAAACGCACACAACCGAAAGCTATAGCCAAGTCCTGGACTGTCCGGCAGTACGGTCGCGGACTGTCTGCCCAGTGGCGGACTGTCCGGGCTCAGGTCGCGGACTGTCCGTCGGCCAAAAGAGCAAAACCACAGTGCTGCTGCAAGTCCCCTGGATGTTCCCGGACTGTCCGCGAGTCCCAACAGCGGACTGTCCGCGGTTCAAAAAGACCTTGTCCGTACAAGCTGCGCATCCATGGACTCGGCTGGAGCCCGACCCCCGGACTGTCCGCGCCCCCAGTGGCGGACTGTCCGCGGATGAACAGAGAGGGCGATTTTGATCGCCCCTCTCACGAATCTCTCCAAATTCGATCCAAATCAAAATCCCACGTTCCCAAACTTGGAGAAGAAGATCACGGGATAGTTAGGAGACTATCCCCAAGAAATCATCCGCTCAAATTGATTCAATCACCGGGAAATCGAAAGGGGAAGATCAAGAACGAAAAAGCGCCACGAAAACAAAATCAACCCGATCTACTTGTTCGTGAGGAGTTAGATGAATTCCTTTGGTTGAAATGACCTCCTCTCGAAAACGAACAAGATGATTCAAACGGATTTTGCAAAGACGCAGTATGGAGAGAGATCGAGCGACGGGAAAAACGCGGAGAAAAGAGGAACGCGAAGAACATGAACCAAAACGCGAATCAAGTCATCGATTTGCAATCGTGTGGCTACCACACGCTACAACAGTGAGGTTACGGCCTCACTTCCTCAAAATCTCCAGTACACAGAGGTATGGTTCTCTGCGGATCTCAGCTAGCTACAACACGGGATTGGGAGAGCAGAAAACCCTAAGTGCAAAGAGCAAATGACTAAGATAGATGGGGAGGTGGGTGTCTCCCCCTACTTATCCTAATCCTAACTATTCCTAACTCCCACTCTACCCCTAACTACTTATAGAGCGAACCAGCTAAACCCTAAGGTTATTCTGGACCAACTCGATGGTAGGTGGATCCGACGGCCACGCCCGCACAACTCGTAGCGTTGCCTCGACGTAACCTCCCGATTGCCGCCACGTGCCGCCACCGCTCTGCGTCCTTTTCCTGGACGTCGCACCCCCGGTTTTGTGGCCCAAACCAGGAAACCAGCCTTCACAGCCAACCCCCGGTTTTGAGGCCCAAACCGGGAAACCAGCCCACCAACGTCTGAGTTTTGTGGCCCAAACTCAGCAAACCCGCAGCACCCAGGTTTTGAGGCCCAAACCTGGAAACCGTCCTCGGCCCGAGTTTTGTGGCCAAACTCGAAAACCATCAGCACCCAGGTTTTGAGGCCCAAACCTGGAAACCGTCCACCCGATGGTTTTTCTCTGGCTCTACCACCAAACCGAAGCTGTAGAGAGGATGCACCTCCCGTGCACCCCGTCCACCGACACGTGTCCCCAAGTCCACGACTTAGGCAACACATGACCGCAAGTCTTCGCTCGTCGTTGTCCCGGGCTGCCAGCCACCACAGCTGATCCTCAGGCCACCAGTCCCTCAGTCCAAGCCTCACGTCCGTCCTTCACCGCTCCCGGTCCGTCGGCACGACACGTCTCTACTTGACCTTCACCTTGCCCTCGATCACTGTCTCTGTGCTCGACACCTGCACAACACAAGCCAAAGAACATGTGCATCATCCCAGTTGACAATCACTCATCACTCAGAGACTCGGCATACACCCATGTATCCGCAATCTCCCCCTTGATGAGTGCATTGTCAACTACCAACACAAATCATAATGAATAGAAGGAGGAAGAAGGAGGAAGAGAGAGAGAGAACTCGACCAAATGACCCAAAAGCATAGCAAAGCCGAAGAAGGTCAAGTGGAAAGAGCAAGACAACTTGGTCCCCAAAGACATGGGCAACGGCTCGACGCGACCAAGCAAAGCAAAGCTAGCCCTCAAGAAGAGGTAGAACAGGCTCAACACCGCTAGCAAAAACCAATCTGAAAAATCCTCAAGAAGAGGTAGAACAGGCTCAACACTGCTAGCAAAAACCAATCTGAAAAATCGAAGCAAAATGCTATTCCCTCAAGATAGAGGCACAAAGGCTCAACACAACTAGCAAAGAAAGCTCGATATCAAAACCTTACGGCCAACAAAAAGCAAAGCAAGCTCCCCCTTGCATAGTGCACACAACTAAGACACTCTTCCTTAGTTGGACTCAAGGAAGCAAATGATTTGCAATTTCTCCCCCTTAGTTGAAAATGCACCATCAAGCAAAAGGAACCGAAAGCAATTTTCTCCCCCTTAGAAAATGCACCAATCAAAAGTGCCAACAAGAGAACAAACTCCCCCTTCGAACATGCATATGAGTCGAAATGCAAGTTAGCAGCTTCAGGAATATAGTCAAGAGAATGCAAAGATGCTCTAAACAGTATAGCTCCAACGACTCACTGAAAAGCATAAAAGCTGGCAAAGGCTCAAACTGATCCCCAAATATGAACTATGAACATATGAGCAAAGTGAGCAGTTTTTAGCCAAAAAGGTATTCACCATCAAAATAGAACTACACATGTATAGACAGGAAAACAGTAAGTGCTAATCATGTATACAAGGTGAACTACCCCTAGCAAAGGTCAAACATCATGCTATAGAATGAAGCATATACTTGTGATTTCAGTTTTAAATCGGAGTTGCAGCGGTGGAATAACACAAGTTCAGAAGTTTAGCAGATGTTCGTGAGAGGTTGAGAGCTTATCATTGCCTAACTTTTCAACTGTGCGAAGCCTATGCAGAAGCAATCAGAAGCTTAAAGCAATAGTTTCGGTCATACACTACACAGCTCAAGTTTAACTCAAAGTGCAATGAGAAACAGTCTCGAAACGGTGATGTGTTGACAAGCAATCCCATCTCAATCTTTACAATTCACTTATCTTGGTTCAAGTTTTATTTCAGAATATGAACAAACCAAGCAAGTGACAGACTCAGAACTAGAGACATAGCAACCTAGCATATATGAATAGCACGAGTGTATTCAACACATCCTACACATGCTAGTTGCATATCTCAATGGTGAACATTTTCAGTTTTAAGTTTGTTAAGCAGGTTCACCATTCAAAAACAGCTCAGCTCACAACATGTACCAGTGATCAGAAAGAGCATCAGCCACAAGCATCATCTTAAGCATCGAAGCATACTACATAGAGCATAGTTACATTCTAATGATTATATAAATGAAGCTCAGAATGTAAATGCGTATGCTAAAATGCAAAAAGAAACAAAGGCAAACGAAAAAGAGTCAGTCTATAATACAAGAACCAAAATGTTTCCTCCATCTAAAAGGGGAAACACACACCAAGCTCACCTCTCAACCTAGCAAAAGTTGATTGGTACAAAGGCTTGGTAAAAATATCAGCCAACTGATGATGAGTATCGACATGGCGAAGGTCGATATCACCCTTCTCATAGTGATCTCGCAGAAAATGAAAGCGCACATCAATGTGTTTGGTCTTCGAGTGAAGCACGGGGTTCTTAGCAACGCTAATGGCACTCGTGCTGTCACAAATCAAAGGAACGCGAGAAAAGCTCAGACCAAAATCACGCAAAGTGGCCATCATCCAGAGTAACTGGGAACAACAGCTAGCTGCAGCAACATACTCAGCCTCCGTGGTAGACTGGGCGACACTAGACTGCTTGCGAGAAGACCACGATACAAGAGAAGAACCAATAAACTGGCAAGTCCCAGAAGTGGACTTGCGGTCAATACGGCAACCAGCAAAATCGGCATCGGAATATCCGCAAAGCGAGAGGGTGGAGGAAGCAGAATACCAAATCCCGAATTCTGGAGTGAAGGATAAGTACCTCATTATGCGCTTGACCGCCTGACTGTGAGAAGTGCATGGCGACGACTAAAATCGCGCACACAGACACACCGCGAACTGAATGTCCAGGCGTGTCGCCGTCAGGTACAGCAGCGACCCGATCATACTCCGGTACTCCTTCTGGTCCACTGCTTCTCCCTCCTTGTCTGCATCCAGGGCCGTCGTGGTCGACATGGGTGTTGGAAGAGGCTTGGCCTCACCCATATCGAATTTCTTCAGAATGTCCAAGGTGTACTTGCCCTGGTGCACGTACGTCCCTTCCCGGGATTGCTTGATTTGCAACCCGAGGAAAAACGTCAACTCCCCCATCATGTTCATCTCAAATTCCCTGCTCATTGTATCTGCAAACTTGGCAACCAAAGCGTGAGAAGAACCACCGAAAATGATATCATCCACGTAAATCTGGACCAAGAGAGTATCAGTGCCTTGCTTGAGGAGAAAGAGCGTTTTATCTACACATCCCATTTTAAAACCCTTAGCAAGCAAAAAGGTTTTCAACCTATCATACCAGGCTCTAGGGGCTTGTTTCAAACCATACAAAGCTTTATGAAATTTAAAGACATGGTTTGGAAACTTGGGATTTTCGAAACCAGGGGGTTGTCTAACATACACCTCCTCTTCTATGTAGCCGTTTAAGAAGGCACTCTTGACATCCATTTGAAAAAGTTTGAAACCTTTGGATGCAGCAAAAGCCAAGAGTATCCTAATAGCCTCCAAACGTGCTACAGGAGCAAAAGTCTCCTCATAGTCTGTCCCCTCCTTCTGACTATATCCCTGGGCTACGAGTCTGGCCTTGTTTCTCACAATATGGCCATCTTCTCCCTGTTTGTTTTTGAAAACCCATTTTGTCCCAATTGGGTGACACTCAGAAGGTGGAGACACTAGAACCCAAACCCGATTTCTCTCAAAGTTCTCAAGCTCCTCATGCATGGCATTGACCCAATCCGGATCCGTCAAAGCGTGTCCAACATCCCGGGGTTCAAAATCAGCAACAAATGCAGAATGAGCAAAGTGAGAGATTTACCTTGACCGGGTGAC
Organism: Coix lacryma-jobi var. lacryma-jobi; assembly: GCA_009763385.1. NCBI lineage: Eukaryota > Viridiplantae > Streptophyta > Magnoliopsida > Poales > Poaceae > Coix > Coix lacryma-jobi. The sequence continues at coordinate 147,120,144 of CM019823.1, read as the reverse complement.
GCGTTCGTCGATGCTGCCGATCATCTGCTGAGGTGGGTGCTGGCGCTGAATGTGTCGTGGCGCCTCCCTTGCCGAAGTGGCCTCTCCCTCAACAGCAGCTGGTGCCTCCTCGGGTACAAAGGGTACCGCTCGAGGTGGCGCATCCAACGGCCCCCAGGAGGAAGATGTGTCGGGGCCGTGAGTCGTCGTAGAAGCCACTCTTTGCGGCACAGCAGGTGGAGGAGGTGCTGGGTCATCTATCCCTTTAGCACCTTCTTCTTCATCATCGAAAAGAGGCTCGCCAACCTCGTGATCACCTGCACGCTCAAAACGAGAAGAAGGACAAACCATGGTCTCGTCGAAGGTGACATCTGATGTCTCCATGACTCGGTTAGTGTCAAGGTTAAGTACACGATAAGCTCGAGTATGAGTGCCATAATCCAAAAACACACCGTCAGAAGAACGAGACTCAAACTTGTCCAAGTTGCCCTTTTTGAGTATAAAACAGTGGCAACCAAAAACTCAAAAATAACTCACCTTGGGCAGTTTTCCAAAATGTAACTCATAAGAAGTCTTTTTCAATAAAGCTCGGAGAAAAATGCGATTGGAAATATAGCATGTAGTGCTCATAGCTTCGGCCCAATATCGCCTAGGAGTCCTATGCTCATCGAGCATCGTCCTGGCCATCTCTACAAGGGTCCGATTCTTCCTCTCTACAACACCATTACGAGGGGGTGTGTAGGGGGAAGAGAACTGATGCTCTAAACCCAAAGAGTTACAAAACTTCTCAAAATCCAAATTCTTGAATTCGGAACCATTATCACTCCTAATAGCTCGCATTGAGTTCAAAGGGAACTCGTTCTGAAGACGCAAAATCAGATTGCGAGCAAAGGAGAAAGTCTCGGTCTTCTCAGCTAAAAAGAAGACCCACAAATATCTCGAAAAGTCGTCAACAACAACAAGCACATACCACTTCCCCCAACCGAGCTCACCCGAGTCGGACCAACAAGGTCCATGTGCAAGAGCTCTCCAGGGTGCTTGGTCATGACCTGAGTCACTGGATGGTGGGGAGCGGCAACCATATTCCCATGTCTACAAGAGTGGCAAACAAGATCCTTCTCCATATGCAACTTGGGCAATCCTCGGATTAGGCCAAGTGAACTAAGCCTTACAAGCAAGTCGAAGCTCAAATGTCCAAGTCTCCTATGCCACTTCCAAAGATCAGAAGAGGAAGGTCCAGCCACAAGACAACAAGAAGTGCCAAAAGACTCCGAGAAATTCGCACGAAAGACTTTTCCAAAGGGCGAAATCAAACACACAAGATCGCCCTGAGGATCCAAAATACGACTGAGATTCGGTTTAAAATGAATCTCATAGTCATCATCAAAGAGTTGCGAAACAGAAATAAGGTTAAAATGCAAGTTAGAAACAAGAGCAACATCGCGCAACACAAAGTGCTCATTAACTCGCACCGACCCACGAGACAAAACCTTACCTTTGCTATTGTCGCCGAAGGTGATAAACTCCTTCCCGGCGACCGGACTAAGACTGGAGAACCACTTAGCATTTTCGGTCATGTGCCTCGAACAACCGGAATCCACCAACCAAACGTTCTCCAATCGTTTTACCTACATCAATAAAAAGACATAGGGTGAGCATACGGTCCAACACTGGGGTTAGTGATATAAGGGGAAAACCAGTGTTGAGCTGACTGCTCAAAAGAACGGTTAGCAGAAAAACCATTCCTAGTGCGTCTACGAGAGGAGCGATCACCACGCTGAGGAAAGCGTGGTCCGCTGGGGAAAGAACGCTCACCGCGATACTCAAAACGCGGTGGGGGAAAGAGCTCAACTACAAAGCCACCGCCACGGGGTCCATAGCCCACAACTGCAGGCTCCCGCCGGGCACGTCCTCTCCTCTGCTGCCTAGGCCTAGGAACTTGAGGTTCTGGACCTCTAGGCCTAGCAGCTCTCCTCGGAGCTCTCCTCTGAACATTCGACACATGTACATCATGGAAAGGATGGTACATGTCCGGGTTATTCATCTCCCTAGCACGGCGCGCCTCTCTCTTGCGCCGAAAGTAGAACTCACTCAAGTGTCCATCTCTCCCACAATGCTCACAGTGGTACCTCACCGCTCTCAAAGGGGGTTGTTGGTACTCACGGTAGTGGGTGTGGATCACTTTGCCCTTCTGTGGCATAAGCTCCTCCTGGATGGGTGGCATGGTGTCCAACTTGTTTTTCAGGTGGTTGGGCTTGGGATGCCACACTTGGTTCTTGGGTGGAGCTCGTGGAGGTTCTTCAAACACCCCATCCTTGGTGTTAGGCTTGAGAGGCTCTTTGGGTGGAAGCTTCGTAAGTTTGGGAGTAGTGTTGGAGTTGGGCTTCTCACATGGGTTCAGACCACTCGACTCTCCAATCTTCCCAAAAGCAGAAAGATCAACACCCGGAGCAAAACCTACACTAGGACCTCCAGCAGCTCGCTTGAATTGGGAGATCATCATCCCAAGCTGTGGCTCACCACAAGACACCCATGACAAGATGGTCCGAAGGTATGTGTTTTCTTCCTCGGTTTGCATCTTGTCATGCTTCACATTGGCTATCTCCATCTCCAGGCCCTCACACAAAACACACCTAGCCACACATGTGCTACCTGAGTTGGCCTCTTCAAGAGACACAATCTTGGCATTCTTCTCTGCCAACTCAGATTTCAAGACAGGACAAGTCTTGCACGCACGCAACAGCATGGGTCTAGCCCGGAGCTCATCCACCTCTCCTACCAACGCAGCATACTTACCTCTCAAAGTGAGAAGGTCAGTCATGTGCGTGGTGCACATCTCGCACTCCACCTCCTCAGAAACGACCACGATGGACTTAGCAAACTCAAGCTCCCTAACCGTGTCCTCCCACTTCTGCCTAAACTCCTTGCGCTCTCTAGCGGCACGCCTAAGCAACTTATCGTGACTAAGGAGCGCGGCAGTAAGCTTCTCGACCTCAGCAGAAAGCTCATCGGGGGTCAGAGATACCTGGGAGGTGTCGTCGTCGTTCCGAGGAGTGTCGCCACCGACCTCCTTGCCGAGGGCCATGGTACAGAAGCCCTCGTCGTCGGCGAAGAAGCAGAGGCCGTTGAGCTTGTCCTCGATCCTCTTCTTCTTCTCGGACTCGTCGTCGCTTGAGGAAGCGGAGTTGTCATCCGAGTCGTCGACGTCGCTGAGCGTGGCGAAGAAAGCACGCTGCTCAGCCTGGGCCTTCTCCAAGTACTTGGTCTTGATGTACTCCTTGTTGAAGTCGCCCTTCCGCTTGTGCCTCGCGGGGACATACTTCTCCTTGCGCTTGCCGGAGTCGTACTTGTGCCCATGATCGCCCTTCCCAGAATGCTTGTTCTTCTTGGGACAGTTGGCGATGAAGTGGTCGGGGTCGCCGCACTCGTAGCATCCCGAGCGTCCTCCTCTGCGGCGACGGTTCATGCGGTTGTTGTGAAACCGCGAGAACCGGTTGGCAAGCAAAGCCAACTCGTCGTCTCCCAAAGACTCCAACTGCCCCTCTGTGACAGAAAGAAGAGAGTGCAAAGCAAAGCCTCCAGAGGGGTTAGCAGAAGAGCCAGAAAGCAAAGCCATTGACGGGCCAGAAGGATTTTCATAAGAAGCCGTCGCCATGGCATCAATCTCACTGGACTTGAGCTTACTAAAGAGCTCGTCGCACGTGAGGGTCTCATAGTTAGGTGATTCGATGATCGCCTGAACTTTGGAATCCCACACCGACCGATCAAGGGTATGCAAAAGCTTGAGAGCCCTCTCATGATCGTCGAAAGGCAACAGCTCCTTGTTAGCCCTCATCCTGTTGACAATCACCTGAAAGCGAGCGAATAAACTTTCTATGCTCTCGCCAGGCATATGTCAAAAGTTCTCATACTCTTGCTTGAACGACTCGTAGAGATGGGTTTTGACTTGAGAGGTTCCCTCATGGAAGCGCATGAGGGTAGCCCAAATCTCCCGAGCCGTAGCGAGGTGAGAAACGCGATCAAACTCACTCATGCTCAGGCATGAGAAAAGAGCATTACGTGCTCGGCTATTGGCATTGTGCTCATCGATCTGATGCTGAGTCACACGAGCAGCCAAGACAACGTAATCGGCAGAGTTGCAAATATCTCAGATGGAAGCACCCAAACTCTCCAGATAGGCCGACATGCGTATCTTCCAATACGCATAGTTCGTCCCATCGAAAAACGGCGGTTTGCCCCCGCCGCGATCCATGTCGCCTTCTGTGGATCTGGAACCGGCTAAGGTGGAAGATCCTTAACCCGCTTCGATACCAATTGAAGGACCGAGAATAAACTAGCAAGGCGACCAGAGGGGGGGGTGAATGGGAGCTCAAAAGTTTCTTTCAAAACTTTGGCCGATTGTCCCAAAATCAACCCCCAAAAGCTACGACCGAGAACGTGATGCCCACGACCCTTGGAAGAGGGTGGATGATCCCTTGGATCACAGCGAGGCACCATAAAGCGATAGCAAACCAAATGCCAAAAGTGCCGGAACAAATTCGACCCCAAAAACCAAGTCCCGAACGTAGATAGACGGCTACGTCGAGAAACCCCTAAATACCTATGCTAACAAGTAGCAAAGATACCTAGAGAGGTTCCTTGATCAATTCTAGGGCCAAACGAGAAGTCCGGAAAACAACCGAAGAAGCCGGGAGAGCAAACGCACACAACCGAAAGCTACAGCCAAGTCCCGGACTGTCCGGCAGTACGGTCGCGGACTGTCTGCCCAGTGGCGGACTCTCCGGGCTCAGGTCGCGGAGTCTCCGCCGGCCAAAATAGCAAAACCGCAGTGCTGCTGCAAGTCCCCTGGACGTTCCCGGACTGTCCGCGAGTCCCAACGGCGGACTGTCCACGGTTCAAAAAGACCTTGTCCATACAAGCTACGCAGCCACGGACTCGGCTGGAGCCCGACCCCCGGACTGTCCGCGCCCCCAGTGGCGGACTGTCCGCGGAAGAACAGAGAGGGCGATTTTGATCGCCCCTCTCACTAATCTCTCCAAATTCGATCCAAATCAAAATCCCACGTTCCCAAACTTGGATAAGATGATCACGGGGTAGTTAGGAGACTATCCCCAAGAAATCATCCGCTCAAATTGATTCAATCACCGGGAAATCGAAAGGGGAAGATCAAGAATGAAAAAGCACCATGAAAACGAAATCAACCCGATCTACTTGTTCGTGAGGAGTTAGATGAATTCCTTTGGTCGAAATGACTTCCTCTCGAAAACGAACAAGATGATTCAAACGGATTTTGCAAAGACGCAGTATGGAGAGAGATCGAGCGACAAGAAAAACGCGGAGAAAAGAGGAACGTGAAGAACACGAACCAAAACGCGAATCAAGTCATCGATCTGCAACCGTGTGGCTACCACATGCTACAACAGTGAGGTTACGGCCTCACTTCCTCAAAATCTCCAGTACACAGAGGTATGGTTCTCTGCGGATCTCAGCTAGCTACAGCAGGGGATTGGGAGAGCAGGAAACCCTAAGCGCAAAGAGCAAATGACTGAGATAGATGGGGAGGTGGTTGTCTCCCCCTACTTATCCTAATCCTAACTATTTCTAATTCCCACTCTACCCCTAACTACTTACAGAGCGAACCAGCTAAACCCTAAGGTTATTCTGGACCAACTCGATGGCAGGTGGATCCGACGGCCACGCCCGCACAACTCGTAGCGTTGCCTCGACGCAACCTCCCGATTGCCGCCACGTGCCGCCACCGCTCTGAGTCCTTTTCCTGGACGTCGCACCCCCGGTTTTATGGCCCAAACCGGGAAACCAGCCTTCACAACCAACCCCCGGTTTTGAGGCCCAAACCGGGAAACCAGCCCACCAACATCTGAGTTTTGTGGCCCAAACTCAGCAAACCCGCAACACCCAGGTTTTGAGGCCCAAACCTGGAAACTGTCCTCGGCCCGAGTTTTGTGGTCAAACTCGGAAACCATCAGCACCCAGGTTTTGAGGCCCAAACCTGGAAACCGTCCACCTGATGGTTTTTCTCTGGCTCTACCACCAAACCGAAGCTGTAGAGAGGATGCACCGCCCGTGCACCCCGTCCACCGACATGTGTCCCCAAGTCCACGACTTAGGCAACACATGATCGCAAGTCTTCGCTCGTCGCTGTCCGAGGCTGCCAGCCTCCACAGCTGATCCTCAGGCCACCAGTCCCTCAGTCCAAGCCTCACGTCCGTCCTTCACCGCTCCCGGTCTGTCGGCACGACACGTCTCTACTTGACCTTCACCTTGTCCTCGATCACTGTCTCTTTGCTCGACACCTAGACAACACAAGCCAAAGAACATGCGCATCATCCCAGTTGACAATCACTCATCACTCAGAGACTCGGCATACACCCATGTATCCGCACGGGCCGGGATGGCACCTCGGTCCTGCGACGGGACGACCGACGCCTGGGTACCTCCTCCGGAACAAAATCCTCTACCTCTGCCTCGGCCTCTGCCTCTGCAGTCTCTACCTCTGGTGTCTCGGCCTCTGTCCGGCCCTGCTGCGAGCTCTGGGGCTCCACACCTAGTGAGGTGAACGTGGTATGACGACCGGCGGCCATAAGAATGCCGGACGATGAGCCATGCCGATGCTCAACCTCCTCGATAGCTCTCCTCTGCTCGGGGGTAAGCTGGTCCTGAATCTGTAAGCTGCCACCACGGCCTCCCCGCTCAGCACGCTCTGCGGCGTCTGCAACTGCCCTGGCCTGCTCGGCCTCTCGCTCTGCCTGGGAGCGCTTCCTGCGCGTGATCAACTTCGCCTTCCCTGGCCGCTGACTGGAAGGAGGAGGACGAGGAGGAGAGTCCTCTAGAGCACCACCGACATTCTTGCAGCGCATAGCTGACAAGAACTAAGAAGCACTGTCACTAGAAAGCTATGGACTGCCACTGAAAGAACAACTACCACTGAGGAACCCTGACAAGTCCACTGACAAGAAAAACCACTAACAGAAACTCCCTCTGCCACTGACAAGCTGCGACTGTCACTCGCGAGGCTTGGCCTCAATCCCTACCCGTGGGCTTGGCCCCGGGTTATCTGACACTGCCCAACTGCTATGCTGACACTGAGCCACTGACTCGCTGCAAGAGTAGATGGGATATATATAAGCATATACATAATCTAGAGACAAGGAGTCCGATCGGAAGCAAAGCAAGTGGATAAGAAGTGAGTTGGGCTTCGTTACCTGTTGAAACGACAAACCGACCCAAGCAAGAGGTAAGAACTGATGCTCGGGCACCCACGTATCACGCCAAGGAGGTCTGCAAAGAATTTGGGGCGAAACATGGGTCAAACAGGGAAGATTAGTCATTTAGACATTTCAGCGGGCACCTTGCTTGCATGGGGATTGGATGGGGGAAGATGCTCACGGAGTAGGATCTGGTTGTCGAGGAAGAAGTCGACGGAGGATGTATGAGCTTGAGGATGAAAGGGACGAACTCCGACAAGGTATGGTCCGACTCCGGCGAGGCGGACCGGACACCGGCGAGTGAGCTCGACTCCGACGAGCGAAGGGCGGGCGCACGTGCGCAGGCGGAGGATGCGGGGAGCGAGGGCGCAGAGCGGCGGGCTGCAGCACGCAACTGCCGGTGAGTGCGAGGGGTGGAGCGGCCGGCGGGGGTGAGCGCGACCTAGGGTTCGAGGGCAGGCACGGAGGCGACGAGAGCTCGGGCTCGATAGAGACGAAGGAGAAAGGATATGACATGTGGGGTCCAAGACGTCAGAGAAAAGAACAACCCGCGCCGCTAAAAGGAGCATCAGACGCACCGATGTGATCACATCGGACGCTCCGATGTCCATGCAGAGAGTTGCAAAACGGCCAAATTCACATCGGACGTGTCCTATGCCTTGGCATCGGACGCTGGGCAGCGTCCGATGGAGCCTCGAACGCTCCGATGGTGACACATCGGACGCTACCCTGACACTGTTTCAGCCGGAGCTGTCTACAGTGCAAGGCATCGGACGCTGGGGCAGCGTCCGATGCCACATTTTGGGCTATTTTGAAGTTTTCTGTTGCGGCTCCCTCTCCCAACCAAGTTCCAACTCAAATAAGAGGCAAATAAACACCAGTTGGAACCTGGTATGAGCAACCTAGCATAAACCCTCATTTTTACAAATATTTTACCTTAGGCTACATATCATTTTTAGTGAAAATATTCAATAAATCCCGAGGAACAACATGTGGCCACCAAAACTAGGGGTCTCAACCATTAGGAGCCTCAAATGCTCCCCCTAGTGGTGGACGAACACAACGGTTGCTCAAAACTTAACCAAAAAGGAATGACGAGGCAACAACCATGCAAATGCAATGCAATACGGAATTTGAATCTAGGTTGCTTGTCAAGTTTGCTCATGGGTAAGCTTCTTCACACGCTTTTTAGGGCGGTTATCTTAACCACGTCTGACAAGCCTATGTGCATAGCAAAAAAAATAAACATGGCATATAATACAATGCAATGCAAAGACAGCCCCCTTTCACCTTTTGACAAAGCTACTTAGATCAAGCACCTTAAGCTCACTTCGCAATCTACAAAGAGTATTTTCATCTAGGGGTTTTGTGAAGATATCCGCCAATTGATCTTTGGTTCTAACTCCTTCTAAAGATATATCTTTCTTTGAAACATGGTCTCTTAGAAAGTGATGGCGAATATCTATGTGCTTAGTGCGAGAGTGTTGAACCGAGTTGTTAGCAAGCTTAACCGCGCTCTCATTGTCACACAACAAAGGTACCCTTTCTAGAACTACACCATAGTCTAAAAGGGTTTATTTCATGTAAAGAATTTGTGCACAACAAGCACTCGCGGCTATGTATTCTGCCTCGGCGGTAGACAGGGCCACACTATTTTACTTTTTCAAACTCCAAGAAACTAGTGATCTCCCAAGCAAGGCACCCTCCGAATGTGCTCTTTCTATCTACTTTGCAACCCGCGTAATTCGAATCAGAATATCCAACGAGTTGGAAGTTAGCTCCTTTGGGATACCAAAGGCCAATGCTTGGGGTGGGCTTTTGTTGACACTAGTTATCTATCAAAACTAAAGGATAAATAAATATGAAAAGGGCATGAATTCAATCACCAATAAAGGTTTAGGGTTTTAATTGACAATATTCCACGAGTTTTGGTGGATTGTGATTCTGCAGGGACTAAACAGGAAAACCAGCACTGATTACTTCTCCTAGAAGGAAACCGACGGAAGATTATGGAACCAGCACATCAGGAATACTCCAGAAGGACCTAGAGGACACCATGAGGCGGGACACCCCGAGAGGCCGCCAGGTGGGACCGACCGGTCCCACCCTATGATCGGTCGGTCACCCCCTGGGCCCGATGGCCTCCGCCTTTCGGAACCTTCTTCCACCGCCTCCTAGGATGCATCTCCACCGTCCCTGAAGTTGGTTTGATCTAACGGCCGCAGTTGATCCCTCTGGGCTATATAAATAGGCCCCCAGGCCCTAGGGAAGATCAAGTCTCTCTTCAGAAAAGTCTACGCCTCATTCAGAAACCCTAGAAGAAGACTTCAAGAGCCAGCTTTCAAGTAGAAGACTAGTTAACCCTCTAGTTTAGGTTTAGAACCTAGTCTTATACTAGAACTAGAAGAGAGAGAGAGAGAGAGAGAGAGAGAGAGAGAGAGAGAGAGAGAGAGGAAGAGATCAAGAAGGAGCTCCGGCCTGTCGGATCAACTTCTTCATCTTGTACCTGCGGATTCAAGTTCATCTTCAACTTGCTTCAGCGATTGTTTCGGTAATCAACGTCTATATTTAAGTTTGAGCCATTGTTCTTATTATTCTTAAGGTTTATGACTCTCTTTTGAGTACTTTAATTCTAGTCATTCTAGAGTTAGAGTAGATGGATAGTGTAAGTGTGGTGCTTAGACTTGATAGCTCATAAATGCGTCCTATAACGCCGGTAGTAGTGGTTGTTCGCAAGGGTGACTTTTATAGCCTTGTTGATTCTTCTATATTCCACTTACCCGTGTGTAGGCTCGGTAAGATTATACATTTGCATAAAAGACTCATACTCTGTTTGTGACCTTTTATGGCAATGTTGACGCTGGTTATCTATTAAAATTAAAGGATAAATAAATATGAAAAGGGCAAGAATTTGATCACCAACAAAGGTTTAGGGTTTCAACTGACAATATTCCACGAGTTTTGGTGAGTTATGATTCTGCAGGGACTAAACCAGGAAATCGGCACCGATAGCTTCCCATAGAAGGAAACCGTCGGGAGATAACGCAACCGCCACGTCGGGATACTTCTAGAAGACTCCAGAGAACACATAGAGACATCACGAGAAAGGGCAACGCGGTCCACCTCCAGGTGGGACCGACCGGTCCCCTGGACCCACCGGTCCATCCCCCCTGGGCCCGCTGGTCTCCGTCTTCTGCAAGCTTCCTCCACCGACCTCTAGGATGCATCTTAGCCGTACCTTAAGTCGGTTTGATCTAACGGCCGCGGTTGATCCCTCAGGGCTATATAAGCAGCCCCAGACCCCCCTCTCCAGGCATCTCCATCTTCATTATTTATCTCCACATCAGAAACTAGGGTTTCAATTAGAAGTAGAGGTCCCTCTAGATGAATCTCTTCTAGTTCATCTAGAATTAGATCTAATTCATCTAGTTGTAATCAAGAGCTAGCTATCAAGTAGAAGACTAGTTACCCCTCTAGTTTAGGTTAGAACCTAGTCTTATATTAGAACTAGAAGAGAGAGAGAGAGGAAGAGATCAAGAAGGAGCTCCGGCCTGTCGGATCAACTTCTTCATCTTGTACCTGCGGATTCAAGTTCATCAACTTCAGCGATTGTTTCGGTAATCAACGTCTATATTTAAGTTTGAGCTATTGTTCTTATTATTCTTAAAGATTTATGACTCTCTTTCTAGTACTTTAATTCTAGTCATTCTAGAGTTAGAGTAGTTGGATAGTGTAAGCGTGGTGCTTAGACTTGATAGCTCATATATGCCTCCTATAACGCCGGTAGTAGTGGTTGTTCGCAAGGGTGACTCTTATAGCCTTGTTGATTCTTCTATAGTCCACTTACCCGTGTGTAGGCTCGGTAGGATTATATATTTGCATAAAAGACTCATACTCTGTTTGTGACCTTTTATGGCAACTTCCCCACTAAGAATAATATAAACATATCACTCTTGAATTGGATTTAGACAGCCTTAATGATCCCCTCTGTACTTCTACATTCTCCGTCCTTGTTAGCTACTCAGGGGTTAGGCTTTAAGACTTATCACTATCCGTTCCTTTGGGTTCGATATTAAAACTGGGTTACTCCGTTGAAGTGCTACATCGGTAGATCTTATCTGTGCGCTTGCGGATAAAGTAGAGTGTGCGTTAATTTATACCAACAGGCAACTTCCCCACTAAGAATAATATAAACATATCACTCTTAAATTGTAATTAGACAGCCTTAGTGATCCCCTCTATACTTATAGATTCTCCGTCCTTGTTAGCTACTTAGGGGTTAGACTTTAAGACTTAACACTATCTATTCCTTTGGGTTCGATATTAAAACTGGGTTACTCCGGTGAAGTGCTACATCGGTAGATTTTATCTGTGTGCTTGCGGATAAAGTAGAGTGTGCGTTATTTTATACCAACAAGCATTTCTGGCGCCGTTGCTGGGGAACGGTAGATCATCTTAAGTCTTAGTTTAACCTTGTTTTATACTTTTATCTTTTTCTTTTTTGTCCTAGTCTTTTCATTATTTTTGTGTTCATTAATATGAATGTTGTTTTTGAATTCCACTCTTATCTATCACTACCCCATGAGCGCAAGCTCTAACCAGTAGAATCCTTACACCCTATCATAACATCTGGTTATTAGCTACGCCCACCTTTCTGCTGCACTGTCCTTGTAATGAGCATAGAAATATAATTATGAAATTATTCCTTCGGGTATTCTTGTAACTAAGCTTTCTAGGTCTAGACCAGAAAAGAACGAAGGAACAACAAACACAAGGTATGCCCAACCAATCACCATGTAACATTGAATTACATTCATCCAATCTTGATTTGTGCAAAATCCAAGCTTGGAGAATAGACTTTCTAAGAGCATCTCTTGTCGTGTTGCTATGTTGGTTGTCCCTACCTTTAAGATATGCTCATATATTAATCATGCTCTTTCATCACCATCTGAATAAATCTCTATAATACTTTCATGCTACCCTCATTCACTATATTATATGTTTAGGTTTGGAGTACTTTCATACATCTCTTAAATTAAGCATGGTGCTTAGTTTAGGAGTGGTGATCTTGCTTTCAAAGGATTTTAATTTAAGCAATTAAGTTAAAATGCCTTCCTAGATCAAATTAGACAAGGTGTCTAGGTTGATTTTTGAGCCGATAGTATGCTATAGTGGATGTTGGATATTTTGTTGGACTAACCCCTGCAAGGAAACTTTCAATATCAATTTGGGAAAGTCCGGAGATGAACTCACACTGGAGATGAAGCAAGGCGTACAATGAACTTCAACAACTCTTGCACAATGAAGACTCAGCTCATTCATCATGGATGAAAGAACTGTGAGTATCAAAGTTTATTTATTTTGTCTTCTACTGCAAGTTATCTTTTGCCTTGAATCATGTTAAAGTGTTGCCAACACATAAAATACTAGTCTATGCTAAAATAATCCTAAAAACATCTTTTTATTAGCATAGATGCAAAATACATAAGTTGTGGATAATAACTCATGCTTCAAATTCTTGCAATCCTTCGGGTATATGTCCACTAACATTACGCAGGAGAGAGATTTTGTCCATCCATGGTTTGGTCTGAACATTGAAGATCCAAAACTCAAACCATAGACACACAAACCTACTCTTAGATCACAAATGGTGCTAGCCTAGCTTTGAGTCTTGCTTGGGCGCTGATTACAAACAGGATGCAACTTACCTCGTATGAGACAACTTATGCCTGCAACCAACATTGTCCAAGACATCAAGACAAGAAGTGGGGAGTTATCCTCTTTTCTAATCAAGAGCTAGCTTGGGAGACAAGATGGTATCACTACAACAATAGCAAGATCTACAAGTCAAACACATGAACATGTTGTTGGGAGTCTATCTACATCACAAGCCAACCTGGGAGAGACAATTATGTTGTCTAGATGTGTTTCACAATCAAAGGGAGGAAGGAGAAACTTAGCTTCAAGACATATTGATCTCTTACTCACCACTTTGATAAGTACAAACCACTAGATCCTGCCCCAGTCAAGAAGAGGAGTATGATCCACCACTCATTCTTGGAAGATCGTTCTTGAACACAATCAATGTTATCTTTGCCGGACCTGGAGAAGTCAACTTTTGAATCTTTTGCTGCATCTTCAACATTTATACCACTTATGAGCAGCCAAAGAGAACCAAGAGAAGACGTCGAAGGGAGAACCAACTGCCAAGAATTGAGGAGGGCATCATAAAGGATGAAGCCACTTCACCACATGAGTTAGAAGATGGAGAGATAGTACCTGAGCCAACAAATCAAGAAGAACAACCAATAAGATTTCCATCATCTAGACACTGTTGAGAGGACAAGTCTTGTGACACTCTAGTGTCAAGCACTGCATTAGGCACTGCATTTAGATACTAAGAAACATGAGCAATGCATTGCATCATTTTCATGTGCATGAGAGTGTTTTGTCTTTGTTTATTTATTTAGATTTGGATTTCTTTTGACGCGATGATTTAGATGGATTTCTGTTTTGGCAAAGAGTTTTATAAAATAGAGAATATTGAGTAGAGTGCTTTTCATGTTGGAGTTTTGACCTAGTTCAATATAGTGTGTTAAATAAGAATAAGTCAAACGAAATGGTTTATGTTTCAAAATTGGCTTTGTTTATGTGGAGGATTTAAAAATGGTTTTCAGAAAAAGTGTCTTATATGAAAGTTGTAGAGAAAATTATTTTGAGCAACTTTCATATCTGGGTCAAAACCTAGTTTGGAGTTTTTGAAACTGTTTTGAAAGGTCAAAGTTTGAAAAGAATTTGGAAAAAGAAAAAGGAAAACGTTTTCTCCCGCGCCAACCCTTCCGGCCCATCCGGCCTTTCGGCCCAACCCGCGCCCGCTCCCGCTCGCCCGCGCGCCCCGCTCGCCGTGCCAGCGCCGGCCCAGCTCCGCTCGCCCGCGCACGGCGCGCCGGCCGCCAGACACGGCCGCGCCGTACGCCGGCCAAATCGCCGCGTGGCGGCTTGCCCTGCCGCATGGCGCCCCAAACCCTGCGCCAAATCCACCTCCGCCACTCCCCGCTCGATCCTCGCCTCCCCGATCACGCAAGCGATCGCGCTTGCCCACTCCCGCGCGGTCTTGCCTGTCGCACCGCCTCGCCGACCGCGCCGTGCTGCCGCGACGTCCCGTCGCCGGCCCCGCCACCACCACTGGCCGGCCAAGGCCCCCGGCTAAGACCCCGGGCACCCTTCGCCCTCTCTCCCAACCGCACACACTCTTCCACTCTCGCTCACACTCTCCTCACCCACGAACGCGAGCCGAGAGCACTACTCGCTCTCGCCGCGACCACCGCCGCAACCACCCCTCTCCGTTCCGACCACCACCCTCCATCGCCGACCGATTCCTTTCGCACGCCGCTCCGCCTACGCCGTGCACACGCCGTGCGCATGTCGTCATCCCTGACCAAGCCCCGACGCCGCCGGAGGACGTAGCGCCTCCTTCGGTCCGCCAGTCGCCACCGCCGAGCCGCAACGTCGTTCTTCCCCAACCCGAGCTTCACCGACTCCTCTTCTTCCTCCTCGAGCGTCACCGAGCCAAGGCAAGGTGAGAACGCCAACTAGCCCTAACGCTACCGCCCTCTCCCACCTCTTCTTCCCCAGCCGAACACCGCCACCGCCCGCCATGGCCGCTCATGTGACCGAGCTTTCTCGGAGCTTCCCGAGCCAAACCAACCCCGTAGTCTTGCTCCCTAGGGTTCGTAGAAGCTTATGCCTCCACCTATTTCACCGGCGACCGCCGGAAACGGCGTAGCCGCACGATGCCGCTGCCTCCGTGCACCGCCGCTCGCCGCCGGCATGCTCCGGCCGTGCGCTAGCCAAACCACCTACACCTCTCAGTGCGCCTCGTCGAGGCGAGTTCACAAGCCTAGCTTCCCCGCCGGCGACCTCACCGTCGGCGAGGAATCGACGGTCAAACCTCTCCCCTGTTTTCCGTCTCGCCCGAGCCTCCGAGCCAGGCCTCGGACGGGCGAGTGTTTTCCGTCTCGCCCGAGCCTCCGAGCCAGGCCTCAGACGGGCGAGTGTTTTCCGTCTCGCCCGAGCCTCCGAGCCAGGCCTCGGACGGGCGAGTGTTTTCCGTCTCGCCCGAGCCTTCGAGCCAGGCCTCGGACGGGCGAGTGTTTTCCGTCTCGCCCGAGCCTCGAGCCAGGCCTCGGCCTCGGACGGGCGATTGTTTTTTCCGTCTCGCCCGAGCTAGGCCTCGAGCGAACCCTCGGCCACTGTCTCGTTCGAGCCGGGCCTCGAGCGAACACACACCTACCGCCGTGCGCTCGAGCCAGGTTGGATCGAGTTGGACTGGGCCGAAAGCCCCGTTTGGGCTAGAATAAAGTTTTTCTTTTTCTGCTTAGTAACTAAGTTTGTTAATTTTGCTATAATTAATCTGTAGCTCTGTAATTATGAAATTTCAGTTTTGCTAGTTGTTTATGAGTAGATCTATCATGGAAAAATATGAAAGTATTTTTGGCAGAAGTTTATTTTACTGTTTTCATTTATTCCAGTTTATATGCTTTTGCTAAAATAAATAGTTATATATGTTTTCTGGTTGAGTTAATTCCTGGAAAATTTGGTGTAAGTTTATTATCATGTTTTACACCTGTGAAAAATATATGATGCACTGTTTATGTGGAAAAAGTTCCTGTTATGGTTTAAAGTCCTTTTTGGCTGATTTCTTAGAATAAATGTTAAGGTGTTTTATATGCTGAAATAAAATATGGAAAAATTTGTGTAGTCTCTGTTCATGAGGTTCAAGCTAAGAAAAATATAAGCATAATCTGTTATGTGAAGAAATCTGGAGATGCTTTACAAATGTGCTTTTCTGTGTGTTCCTTTGAAAATTCATGTAAGAAATAGTATAATGTTTCTGTTCATGGAACTTTCTTGATAAGCATAAAATGTGAAGTAGAATCTGGAAAAAATATGAAGTCTGCTGTTTAACACTTTTTGGATCGAGAGCTAGTTCAAAGCATCTTTTTGGGCAGTTTGCTTGTCATTTTTATATCTGCAGTTCTGTATTTTATTTTTAGCTGAAATTTGTTCAGTGGAGCCCAGCAACTATTGTTTGCCTTCTGGAATTTTTGTGGATTTTTCTGAGTCCAGAAAAGTGCACTTGCAGTTCAAACCTAAGTTTCTTTTGAATTATTTATTAATCGTCGCATGCAATAGGATCGACCCCGCCGGAGCCCGACCAGGAGCAGGAGATAAGCGCCGAGCAGCAGATTCCGAAGCTTCAGCAAGCCGAGGAAGCCGACCCCGTCCCCGTCACTAACTTGCCCGAGTGCCCCTCTCACGAGGCCTCGGTCTTCACCCAAGGCAAGCCCCGGAGCATTCTAAGTCTCCCAGTATTTACAATTAAATTACTTGAGTCCTTTTATATTGTGATGCATTAGGTTTAGGAGTTGAATGAATCCTATTTGCTGCATTACCATTCCTTGATGATTGATTAATATCTACCTTGTTATCCTGTTATTTAATTGCAATGTAGAATTGCTTAGCCTGCTTAATAAAAGTAGTAGTTAAGGATGTCTCCGTAATACCCTGATGGGTACTTACCGGATCACGGTTGGCTATATTTGCTATCGTGGAAAAGAACCTGAGTTGTAGTGATACGGTCAACTGGAAGGCAAGGCACAAGTTTGGAAACTTGGGGCCGTCCGTCCGTTGGATCGTGTAGGTTTGTATCGATGTTGGCCCTCGTTCATTTTTGAACGCGCCCTTTTACTTAGGGATATGTCGGTGTCGTAATCATCGGCCCCAAAGCCGGTTATAAGCTGTTCGGGCTGGTCTCAACCCGTGTCGTGCCCTCTAGTATGGAAATTGCGATCTGCCGCGTGAGGCCATCGCCAGGTTCCAATTGGGCGGTCCGTGCTTGAACCGCGGCGATTACCACCACGAACAAGCGTCGAGCGGTTGCCCAATGCATGGACCCGACGGGGAAAGTGTGGGCTGGTATTAAAGGTCTTTCACCAGCTGGTTTGGAATTCGATTCGAGTCGCCGTCTCCCCCGGTTAGTGGGAAACTATGGCGAGCTTCACCACGATACAACTCCATGTGATATCTAAAGGTTCAACTAAAATGTGAACAAGTCAACTGGATATGGTTATATTATTTGTCTGCTAGACTCAAGTGTGTGCAATAGTTCAGGTGCAAACCTAGAAGAAGGAATAGGTATAAAAGATGACAGCTCATCATTATCATTAATTACCGCTTATCTTAAATTGAGCTTTTCGCAAATTCAAGATCCTAGCTCCACCCAAAAAGGTCTTGCATGTCCTTGGTGTCTTTATTTTCAATTGGACGGGTAAGTCTAGCTGAGTACATTCCCGTACTCAGGGTTTATCCCGTTGTTGCAGATGGCCAGGTCTACTTCGGCTATTGTAAGCACTGCCTCTACCCAGTGGAAGGTGATGAGGAGTAGGCCCAGGGCAGGGTCGTCCAGAAGCTTTTCCCTTTTCTTTTGCTGGACTGAGACTACTAGTGGCACATTATCTTAAAAAGGGAGGAGTGAGTTGTGTCGGGTGGATTTATCAAAACAATGTTTTATTTGGACCACGTGTGTGGTGGTCGTGTGTTAAAAACTTATTTAAGCTTCCGCACTTTTAAAATTCAGTATTGTAATAACTCCGTTTTAAATTCCGCACTCTGATATTTTAAATTCGGTTTCATTTTCGCTATGTTGTATCTTTACGAATGTAATCCTTGAACGATGCGATCCTGTATGATGTATGGTGTTAGAAATCCTTCGAGATTTCCGGACTACCGGGGTTATATGGGTTCAAGTATGAGTCAAGGTCAGACGGATTTGACTAAGATAATACTTGAGCTCTTATAATCAGGACGGTTCCGCCACAAGTCTCAGTTGTGACATTACAAGACAAATGACTCTAATGGAGGCACTTGAGTAGCAGCTCTAAATTCAAGTCTCTTGCCAACCCAATGATTAAAGGAAAACAAGAAAGGTTGACAAGAGAAGAATGTGGAACTATCCCTACATCCTCATAGTACAAAATTGATACAAGAAAGAGAGAGGATCCTAGACAACATACTCCAAGAACAATGTGCCTTCACTGATAAGTTGACACATAGAGAAGGAAGGTCGATACCTATAAAGATGATTCCACTGTGATCTTCCTCCTCTCAAGCACACTGTGAGACAAGCAAGAAAAGACAAACCAGTTAGACAAGAGAAGCTTCCACAAGGTGGTTCGACGCATCACTCTTCAATGACAAAGTAACATTTCAAGGTAAGTAACCATCACTTTAAAAGCTTCTTCTTGATTCTAGTATGAACATAAATAAAGTACAAAACATGTTTAAGTTGCACCTCACTTGATCCAACCAAATCAACTCAACATGTTTAGTCCTTTGATCTTAGCTTTACTCTCTTGAATCTCACTGTCTTAACTAAATGAGCTCAAATGTTGTGCATCTAACCTTTGGAAGATGATATATCTCAATAGATCGACACTTTATGCATAGATTATCCTTCCTTGGGTTAAGTAATTTGATCTGTTAAATATTTTAAGATGCTACTTTTATGCTCATCCTCTGATCCTATCACTCATGTTAAGACTGAATAGAACACATAAACAACAAGTTTGTCTTGTGCAATGTGCCTAAGGTTAGAGGGGAATAAACAAAACTTTTGGTTCTGTTGGTGTTTTTCCACCAACAGAGCTCATGCACTTGATCTCTACCTTGTCTTTATGAGCAGGACACACTCTTGAGCAAAACATGGAGAAGTTTGTCACTCCCAAATTCTACAGAGTGAAGGTCCTAGATCTACAAGAACATGCACACTGAGCAAGATGCTGCCAGCGTCCACAATTAACGCTTCACTTCAAACTACTGGACAAACAAATGACATGAGTGACACCATATCAAGAGGCATAAACAAGAAGGAATGATGGAACACGTCGTAGTCAGAATTAGAGGTCATGAAGTCCCCATAGACCTGTTGATCCTCGACATGGGAGAAGACGATGATGTCCACCTCATCCTAGGAAGACCATTCCTCTACGCTACAAGTACAATCATTTACAAGAGGAAATCCATTTTCACTTTCCTAGAGAAAAGGCACGATGCAACTTCATCAACTAAATGCCTAATGAAGCACCCAAGAAGAATAGAAGTGAAAGACACCGCTCTCAAAGCCAAAGAAGACAAACTATCAAGAATAGAGAGGCCAATCACGAAGAAGAAGCTATCGACACTATCCCAGAAAAGAAAGAAGAGAAACCTCAAGACAGTGAACTACAGGAAGTGAAGACTCAAACCAAGAAAGTATGGAGAAAATGTCTGCACCTAAGAGGTACAATCAATAACAACTTTCCAAACATCTGACATACCTTGGGAGGTCTGAACCAAGGGAAGGTCCGGTTCGTCGGACCTAAATATCCGAACCTTCGCCAAAAGATAAAAAATCGGTAGTTATCTTTATATTTACTTTGTTGCATATTTCTCATATTTAATCCATAACCATTTCTTGCATCATCATATTTAATTCATAACACATTTTAATTTCTGCATTACATTAGAAAACAAAATAAAAATATTTCACTGCATCATAAAGCCCCATGTGAATAATTCTATGGCATGTAAAAACCGTAGGAATGTTCACCGTGGTGGCATAAAAATAAATAATAATAAAAATTAATATGGATGCATTTATCCTGTTGCATTTTCTCTTGCATCATAAAAATATAAAAATATAAAAATATTGAGAAAGAGATCTTACTGAAATTCTAGACAACTAAGGCTTGAGTGGCCAACCGCTAATGTTTAATCTGTTCCACAAGTTTTGTTGTCTATTTGAGTTTCACAGGATTTGAAAGGCCAAGAAAAGCTGATGAGCAAGTGAATGCTCCATCCACTGTTGGAGCATTGTCTCAACAAACATCAACATCAATCAAAGCTCTAATAGAGGAAGGACATATCCACTGCCAGTCTGCTACATTGCAAGATCGAACGACTACGTCCATATTCAGCTTGGGGGAAGGCATCCCCATGTATCCACGTATGTATATTTATCCTCTTAAGTTTTTCATTCTATAAACAAATTCAAAAAAAATGTGAGCACATGAAGGCTCATCCCTAAAAAGAAAAGAACAAAAATATGTGGACACATGAAGGTTTACCATTAATTAAAAAAGAACAAAAAAATGTGAGCACATGAAGGCTCATCATTAATTAAAAAAGAGACAAAAATATATGGGCACATGAAGGCTCAACGCTATTAAGGGAACCAGCTTGGGGGAGACGCACCCTCGTTATCTTCGCGATTCAGGTATGTCTTTATTATTATTACTACTACCACTATTATTATTAGCTTTTATATTATATCTTAAAGTGTGTTAGATTAAATAAATAAAATAGTGTGTTTTAAGAAGTTGATGACTAAAAGAGAACCCTCTCTCTCTAATCTTTTGCATGGAAATGATGAATAGTTGCTCTATCTAATTTCTTTCAAGTACCTAGGCTTTAAAGCATGAGTTCTCCTAATTAATAATGATGCCTTAAAATAAAATTAAATACATGGATGACAAATACTTAATCTAAGGTCTAGGTAATTGGGATATGACATGTGATGATGTGAGCTACTATCATCTTGTTCTAAACAACACTAAAGTTCTGGAGATTTCTAAATATAAACGTGACTAATAATTGCATTGAGTTAAATTAAGCTTTGTGACCCTATGAGTAGTTTATCATGCCATTGAGTTGAGATCACTTACACATTTCATCCATCTTCCGCATAAATGCTCATAATTATCTATTGCTACCTTCTCAGAAGTTTGTTGGAAGCATGTGGCTATTAAAAAAAAGAAAAAAAAGAGAAAAAAAAGAAGAGAGAAAGATCCGAGAAAATAAAAAGGGACAAGTGTCCGAAACCTCAAAAAGATAGATCCCGAGGAAATAAAAAGGGACAAGTGTCCGGAACCTTGAAGAAGAAAAAATGTGTCAAAAAAAATGGGCAAGTGCCCGATAGTAGAATTAGCCTAATAGACATATGTCTCTGATAAATAGAAGAGAGTGAATACATTCAAAAGAGAATCCGACTCCATTTTTCCATACACATGCACTTCTTTATTCAATGGTTGGTTGACTTTCTCTTTGGATCCATTGTTTAATTTGACAACATATGTATTAAAGCTTTAAAAAATTAATTAAAACTCCGGGATAAAGGTGAAGTGAAGGAACTAAAGACATAGTGCTTGATTTGATCGTTCAATCTTTCAATTACTCAAGATCTAAGGTAAAAGTAATAAGCCCCATGAAGAATAACATAATATATTTTGGAGAATTTTTGTTTAACAGCAGGTATACTTGTTGGAAGTGAAGATATTGTAGCAACTCCTGATCCATTGTTAATTTTTGGTTTTGCTAAGGGACTAGCAAAAGGTAAGCTTGGGGGAGTTGTTGACACTGGTTATCTATCAAAATTAAAGGATAAATAAATATGAAAAGGGCATGAATTCAATCACCAATAAAGGTTTAGGGTTTTAATTGACAATATTCCACGAGTTTTGGTGGATTGTGATTCTGCAGGGACTAAACAGGAAAATCAGCACTGATTACTTCTCCTAGAAGGAAACCGACGGAAGATTATGGAACCGGCACGTCAGGAATACTCCAGAAGGACCTAGAAGACTCCAGAGGACACCACAAGGCGGGACACCCCGAGAGGCCGCCAGGTGGGACCGACCGGTCCCACCCTATGACCGGTTGGTCACCCCCTGGGCCTGATGGCCTCCGCCTTCCGGAACCTTCTTCCACTGCCTCCTAGGATGCATCTCCACCGTCCCTGAAGTCGGTTCATCCCTTAGGGCTATATAAACAGGCCCCCAGGCCCCAGGGAAGATCAAGTCTCTCTTCAGAAAAGTCTACGCCTCATTCAGAAACCCTAGAAGAAGACTTCAAGAGCCAGCTTTCAAGTAGAAGACTAGTTACCCCTCTAGTTTAGGTTTAGAACCTAGTCTTATACTAGAACTAGAAGAGAGAGAGAGAGAGAGAGGAAGAGATCAAGAAAGAGCTCTGGCCTGTCGGATCAACTTCTTCATCTTGTACCTGCGGATTCAAGTTCATCTTCAACTTGCTTCAGCGATTGTTTCAGTAATCAACGCCTATAGTTAAGTTTGAGCCATTGTTCTTATTATTCTTAAGGTTTATGACTCTCTTTTGAGTACTTTAATTCTAGTCATTCTAGAGTTAGAGTAGTTGGATAGTGTAAGCATGGTGCTTAGACTTGATAGCTCATAAATGCCTCCTATAATGCCGGTAGTAGTGGTTGTTCGCAAGGGTGACTCTTATAGCCTTGTTGATTCTTCTATAGTCCACTTACCCGTGTGTAGGCTCGGTAGGATTATACATTTGAATAAAAAACTCATACTCTGTTTGTGACCTTTTTTGGCAACTTCCCCACTAAGAATAATATAAACATATCACTCTTAAATTGGAATTAGACAGCCTTAGTGATCCCCTCTATACTTCTAGATTCTTCGTCCTTGTTAGCTACTCAGGGGTTAGACTTTAAGACTTAACACACACTAAACAAGATGTCGGGCCTAGATGCGGTCAAATATAACAAGCTACCAATCATAGAACGGTAGAGAGTTTGATTAACCGAGTTACCTCCCTCATCTAGGTCGAGATGTCCATTTGTTGGCATTGGAGTCTTGATAGGCTTGCAATCATCCATGTTGAAGCGCTTGAGGAGGTCTTTTATGTACTTCTCTTGAGATATAAAAGTCCCCTCCTTCAATTGCTTGACTTGGAAGCCTAGGAAGAATGTGAGCTCATGAATCATGGACATTTCGAACTCCTTTGACATCAAGTCACCAAATTCCTTGCAATAGGCTTCATTTGTTGACCCGAAGATTATATCATCAACGTAAACTTGACAAATGAAGATCTCTCCATCAAGCTTCTTGGTCAATAGTGTGGTGTCAACCTTCCCAATGATGAAACCCTTCTTAATGAGGAAGTCCCGGAGGCGCTCGTACCATGCTCTTGGGGATTGCTTGAGCCCATATAGCTCCTTGGACAACCTATAAACATGATTAGGATATCTAGGGTCTTCAAACCCGGGAGGTTGATCAATATAGACTAGTCCATTTATGAAGCCATTTAAAAATGCACTTTTCATATCCATTTGATATAATTTAATGTCATAATGAGATACATATGCAAGGAGGATACGAATGGCTTCAAGTCTTGCAGCCGGTGCAAAGGTCTCTCCAAAATCTAAGCCTTCAACTTGAGAGAACCCCTTTGTCACTAGCCTTACCTTGTTTCTAACAACCTTGCCTTGATCATCTTGCTTGTTCCTAAACACCCATTTTGTTCCAATGACTCTTGCGCCTTTAGGTCGCTCTTCAAGTGTCCGAACTTGGTTGCGAGTGAAGTTGTTCAATTCTTCGTGCATGGCATTCACCCAATCCGGATCACTTAAAGCTTCATCTACAATGGTAGGCTCAACAAGAGAAACAAAGGAGTGATGTTCAATAAATAATGCAAGTTTTTGAGATCGAGTCATTACACCCCTTGTTGGACTCCCTATGATAAGATCTTGAGGATGCGCTTGTAGAAGAGGAGTAGTCCTTTGATCAACCACTTGAGGGGCCGCTTGAGGAGCATCAACATCTTGAGCTTGTACCACCATTTGTTCATGGGAGACATGAGTATCTTCAAATGGCTCTCTCCCATCTTTATCATCATCTTGTGGTACATTTGATGAGGATGGCTTGTCAATGACTTGCACATCATCATCATCATCCTTAGGCTTAATGGCTCCAACCGGCATATTCTTCATTGCTTCCCACAATGGTTCATCACCTACATCATCAAGATTCTCATGCTCTCCTTGAGAGCCATTAGATTCATCGAATTCCACATCATATGTTTTTTCTACCATCCCGGTGGCATGGTTGAATACTCGATATGCTTTGGACTTCAATGAGTAACCAACAAGAAAACCAATATCACATCGGTGTTGAAACTTCCCTAGGTGTTGGTGCTTCTTGTAGATGTAGCATTTGCACCCAAACACTCTAAAGAATGATACATCCGGCTTCTTGTTGTTGAGTAGCTCATAGGGGGTCTTGCCAAGGAGACAATGGGGGAACAACCGATTTGATGCATAGCAAGCGGTGTTGATTGCTTCTGCCCAAAATCTTTCCGGTGTAGAGTACTCATCTAACATTGTTCTGTCTAGGGTGATTAGTGTCCAGTTCTTTCTCTCAACTACCCCATTTTGTTGTGGTGCGTAGGTTACAGAGACTTCATGCTTGATCCCAACTTCATCACAATATTCCTCAATGTGGGTGTTGTCAAACTCTTTTCCATTATCACTTCTTATTTTCTTGATCTTCAAGTCAAACTCATTTTGGGCTCTCTTGGCAAACTTCTTGAATGAAGGGGTTGCTTCGGATTTGTCATGAAGAAAGAATACCCAAATGTATCTTGAATAGTCATCAACAATCACTAGGCAATAGAGATTTCCACCCAATTAGCTCTAACTCTCTTGATGTTGAAACAAAAGCTTTGGTTGGATGGGTGTTTGCAACTTGCTTGGCGGCTTGACATGCACTACACAATTTGTCCTTCTCAAATTTGACATCCTTCAAGCCCCTAACCAAATCCTTCTTCAATAGCTTGTTGAGAGTGTTCATTCCAACATGTGTCAATCTTCTATGACATAGCCAACCAAGAGATTGCTTAGTGAACAAACATGTCTTCAAGTTGGCATCTTCGAAGGAGAAATCCACTAGATAGAGATTGTTGTATCTAAAGCCTTTGAATATCACTTGTGTATCATCTTTCTTGGTCACAACCACTTCTTTGTCGATGAACAAACATTGAAAGCCAAGATCACATAGTTGCCCAACGGATAGCAAGTTGAAGCTCAACGAAGCAACTAGAAGCACATTTGAGATGGTATGATCATTTGATATTGCCACTTTGCCCAATCCCTTCACATTGCCCTTAGAGTTGTCACCAAATGTAATCTTTTCTTGGCCATTGACAATCTCTTCTAGTGAGGTGAACATCCGGGGATCACCGGTCATATGTTGTGTGCAACCACTATCAATCACCCAATGAGATCCACCGGTCTTGTAGTTCACCTACACAAACAAGAAATCAAGCTTGAGCTTTAGGGACCCAAACTTGTTGAGGCCCCTTAACCTTCTCTACTAGAGACTTAGCAACCCAAATTTGCTTTGGCATATTCTTGTTTGGAGGCCCCATGAACATAACTTTCATCTTGCCACTAGAATCTTGTCTAAGCATGTAGTGAGCATTGAAAGCAAAGGGCCTAGCATGCTTGGGCAAGGGTGTGGGTTTTGGCTCTTCACAATTGTGAGCAAAGTGACCTTCCTTTCCACACTCAAAGCATCTTCCCAACTTTTTCTTATTTGGCTTTGGGGTGCTCTTGCGTTGCTTCATCTTCTCTTCAAGAAAGCCAATACCATTTCTATTGGTCTTCATTACGGTGTTCATGAGTAGCTCACTTTGAAGACATTGACCCTTGGTGAATATCTTCAACCCGGTGGTAAGGTGCTCCTTCTCTTTCTTGAGCTTGTCATTCTCTTGTTGGAGTTCCAATTGGGATGGTGTCAACTTGTAATCCCTCTCCATCTTCAATCTCTTGTTTTCTTCTTTTAGCATGTCTAGTTGAAGTGTCATGCTATATTCATCATCATGAGTTTGGATGACAACTTGCTTGGTGGTTGATAGCTTCTCTAGATCAATCTTGAGCTTTGCATTCTCATTTTTGATCTTGACATAGTCATCGTAGTGATCGACCACAACCACTTTCTTGCCCTTGCCACTCGCTCTTTGCTCATCATGCTCACTAACCAAGTCCTCACAAAATGTTGCTATGTCACACTTAACAACAAGGTTAGGGGCATCATGTGTCTCATGAGAAAGAATATCATAAGCTACAGCAAGTGTATCATGATCTACTTTAACTTGAGTATATTGTTCCTTAAGCAAAGCATAGCTAGTGTTAAGGTTACTATGCATCATATCAAGTTTTTCATTTTTAGCTTTGAGCTCTTTGTTAGAGGACTTGAGCTCCTTGATAGATGATGACATAGTAGCAAGTTCATTTTGTTGCTCATTATTAGCATGTATAGCATGATCATACTTTTCAACAAGAGATTCATTTTCATCAACAAGCTTTTCATTTTTAGCTCTAGTCTTTCTTATGATTTTAGAATAGTTGTTTAGCAAATCAACAAGTTCATCATAAGAAGGAGGTTGGAACTCTCCATCACTCTCATCATCACTAGAGTCATCATCACTTTGTACCTTCCGGTCACCTTTGCCCATGAGGCATAGATGTGTAGTGGATGATGGCAACGGTGTTGGTGGTGTAGAAGTCCCAATCACTAGAGCGGCCACCCTCTCCTTCTGATCATCACTATCTTCGTTGGATGAGCCACCGGAGGAGTCAATGTCGGTGAGCCAATCACCAACAATGTAGGCCTTGCCACCTTTCTTGTGGTATTGCTTCTTCTTCTTGCCATCCTTCTTGTAGGGCTTCTCACTCTTTTTCTCAGCTTCACTTGAAGAATCATATTTCTTGCCCTTGTTCTTGTTCTTGTAGTTGTCTTTCTTGGGCTTGGTGCATTGGTGAGCAAGATGGCCAAGTTCACCGCAATTGTAGCAATCCATCTCAGAGATTGGCCTTCTCTTGCTACTTGTGAAGAATTTCTTCTTTCTTGAGTCAAAGTTGACTCCATTCTTGTGAAGCTTCTTCAACATCTTTGTGGTCCTTCTCACCATGAGAGCAATGTTAGTGTCATCTTCTTCATCACTTGAGCTCTCATGATGCATCTCAATTTCCTTGGACTTGCCCTTCTTGTCATGGCTAGCTTTGAAGGCCAAGTCCTTCTTCTTGTCAGTGGAGGAGCCACCACTTGGTGTGATGTGCATGTACATCTCATGCGCATTGATCTTTCCCAAGATTTGAGTTGGTGTAGCGGTGGAAAGATCACTTTGGTGTAGCACGGTCACAATGTGTCCATACTTCTCAATTGGAAGGACACAAAGAATCTTCCTCACAACATCGGATGGATGCATTTGTGTGAGGCCAAGTCCATTGAGTTCTTCTACAAGAACATTCAAGTGTGAGTACATTTCATTTGCATTTTCATTAGCATGCATATCAAATGAATGAAGCTTTTGCATAACTAAATGATAGCGCTCCTCATGCTCACTCTTGGTTCCCTCATGAAGAGCACAAATGTTATCCCATAGATCATGGGCATTCTTGTGGTTCCGGACACGGTTAAACACGTCCTTGCAAATGCCTCTAAGTAGAATGTTTTTGGCTTTTGCATTCCACTTTTCGTTTTCTTCCTCATGTGGCGTGAGGCCAGTGCCCTCCTTGGGTTTGGGGAACCCGGTAATAGCGGCTTCACAACATTTGACATCAACCGCTTCTAGGTACGACTCCATACAGATTTTCCAATATGGGAAGTCGTCTCCCTCGAACATGGGAGGTGGTCCATCACCTCCGGACATCTTAACTCTAGGCGGTTAAGCCTAAATCGAGAGCGCGAGGCTCTGATACCAATTGAAAGGATCAAGATGCCCAAGAGGGGGGGTGAATTGGGCTTTTCTAAATCTTTAGCAAGAATTAGAACCTATTAAGCCCAATTAACCCCTTGTGCCTAGAAGTGTGTTTCTTTCTATTCTACCGCACAAAAGACAATGTCTATGCCACTCCTACTCTAGCAAAGCAATTCAATAATGAATGAACAACAAATATATTGCGGAATTGAATTTCTCAAAGGTAAATGCGTAAGTAAAGGAGTAGAGATGACAAGACGATCTTTTTGTTGAGGTATCGAGGTGTCGGCACATCCCCCTAGTCCTCGTTGGAGCACCCGCGCAAGGGTATCGCTCCCCCTTGATCCGCGCAAGGATCAAGTGCTCACTATGAGCTGATTCTTTGTCACACCCAATTTTAATAACAAAATTGAATGCATCACCTTATGTGTGCCCAGAGATCAATCACACACATAAGCCAACAAATTATGAAGTACCATCACATATGTTTATTACATAGCGAACATTATTCAAAGTCTTTACATAGCAGCGGATAAATAAGATAACTCTCGTGGTAGCTCCATCACAGGGAAGATGACTGGTTGACAGCAAGACTAGAACTCTTCAGGGAAGTCATCATTACCATAGCAATCTGTTACCCATCCAGGATTTTTATCCAAGTAGAGAAAATAAACAAGCATAAGTACATGTCGTACTTAACAAGTGTAACATGGGGTTCATGAGGCTCAAATAAAGCTGACACTGGTTTAACTGCAGTAACTTTTAGTTGGCACAATTTTAGCATTAGATAGCATCAATGATAACCATCCCAAATTAAACATGTGATCAATGTGAACATAAAATCATTGAACAAAATAATAATATCAAATTAAAACATTATTAAGCAACAACTATACCATAAGAATTTCAGGCCGCTCGTAACCGTGAGCACGGCTGATATATCAGTTTTACACTCTGCAGAGGTGGTACACTTTACCCGATGAGTCGTGATATCCAGATGCCCAGGTTACTTACTCCCATGACACTTTCGAGGTGAGCGGGCAGGATACACTGCGAAGCCTTTCAAAGGTTCGTCTAACAAGTTAGGGCCGCTAGGTCTTAAGGCAAGGGGATGTAGAGCCCTCCTTCCAGGTGGCACAACAACACGCAGCCTATACACACGTGGACAGAAGCCACACTATACCGTCTTGGCAAGCGCCTTATGCGTCCTTTCGGGTAACCACTAACAAGCTAGAAAAGGTCCTTATACTGAGCTAAGGTCAGAGCCATATAACTCACATGGTTGCACTGTATGTCCCGGGTGATCCCTTATAGTAGTTCCTAAACCATGTTGCTATAAAAGCCAATTTTACCAAGTTGCATACATCATTAAATCAGGTTCACATGATCAAAGTTTAAATTGAGCACTAGCATAGTTCTACCCAATGCATACCAAGTATAACAAGGCACAAGATCAACACCTAGGATAATTCTAAATAGGCATCAAGGTAGACACATGCATATGATGATTATAGTGAATTACGGTTATTAGGACATCAAGGAGGATCTCATGCTATACTTGCATGGATCAGCGAACTCTTGATGCTCCTGGTTGTCGAAGTAGGGCTCTTGATTACCGGCGTACGTCTCACCGTCTATACTCGATTACCACATCAACACACAAACATCCAGACAACAATCATGCAAACCAAACAAGCTATAATTAGAACATTACACCAACAGCAAGGAAATAATATAAAAAGTTTGAAAACAGGATCTACGGTCTACTACGATCACATAAACGCGAAGATCATGAAAAACAGAATTATAACGCAAAAGTTATGAGCCAAACAAGATTCAAAACCTTAATTAGTAGATTAGATCTAACTCAAATTTTAAATATAGAAAATAGTATATATTTTCGTACAGACAGATAGATCTTTTCAAAATGAAACTTAGGCAACTTGAACGGACTAAAAACGTAGAAGTTATAAGCATTTTAATCTGGTGGCAAAACTGTAAATAAAACGAAATTGAATTTGAATTTAAATCAATTTTAAACGAAAATGCAGATTCGCTTGGACTGCGCCTCAATTAGATGAAAGCACAGGGGCTTAGAAGGAAGTTTGCGCAGACTCAAAGAACAGATACGATGGACCGCGGGTTTAGACCTAGAAAATTTTAAGGGCCTTTTTGCAAAGTCGACACCGAAGGGGTATCGACCCACGATAGTCGTTGGATCTGCTACAAGTGGATCAGATTAGGTTCTGGGGGAACGGCGGCGTTGTCGCCAGAAGGGAGAAATCCCGCGGCGGCGCTATTGCCGGCGAACGGCGGCGCATGCTCGGAATCAAACGATAGAGCATTAGAAACCTTAGGAACAGGTCCAATCAACAGAGGAATTCAAGGGGTCTCACCAAGAAGAGATCGTCCGCGAAGCCTTGGTGACGACGAATTTCACGACGGGGCGGAAGCGGGGCTCTGCAGTCAACGACGAGCACGGGTTAACGCAAAACCAGGAGAAAACAGAGGGGAAGAAGGTGTAATGGCTTCGCGTGACCAAGACGAAGCTAGATAGGAACCTTGTGACGGCTGGAACTTGTCTGGAAAGCGAGGCCGAGGGCGCGGTCCCACGGCGGATCTCAAGGCTCGGAGCTAGGGCAAATTAGGGCTTGAGGCTCGAATTTGCGAAACAAGGAAAGGCGGCGGGTGCTAGGAACTTTATAGGGGTGGTCTACTTGGCTGATAAGGCAAGGGAGTCGCGACGCAAAGGGACACAGTCGGACTCGGCGTCGTGGCCAAGCAGGAGTCGGAGGAGGGAGATGACATGTGGGGCAGAGGAGTCAGCGAGAGGGAGCGGTGTGCGCGCGGGGGCAGAGCGGCTGACGTGCGGGCCACGCCGTCAGTGAGAGCAGGGCGGGCGCACGCGCGAGCTGCAGAGGCGGCGCCGACTGGGCCGGAGCGAAGACAGCCCAAAGGCGAACGCGGCGCTCTGGAGAAAAAGAAAGGAGCGGGCCGAAGGGAGGAGTAGGGAAGGCAGGCCGGCGGGAAGAGAGGTCGGCCGGCTGCGCTGTCCCGGGCCAAAAGAGGAGAGAAAGGAAAGGAGGGAGAAGGAATTGCCTTTCCATTTTCAGAAACAAGTTTTCAAAAGCAATTTGAAATCCAAAATGAATTCAAACAAGTTTGGAGAAAAAAACCACACATCACAAAATAAAATATGCACCAGCATGTATGCATCAACATGATCTTTGGCCTAGGATTTATTTTAGCTTTTGCAAATAATTTATTAACTAGGTTTATGCAACACATAAAATGCATAAATTAAATCATATTGCCTATTTCAAAGTCATGCAAAATTTGGGATGTTACATTCTTCGCCGCTCCGGCCCGGTGAATCGCTCACTACCGGTCACAAGCTTGCTTGGGTCATCCACAATGCCACCGGATGCTCTCCAAGCTTCACGTTCACCACCAAGCTGTCTAGGTGATGCCAATCACCAAGAGTAACTAGCTAGAACTCTCACTTGACCACGACAAGGCCAAAGAGATGGATGGATGGATGCACACTTGCTACTCAATTCTTACTAGGAGGTCACTAATTCTCTCAATTAGCAATTCTCTCAATCTCAATAGGGCTCTTGCTCTTTCTCACACTCACAATATGTTTCTCAGCAGAGAAAAGTAGCAAGAACAATCTAATGGAGGAGGGGGACGAGTATAAATACTCCCCCAACCGGCCATCCAATAGAGCACTGAACAGGCATTTTTCGGGGGCATCGGACGCTCCGATGCCTGGCATCGGACGCGCCGATGCCCTCGACTCAACGATCAATTGTACCTTCTGTCAAACCTTTCAAAGGGACATCAGACGCTGGGCTGCCTCCGATGCCATCGCATAGGACGCGTCCGATGCGATTCTGACCTTTCTGGAACCTCTCTGCATGACCATCAGATGCTGGCCCTCAGTTCACTCGCAAGTGAACAGTGGCACGGGCGCGTCCGATGTGATAACATCAGAGCGTCCGATGCCACGCATCAGACAGACCCAAGTCTAGTGAGCATCGGACGCGCGTCCGATGCCTGTTCCACAGGCAAAACTAACTCGGATCGCGACGCGGCCTTAGCGACTTTTCATCCTCATGACATAAGGGCTCTCTCAAAGCTACCTAGGGCTATGAAATAACAAGTGTGCACCACACCTACCTCAATAGACTCATCTAGGTCAAGCTACTGATTCACGCTCCCCTTTATAGTACGGCCAAAGGAAAAACAAAGACCTAAGACTACCTAAGTGTCCTCCAACACCATATGACACTTAGCCTAGTCTACCACCGTCTTCGTCGTCCGTCCTTTGAAAACCAAAACGATTTCCATCGCCAGGGGACATGAACTCCATATGCCTGTATCGTCGCCATTACCGTGACCTAACTCATCCATGTTTCTATAAAACACACGTTAGTCACAGTAATCTTGTGTTTCATCCAATCACCAAAACCCACTAGGGGCCAAGATGCGTTCAGTTTGGATGTTCCCATTTACATCCTTGAAATAAAGTGATAGCGTTACCATGTGTATTATACTAGTCAACAAGAAGAAAGATTCGATTGCTAGCTAAGAAATAAAGTCGTAGTGTTAGCACTCGTATTATAGAAATTTAAGGACCCGTTTGGTTTGACTCTCTTAAAGTTTAGTCAGCTGAATTTAGTCCTCTCTTTTTTAGGTCCGTTCGGTATTCTTAGGATACACCAGGAACAATTTCAGCTCCTAAAGTTTAGTACAAATAAATTATTAAATCATTCCGGGTGGAAATTATTTCAAGGCATTATTCTAAATCAACCGAACAAGCCCTCGGTCACTTTGGAGTCGAACACTATGACTAAATGAGACTAAATAACATTTAGTTTTTTGTAGCCACTTTGAAGTGACTAGATAGGACTAAACCTTTTAGTCACTCAGATTTGGTTGAACTGAACCTGGACTCTAAACTAAAACCTCATAAAATAAAGAAAAGATTCTCAAATAATTCAATTTGGCTTTGGGCCAAATCTGCTGAAACTGGTCCATAGGCCCACACCACAAATCTCTACTGTTCCTAACAGTCATCAACAATTATGATATACATATATAAAAATATATAAAAGTAAATAATGTCTTGTCTTCTCGACCGGTCTATGATTCCTCCCATAAATCAGTTGGCTGGTAATGCAATAATGAGGCCGGGAATTCAAAATGCAAGACAAGAGACCAGCGTGAGGGGGACGACATGAAAACGGCTGCCTCGGATCACGGCATGACGAACAGGTGTGCAGAGAGTCGGCCTCCCGACTAGAACCAATTAACCGGCGGCCAAGAGCAACTTGCTCGGCCATGCATGCATGACCTCCTCGTCTCTAACTCCGGTGCATGCATGCTAGCTCGTTCGATCCCTGGCCACAATATAAATAGGAGCCCAAGCCACTTTCTCATTCATCGCATCGTAGTTGCATAGCACCCACCGATTGTAGAAAGATGGCAGTGAAGAAGATGATGTCGTCGATGCAGGTCGTGGTGGTGGCGATGCTTGCGTTGTTGGTAGACGGTGCCTGGTGCGGTCCTCCTAAGGTTCCCCCGGGCAAGAACATCACAGCCAGCTACGGCAGCGACTGGCTAGAAGCGAAGGCGACGTGGTACGGCAAGCCGACAGGCGCCGGCCCCCCTGACAACGGCGGTGCGTGCGGGTACAAGGATGTGAACAAGGCCCCTTTCAATAGCATGGGTGCATGCGGTAACGTCCCCATCTTCAAGGACGGCCTTGGCTGCGGCTCCTGCTTCGAGGTCAAGTGTGACAAGCCGACTGAGTGCTCTGGCGAGCCCGTGGTGGTGTACATCACGGACATGAACTATGAGCCTATTGCCGCCTACCACTTCGACCTGGATGGCACCGCGTTCGGCGCCATGGCCAAGAAGGGCGATGAGGAGAAGCTACGCAAGGCGGGCATCATCGACATGCAGTTCCGGCGGGTCAAGTGCAAGTATGGTGAAAAGGTCACCTTCCACGTTGAGAAGGGATGCAACCCTAACTATCTTGCGTTGCTGGTCAAATACGTCGACGGTGATGGTGACGTTGTGGCGGTGGACATCAAGGAGAAGGGCTCTGACGCGTACGAGCCCCTCAAACACTCCTGGGGAGCCATCTGGAGGAAGGACAGCGCCAAGCCGCTCAAGTTCCCTGTCACCGTCCAAATCACCACCGAGGGAGGCACCAAGACTGCCTACGAAGATGTCATTCCCGAAAATTGGAAGCCCGACACCGCCTACACCGCCAAATAAACTCACCGACCTATTGGTATAGGCTGCATTGGGTTGGATCCCACTTCCCAAGCAACACACTATGCATGCATTGATCCATGCATAATATATCCATTTTCTACTCTTGCCGACTGCGTATATATAGCTAGAGCCATGCTCCTCTCTGTTATTATTAAAAAAGAGAAGAGAGATTTGAGAGTCCTATGTATAATAAAAAGGATCTGAGAGCAACTCCAGCAGTAGCCCCTAAAATAGGATCCCTACTTTTAATTTGAGTACTTCTAGTACCTTTGAGAGTCTTGTTTTTTAGGTTGCACTCCAACAGTGCAACTCAAAATACTCCGGCACTGGCGCCGAAAGGCCGTCCCGAGTAGGCCATTGTAGAAGGAGTGCACGATCCCTGCCTTGGCCTCTTCCTCCGTGAAGGTCTGTCTGTTGTGTGCAGGGGCGGACCCACAGGGTATGCTAGGTGGTCCACAGCATACCCTGTGGGCCACCTTATATTCTACATTGGATTATAATTTTTTCATAAATATTATAATTTGCAAG
The DNA here is from genome assembly GCA_009763385.1 of Coix lacryma-jobi var. lacryma-jobi. Classification (NCBI taxonomy): domain Eukaryota; kingdom Viridiplantae; phylum Streptophyta; class Magnoliopsida; order Poales; family Poaceae; genus Coix; species Coix lacryma-jobi. The sequence goes on along the minus strand of CM019823.1, from coordinate 147,085,513 downwards.
ATTAGATATTGATACATCATGATAGCGTAGTGGTAGAACCTTTGATCTGGCACTTAAAGTTCGCATGTTCAAATCATTATGCTACACTTATTGTTTTTATTTTCCACATTTAGTTTTATTTTGCGTCTCCATCAAACCCATGTTGAGAATAGCTTTTATTTTTTGATGTTTTATTATCCTCTCTCAATATTAATAATTATATTTGATATATTCCGTTCTTTATTTTCTATTTTTTATACCATGTTGTTGTGCCCCATAAGACCAATGAAAATGATATGACTTCGGCATCATTTTATTATCACTTACCAATAGCAATGTACAATGTTGTTTTAGAATTCTATTTTCTTATCTCCTTTAAAATTTAGTACAAATAATGTATATCATCCTTTAGTTTCATAGTTATATTTTAAACTATTTGTATTTAATTTGAACTATGTTTATCATAGTTTTAAGTTTAATATTTGAATTTAAGGCTTCCATGTCATTTAATGCATGTGATTTTACCAAATTGAATATGATTTTTTCAAATTACATAAGAAAAATTTTATATGGCATACCCTATGATAAAATCCTAGGTCCGTCACTGGTTGTGTGTGATGGCGAGGAGCGGCGGTGACAAGCCTGAAGATGAAAAAAAGCACGTAGAAGCGTCTCCCTCACGTAGGTAACGCATCCTCGCACGCTATCGGGCCATGGTGCGGACCATGGACACAAACACTAGGATGTTCACTTTGAGCTCATTGTGCCATTCGTGCTCCCCGGCAGTGAGGGCCCTGGACTCTTGCACGGAGTCAAGCTCGCAGATATGGCGCGTGATGCGGCAAGCTGTAGCTTGACGTCACCGATTTGAGCGGCACGCCAGCATTGCAGTGCACGGGCAATGTACCGCAACTTGTTATCAATGGGTCCACGTCCCATGCCGTCGTCCCCCAAGCTCCACGAACAACATCGATGAAGTGGAAGCGTGGTGCGGCCTAGAGCACGGGGATAAAACTGGGTTTTTATGGTAAAATAAATCATACAAGGCATATTTCAAGCTATAAACCTTTTTGCCTAAAAATATATTTTTTGGTAAATGAATCATGAAAGAAGATTATAAAACACTTTGTAGTTTGAAAATATATAGTTTTGTAGCTGAGTCTGAGTTATTCCACAAAGTCACATGCAATTTATAGCAAATAAAAAAATTCATGAGATTATAAATATTGGGTTTCCAATAGCTCACAGCACTACTACAGAACGGGGTCTTTGGCCAATTCTCCAAATCGCCATTAGTCTCGGCGTTTTTGCCGCCCGGGACTAATACACCCTTTAGTCCCGGTCGGTAACACGGACCGGGACTAAAGGGTCTGCCCCAACGGCTACTGCGCAGAGCTGTTGGGGCAGGGACTCTTTAGTTGAGAACATATATGATGAATGATTGACTTTGATGAGGAAGGTTTGAGGCTTTTCCCGGTTGAGTCTATATCTAGCTATGCGCTTAATGTTTATGACTAACCGGTGGCGTTGAGTTGTGGTGTTTCTGTGTTGGTGTGCGTGTGCAACATGTGTCTCTTGGCTGTGTTGATGTGTAGGTGTGGAGCTCGGATACAGTGGTCAATGGCGAGGTGAAGGTCAACACCACTATAAAACCCTTAGTTTGTTCACCATTGAGAGTGGCAACTAGCATGGGTAGGATATGTTGAGATCACTTGTGCTATCTTTTGTATGCTAGGTTGCTATGTCTCTTGCACTGAGTCATTCACTTGCTTGGATTGTTCATATTTACATTGTGCTTAAACTTTGATCCAAGTATTAGTGAAATAAAAAGATCGAGATGGGATTGCATGTGTCAGCACATCACGGTATCAAGACTGTTTCTCATTGCACATTTGAGTTAAACTTGAGCCGTGTAGTGTAAGACCGAAACCGGTGCTTTAAGCTTTCGATTGCTTTTCTTGCATAGGCTTAGCCCGGTTGAAAAGTTAGGCAATGACCATGCTTTCAACCTCTCGCAATCACATGCTTTAATATGAACTTGTGTTAATACCACTGCAAATTCCGATAAAATTTGATAATGACACAAGTCTATGCTTCATTCGATGGCATGATGATTGAACTTTGCTAGGGGTAGTTCACCTTGTATACTTGAGTTAGCACTTGGTTGATTTCCTGTCTATTCATGCTAAGTGCTATTTTTAGTGGTGAACTGCTTTTGAATGGCTTAAAACTGCTCATATGCTCTATTGTTCATATTTCGTATTCATTTGATCAGTTTGAGCCTTTGCTAGCATTAGTATTGGTTGCTACACTTTCAGGGCAGCACCCTTTTGAGCATGTTTTCATCCTGATTGCTATACACTTGAAGTTGTTGCATTGTGCATATCATGTTTTTTAGCTTAGTGTACATACCCCCAGCTCCGATACACTTTGTGGTCACTTTCAATGCTTTTCATTGCCCCCATATGCTTTTGGTTGATGACTTTTCTTGTGTTTGTGTCAATTTTGTGGAGAAATGTCGAAACCCCTCAGCATGTTCCCTTTTGTCAAGGGGGAGAAGCTGTTTGCAAGGGGGAGTTTGTGTGTTGGCACAAAGGGGAGAGTCATGCATTTTGGGGAGAGCTTTGAGCAAGGGGGAGTTTAGCACTTTTATGTCCTTCTTCATTTGGTATAGCTCTGTTATGTGTTTCAATTGGTATCCATCTTTTGGTATGGAATGCAATTGGTGTCATGAGCTTTGTTGCATAGCTTTTGTATATAGGCTTGCTTTCAGGAGGAGTCGCTTTTGTCTTGCTGCTTCTCCGCGTGCTCCGAGTCTTTGTGCACCATTTAGTGTTGAGCTTCTCTTATGGTTTTTCTCGGTCCGTATCGAGCCTGCTAGTCGTGTTGAGCTGTTTTTGCTTCTCTTTTGAAGGACTAGCAGTTTTTGCCTGGTATTTTCGATTGGTATGGACCCTTCAGCTAGTTGTGTCGAGCCTCTTTGCCTCTGTCTTGAGGAACTAGCTGTTTTCTCCAATTCTTGGCTGTTTGTGATCAGTTTTGCATTCTTATGCGTGGATTCAGCCTCAATTGGTACCGAGCCTTGAGCTAGTGGTGTTGAGCCTTTTCTGCCTCTTCTTGAGGACTAGCTCATTTTTGACTTGGTTGTGTCGAGCCGTTGCCCATGTCTTTGGGACCCAAGTTTTTCGCTCTGTGTGATCGAGTTTTGCTCTTTGTTGAGTTGTTGCTCCGATCCCTTGCTTGGTTGCGTTGAGCCGTTGCCCATGTCTTTGGGGACCAAGTTATGTTCATTTCAAATTGCCACCTCTTTAGCATTTCTTTGGTTTTTGGGCATTTGAATGGATAATCTTCTCATGACAAGTGACTTTGTTCTTTGCCCTTCTATGGCTTTTGATCACTTGAATGAGATTTTTGGTTTTGATATCTCAAACCATGTCTTGTGCCTAGTTTTTGTCAATTCAATCATCAAGGGGGAGAAAGAGAAAGAGAAAAAGGGGTAGAAATTTCGACCCAAGTGAACCCAAGTGGATAAGTACCTTGGCTTCTTTTGTGATGATTGTTTGACAATGTATTTGAGATTGGTTTTCGAGTACCTTTTTGGGATTTCATGAAACTCTTGTTTTATCTTGACTCTTCGGTTGTGTGGAGGCTTTCCCCGCTTTTCCCGTTTCTTTCGGGACCGAGAGCTTTTATTTGAGTTTTCATGATCCTTCCTCATCTCAAGTAGCCTTGTGTTTGCTTTTGCTTGGCTTTTGGGCACTTGAATGAGGCTTGCCTTCAAACCCTTCCTTTTTGGTTTTATTGTTAGTCAATGCATTCATCAAGGGGGAGATTGAGAACATATATGATGAATGATTGACTTTGATGAGGAAGGTTTGAGGCTTTTCCCGGTTGAGTCTATATCTAGCTATGCGCTTAATGTTTATGACTAACCGGTGGCGTTGAGTTTTGGTGTTTCTGTGTTGATGTGCGTGTGCAACATGTGTCTCTTGGCTGTGTTGATGTGCAGGTGTGGAGCTCAGATACAGTGGTCAATGGCGAGGTGAAGGTCAAGTAGAGATGTGTCATGCCGACGGACCGGGAGCGGTGAAGGATGGGCGTGCCGTGCGGCGGACGTGCCATGCCGATGTACCCAGAGCGGTGAAGGGCGGACGTGAGGCTTGGACTGACGGACCAGAGGGCCAGAGGACCAGCTGTGGTAGCTGGCACGTGGCATCGGCGAGCGAGAGCACATGGGGATGTGCGATGCATCGGCCGAGTCGAGAGGAAGACGATGGCGTCGTGGCACTTGGCGGGAGGTCGGACACGGGCTTGCGTGCGGCGCAAGTGTCGTCGGCTGAGTCAAGAAGGATGGCGAAGGCGTTGTGCTCGGCGTGGAGGCTGGACATGCATCGACATCGGTGCTGGTGGTCGGGGTGTGAGAGCCACACTCCGTCTACGATGCAGGTTCGGTAGCTGAGCCTCAAAAAGCTACCATCGACGGTTTCCGAGTTTGGGCCTCAAAACTCGAGGTGGCCGGTTTCCGAGTTTGGGCCTCAAAACTCGGGGTGGACGGTTTCCAGGTTTGGGCCTCAAAACCTGGGCTCGCGGGTTTCCGAGTTTGGGCCTCAAAACTCGGGGTGGATGGTTTCCAGGTTTGGGCCTCAAAACCTGGGCTGGCAGGTTTCCCGGTTTGGGCCTCAAAACCGGGGGAAGGTCCAAAAGGACGGTCGACGCGTGGCGGCGTGGAGAGGCTGGCGCGGCGGCGAAGCTATCCACGAGGAAGGCGCGGTGGTCGACATGACGGCACGTGGCGGCATCAGGGAGGTCGCGTCAAGGCGAAGCTACCGGATGTGCGGGCGTGGCCATCGGATGAAAATCGCCAGGACTGGACGGTTTTACCCATGGGGGGTATTTGGGTTGAGTGCTTCATGTGAGGGCGCTTTGGTCTTCGGACGTGCGCCTATATATATGAAGGGGGCTGGTTAGAGCAGCCCATCCTTGGGGAATTCTTGGTGGTATCTCTCTCATTTTGTTCCTGTGAGAGAAGGCTAGGGTTAGGGAGAGTTGGCTCTTGTTCTTGAGCTTTTTGCCAACCAAGCTTTGTGTTGCTAGGATTGGCTTGTAGCCCGACACCAAGTGATTAATGAATCATCCATTCCTCTGAATCCAAGGATCAATTTTGTGGTTGAATTCGCATTTCGATTTGAAGGACCGAGAAAGCACTAGCAAGGCGACTAGAGGGGGGAATGGGAGCTTGAAAAATTCTTTCGAATCTTTGGCCAAATGTCCCAAAATCAACCTCCAAGAGCTAGGACCGAAACCGTGATGCCCACGACCCTTGGAAGAGGGTGGAGGATCCCTAGGATCACAGCGAGGCACCACAAAGCGATTGCAAACCAAACGGCAAAAGCACCGGAATAAATTCAACCCCAAAAATCAAGTCCCGAACGTAGATAGACGGCTACGTCGAGAAACTCCTAAATACCTATGCTAACAAGTAGCAAAGATACCTAGAGAGGTTCCTTGATCAACTCTAGGGTCAAACGAGAAGTACACAAACCAAGCGAAGAAGCCGGGAGAGCAAACGCACAAAACCGGAGGCTTCAGCCAATCCGCGGACTGTCCGGCCCTGGGGTCCCGGACTGTCCGCCCCTACTGCGGACTATCCGCGAGGGGATGGCGGACTGTCCGCCGGCCAAACACGAGAAACAGCAACTCTGCTGGAACCTCCCTGGACATTCCCGGACTGTCCGCCAAGTACAACGGCGGACTGTCCGCGGTTCAAAAATCGCTTGCTCAACAGCGCGGAGTCAGGCCACTGGTCTGGCCGACCCCGACGCGCGGACTGTCCGCGACTGGGACGGCGGACTGTCCGCCAACTCCCAGTGAGGGCGATTTTGGTCGCCCTTCACCCAAATCTTCTCCAAATCGATTCAATCCAAAATCCCACGTTCCCAAACTTGGAGAGGATGATCACGGAGTAGTTAGGAGACTATCCCCAAGAAATCATCCGCTCAAATCAACTCAAACACCGGGAAATCAAAAGGGGAGGAGGATGAACCGAAAAGCGCCACGAAAACGAAATCAACCCGATCTACTTGTTCGTGAGGAGTTAGATAAATTCCTTCGGTGGAAGTGATCTCCTTTCAAATACGAACAAGTTGATTCAAACGGATTTTGCAAAGACACAGTATAGAGAGAGATCGAGTGACGGGAAAAACACGGAGAAATGAAGAACGCGAAGAACACAAACCAAAACGCGAATCAACACATCGATCTACAACTGTGTGGCTACCACACGCTACAACAGTGAGGTTACGGCCTCACTTCCTCAAAATCTCCAGTACACCGAGGTATGGTTCTCTGCGGATCTCAGCTAGCTACAGCAGGGGATTGGGAGTGCAGGAAACCCTAGGTGTAAAGAGCAAATGACTGAGATGAATGGGGAGGTGGGTGTCTCCCCCTACTTATCCTAATTCTAAACTATTCCTAATTCCCACTCTACCCCTAACTACTTACAGAGCGAACCAGCTAAACCCTAAGGTTATTCTGGACCAACTCGGTGGTAGGTGGATCCGACGGCCATGCCCGCACAACTCGTAGCCTTGCTTCGACGCAAACTCCCGATTGCCGCCACGTGCCGCCCTCGCTCTGCACCCCCGGTTTTGTGGCCCAAACCGGGAAACCAGCCTTTCCAGCCAACCCCCGGTTTTGAGGCCCAAACCGGGAAACCAGCCCACCAGCATCTGAGTTTTGAGGCCCAAACTCAGCAAACCCGCAGCACCTAGGTTTTGAGGCCCAAACCTAAAAACCGTCCTCAGCCCAGGTTTTGTGGCCAAACTCGGAAACCATCCGCGCCCAGGTTTTGAGGCCCAAACCTGGAAACCGTCCACCCGATGGTTTTTCTCTGGTTCTACCACCAAACCGAAGCTGTAGAGGGGATGCACCGCCTGTGCACCCCGTCCACCGACACTTGTCCCCAAGTCCACGACTCAGGCAACACATGACCGCAAGTCTTCGCTCGTCGCTGTCCCAGGCTGCCAGCCACCACAGCTGATCCTCGGGCCACCGGTCCCTCAGTCCAAGCCTCACGTCCGCCCTTCGCCACTCTCGGTCCATCGGCACGGCACGTCTCTACTTGACCTTCACCTTGCCTCTGATCACTGTATCCGTGCTCGACACCTGCACATCACAAGCCAAAGAACATGCGCATCATCCCAGTTGACAATCACTCATCACTCAGAGATTCGGCATACACCCATGTATCCGCAATCTCCCCCTTGATGAGTGCATTGTCAACTACCAACACAAATCATGATGGAAGCAGAAGAAGGAAGAAGGAGAAAGAGAGAGAACTCAACCAAATGACCCAAAAGCATAGCAAAGCCGAAGAAGGTCAAGTGGAAAGAGCGAAACAACTTGGTTCCCAAAGACATGGGCAAAGGCTCGACGCAACCAAGCAAAGCAAAGCTAGCCCTCAAGAAGTGGTAGAACAGGCTCAACACCGCTAGCAAATACCAATTAAGAAATCGAAGCAAAATGCTAGTCCCTCAAGATAGAGGCATAGAGGCTCAACACAACTAGCAAAGAAAGCTCGATACCAAAACCTTACGGCCAACAGGAAGCAGCAAAAACTCCCCCTTGAATAGTGCAAACAACCAGGTGCAAACAACCAGGAAGCTCCCCCTTAGTTCAAACGGAGGGTAATGATTTGCAATTTCTCCCCCTTAGTTGAAAATGCACTTATCAAGAACAATGCTCCCCCTCAGAAAATGCACCATCAAAAAGTGCCAACAAGAGAATTTCTCCCCTTCCAAAATGCATATGATTCAAAATGCAAGTTAGGAGCTTCAGGAGTATACTCAAAAGAGTGCAAAGAGGCTCTACAGAGTTCTGACCCGATGACTCAGAAAATGCACAGAATGCTAGCAAAGGCTCAAACTGATCACTAAGTCTGAAATGAGAGCAAAAAGAGCAGTTTTCAGCCAAAAAGGTATTCACCATCAAAATAGCACAAGACATGTATAGACAGGAAGTCAAACAAGTGCTAAACATGTATACAAGGTGAACTACCCCTAGCACAGTTCAATCGTCATGCTGATACCAATTGAAAAATGAAGCATATACTTGTGATTTCAAATTTTAATCGGAGTTGCAGCGGTGAAATTACACAAGTCTAGAAATCAGCATGTGACTGCGAGAGGTTGAATGCTTGTTATTGCCTAACTTTCCAACTGTGCGAAGCCTATGCATAAGCAATCAGAAGCTTAAATCAACAGTTTCGGTCATACACTACACAACTCAAGTTTAACTCAAAGTGCAATGAGAAACAGTCTCGAAACTGTGAGGTGCTAACAAGCAAACCCATCTCGATCTTTTCAATTTACTTAACTTGGTTCAGATTTTAAACAGAATATGACATACCAAGCAAGTGAATGACTCAACACTAGAGACATAGCAACCTAGCATACATAAATAGCATATGTGACTTCGACACATCCGACACATGCTAATTGCATATCTCAATGGTGAACATTTTCAAGTTTTAAAATCATTATCAAATTTCACCATTCAAAAATAGCTCAGCTCACAGCATGTATCAGTGATCAGAAAGAGCATAAGCTACAGCATCTACATAAAGCATCGGAGCAAAGACTACACAGAGCATAGTTACATTCTTCAGACTATATTCATGAAGCTCAGAATGTAAAAGCGTATGCTGAAATGCAAAGATGCATGAAGAAACCAAAAGGAAGCAAAAACAACTGAAAAACACAAAGAAAGTGTATCATACAAGAGTCAAAATGTTTCCCCCATCTAAAAGGGGAAACACACACTAAGCTCACCTCTCAACCTAGCAAAAGTCGATTGGTCCAAAGGCTTGTTGAAAATATCAGCCAACTGATGATGAGTATCGACATGGCGAAGGTCGATATCACCCTTCTCATAGTGGTCTCGCAGAAAATAAAAGCGCACATCAATGTGTTTGGTCTTCGAGTGAAGCACGGGGTTCTTAGCAACGCTAATAGCACTCGTGCTGTCACAAAGCAAAGGAACGCGAGAAAAGCTCAGACCAAAATCACGCAAAGTGGCCATCATCCAGAGTAACTGGGAACAACAGCTAGCCGCAGCAACATACTCAGCCTCCATGGTAGACTAGGCGACACTAGACTGCTTGCGAGAAGACCACGAAACAAGAGAAGAACCAATAAACTGGCAAGTCCCAGAAGTGGACTTGCGGTCAATACGGCAACCAGCAAAATCGGCATCGGAATAACCGCAAAGGGAGAGGGTGGTGGAAGCAGAATACCAAATCCCAAATTCTGGAGTGAAGGATAAGTACCTCATTATGCGCTTGACCGCCTGACGGTGAGAAGTGCGCGGCGACGACTGAAATCGCGCGCACAGACACACCGCGAACTGGATGTCCGGGCGTGTCACCGTCAGGTACAGCAGCGACCCGATCATACTCCGGTACTCCTTCTGGTCCACTGCTTCTCCCTCCTTGTCCGCATCCAGGGCCGTCGTGGTCGACGTGGGTGTTGGAAGAGGCTTGGCCTCACCCATATCGAACTTCTTCAGAATGTCTCTGGTATACTTACCCTGGTGCACGAACGTTCCCTCCCGGGATTGCTTGATTTGCAACCCGAGGAAAAATGTCAGCTCGCCCATCATGCTCATCTCAAACTCCCTGCTCATAGTATCTGCAAACTTGGCAACCAAAGCGTGAGAAGAACCACCAAAAATGATATCATCCACGTAAATCTTGACTAAGAGAGTATCAGTGCCTTGCTTGAGGAGAAAGAGTGTTTTATCTACACATCCCATTTTAAAACCCTTAGCAAGCAAAAAGGTTTTCAACCTATCATACCAGGCTCTAGGGGCTTGTTTCAAACCATACAAAGCTTTGTGAAGTTTAAAGACATGGTTTGGAAACTTGGGATTTTTGAAACCGAGGGGTTGTCTAACATACACCTCCTCTTCTATGTAGCCGTTTAAGAAGGCACTCTTGACATCCATTTGAAAAAGTTTGAAACCTTTGGATGCAGCAAAAGCCAAGAGTATCCTAATAGCCTCCAAACGTGCTACAGGAGCAAAAGTCTCCTCATAGTCTATCCCCTCCTTCTGACTATATCCCTGGGCTACGAGTCTGGCCTTGTTTCTCACAACATGGCCATCTTCTCCCTGTTTGTTTTTGAAAACCCATTTTGTCCCAATTGGGTGACACTCAGAAGGTGGAGACACTAGAACCCAAACCCGATTTTTCTCAAAGTTCTCAAGCTCCTCATGCATGGCATTGACCCAATCCGGATCCGTCAAAGTGTGTCCAACATCTCGGGGCTCGAAATCAGCAACAAAAGCAGAATGAGCAAAGTGAGAGATTTGAGACCTGGACCGAGTGACCCGTTCGACAATGTTGCCGATCATCTGTTGAGGGGGGTGTTGGCGCTGGATGTGTCGTGGCGCCTCCCGTGCAGAAGTGATCTCCCCCTCAACAGCAGCTGGTGCCTCCCCGGGTACAAAGGGTACCGCTCGGGATGGCGGATCCCACGGCCCCCAGGAAGAAGAGGTGTCGAGGCCGTGAGTCGTAGTAGAAGCCGCTCTTTAGGGCACAGCAGGTGGAGGAGGTGTTGGGTCATCTATCCCTTCAGCACCTTCTTCTTCATCATCGAAAAGAGGCTCGCCAACCTCATGATCACCTGCACGCGCAAAACGAGAAGAAGGACAAACCATGGTCTCGTCGAAGGTGACATCGGATGTCTCCATGAATCGGTTAGTGTCAAGGTTAAGTACACGATAAGCTCGAGTGTGAGTGCCATAACCCAAAAACACACCGTCAGAAGAACGAGACTCAAACTTGTCCAAGTTGCCCTTTTTGAGTATAAAACAGTGGCAACCAAAAACTCGAAAATAACTCACCTTGGGCAGTTTTCCAAAACGCAACTCATAAGAAGTCTTTTTCAAGAAAGCTCGGAGAAAAATGCGATTAGAAATGTAGCATGCAGTGCTCATAGCTTCGGCCCAATATCGCCTAGGAGTCCTATGCTCATCGAGCATCATCCTGGCCATCTCTACAAGGGTCCAATTCTTCCTTTCTACAACACCATTCTGTGGCGGTGTGTAGGGGGAAGAAAACTGATGCTCTAAACCCAAAGAGTTACAAAACTTCTCAAAATTCGAATTCTTGAATTCGGAACCATTATCACTACTAATAGCTCGCATCGAGTTCAAAGGGAACTCATTCTGAAGATGCAAAATCAGATTGCGAGCAAAGGAGAAAGTCTCGGTCTTCTTAGCTAAAAAGAAGACCCACGAATATCTCGAAAAGTCATCAACAACAACAAGCACATACCACTTCCCCCCAACCGAGCTCACCCGAGCCGGACCAACAAGGTCCATGTGCAAAAGCTCACCAGGGCGCTTGGTCATGACCTGAGTCACTGGATGGTGGGGAGCGGCAACCATCTTCCTATGTCTACAAGAGTGGCAAACAAGATCCTTCTCCATATGTAACTTGGGCAATCCTCGGATTAGGCCAAGTGAACTACGCCTTGCAAGCAAGTCAAAGCTCAAATGTCCAAGTCTCCTATGCCACTTCCAAAGATCAGAAGAGGAAGGTCCAGCCACAAGACAACGAGAAATGCCAAAAGACTCCGAGAAATCCGCACAAAAGACTTTTCCAAAGGGCGAAATCAAACACACAAGATTGCCCTGAGGATCCAAAATACGACTGAGATTCGGTTTAAAATGAATCTCATAGTCATCATCGAAAAGTTGTGAAACAGAAAGAAGGTTAAAATGCAAGTTAGATACAAGAGCAACATCGCGCAACACAAAGTGCTCATTAACTCGCACAGACCCACGAGACAGTACCTTACCTTTGTTGTTGTCGCCGAAGGTGATATACTCCTTTCTGGCGACCGGACTAAGACTGGAGAACCACTTGGCGTTTCCGGTCATGTGTCTCGAACACCCGGAATCCACCAACCAAACGTTCTCCAATCGTTTTACCTACATCAATAAAAAGACATAGGGTGAGCATACGGGCCAACACTGGGGTTAGTGAAGTTAGGGGAATACCAGTGTTGGGCCGGCTGCTCAAAAGAACAGTTAGCAGAAAAACCATTCCTAGCACACCTACGGAGGAAGCGATCACCACGTTTAGAAAGACGTGGTCCGCTAAGGGAGGAGCATCCATTGTGATACTCAAAACGCGGTGGGGGAAAACGCTCAACTACGAAGCCACCGCCACGGGGTCCATAGCCTACAACAGCAGGCTCCCGCCGGGCACGCTCTCTATGAGGCCTAGGCCTAGGAACTTGAGGCACTGCACCTCTAGGCCTAGCTTCTCTCCTCGGAGCTCTCCTCTGCCTAGGCCTGGGAACTTGAGGTTCTGGACCTCTGGGCCTAGCAGCACGTCTCTGAACATTTGGCGCATGTACATCATGGAAAGGATGGTACATGTCCGCATTGTTCAGCTCCCTAGCACGGCGCGCCTGTCTCTTGCGCCGAAAGCAGAACTCACTCAAGTGTCCATCTCGCCCACAGTGCTCACAATGGTACCTCACCGCTCTCAAAGGGGGTTGTTGGTACTCACGGTAGTGGGTGTGGATAACTTTGCCCTTCTGTGGCATAAGCTCCTCCTGGATGGGTGGCATGGTGTCAAGCTTGTTCTTGAGGTGGTTTGGTTTGGGAGCCCATGATTGTTTCTTGGGTGGAGCTCTCGGAGGCTCAACAAAGACCCCGTCCTTGGTGTTAGGCTTGAGAGGCTCTTTGGGTGGAAGCTTGGTAAGTTTGGGAGTAGTGGTGGAGTTGGGCTTCTCACTCGGGTTCAAACCACTCGACTCTCCAATCTTCCCAAAAGCAGAAAGATCAACACCCGGAGCAAAACCTACACCAGGACCTCCAGCACCTCGCTTGAATTGGGAGATCATCATCCCGAGCTGCGGCTCTCCACAAGACACCCATGACAAGATGGTCCAAAGGTATGTGTTTTCTTCCTCGGTTTGCATCTTGTCATGCTTCACATTTGCGATCTCCATCTCCAAACCCTCACAAAGAACACACCTAGCCACACATGTGCTACCTGAGTTGGCCTCTTCAAGAGACATAATCTTGGCATTCTTCTCTGCCAACTCAGATTGCAAGACAGGACAAGTCTTGCACGCACCCAACAGTGAGGGTCTGGCCTTCAGCTCATCCACCTCTCCTACCAACGCAACATACTTACTCCTCAAAGTGAGAAGGTCAGTCATGTGCGTGGTGCACATCTCACACTCCATCTCCTCAGAAACGACCATGGTGGACTTAGCAAACTCAAGTTCCCTCACCGTGTCCTCCCACTTCTGCCTAAACTCCTTGCGCTCTCTAGCGGCACGCCTAAGCAACTTATCTTGACTAAGGAGCGTGGCAGTAAGCTTCTCGACCTCAGCAGAAAGCTCATCGAGGGAGAAAGATACCTGGGAGGTGTCGTCGTCGTCGTCGTTGTTCCGAGGAGTGTTGTCGTCGACCTCCTTGCCGAGGGCCATGGTGCAGAGGCTGTCGTCGTCGGCGAAGAAGCAGAGGCCGTTGAGCTTGTCCTCGATCCTCTTCTTCTTCTCGGACTCGTCGTCGCTTGAGGAAGCGGAGTCGTCGTTCGAGTCGTCGACGTCGCTGAGCGTGGCGAAGAAAGCACGCTGCTCAGCTTGGGCCTTCTCCAAGTACTTGGTCTTGATGTACTCCTTGTTGAAGCCGCCCTTCCGCTTGTGCCTCGCGGGGACGTACTTCTCCTTGCGCTTGCCGGAGTCATACTTGTGCCCATGATCGCCCTTCCCAGAATGCTTGTTCTTCTTGGGACAGTTGGCAATGAAGTGTTCGGGGTCGCCGCACTCATAGCATCCTGAGCGTCCTCCTCCGCGGCGACGATTCATGCGGTTGTTGTGAAACCGCGAGAACCGGTTGGCAAGCAAAGCCAACTCGTCGTGTCCCAAAGACTCCAACTGCTCCTCTGTGATAGAAAGAAGAGAATGCAAAGCAAAACCTCTAGAGGGGTTAGCAGAAGAGCCAGAAAGCAAAGCCATTGACGGGCCAGAAGGATTTTCATAAGAAGCCCTCGCCATGGCATCAATTTCACTGGACTTGAGCTTACTAAAGAGCTCGTCGCACGTGAGGGTCTCATAGTTAGGTGATTCGATGATCGCCTGAACTTTGGAATCCCACATCGACCGATCAAGAGTATGCAAAAGCTTCAAAGCCCTCTCATGATCGTCGAAAGGCAACAACTCCTTGTTAGCTCTCATCCTGTTGACAATCACCTAAAAGCGAGCGAATAAACTTTCTATGCTCTCGCCAGGCATATGTCGAAAGTTCTCATACTCTCGCTTGAACGACTCGTAGAGTCGGGTTTTGAATTGAGAGGTTCCCTCATGGAAACGCATGAGGGTGGCCCAAATCTCCCGAGCCGTAGCGAGGTGAGAAACGCGATCAAACTCACTCATGCTCAAGCATGAGAAAAGAGCATTACATGCTCGGCTATTGGCATCGTGCTCATCGATCTGATGCTGAGTCACACGAGCAGCCAAGACAACGTAATCGGCAAAGTTGCAAATATCCCAGATGGAAGCGCCCAAACTCTGCAGATAGGCCAACATGCGTATCTTCCAATACGCATAGTTCGTCCCATCAAAAAACGGCGGTTTGCCCACGGCGCGATCCATGTCGCCTTCTGTGGATCTGGAACCGGCTAAGGTGGAAGATCTTTAACCCGCTGCAATACCAATTGAAGGACCGAGAAAGCACTAGCAAGGCGACCAGAGGGGGGTGAATGGGAGCTCGAAAACTTCTTTCGAATCTTTGGCCAAATGTCCCAAAATCAACCTCCAAGAGCTAGGACCGAAACCGTGATGCCCACGACCCTTGGAAGAGGGTGGATGATCCCTAGGATCACAGTGAGGCACCACAAAGCGATTGCAAACCAAACGGCAAAAGCACCGGAACAAATTCGACCCCAAAAATCAAGTCCCGAACGTAGATAGACGGCTACGTCGAGAAACTCCTAAATACCTATGCTAACAAGTAGCAAAGATAACTAGAGAGGTTCCTTGATCAACTCTAGGGTCAAACGAGAAGTCCGGAAACCAAGCGAAGAAGCCGGGAAAGCAAACGCACAAAACTGGAGGCTTCAGCCAATCCGCGGACTGTCCGACCCTGGGGTCCCGGACTGTCCGCCCCTACTGCGGACTGTCCGCGAGGGGATGGCGGACTGTCCGCCGGCCAAACACGAGAAACAGCAACTCTGCTGGAACCTCCCTGGACATTCCTGGACTGTCCGCCAAGTACAACGGCGCACTGTCCGCGGTTCAAAAATCGCTTGCTCAACAGCGCGGAGTCAGGCCACTGGTCTGGCCGACCCCGACGCGCGGACTGTCTGCGACTGGGATGGCGGACAGTCCGCCAACTCCCAGTGAGGGCGATTTTGGTCGCCCTTCACCCAAATCTTCTCCAAATTGATTCAATCCAAAATCCCACGTTCCCAAACTTGGAGATCATGATCACGGAGTAGTTAGGAGACTATCCCCAAGAAATCATCCGCTCAAATCAACCCAAACACCGGGAAATGAAAAGGGGAGGAGGATGAACCGAAAAGCGCCACGAAAACGAAATCAACCTGATCTACTTGTTCGTGAGGAGTTAGATAAATTCCTTCGGTGGAAGTGATCTCCTTTTAAATACAAACAAGTTGATTCAAACGGATTTCGCAAAGACGCAGTATAGAGAGAGATATCGAGCGATGGGAAAAACGCGGAGAAATGAAGAACGCGAAGAACATGAACCAAATCGCGAATCAACACATCGATCTGCAACCGTGTTGCTACCACACGCTACAACAGTGAGGTTACGGCCTCACTTCCTCAAAATCTCCAGTACACAAAGGTATGGTTCTCTGCGGATCTCAGCTAGCTACAGCAGGGGACTGGGAGAGCAGGAAACCCTAGGTGCAAAGAGCAAATGACTGAGACGAATGGGGAGGTGGGTGTCTCCCCCTACTTATCCTAATTCTAAACTATTCCTAATTCCCACTCTACCCCTAACTACTTAAAAAAGGGAACCAGCTAAACCCTAAGGTTATTCTGGACCAACTCGGTGGTAGGTGGATCCGACGGCCATGCCCGCACAACTCGTAGCGTTGCTTCGACGCAACCTCCCGATTGCTGCCACGTGCCGCCCTCGCTCTGCACCCCCGGTTTTGTGGCCTACACCGGGAAACCAGCCTTTCCAGCCAACCTCCGGTTTTGAGGCCCAAACCGGGAAACTAGCCCACCAGCATCTGAGTTTTGAGGCCCAAACTCAGCAAACCCGCAGCACCCAGGTTTTGAGGCCCAAACTTGAAAACCATCCTCAGCCCGAGTTTTGTGGCCAAACTCGGAAACCATCCGCGCCCAGGTTTTGAGGCCCAAACCTGGAAACCGTCCACCCGATGGTTTTTCTCTAGCTCTACCACCAAACCAAAGCTGTAGAGGGGAAGCACCGCCTGTGTACCCCGTCCACCGACACGTGTCCCCAAGTCTACGACTCAGGCAACACATGACCGCAAGTCTTCGCTCGTCGCTGTCCCAGGCTGCCATCCACCACAGCTGATCCTCGGGCCACCGGTCCCTCAGTCCAAGCCTCACGTCCGCCCTTCGCCACTCTCGGTCCATCGGCACGGCATGTCTCTACTTGACCTTCACCTTGCCTCTGATCACTGTATCCGTGCTCGACACCTGCACATCACAAGCCAAAGAACATGCGCATCATCCCAGTTGACAATCACTCATCACTCAGAGATCCGGCATACACCCTTGTATCCGCACGATTTTGTTCTTCGCGTTCTTCTTTTCTCCACGATTTTCTACTCCCTCGATCTCCCTCTACGCTGCGTCTTTTGCGATTCCGTTTGAATCAACTTGTTCTTTCATGTGAGGAGAATATTTCCACCGAAGGAATTCATCTCTACCCTCACGAACAAGTAGATCGAGTCGAAATCGTTTTCGTTCCTCCCTCTTCCCCTTTTCTAGTGTTCTTCGGATTTCTCATGGATTAGTTGGATTGAAGCGATGATATCCTAGGATTAGCTTCCCAACACGTAGAAGAACACTTGGGAGAAGTTTGGTTGCAGCCCCATTCGATTTGGTGAGGATCCAATCGATTTTGGTTTTGTCCCGTGGGGATTTTGGGTGTTCTGGGCAGTGGCGGACTGTCCGCCCTTCCAGCCGTGGACAGTCCGCGATTCAGGGTTTCAGCCGGTGCAGTGGCTGCCTTCCTCGGCGTTTTCCCCTTGGGTGACCGGCGGACAGTCCGCCGTTGATAGGCGCAGACAGTCCGCGAGTCGCGCAGGAGCGTCCAGCAGCACTGCTGTTTTTGTCCTGTGGTCGACGGACAGTCCGGCCCCCGTGTGGCGGACAGTCCGGCCTTCACCGGACAGTCTGGGAGCCTGACGGCGGACTGTCCGGGAGTCTGTAGTTTGTGCAGTTTTAGTGCGTTGGCCCTCCCGGCTTTTCGGCTTTGCTTTCGGACTTCTCGTTTTCTCCTAGAGTTCACCTAGGAACCTCTCTACATATCTTTGCTACGCGTTAGCATCGGTATTTGGAGGAATCCCGACGTAGCCCTCTATCTACGTTTGAGAGTGGTCTTTTAGGCACGAGCTTGACTCGGGGTTTTGAGAGTTTGGTTTGCTCTCTTGTGTGGTGCCTCGCTGTGATCCTAGGGATCATCCACCCTCTTTCCGAGGGTCGTGGGCATCACGTTTGAGTCCGAAGCTTTTGGGGTTGATTTTGTTGGGACAGAGGCCGTAATTTCTGAGAAGAAATTTTAGGCTCCCATTCACCCCCCCCCCCTCTGGTCGCCTTGCTTTAGCATTTTCGGTCCTTCAATTGGTATCGGAGCCAGTTAAGGATCTCTCTACCTTAACCGGTTCTAGATCTGCGAAGGCGACCTTTTGAGAGCGGTTGTGTTCCCGACTTTGCTTGTCGAGGTGTTGAGCTTTTGTTTGGCTAACACTAACGGTGCTTTTTGAAGTAGCACCAAGTTCTTCTTCAAGTATGTCTTTGTCTTTCAGCTTGAACATTTCCAAGGATGACATCTTGGGAAGAAGGAGGAGTGCAGTTGATGAGAGGGATCGCGAGGTGAACGATCTGTTGAACCTTCTACAACATGACGAGCTTTCACCGGAGGATCTCCTACGTCAACTTGGCAAGGCCAAGAGAGGTACACTTGCTTGTGGTCTTGTGGCTTTGCACAACCTATATGAGGCTTGCTCTAGGGATGATGAGCTTTGTGATACCTTGCGTAGAAAGGTAGAAAAATTAAAATGCTCCATTGCTAAGTTGAAGTCTAGTGCCTCTTTGCCTTGCACCTCTTGTAGTAACATGGTTAGGAAGAATGATGAGCTAGGCTTTTCTCTTGCTAGCTTAAAATCTGAGATTGAATTGTTGAAATCCAATGCTTCCAAACCATGTTTAGTTTGCATTGACTTGCGCAAGGACCTCGATTGTGCTAAAACTGAATTAGCCTTGCTTAAGTCAAATGCTTTGTCACCATGTGATTCCTGTGAATCTTTTGTTGCTAGACTTAGAGAATTAAGTCTGACTCACAGGACATGTGTAGACGAGCTTGAGCATGCTAGGGCTAAAATTGATGAATTAAATTCTAAACCTTGTAGCTCATGCTCTTTGAATAAGAATGCTTGCCTTACTTCTTGTGCTAACCATGATTCTTTGCTTGATGTGAATGGTGATGTTTCTTCCACCGATTTTATTTGCACATCTTGCATTGATTTAGAAAAAGAAGTTTTGGCTTTGAAAGCTTTGCGCGATGATATGAGCGCCAAGTTGGTTGAGCACAATGATATGAGTGCCAACCTTGAGAAGGAAGTTGAGCTCTTGCGTACCACATATGCCAAGTGCATCAAAGAGGAGATGGAAAATCTGAAAAACACTCCTTGTGGTACTTGTGACCGCCTCATGTTTGAAAATGAGGTTTTGGCCAAAAGATGCAAGAGCCTTTGTGCTAAGTCGTTTGAGTCACGCATTTCTTCCAACTCCGATGTTGATGTTTCCAAGTCTGCATCTTTGCAACCAGAGTTGAGTTCTTGTGCTGCGCGAGAGTCTCTTGACGATACCACTTGTGCCAAGGTTTTGGATAGCTCTTTCATAGCTACTCCTAACCTTGTTATTTCTTCGAGTGATGTCCAAGGGACTTCTCTTGACAAAGGTGCTTCTCACATTTTTGGGACTCGTGTTCCCAATCCGGTTTTCCATTGCACTTTTTGCAAAAAGGATGGACACTCATTCAATTTTTGTTTCCGCCGTGTCAAACACGAGCGACGAATTCGAGCTAAGGCTTTTAGGAAGCCGCGTAGCCTTTCCCATGGCACGTGTGCTCCGAGTATTGGCACCAAGTTGGTAGTTGATGCTTCTTGTTCTAAGTCCCAAGGGACTTCTCACTTGTCGGAGAATGGTGTGTCTTCCAGTAGGCCTTTGTACCATTGCTCTTTTTGTGAGAAAGATGGGCATCAAGAAAGCTTTTGCTATCGGCGTGCCAGACGCTTGCGCCAAGCTCGCTCTTCTAGGAAGTTGGTGGTTCATAGCCCTTCTCATGGCATGAACGCTTGTGTTCCTAGTAAGAAGCTCATTTTTGTTGATGGGTTTTATGACTCCTTCTCTAGTGGGTTAGGTCATGATCGTGGACATGCCTCTAGCGCTTCTTCTCTTGGTCCACGTCATGCTTTTCATGGTGCTTCTATTGGTTCTTCTACAAAAACCTTGGAAGATGTTTGCCTCTTTTCCCGTGGTACGACTCATTCTTCTCCTCGAGTTGTCCTTTTGAGGAATGCTTCCAAGGGTGTTTCACAATGGCATTTGAACCAACACTTGCATCATGCTAACCCACATGATAAGTTGAGATTCGTGACCAAGTCTTGGGTTCCAAAGTACATGCTTGCTAACCCTTCGAGATCCAAGACTCGGGTTACTTTGTCCTCTTGTATGTAGATATGAGGACGCGGGGTGGAGAACATGCGCCTGATGGGACTTGGTCTTTTAGATGTGATCAAGATTTGATGGTTCTCTACACCCCGCTTAGTTTTGCCTCCAAAGAGGCTTTTATAGCTTGGTGAGCTTTCTTTTACACTCATACCCTGTACATCCATGATTTATGTCTTGTGGTATGAGATGGTCTTTCATGTGCTCACTTGTATAGTTCTTGCATGTACATTTTCCTTTTGTGTCATGTTTCGTTTAGTCTAGCATGTGCTATCTCTTGTATATCATGTCATGCTAGCTTTCTGTATAGTTTTGGTGGCTATTCCAATTTTCATGCTAGTCTGTGATCCTCATGAACATTATGTCATGCTTTACCTTATTTCTCCATGAGCTTTACATGTAGAGGTATGATGTTCATTAGGTATCACTTTTTAGGTGCTAGTTTTGGTTAGCTACATGTACCCTGTTGATATGATTAGTTTGAGCACTAGCCTTTCCACAATTTTATCATGTTACATGCTTTTGGATCTGTTGCTACCATTATCTTGCATTGTAGCATGTGTTGAGGTTTAGGCTGTGTTTGGGTTGATCATGTTTTTAGGTTGCATTTTGCTATACAGTGCTTTATCCTGTTTGCATGGTAGTCTTGACTAGTTTGAGTTCAGATCTCCTTTGCGGTATCATTCATAGGTAGACCTCTTTTTGTTGAGAGCTTACCTTATGCTTTTATGTGACTAACCGTTTTCGTGGAGACCTTGAGGTCACACTGGATGAGACAACGCCTTGTGTTTTCTTCTGCCTTTGAGTGTGTAGGAGAATAGGAGCCTGGAGAGAGCATTTCAACTCACGGACCCGATCTCACTTCTTCCACGACTTGGGGTTCCGTTCGAGCAGTTCTCCAGCGAGCACTAGCTGCACCTGTGGGAGCGACAGCATCAGGCGAGGAGGAGACGACTTCGGCGAGGCAGGAGCCCCGAAGTTCAGCAGATACAGGCGTCCCCTCGGGTATCACACCAGCAGGAGGTCATGCGCATCATGAGGTACCCCTGACACTTCTGAGTTCGGGTTTGGTACTCTTCTTCTTCGACCCCTTTGCTGTGTGGTTTTTCCGATGTGGATTTTACTGGCTGTTCGCTTGAGCTTTTCTGGCTCTTCGCTTGTGAGTTTGATGTGTGTTTCCCTTTTAGTTGGGGAAGCATTTTTGTCTGTTGTGTCTTAGTTTGACTTCTCCGATACCCTTTTGTTTTGGGTTTTCCTGTTTTAGGCTAGTTTTGTTTTGTCTTTGATAGACTAGCTTTTGCATGCATTTCATCATGTATTCTCTTGCATTTTAGAGCTTCATGAATATAGTAATGAGAATGAGATTATGCTCTTGTTGGTAAGCCCTATCTATTCATGATGATGCTTGTAGCTTAGGCTCCTTTTGATCACTTGATACATGTTATGAGCTAAGCTATTTTTGCAAATGGTGGACTTGACTAATCGACTATGAAACCCTTAATTTGTTCACCATTGAGAGTGGCAACTAGCATGGGTAGGATGTGTTGAGATCACTTGTGCTATCTTTTGTATGCTAGGTTGCTATGTCTCTTGCACTGAGTCATTCACTTGCTTGGATTGTTCATATTTACATTGTGCTTAAAATTTGATCCAAGTATTAGTGAAATGAAAAGATCGAGATGGGATTGCATGTGTCAGCACATCACGGTATCGAGACTGTTTCTCATTGCACATTTGAGTTAACCTTGAGCCGTGTAGTGTAAGACCGAAACCGGTGCTTTAAGCTTTCGATTGCTTTTCTTGCATAGGCTTAGCCCGGTTGAAAAGTTAGGCAATGACCATGCTTTCAACCTCTCGCAATCACATGCTTTAATATGAACTTGTGTTAATACCACTGCAAATTCCGATAAAATTTGATAATGACACAAGTCTATGCTTCATTCGATGGCATGATGATTGAACTTTGCTAGAGGTAGTTCACCTTGTATACTTGAGTTAGCACTTGGTTGATTTCCTGTCTATTCATGCTAAGTGCTATTTTTAGTGGTGAACTGCTTTTGAATGGCTTAAAACTGCTCATATGCTCTATTGTTCATATTTCGTATTCATTTGATCAGTTTGAGCCTTTGCTAGCATTAGTATTGGTTGCTACACTTTCAGGGCAGCACCCTTTTGAGCATGTTTTCATCCTGATTGCTATACACTTGAAGTTGTTGCATTGTGCATATCATGTTTTTTAGCTTAGTGTACATACCCCCAGCTCTGATACACTTTGTGGTCACTTTCAATGCTTTTCATTGCCCCATATGCTTTTGGTTGATGACTTTTCTTGTGTTTGTGTCAATTTTGTGGAAAAATGTCGAAACCCCTCAGCATGTTCCCTTTTGTCAAGGGAGAGAAGCTGTTTGCAAGGGGGAGTTTGTGTGTTGGCACAAAGGGGAGAGTCATGCATTTTGGGGAGAGCTTTGAGCAAGGGGGAGTTTAGCACTTTTATGTCCTTCTTCATTTGGTATAGCTCTGTTATGTGTTTCAATTGGTATCCATCTTTTGGTATGGAATGCAATTGGTGTCATGAGCTTTGTTGCATAGCTTTTGTATATAGGCTTGCTTTCAGGAGGAGTCGCTTTTGTCTTGCTGCTTCTCCGCGTGCTCTCAGTCTTTGTGCTCCATTTAGTGTTGAGCTTCTCTTGTGGTTTTTCTCAGTCAGTATCGAGCCTGCTTGTCGTGTTGAGCTGTTTTTGCTTCTCTTTTGAAGGACTAGCAGTTTTTGCCTGGTATTTTCGATTGGTATGGACCCTTCAGCTAGTTGCGTCGAGCCTCTTTGCCTCTGTCTTGAGGAACTAGCTGTTTTCACCAATTCTTGGCTGTTTGTGATCAGTTTTGCATTCTTATGCGTTGATTCAGCCTCAATTGGTACCAAGCCTTGAGCTAGTGGTGTTGAGCCTTTTCTGCCTCTTCTTGAGGACTAGCTCATTTTTGACTTGGTTGCGTCGAGCCGTTGCCCATGTCTTTGGGAACCAAGTTTTTCGCTCTGTGTGATCGAGTTTTGCTCTTTGTTGAGTTGTTGCTCTGATCCCTTGCTTGGTTGCGTTGAGCCGTTGCCCATGTCTTTGGGGACCAAGTTATGTTCATTTCAAATTGCCACCTCTTTAGCATTTCTTTGGTTTTTGGGCATTTGAATGGATAATCTTCTCATGACAAGTGACTTTGTTCTTTGCCCTTCTATGGCTTTTGATCACTTGAATGAGATTTTTGGTTTTGGTATCTCAAACCATGTCTTGTGCCTAGTTTTTGTCAATTCAATCATCAAGGGGGAGAAAGAGAAAGAGAAAAAGGGGGAGAAATTTCGACCCAAATGAACCCAAGTGGATAAGTACCTTGGCTTCTTTTGTGATGATTGTTTGACAATGTATTTGAGATTGGTTTTCGAGTACCTTTTTGGGATTTCATGAAACTCTTGTTTTATCTTGACTCTTCGGTTGTGTGGAGGCTTTCCCCGCTTTTCCCGTTTCTTTCGGGACCGAGAGCTTTTATTTGAGTTTTCATGATCCTTCCTCATCTCAAGTAGCCTTGTGTTTGCTTTTGCTTGGCTTTTGGGCACTTGAATGAGGCTTGCCTTCAAACCCTTCCTTTTTGGTTTTATTGTTAGTCAATGCATTCATGAAGGGGGAGATTGAGAACATATATGATGAATGATTGACTTTGATGAGGAAGGTTTGAGGCTTTTCTCGGTTGAGTCTATATCTAGCTATGCGCTTAATGTTTATGACTAACCGGTGGCGTTGAGTTGTGGTGTTTCTGTGTTGGTGTGCGTGTGCAACATGTGTCTCTTGGCTGTGTTGATGTGCAGGTGTGGAGCTCGGATACAGTGGTCAATGGCGAGGTGAAGGTCAAGTAGAGACGTGTCGTGCCGACGGACCGGGAGCGGTGAAGGATGGGTGTGCCGTGCGGCGGACGTGCCATGCCGATGTACCCAGAGCGGTGAAGGGCGGAAGTGAGGCTTGGACTGACGGACCAGAGGGCCATGTAACACCCTAAAATTTCTCCAAAGCCAAATAGATGAAAATGCTTTAATTATGATTTTTGTGAGCATTTAACCTAGGGGTTAAATAATTTTTGTTGAATTAAAATACTAGTGGCAACATGTTTATGCATTCATGCTGGTGCATTATATTTTTTTTGAAGTGACTGGTTTTTGCCAAAGTTCAAAATGAATTCAAACTTCTTTTGAAATGGATTTGAAAATGCTTTGAAATAAAAAGAAAAGGGTATTTCCTCTCTCTCCCCCTCTCCCTTGCAATCGGCCCAAACGGCCTGAGGCCCAGCCCGCCGGCTCTCTTCTCCCCTCCCCACGTTCCTATCCGCGCCAGGCCTCCCACTCCTCTTCCCTCCTTCGCGCGGCCCACAAGTCGGCCTCGGCCCAGCCGGGTCGAGCGCGCCGCGCCGGTTCCGCCTCCCTCTCTCTCTCTGGCAACCCGGGCCCGCGTGTCAGCTCCCTCCTCCCTCCTTCTCTGCGTCGCCGCCGAGCGCAACCGCCGCGGCCGCACGCTCCCGCTTTTCCCGCGCGCTTCTCCCACGACCCCGTCTCTCCCTCGTCCTTTTAGTGGACGCGGTCTCCACCCCCGCTCCTTTCTCCCTCTTTCTCTCCCGCAGCGCCGCACAGCAGAGCACCCAAGCAACCGCGCCGAGCATCTCCGTGCCATCGCCGCCGCCGCCGCAGTCGAGCCGCCGATTCAGCACCTCTCCGGCCGTCCGCGACCTCCCCCGAGCTCCGCCGCGACGTAGTGAAGTTGCCGAACCCCCTCCTTCCCTCTCTTTCGCCTGATTTGGTCCTAACCGTCGTCGTGTACTCGCAGCTCCGACGCCGTCGCTCGGATCTCCGTCGTTCCCCGC
Organism: Coix lacryma-jobi var. lacryma-jobi; assembly: GCA_009763385.1. Taxonomy (NCBI): domain Eukaryota; kingdom Viridiplantae; phylum Streptophyta; class Magnoliopsida; order Poales; family Poaceae; genus Coix; species Coix lacryma-jobi. Next base: position 147,060,659 of record CM019823.1, on the reverse strand, counting down.
CGTCCGAGCCTCACCGCCGCCTCCTCCGCCGTGGTGAGGGTTCCCCTTGAGCTCCGCTCTCTCTCCCTTCTTTTGGTTTGTCTCGGGGCGCCTCCTTCGGCCGGGTCCGCAAGCGCCCGCGCGCCATCCATGGCGGGTGCGCGCACGCCGTCGCGCCACCCCGCGACGTCGCGGCCAGAGCTCGCGCGCGGCGCGCCGTCGGCTTGCCCCCGCGCGCACAGCCCCTTGGTCTAATCTGGGCCGTCCGTCCTCGATCCGACGGCCGACAGCGCCCGGTACCCCTTCGCCGACCGTTTTTGCTAAAGGGACCCCGTGGAAAACGGGAATCAACCCGCACTCCGCCTGGCACTATTCGCTGTGCCTTGTTAATCTTGCAGCCTGGCCCCTGCGTTTCTTCGGAATTGAGGCGCAGTCCAGCCGGCTGCGGGATTTAATTTAAAATTCAATTTAATTTCTGTTTTAAATTCAAATGTATTTCAGTCTATTTACAGAAATGTCACTACACTGTTTTGGTTATAAAACCCACGTTTTAGCTCCGTTTTGACCCGTTCAAGTTGCGTTAGGTTCGTAATTTAGTTATCTACCTGTTTATGCCTCTGTTAGACAGCGTAGATCAGTTTAGTTTCAGAGTTTATGTTAATCTTGTTTAGGGCTTTAGAAACACCGTTTCGGCCGTATCTTTCGCATAGTAACTCCGTTTTCGGTGGACCAAAATTTGTTGTGATCGTAGAAACGCGTACTTCAGTTTTATCAAAGATTTATTTCTGTTTATTACTGTTTGTTGTACTGTTCTAATGATAGCCTTGTTTGCATTGTGTATGTTTGCGCCTGGAATGCGTGGTGATGTTTTGTGATCGAGTAGACGGTGAGTCGGTGTGGTGCGATCAGGACCCCTCGTTCAGTGACCAGCAGGAAGATCAATTTTTCGACAACCAAGGCAAGTTAGCATGGGACCTCCTTGTTTACCTATACACTTTACTTTAATCACTCATTTATGCATGTGTCCATTTGAGCAACCTTAGAGACCCACTTAGCTTTGTTACCTGTGATGTTCTTGTTTCCGTGGGATATATGCATATGGGTAGAATGCTAGTGCTAATTGACTTATAACTGATCCAGTCCAATGATGAGTTTGTTCTCATGATGATATGTTGTTAAACGGTTGATAAAACTTGCTGTTAGCAAAAGCTGGGTTTGACAGTGCTACCATGAGTGCTATATGGCTCTGGCTTTAGCTTAGTAAACTGGACCTTTTCTAACTTGGCAGCGGTGACCCGAAAGGGCGCAAAAGGGGCTTGCCACTTTGGGTGTAGGGCTGCTCCTGTCCCTATGTGTATAGCTGCGATGGCCTTGTGCCATAGAAAAGGGGGGTTGCTACATCTGCCTGCCAAGGAAACCTAGTGGCCCTGACCAGTTAGACGAACCAGCGAAAGGCTTCATAGTGTGCCCTGCCGATCTATCTCGGAAGTGGATCAAGAGGTTGGCCGCCTCGGGCACAAGGGTAACACGGCTTATGGGTAAAGATGCACAACCTCGGCAGAGTGTAAAACTGTTATAACAGTCGTGCTCACGGTCACGAGCGGCCCGGAAAACTAGCAGAACTATGATACTTGAATAACCGTTACTTTATGTTGATGGCACCTTATGATGTCTTAATTATCTTTGTTGGACAAATGGATCATGGGTTAAGGGTTAAGCACAATACTCGTTTACCTTAATGCTAAAACTTGACCAACTTAAAAGCTAACTGCAGTCAGACAGTGTCAGCCTTTTTGAGCCTCATGAACCCTGTGTTAGCTTGCTAAGTACGTGAAGTACTTACGCTTGTTGTTTATCTTCTTTTTGGGCAAAATCCCGGATGGGTAACAGATGAAGGTGGGGTTGGCGACTTTCCTGAAGACTACTAGGCTAGCTGTTCCCCCAACCAACATTTCCCTGTGGAGTTAGTTAGTGTCGTTAGCAGCTCAGTGATCTGTTGTTCAGTTTGATGTAAGACTCTTGCTTTAATACTATCGTGATGTAATAAACAATGTGATGATGCCACTCTTGTAATTTGTCTACTTATGTGTGTGATTATTTCCTGGGCACACATGAGTATGTTGACTCAACTTTATCCTTAAAGTTGGGGTGTGACAGGCCATAGGACCGGCTGTGGTAGCTGGCACGTGGCATCGGCGAGCGAGAGCACATGGGTGTTGACACTTACTAACACCACTTAGATACTAGGTTGTCATCCCCAGCATGGTGCCAGAGTGTACATGGGTATTTATAAATGTAAAGGCTCTTTAGAAAATAATCCATTCTATCCGCAAGCGCACAGATAAAATACCTCATTGTAGCATTTCACCAGGAAAAGTATTCCGGGTATCGTTATTTATATTTTGCTTAAGGGAATGATGAAAGTGAAATCAGGAATAAACTCTATCATGACATAGACTAGAGATCAACTTGCTAAACATGATTACTAATGAGAAACTCGTCACACAGTCACTTACTTTGGCAGGGGGTAAGCCATAAATAAAGATAATGAATTATAAGCATATGGGTAAATAACACAGCGATTAGAAAATAGACTACTCCATATTAATATTAGGTGACGTCGGATTAGCTAGAGAATGGATTCTAAGTATCTACTATCTACTAAGTCATAATCTACTCTAAACATTCTACAAGATCATATATAGTATAAAAGACTCTTCATTCATGTATAAGGAACATTGCTAAAGTAAATCAGAACATAGCAAGATCTACTCCGCAACACAAATTCTGCCTGTCCTATCAACGGAGGGTGGATTATATAAGAATCAACGAAGCTGTCACTATCGCGAACTACCACGCAACCCGGCCAATAGGATACATTTGCAGGTAAATAATATCTAAGCACCATGCTTACATATGCCTTACCACTTAACTCCCTCGAGTCTAGAGCTAAGCGCTTTGCAAACTTATACATAAACTCATTATCAATCATAACTATATCAATTATAGAACTAGAGCAAACTAAGAACATAATAAATGAAGACATAATGCAATTAGAATAAAGTAGTAGAGAAAGATATGAAATAATACCAATCTTTATTGACGAAGATCCGAATCCAGAGCGTAAGTGCTCTACTTCTCTAATTCTATCTAATCAATCCTATAGAACTTGAAGAATAATGGAGTAGCTACTTCTAATTCTCTGCGGGAGAGAACTTCCTAAACCCTAACTTTTCTGGCTTCCTCTGATAATGATTTCTCCTCCTGCCTGGGGCGGCGGTGCCTTGCTTATATAGTCTTTTCCATTGAATCTGGACCGTCGGATCAAACCGACTTACAACGGACGGTTTTCCTTGATCTAGAGAGGCGGTGGAGCATAATCCCCGAGGTTGGCCCTGATTGGCCACAGGGGCAGGGCGGGCGCCCTGGGCAACAGGGCGGGCGCCCTGTGCCTGGCCCCGTTCCGGCTCTGCTTCGGTCGTGTTGCTTCTGGACTCTTCCACGTCTAGGAAAATTGGGGGTTACGTTAATTATCCGTCATTAACCCGACATGTGGGCCTCTTTTTCATATTATCTGATAACCCCCTGCAGAAATAGATAAACACCAAAACTCGTGGAATTCTGTCAGATAAAACCCTAATTCTAGATGTTTGGTGCATATTGATCCTTTTCCATGTTTAGTTGACAATTAAATTTGATACTTAAGAGCCGTCAACAAACTCCCCCAAGCTTAACCTTTGCTCGTCCCTGAGCAAACAATCAAACTCAGATGGATCAGGAGTTGCTTCAATGTTTTCTTTCCTGTCAGGCACACATGCTTTCATAAAAATTCTCCCAGATTAGAGTGAAGTATCATGGGGCTTAGTACCTGCACTTAAATCTTGAGTAATTGAAAGACAAAACAATTAAGTCAAGCACTATCCCTCCTGTTTTCACTTCACCTTGTTCTGGAGTTTTGCATAAGTTCAAATAAAGCTCAGAGTTCCTAGACATGATTCTCTCAAGTCTCTCTATATGTGGTATTTGTGGATCCTTACCAAAGATATCACTTTCTTATAGCTGATGAAACATTTATGTGGGGCTCAAAGAAGTGAAAAGTAGCTCATACATATGTTGTCTAATCGAGCCATGGATCCAAAGGAACTCAACATATAATTAAATCAAGATGTGCATGTGTGGCGGATTTAAATGATAATGATGGTGAAGATGTATAAGTGATAAACTTACTTCTTATTGTTCTTCATATTGCTATCTCTCCTCCTTCTTGATCTTTGCTTTTGAGGACATGGGCTATCTTTCTTTCCGCTCATGTGGGTATCTTTGTACCCCTAATTCTACTGTCGGACACTTGCCCATTTTTACCTCTCGTCTCACTCTTTTTCTTTTCTTTCGAGGTTTCGAGCACTTGCTCCTTTTTATTTCCTCGTTTTTTTTTCTGAGGTTCCGGGCACTTGCCCCTTTTTATTTCCTCATATTTATACTTTTGCATAACCCATGCCTCTTCTGCATCGAATCTTTTTGGAAAGAGAGAATAACAATATTTGGGACAACAAGTAAACATTTTTAGCAGATTTTTGATGAATGGTGATGGATGGTGTAATAGATGTGTGCAAGTGTGTATCTTGATTTAACCACATGAAAAGCTCCTAAGGGTCTACACAGCTCGATCAAACTCAATGTGATAAATGAGTAGTAAAAGATATAGCAATTATAGCAAATATGGCTGTGGTAGGAATTTTTTCACTCATGCCAGGAACTCATCATGTGATTTTGCAAGTTTTCAAAATAAATCTCCAGAACTTAGTGTAGCAGAAACAAGATAAACAGCAGCTCAAACTTTATATTATATCTTTCTCTTACCTAGACTTTAGTTTTAGGTTCATGCTTCCCACAGATAATAAAATTTTAGTTTTAGCAATTCATGGGAGAACTCTAGTATGAAAGCTAGGTACTCGAAAGTAAGTAAACAGAGCAACTATTCATCATTTCCATCATACTTCTTTTTGGTCTTTTGATTTTCTAAAGATAAAATCTTAGCAGAAAACAAAGCACACTTATCTACACACTCTTTTTATTTGGTTTTTTATGTGTTTTTTTTTTTTTTAGAAATAATACTAATGCAGAAAAATAAAAACTAAAGCAAATAAACTTACTTGATAAGATGGGGAGGAACTCCCCCAAGCTGGTCTTCACACTGTCTTCACTCTAGGTTCCAGTACCTCAGCAGGCTGGTAATGTTGTTGCCCATTGTTGTCGTATCTTGTCTCAGGCCTTGCACCTGAGCGGCTTGTTCTTGGTTCCATTTTTCCTGGGCTTCCCAACGCCGCATCTGTTCCTCATTCGAGTTCTGGATGTTGAGCAAGAAGCTGTCGACGCGGTTGTAGAAGGCGCGCGTGTCATGATAGTAGTCCCCAGTAAATGCGTAGGAGGCATCGGAATGACGACCTGCATCAAAGTGAGGCTGGGCTCCAGAGCTTGAAGCTCCAAAGGGGTCAGCCGAGAATCTCCTTGCATTGAAAGGTGGGTTAGTCCACTGGTGGTCCTGGGCCTCTGGCCATTCCTCCGTTGTTGGTTGGGGCGGCTGTGTGAACTGGGCCCACGGGTCCCGAAGGACTCGGGGGTTGTAGTCCCGGTAGTGAAGATGTGCTGCCTCCTCCGGTCCAGGGTCAGCTCCAAACCATGTGCGCTCTTGCTGGGTGACAATCCTCTCGGATGCCACGCGTTGTGGTGCTTGCTGATTAATCGGCTCTGCTGTAACATTAATCAAATAGTTCTGTACGGCATAAAGGCCAAGGCTCGGGTTAGGTAACCGAACCTTGACATTATTATCGCACTGCATGTACATTATACCAATTTCTCGTTTTAGCATTCTTGCTTGTCGGAAAGTATCGTACCCATGATATGTTCTTGGTTCACTTAAAAATTCAAGGGACGAATTTTCCAATAAGTTGAGCCTATGAGCGATGCGAGTAATAAGTGAAGTGCACCCTACTGGACCTTGAAGAGTGGGAATAACAAGCCAGTGTTGGACTAAAAGCATGACAGGCGAAATAGCAGTTTTGCTAATGGCAGCGTAAAGAAGCTGCAAATCCCCAATTCTTACCTTCCTCATGTCATCACGGAAAAACAAATTGTACCCGAGCCATTTATGGAACATCCGGAGAGTCGGATGCTCCATGTCACTGGTTCGGGCCTGGTTGTACATTTGGTCACGGGAGATTTCTCTCCAAAACTGGTGTTTCTCAAAATTGGGCAAAGCATTATCAATATCCAAGAGGCAAGTCGGATCAAAACCAAGATGGTCACTCAGTTCCCTCCAAGATAGTATGATGTTTTGCTTGAACATGCGAAAAACAATTCCCCCCTCACAAATTTGTAATGTGCAAAGAAATTCAATTGTGAGAAGACGAGAACCCAGTTCCGTGATATCCCAAAAGTGTTGCCATTTTAGCATAGCAAAAATGAGGTCAAATTCTGTGTCCATCCCCGTCTCATGTAACAGCATTGGATCAATAGTGGGAGTGGGGATGAAGTACCTACCTTTGAGTTGTTGGTAGATCTCTTTCTCTCTCCGGCTCTTGAGGTCAAGGTCTCCTCCTCTGAGAAGCACCTTGATTGTAGGAGCGGAGGAGGAGGATGGAGCTTGAGGTGGTGCCGGATCGACACTCATCTCCGAGAGGCGAGACGAGGTCCGGGACGAACTCCTTGTCCCGATTTTCTTGACGGCCTTCCCGGCATTCTTCACCTTGCTCCACATCCTGCAAAAAGAAAGTAAACACAAACACAACTAGTGGAGAGTGGGTTAGGAAAAATGTCAGCGATTAGCCGTCCAAAAGTTAGTCGTCCAGGGGTTAGTCGTTCAAATCAAGTCTTGATTTTGGCAGAACCTCCCCTTAACAACTTTTAGTGCCGCTGGACAGCGGAATTACTGCTGACTAAGATGACTTAAGCTCTCTTGCTCTCACACTTTCCCACACTCTTACTTCTCTTTTCTACTCTCCTCTTCTCCTCTCTCTACTAGAGCAATGCTCTGGAAATCTGAAACTGCACGAAAACTGAGTTTTCTGGAATGAGGGTGTGAGGAGAATGAAGACTGGAGGTGGCTATTTATAGATGGAGCAGGGGACAGGGCGGGCGCCCTGGGTAGGTGGGCGGGCGCCCACCCCTGGTGCCCATTCTGGCTGTGCTTTCTCCACTCACCTCTTTGCTTAGTGTTGAAGCTAGAAAATGGATGGTTCATGGATGGTGAAAAGATGTCTGGTGAATGGAAACATGTTGGTGAAATAATTCAAAAAAATGCGGATGAATACCGATTTACCTCCCGGCGAGGGTTTGGGATTTTTTTAGGTCCCCCAAGCTGGACCTCCAAATCTTTTAATCTTCTGATTTACCTTCCTCCGGAGATGGTGTCTCCAGTGGTTCTTCATGGACTTCCTTCACTGTAGAGTCTCTCTCTGGTCTAGGTTTGAATGTGAAGCGTTCCTCTTGTCCGTTTATGTTGAACTTGATTTCTCCCTTCCCGACATCGATGTGAGTGTTGGCAGTGCTCAGAAATGGCCTCCCAAGGATGATGGACACTTTTGAGTCGGGACTCATGTCCAGTACCACGAAGTCTACTGGTATAATGAAGTCTCTTATCTTGACTGGGATGTTTTCGGCGATGCCCATCGGGTGCCGAATTGATTGATCTGCCAGTTGTAGACACATTGATGTTGGTTCTAGGGTTGTATGCTCAAGCTTCTTGTAAACTGATGCTGGCATCACGCTGACGCTTGCTCCGAGATCACAGAGTGCATTATTGAAGTGTTGGTCTCCGATTGAGCAATCAATGGTGGGGCATCCTGGATCCTTCTTCTTACTTAATGGTACATTGAGGATAGCCTCGCTACACTCTTCTGTCAGCTTGATCACCTCAGTGGTGGGCAGTGGTCTCTTCTTGTTAAGGATATCTCTAATGTACTTTGCATATGTGGGTACCTGAATGGCATCAAGTAGAGGTATGTTGACATATAATTTTTGAATTACCTCCACAAACTTACCAAACTGCTCATCCGACTGTGCTCCTCTATTTCTTCTGGGAAATGGCAAATAGTTGGTGTCGTGGAAATCTTTCCTCATTTCTCCAGTTCTTGGTGGTTGTAGCAGGTCTTCTGCTTCAACAGGGCTTTCTTCTTCTATCACTGCTGGTTGCACTGGTGTTGATGTCCTTTGCCAATCTTTTGGGTAGGGTGGATCTTTAGTGGACTTTCCTCTTCTGGTAGTTATGTTCTTTACCTGCTCAAGGTTAGTAGCAACAGGCAGTGCAGCAGCTAGCTTTGCTAAATTAAGCTCTATTCTTTCATTAATAAAGGTTTGCTGTTCAAAGGCTGCCATTAGAAAATTTGTTTTATTAAGTATATCTGTTAGAGAAGATTCATTTGTGTCTAGCCTTTGTTTCACTTCATCATTAATTTTGGTTTGTTGAGCAATTATTTCCTTAAGTGGTTTGAAAGTATTACCTGAATTCATACCTTTGCTATTGGGTTGACTTACAGTGGGTTTATATGCTGCTTCAATAGCTCTTTGATCTTCTTTGAACTTGGCCCTCTGATCAATCCAATGGAGCAGATTCTCCATCTTTGTTGATATTGCATGTATTTCTTCTGGTAATTCTTCAGTTTGATGACATTGTTGAGCTTTGTCTTGGAACCAGCCTTGATTTTCTGATATCGTGTCCAAAAGTATCTCAGCTTTTCCAATTGTAAGCTCTAAAAATGATCCTTTAGCAGATGCATCTAGGCACTCACGAGCCTTCTGGTTTAATCCATGGTAGAAGGTCTGCATAAGTAACCATGTGGCCATTCCATGGTGAGGACATTCTGATATGTATCCTTGAAAACGCTCCCATGCTTCTGAAATGGCTTCTGTCTTCTGCTGTTGGAAATCGACAATATTTCCTCTTAAGGCAGCTGTTTTGCCTATAGGGAAAAACTTTGCTAGAAAGGCATCTGACAAGTTCGTCCAGTTGTTGATGTTGTCTTTATGAGTGTAGAACCACTTCCTCGCTTTCCCTTCTAGTGAGAATGGAAAGAGGCGAAGTAGTATGACGTCCTTGTGAACACCGTCGATGCGAATAGTGCTTCCAATCTCCAGGAAATTCTGCAGATGTGCACTTGCATCTTCGTGTACCTTCCCAGTGAATGGTGTAGCTTGCACCAAATTGATGAGGCTTGACTTGAGCTCAAACTCGGGTGCTCCTTCTTCTACTTCAATTCTTGGACCAGTTGGAATGTTCTCAAGAGTTGGAGCAGAGAATTCTTGCAACGTCTTTTGTGCCATAGCTTCAGCAATTGGTAGCTAGCTTCTTTCTTGATTGCTTTGGTTCTGATGATGAAGAGTTGAATGTACCAAAGTCAATCCTGATATACCCTGTCTAAAAAATATAAACATAGAAAAGCAACAGGGTGAATCCTGCCAAAGTAGAGGTGCCTTGTTATGATTTCCCACTTAGTAGCTGTTATTGCAATTTTTTTCTCAATAGTCTAGTTTAAAATTTTATGTGAATGACCTTACCGACTTCCTGACTTTCTAACCGTTCCCCTCCCCGGCAACGGCGCCAGAAATGCTTGTTGACACTTACTAACACCACTTAGATACTAGGTTGTCATCCCCAGCATGGTGCCAGAGTGTACATGGGTATTTATAAATGTAAAGGCTCTTTAGAAAATAATCCATTCTATCCGCAAGCGCACAGATAAAATACCTCATTGTAGCATTTCACCAGGAAAAGTATTCCGGGTATCGTTATTTATATTTTGCTTAAGGGAATGATGAAAGTGAAATCAGGAATAAACTCTATCATGACATAGACTAGAGATCAACTTGCTAAACATGATTACTAATGAGAAACTCGTCACACAGTCACTTACTTTGGCAGGGGGTAAGCCATAAATAAAGATAATGAATTATAAGCATATGGGTAAATAACACAGCGATTAGAAAATAGACTACTCCATATTAATATTAGGTGACGTCGGATTAGCTAGAGAATGGATTCTAAGTATCTACTATCTACTAAGTCATAATCTACTCTAAACATTCTACAAGATCATATATAGTATAAAAGACTCTTCATTCATGTATAAGGAACATTGCTAAAGTAAATCAGAACATAGCAAGATCTACTCCGCAACACAAATTCTGCCTGTCCTATCAACGGAGGGTGGATTATATAAGAATCAACGAAGCTGTCACTATCGCGAACTACCACGCAACCCGGCCAATAGGATACATTTGCAGGTAAATAATATCTAAGCACCATGCTTACATATGCCTTACCACTTAACTCCCTCGAGTCTAGAGCTAAGCGCTTTGCAAACTTATACATAAACTCATTATCAATCATAACTATATCAATTATAGAACTAGAGCAAACTAAGAACATAATAAATGAAGACATAATGCAATTAGAATAAAGTAGTAGAGAAAGATATGAAATAATACCAATCTTTATTGACGAAGATCCGAATCCAGAGCGTAAGTGCTCTACTTCTCTAATTCTATCTAATCAATCCTATAGAACTTGAAGAATAATGGAGTAGCTACTTCTAATTCTCTGCGGGAGAGAACTTCCTAAACCCTAACTTTTCTGGCTTCCTCTGATAATGATTTCTCCTCCTGCCTGGGGCGGCGGTGCCTTGCTTATATAGTCTTTTCCATTGAATCTGGACCGTCGGATCAAACCGACTTACAACGGACGGTTTTCCTTGATCTAGAGAGGCGGTGGAGCATAATCCCCGAGGTTGGCCCTGATTGGCCACAGGGGCAGGGCGGGCGCCCTGGGCAACAGGGCGGGCGCCCTGTGCCTGGCCCCGTTCCGGCTCTGCTTCGGTCGTGTTGCTTCTGGACTCTTCCACGTCTAGGAAAATTGGGGGTTACGTTAATTATCCGTCATTAACCCGACATGTGGGCCTCTTTTTCATATTATCTGATAACCCCCTGCAGAAATAGATAAACACCAAAACTCGTGGAATTCTGTCAGATAAAACCCTAATTCTAGATGTTTGGTGCATATTGATCCTTTTCCATGTTTAGTTGACAATTAAATTTGATACTTAAGAGCCGTCAACAATGGGGATGTGCGATGCATCGGCTGAGTCGGGAGGAATACGATGGCGTCGTGGCACTTGGCGGGAGGTCGGACACGGGCTTGCGTGCGGCGCAAGTGTCGTCGGCCGAGTCAAGAAGGATGGCGAAGGCGTTGTGCCCGGCGTGGAGGCTGGACATGCATCGGCATCGGTGCCGGTGGTCGGGGTGTGAGAACCACACTCCGTCTACGGTGCAGGTTCGGTAGCTGAGCCTCAAAAAGCTACCATCGACGGTTTCCGAGTTTGGGCCTCAAAACTCGAGGTGGCCGGTTTCCGAGTTTGGGTCTCAAAACTCGGGGTGGACGGTTTCCAGGTTTGGGCCTCAAAACCTGGGCTCACGGGTTTCCAAGTTTGGGCCTCAAAACTCGGGGTGGATGGTTTCCAGGTTTGGGCCTCAAAACCTGGGCTGGCAGGTTTCCCGGTTTGGGCCTCAAAACCGGGGGAAGGTCCAAAAGGACGGTCGACGCGTGGCGGCGTGGAGAGGCTGGCGCGGCGGCGAAGCTATCCACGAGGAAGGCGCGGTGGTCGACATGACGGCACGTGGCGGCATCAGGGAGGTCGCGTCAAGGCGAAGCTACCGGATGTGCGGGCGTGGCCGTCGGATGAAAATCGCCAGGACTGGACGGTTTTACCCCTGGAGGGTATTTGGGTTGAGTGCTTCATGTGAGGGCGCTTTGGTCTTCGGACGTGCGCCTATATATATGAAGGGGGCTGGTTAGGGCAGCCCATCCTTGGGGAATTCTTGGTGGTATCTCTCTCATTTTGTTCCTGTGAGAGAAGGCTAGGGTGAGGGAGAGTTGGCTCTTGTTCTTGTGCTTTTTGCCATCCAAGCTTTGTGTTCCTAGGATTGGCTTGTAGCCCGACACCAAGTGATTAATGAATCCTCCATTCCTCTGAATCCAAGGATCAATTTCATGGTTGAATTCGCGTTTCGATTTTGTTCTTCGCGTTCTTCTTTTCTCCACGATTTTCTCCTCTCTCGATCTCCCTCTACGCTGTGTCTTTTGCGATTCCGTTTGAATCAACTTGTTCTTTGATGTGAGGAGAACATTTCCACCGAAGGAATTCATCTCTACCCTCACGAACAAGTAGATCGAGTCGAAATCATTTTCGTTCCTCCCTCTTCCCCTTTTCTAGTGTTCTTCGGATTTCTCATGGATTAGTTGGATTGAAGCGATGCTATCCTAGGATTAGCTTCCCAACACGTAGAAGAACACTTGGGAGAAGTTTGGTTGCAGCCCCATTCGATTTGGTGAGGATCCAATCGATTTTGGTTTTGTCCCGTGGCGATTTTGGGTGTTCTGGGTAGTGGCGGACTGTCCACCCCTCCAGCCACGGACAGTCCGCGAGTCGGGGTTTCAGCCGGTGCAGTGGCTGCCTTCCTCGGCGTTTTTCCCCTCTGGTGACCGGCAGATAGTCCGCCGTTGATAGGCGCGGACAGTCCGTGAGTCGCGCAGGAGCGTCCAGCAGCACTGCTGTTTTTGTCCTGTGGCCAGCGGACAGTCCGGCCCCCGTGTGGCGGACAGTCCGGCCTTCACCGGACAGTCCGGGAGCCTGACGGCGGACTGTCCGGGAGTCTGCAGTTTGTGCAGTTTTAGTGCGTTGGTCCTCCCGGCTTTTCGGCTTTGCTTTCGGACTTCTCGTTTGCTCCTAGAGTTCACCTAGGAATCTCTCTACATATCTTTGCTACGCGTTAGCATCGGTATTTGGAGGAATCCCGACGTAGCCCTCTATCTACGTTTGAGAGTGGTCTTTTAGGCACGAACTTGACTCTGGGTTTTGAGAGTTTTGGTTTGCTCTCTTGTGTGGTGCCTCGTTGTGATCCTAGGGATCATCCACCCTCTTTCCGAGGGTCGTGAGCATCACGTTTGAGTCCGAAGCTTTTGGGGTTGATTTTGTTGGGACAGAGGCCGTAATTTCTGAGAAGAAATTTTAGGCTCTCATTCACCCCCCCCCCCCTCTGGTCGCCTTGCTTTAGCATTTTTGGTCCTTCATTAGTCCCGATCCGTGTAATCAACCGGGACTAAAAGGCACTCTTTAGTCCCGGTTGGTGCCACGGACCGGGACTAAAGATTTTGCCACGGTTTGTGGCTTGCCCCGGGATAAATAATCACCTTTTAGCCCCAGTTTTTAATACAAACCGGGACTAAAGCTCCCCGGTTTATAGCCTACCAACTTCTTCCTCCCCCGAGCCAGAGACATTCAAATTTCAGTGAGCTTCTTGCTTGTTCTTGTTGTTGCTATTGCTTGTTTCTTCATTTGTTCTTCATTGTTCTTCGTCTCCGGCGTCAGTTGGTGATCTTCTTCGACTCCGTCATCGTCTCTTTGCGTTTAGAGGTAACTATTTTCATCTCCTACCATGTCTTTTGAATATGAGAGGAATTTAATTAAAATATATAATTTGCAAGAACAAGCATAGAGAGTTGAGTAGTTTAAATTGGTTCATCACAATCACTTGATAGTTGCTAGGTAGTATCCATTCTATATTTCATACTTATGCAAGACGAGTAATATTGAATTTTAGTGTCTTTTTAGTTTATTTTCTTTAGAAAAATGTAGAATTTATAATAGTTTGCAACAATAAATATAGAGAGTAGACAATGTGGAAATTGGTATTGTTATATTATATTTTTCGATTATCTAAACAAATAGATAAATTTAGAGTCTTTTTTATTTATAATTGTTTAGAAAATTAGGAATTTGCATGTAATAGTTTACAAAATGAGCATGGATATAGTAGATGGCAACCGTGACCGGGTCCTCAGCCTCTCATCATCGGGATCCGAAGCGTTTGCGGCCGGATCTTCTTCTCATTGCTTGCGGCGAGTGTAAGCAGAAGATTGTGAAGGAGTACCGAGTAAAAAAAAGAGGGGATCAACACGGGTCGTATATTCTACAAGTGTCCAGACCATGAGGTGGGTTATTATTTACCCGCATTTGATTAATATGGTTCATTCGTATCGGTTTTGCTTGATGATGTTGTTTAAATTTCTTATTATTTGTTCTAATTGCAGTGGTAGGGCACCGATGGATGTAAAGGATGGTACTGGGAGGAAGAGTACGTTCAGCACGTACGAAATTTTGTTGGACAAGAGGTTGCCGTTGAAGGTGATGAGGCAGTGAGTCAGCGGCAGCAGCCCATCCATGCTGATGAAGCGAATGATCTGTCTATTTTAGTTGAGATCGGACGCGAACTAATTATGTTGCTTAAGTGCATTTTATTTTTAGTTTTTTTAGTGCTAGCTGCGATAGTCTTCGTTGTAGTCAAGCTTGCTTGAATTAATCAATCATGTGATGTCATGAGTGTTGTGCAATAACATGAGAAACTACTAAGTGCATGGTTGTAATATTTAATGCAGATGTTGTCACGCAATTGGATGTATAATGTCGATCGCCGCTCCAAAGAGTTCATTGCTGGCGTGCACTATTTCTTAGGTGTGGCTGAGGCAAACAAGCAGGATGGTTTCATGTGCTGCCCATGCGCCGTCTGTAAGAATTTGAAGGAATATTCATGCCCAAGGACTCTTCATAAGCATTTGTTGAAGTCGGGTTTCGTAACAAACTATATTTGTTGGACGAAGCATGGAGAAAGGGGGTTGTAATGGATGATGGTGAAGAAGGTGAAGAAGAATTGGCCCACGCTGATATTATTTCTCAGTACGGTGCCTTTGATGATGATGCAGTGGGGGGAGGAGATGGTGAAGAAGATGCAGCAGCGACAGAAGATGTGGCAGCTGATGTTGATGCTCTTGGTGATGCCATTTGTGATGCACAAAGAGAATGTGAAAGTGACAAGGAGAAGGTCAAGTTCGAGCGCATGCTAGAGGATCATAGGAAATTGCTATATCCCACTGCTGAAGATGGCCAAAAAAAGCTGGGTACTACACTGGAACTGCTGCAATGGAAGGCAAAGAATGGTACATCCGACAAGGCATTTGGGCAGTTATTGAAGATAATGAAAAAGATGCTTCCGAAAGAGAATGAATTGCCCACCACTACGTACGAAGCAAAACAGGTCGTCTGCCCTTTGGGATTAGAAATCCAGCAGATACACGCATGTCCTAATGACTGCATCCTGTATCGTGGGGAGGAATACGAGAATTTGGATGCATGCCCGGTATGTGAAGCATCACGGTATAAGATAAGGCGAGATGATCCTGGCGACGTATAGGGTGAAGAACGTCCAAGCAGGAAGAAAATCTCTACCAAGGTTATGTGGTATGCTCCTATAATACCACGCTTGAAACGTTTGTTCAGAAATAAGGACAATGCAAAGTTGTTGCGGTGGCATAAAGAAGACCGTAAGGTAGACAATATGCTGAGGCACCCAGCTGATGGATCCTGGTGGAGAGCGATAGACAGAGAATTCCCAGAGTTTACAGATGAGGCTAGAAACTTGAGGTTCGCTTTAAGTACGGATGCTTTTAATCCTTTTGGGGAGCAAAGCAGTAGTCATAGCACTTGGCCAGTTACTCTATGTATCTACAACCTTCCTCCATGGTTATGCATGAAGCGGAAGTTCATTATGATGTCGTTGCTCATCCAAGGGCCAAAGCAACCTGGCAACGACATCGATGTCTACCTGAGGCCATTAGTTGAGGAACTTCTACTTCTATGGAGCAAACCAGGCATACGCGTGTGGGATGAGTACAAACAGGAACACTTTGACCTGCGAGCATTATTGTTCGTAACAATCAATGATTGGTCGGCTCTAAGTAATCTTTCAGGCCAGACAAACAAGGGATATAATGCATGCACACACTGTTTCGAAGACCTTGATAGTTTATTTTTGAAAAAGTGTCGAAAGGTCGTGTATGTTGGGCACCGTCGGTTTCTTCCCATGGGCCACCCAGTAAGAAAGAAAGGCAAACATTTTAAAGGTAAGGCAGACCACCAAACCAAGCCTCGTAACCGAACCGGAGATGATATACTCGAAATGGTGAGGGATACGAAAGTAGTATTTGGAAAGGGACGGGGCAGCGAACCTGTTCCCAAAGACGCTTCGGGACACGCACCCATGTGGAAGAAGAAGTCCATATTCTGGGAGCTACCCTACTGGCATGTCCTAGAGGTCCGCTATGCGATCGACGTGATGCACCTGACAAAGAACCTTTGTGTGAACCTGCTTGGATTCATGGGTGTCTATGGAAAGCCTAAGGATTCACTTGAAGCACGACAGGACTTGCAGCGCATGAAAGAACGAGACAACATGCATCCGGAGAAGACAGATGACGGGCGCCAGTACTTAAGCCCTGCTAGCTACACTCTTAGCAGAGAAGAAAAGGAAAGCATGTTTGAATGCCTTAATAGTATCAAGGTCCCATCTGGATTCTCCTCCAATATAAAGAGAATAATTAATGTGCCAGAGAAGAAGTTCGAAAACTTGAAGTCCCATAACTGCCATGTGCTTATGACCCAATTGCTTCCTGTTGCTCTAAGAGGAATTCTACCTCCACATGTACGTCTAGCCACCGTGAAGCTATGTGCATTTCTCAATTCAATTTCACAAAAGGAAATCAATCCAGAGGAACTTTCTACTATGCAGAATGATGTCGTTCAATGTCTCGTCAGCTTTGAGTTGGTGTTCCCTCCATCCTTCTTTGATATCATGACACACCTCCTAGTTCACCTGGTCAAGGAGATCATTATTCTCGGTCCTGTGTTCGTACACACCATGTTCCCATTCGAGAGGTTCATGAGTGTCCTGAAAAAATATGTTCATAACCGTTCTCGGCCTGAAGGAAGCATCGCCCAGGGCTACGAAACAGAGGAGGTCATAGAGTTTTGTGTGGAGTTTATTCCAGACCTTGACCCGATTGGCGTTCCTGAATCGCGACACGAGGGCAGACTCAGTGGCAAGGGAACACTAGGGAAGAAAACATATATCGGTACAGGAGACGATTACTTTGATAAAGCACACTACACGGTTCTACAGAACTCCTCATTGGTCGATCCATATATCGAGGTACATAAGGATTTCCTTCGATCCAAGTGGCCCGGGAAGAGTGAATCTTGGATTACACGTCAGCACATGCAAACCTTCGGCGATTGGTTGCGAAAACAATGTCAGGGTGATGATAACATAGATGAGCAGCTTTATTTGTTGGCCAGACAACCATCGTGGCATATCAGCACGTACAAAGGCTACGAGATCAATGGGAATACATTTTACACAGTAGCCCAAGACGGAAGGAGCACCAAACAAAACAGTGGTGTACGCGTGGATGCCACGGATCCAAATGGGAACAAACAAACATATTATGGCTGCATACATGACATATGGGAACTAGACTACGCACCTAATTTTAAAGTCCCTTTGTTCCGGTGTAAATGGGTCAAGATGACCGGTACCGGAGGTGGGGTAACAGTCGACAAGGACTATGGGATGACATCATTGGACCTCAACAATATTGGGTACAAAGATGAACCATTTGTCCTTGCCGCGGATGTGAGTCAGGTGTTCTATGTGAAAGACATGTCTACAAAACCAAAAAGAGGGAAAAATGACAACAACTCGATCGTCAACGAGCCAAAGCGCCATATAGTTCTTTCAGGGAAAAGAAACATTGTCGGAATTGAGGACAAGTCAGACATGTCAGGTGATTATGAAAGAGATGATCGAATTCCGCCATTCAAAGTGAACAAAGACCCAAGCATTTTGTTAAACAATGAGGAAACTCCATGGTTACGGAATGATCATAACCAAGGGACATATGTCAAGAGGAGGTTCGCAGTTGTGCCCGCTTAATAGTGGGTTGTAAAGATATTATGTAATAATTAATATAAACAGGGCTTGTTTAGTTCCCTCCATTTTCCAAAATTTTCCATCACATCAATGTTCGGACGTATGCATGGAGCATTAAATGTAGGTAAAAAATAACTAATTGTACTTTTAGTATGTACATGTCGAGACGAATCTTTGGAGTCTACGTAGTCTATATTTGGACAAAGTTTGTCAAATAACAACGAAAACGCTACAGGAAAAATTTTGCAAAATTTTTCCATCTAAACAAGGCCTAAAGCAAAAAGAATCTCATACTAATTTTTAAAAGAAAGTATATCAAATATTTAATTTTTTGTTCAATTAGAAAATTTAAGATATATTTAAAAAGAAAAAACTAAATTTAAAAATCTAAAACTACTGCATCTGTCGCGTAGAACGAAATTGGGCAATGATTTTTTAGGTTATAAACAAAAGATTAACGTCCAAATGATATGAAAATAAATTTTCTATTGAAAACCAACAATTTTTTAAATTTAAATTGATCATTACATTTTTGCATTAACCAAATATGAATGGTTATTTACATTTATATTCGTTATTATAAAAAAAGAAAAGAATTTATGCTACAAAATTTTCTACTATACAATAAGGTTAAAGGATATACAACTGTTATTTTTAAGTAATTTTATGCCTACTGTTCAATTTACTATGCAATTAACAAGAATTACAACATATTTATATAGTCGAAACTTAATACAAAACCCAAAATACTGAAAACCCAAAACTGTGGCGGGAAAGGACCCTTTAGTTCCGGGTCGTCTTATGCACCGGGACTAAAGACCCCTTTAGTCCCGGTGCGTAAGCACGCCCGGGACTAAAGGTCCAACCCTTTAGTCCTGGGGCGTATTACGCACGGCCCGGGACTAAAGGCCCTCCCGGGTATATAGGGCACAGGGCACAGTGCCCTCCAATCTTCCCCAGATTGACGCGCAGTTGCCCCGCCTCCGTCTGCGCCGCCGCCCTTGAACTCACCTCGCCGTCGAACCTCTGTCCACGCCGTCGAGCTCCGCGCCGCCGTCCTCCTCGTCGTCGAGCTCCACGCCGTCGTCCTCCTCGGCCTCCCTCTGCCCTCCGCGCCGTACGGCGTCGTCCTCGCCGTCGTGTCCGCGCCGCCGTCCTCCTCGTCGTCATGTCCGCGCCGCCGTCCTCCGCGCCGCCGCCGTATGGCCTGTGCGTGTGTGTGCATGTGCAGTGTGCGTGGTGTGCGTGTGTGTACAGTGTGTGTGAGAGTGTAAAAAAAGAAATGAAAAAGAAATATATACATATAAATAGATATATAGAAAAAAGAAAATTGGTATATATATATAGAAAATAAATATATATGTATTTAGAAATAGAAAGTGATATATATAAAATTGGTAGATACATGCTGTAAAATAAATATAAATAGATACATGTTGTAAAATATATATGTATTCAGAAAATCATATATATATATATATATGTTTTTTTAACCTAACAAATATATGTTTACACATGTAGATAAAAAGTGACAGGCCGCGTCGACCTGTAGTCCTGGTGACCGCTCCACCGACCTCACCGCTGTCCACTGTCATCCGCACCGTCGTCATCCTCGTTGTTCTCCGCCGTCGTTGTTCTCGTCCACGGTGTGTAAATCACGTGACAATGATATGTTTAAACATGTATATTTATTACTCTTAGAAATATGTGTTCATAGAAAATCATGTGTCATGTTGGAATGCCATAGAAAATCACTTTGATATGTTTAAACATGTATTTACACTTAGAAATATTTTGACAGATATGCTTCTTCGTGTTATTTTTAATGTTTGAATTGCCTCTTTACGAATATATGTTATTTTTAATGTTGGCGATTACATGTCACCTAAAACTCGAAACCCTAAAACCCGAAACCCTAACCCTAAACCCTCAAACCTAAACCCCTAAACCTCGAAACCCTAAACCCCGAAACCCCGAACCCCGAAACCCCGAACTCCTAAACCCCTAAACCCTCAAACCCCGAACCCCGAAACCCCGAACCCCTAAACCCTGAAACCCTAAACCCCGAAACCCTAAACCCCCCGTGACAAGGATATGTTTAAACATGTATATTTATTACTCTTAGAAATATGTGTTCATAGAAAATCATGTGTCATGTTGGAATGCCATAGAAAATCACTTGGATATGTTTAAACATGTATTTACACTTAGAAATATTTTGACAGATATGCTTCTTCGTGTTATTTTTAATGTTTGAATTGCCTCTTTACGAATATATGTTATTTTTAATGTTGGCGATTACATGTCACCAAAAACTCGAAACCCTAAAACCCGAAACCCTAACCCTAAACCCTCAAACCTAAACCCCTAAACCCTCAAACCCCTAAACCCCGAAACCCTAAACCCCGAAACCCCGAACCCCAAAACCCTAAACCCCCCGAAATCCTAAACCCCTAAACCCTCAAACCCCGAACCCCTAAACCCTGAAACCCTAAACCCCGAAACCCTAAACCCCCCGAAATCCTAAACCCCTAAACCCTCAAACCCCGAAACCCTAAACCCTGAACCCCTAAACCCCAAACCCTAAACCCCAAACCCTAAACCCCTAAACCCCTAGTTTTCGGTTTTTGTTTCGCATACATGTATAAAGCTCCTCTAAGTGTTCGATCATATTGTATATATATTTTAATATTCGCAGAAATGGCCGACCCAAATGAGAACATGGAGGAGGAAATGATGAATATCATCGTCGGCGACGATGACGGGAGTCAATACTTATTGAATTACGAAGACATGACCATGCATGATGAAAATCCCCCTGAACAACAAGTTGAGATGGAAGAAGGCAATACAGGCGAGGTATATATACAATATGTCGTGTTAGAGTTTACATTTACTTGATTAGGTTTTATCTCAACTTGTATTAGGGTTTCATCTTCGTGTCTTTACCTATATGTAGCCCTCTAGATCGACGTCTGCGACGGGGCAGAGCAGACCAAAACAAGGGCCGAAGAGGCCGTTGAAGGGCCGTCATGTAATCTCTGAATTCGATATGGCTACAGGCCAACCACTAGGACCCCATGCACAGAAATATGTCTTTCACTGTGGGTTCCTTGGGAGAGATCAGATTCCGATAAGTGCCCGTGAAAGGAAAGAAAGGCGAAGTGCTCCCGAGATCAGTTATGTCTCCAATCTTGACAAGCAGCTAGTCTGGGATGACATCCAAGCTCATTTCTCGTTCGACACAGATGATTAGGAGCTGCTGAGGCGAATTCGGGAGTGGACAATGAAGAAGATGGCCACACTTTTTTAGGACTGGAAGAAGAAATTGTACCACAAGTTTGTGCTGAAGAACGAGACGCCAGATTTCAACTCTAAGGCGTATGTCAAGATAATGGCCGATTGGGATGAATTTGTACAGTACAAAAGATCACAAGAGAGCGAGGCCTGGGTCAGAGTAAACAAACAGAATGCAGCTCAGAAGAAATACAACCATCATTTAGGATCAGGTGGCTATAAGACTGCCCTTCCACAGTGGGAGAGACAGGAACAGGAGATGCTTGTCAGGGGGGTAGTCCTGGAGACAATAAGAAGAAATTGGAGTGAACGGTCCAGAAATTGGTTCTACGCTCATGGGGGAACCATAAACCCTAATGACGGGGAGCTTGATTGGGGCCCCCAAATTTCAAGAGCAGCACAGAGGCTAGTTCAAGCATGAAATGCGGTGTTGGCTGGCGAGTTCAAGCCCAACAGAGAGAAGGATGAACTCACGTACGTGCTGGAGAATCCTGAGCACGGTGGGCGTACGAGAGGCTTTGGGGTCGTTTCGTGGTTGCATTCCTTCGAAGCGGATCGAGAAAGTTACAAAAGCCGCCAGAGAAAGAAGGACGAGGAGGCAGAGCGGCTCTACAAGTTGGAGGAGTATGTTCTTCAAACACAAGAGCATGAGAAATCTCATGAAGAATGGATGCAGGAGGAAATCAAAAGGCAAGTGCAAGCGGCACTTAGTCAAATGACGAGTGGGCAAGGTACATCATCACAACAGCCTCAAGCGAACATTAGCCCCCCAGGTCAGATGAAAAGCAGCTGCGCCTCCACAGAAGTACCAACCATTCAAGATGACTCCAAGCTACGCTTCCCCGTGGATGACGTTAAAGAACCTTTTACTACTTGTGAGCTGCACATTCCAGATGGAAATGCCACGAAAAAGGTGGTTGTCGGTGTTGTAAACCCTATCGACCGCACAAGAACACCAAGAATCCATGGTCAACCAGTGCTAGCCGGATACACTAGCGTCTCGGTGGATAGGGTTGAGACAGGTTGTGGCAGCGTGGCACTAGAAATCGAAGGGGGAGATGGGGAGAAGATTTTAGGTGAAGCGAAGAAGACATTTATTTGCTGGCGCAAGCGCTTCATTATTATTCCTGGAGTGTCACCGCCGCAACCTCCTCCTACTGATCAAGATCCTCACCATAGGTAGTGTGCGCGTGAACGAGAAACAATTTTTATTACACTAACTTCCTATATGTATATATTAGTTGGATGCTCACATCATTCGTTGTTTTGCATAGCAGGAACTATAGTCCAGTTCGTCATTATTCCCTAGCGCATCAGAGTGTTGCGGGTGGTGATGATGTGTTGGAGGACACGGCTTCAACCCCATCTCCTGCACAAAGATCTCCACCGCGGGCTCCAACACCGCCACCGGCCCCACCATCTCCTCCACCGCGGGCTCCAACGCCACAACCTCCACCGCGGGCTCCAACACCGCCACCGGGCCCACCATCTCCTCCACCGCGGGCTCCAACGCCACAACCTCCACCGCGGGCTCCAACACCGCCGCCTCCACCGCGCGGCCCTAAGAAGCGGTCCGCCGCCACAGAACCAAAGGCCCCACCTCCAAAGAAGAAGGCTCCTGCATCAGGAAAAAAACCCAAGAGAAATTAGCTTATGAAAAGACTGATGAGGATTTAGAAATTACGGTGAAAAAAGATGTGCAAAATTTTTTAGATGAATGTGACGCCGCTGCTAAAGCGAAGAGGAACCCGAAGAAGCCTTACCTCTTGTTAAACCCACAGGAGTTAAGGAAAAGGGTGGACCAACATGGTATCAAGATGCGTGAAGCCCGAAAGGCTCCGCGAAAATCAGATTACGAACGCTATCTTATGAAGTCCGCAAAAGAACAGCAATCCAGCAAGAAGAAAGTGGGAAAGGGTGTTCCACAGCTCGAGAAAACATCAAGACCTTTGTCCCCGTTAGTTGTGCAAAATCAGTATGGTTCAAACATGGGCAGAGTACAGCAGAAATCTAGAGAGACCACTTTGTCTGAGATGGACTCAATTGAAGATTTTATCATTGACAGCGGTCTCCCGTATGACACGATTAAAAATATTGCTACTGGGCTGGAGTTTCCACGAGCGGAAGTAGTTGATGAATGGAGGAGAAATTTTGCACCGGGCAGGAGTCTAATGAACCCCAATCACTTACATGTACTTGGTACGTAGATGTTTGCAATCAACAAATGGTGCATGGAGGCTTCTAAAGACGGTGATGTCAATTGGATTTCTGTCCGAATTCGGAACCATCACTACTTCTAAGGCGATGACCTAATCTTAGTCCAGATGGAGGAATTACACCAGCTATGTCATATGAACGCACTGGACAAATCGCTCCTTAGCTGCTATTGTTTGTAAGTGTTTCTTTTATAGTTTTCATTGAACTCTCTAGTATGTGTATATAGTACGTAGTATTCTTACACACATACTTGTGGATCGACTCGATATTTTGCAGGTATCAGATGACTCAGCTCAGAGATAAACATGACAATTCTGTTGGGTTTGTTGATCCATATGTTGTTTTCAATGCTCCAAACCCTTCAGCGACTTGGAGCGATGAGTCGTGTATGAATCTCATGAGGTTCTTCGTGAACCAAAAAGATAGAGAAAGAATTCTCTTCCCATACAACTTTAAGTGCGTGAGACATATATAGTTAATAATAAGTATGTGCACATTTTATTTTACTTAACCCTAATAATATATATATATATGAACAGCTATCACTGGATATTAATGGTCATCGATCTCAAACACAGCAATGTGTTAATCTATGACTCGTTGAGCAAACCGCAAGAAGATTACCAAGATATGATAGACATCCTCCAAAGGTAATTTTTCGATCCCTAGCTTGCATGCTTAAAGTATAGACTAAGCTTGTATATATGTATACTAATTAAATAATGATCCAACTATTAATGTTTCATTGGCCGGATTAGGGTTTGGGAAAAATTCATTGCTCGGGAACATATGAGTCAGTGTAAGGCCCCACTTACAATAAAGCCACGACTACCAGTAAGTTTACACCTTCGTCAATGTACGTGTATCTTTATTATATCATGTCATATATCATATCTTTATTACGAGATGAATCTTTTCATTCTACAGTGGATTTTGAGACAAAAACAGGGTACCAACTTATGCGGATTCTATGTTTGCGAGTACATGATGATAGAATCAAATAGAATTCCTTAAGAAATCATCAAAGTATGTAACATGTTTCTTTTCATTTTTTATAGACTTAATATTGATAATATAGATAGAACTAATATCTTTTTAATTCCAATTGAAGACTGTCTGGTTGAAGCAAAAAGTGATGCTACAAGGCCAATTGAAAGCAATACAAGAGACAATAGCAGGATTTCTTCGGGAACAAGTCATAAATCCAAACGGCGAGTTCTACTATAATACCAACCAGAAGTTGATTCCAAACAATGATGATCATTTGTATGTCCTGTAGATCTTTAGATGGAGTACAACTTGTAATAGGTTTACAGTACTAACTTTGGAGTACAACTTGTGTCGATAGATATTTAGACAACTCCTATATGTATATTGTTTGTAATTTTATGTACATATATTTATATATATATGTAGTTCTATAGTTCAATTATATATGCATGCAATAAGCTTATTGTGTTATGCTGCTAATATATATAAATTATATATATTAGCAGCAAAGAATACATATTGGAAACCCTATCAAATAAATAAAGAAAACTAAAAACAGAACTAAAATAAAAATAAAAAGGAAAAATCAGGGGACCCTTTAGTCCCGGCTGGTAATACCAGCCGGGGCTAAAGGGTGCTGTTGCGTTGCACCGCTGGCAGCACCCTTTAGTCCCGGCTGGTATTACCAACCGGGACTAAAGGGGGGGCTTTAGCCCCGGTGGCCGGAGCCGGGACTAAAGGGGGGGCCTTTAGTCCTGGAAGCGTAGTCCCGGCTCGGCAACCGGGGCTAAAGGCCCTTGTCGACCGGGGCTAAAGCCCAATTCTGTTGTAGTGTAGGCCAAATTATGTTACTTTTATCATTAATAATACAATCTGTGAGAAAAAAAACTAATACATCTCTCTCCCTTGTCACGTCTCTAATGGCTGCCAATTGCTTGACCTGTCAAAACAAGCAGAGCAAAGAAAAACATTAAAAAAGCTTTCATGATTAATGACAGTATGACATAAAGATTTACAGATCTTATAAAGAAAACAATAGTTGAAAATTTGAACAAATGGTGTAGGGTATATTTGGGCATAAGCATTTGTAGATAAAAAAAATAGTTCTATGGTAAGGACTATTTTTCTAATTTGTAAACGTAACTTGGTCACACAAAATGAAGTATAGTGGATCATAAAGTCTAAACTATTTGTGATCAAAGCATTTTGGTCCCAAATTGTGTCAGGTATTGTCATTAAAAATGCTGCACCATAAAAATCTCAACTAGTTGTGACAAGGTATGTTGAAATGAAGATGACATGTATCCTGTACAGCTAACACCAACTTTGGAATTACGAGACATTAAAAATGAAAAATTGACACTGATTCCAGCAATAATGGTTCACACACTACTGCACAAAGCTTAACCGCAGCGGGCGTTTTGGCTTTACCGCAGCGGGCAACAGCGTCCGCTGCGGTGCTAAGGCCACGGTTAATCGTGGCCATTACCGCAGCGGGCGCTGTTGACCACTGTGGTAAAAGCCTTAACCACAGCGGCCAACATAAACAGCCCGCTGCGGTTAATAGCATTTACCGCAGCGGGCAACCTAAAGCGCCCGCTTCGGTAAATTATTAACCGCAACGGTCGATTTAGGTTGCCCGCTGCGGTAACTGCTATTAACCGCAGCGGACAACTTATGTTGCCTGCCACGGTTATTAATTTTGGATTAAAAAAATAAATAATGCAGCCAGCAGAAACAGCAGGATATGAATTCAAATCAAATGCAGTTTTTAAATAATTCCAGAATTTCAGATTTCTAACAGAATTTCAGATTTCTAACAGAGATATATATATGCACATATAAACCATCTGGACATAACATACAAAGTCACTTAGTTGTTTGTTGTCATCATATACACATTGACTTAGTTGATTTCAAATTCAAATTACAATTCATAGTTCAACTTGATGAGCGTAATCCGTCGGACGAAGCATTGTGTTCCATTTGCGGAGCTTCTCGTATTGGGGTAGCAACGCCAGCTCGGATTCGTTGTCGAAGAACGTTTCTCCTTCGAGAATGCATTTCTCCATTACAAACTTGCATATGTCCGCCTTGACTTGTTTAAAGCACATCCTGCGGCTCTGCTGCTCTCCTCAATACTTGACACCTTCCTTGAGCTTCTTCCAGCTATTGGTGTACTCCTTGCTTTCCCTTAGAAACTCGCATGTGTACAAGCCACATGTCTTCGATCCTAGTGGCTATTTGGCGCACTGCACGATTGATACACAAGCATTGGAACCCATATATATGTATGAAACATGAATTGAACCTTTGAAATACTTACCGGGAAATCTCGTCAGATTTTGAGGTGGTACCTATGCTTGTCCTTGAACTTTTGAGTTCTTCGGTCCCAGAATCCAGGCACCTTTTGGTATTCCTTATAAGCGTTGTACAAAATATAATAGTTTTAGCCACCATTTAAAAGCGTATGGTAACCGTAACTGATGAAAAAGATGGATGACTTACTTTTTCAGACAATCTTCGAATGCCTTGTACCCTTGCTTGTTTGGTACGCTCAAGGAGTCAAACACACAGGTCGTGCCATCTTGAGGGTATATTATAAAAGCGACCCAGTGGCCACCCACGAGGCCCTGGCTGCACCATTGCAACAAAATAGAGTTTATGACGGCGAGAAGGCATGATATGCTAGCGACTTAGGTGTACGTATATGTATTTGACTTACCCAAAGTGATAGGAAGCCATTATACACTCTGGCTCATACGGCTTGATCTTCTTCATGCATTCTAGTATGTAATTTTTCAACTTAGTCTTCTCGACTTTCATATTTTCTTCATATTTCTTCTCTCGTTGTCGAACTGTCATCTCCGGATCAGTGATCTCAAAACCCTTGATGACTCTTTCAGCAATATGTGCAGGAGAGAGGTAGAGTACAGGACGTGTCTTTTTATTACTTACAGTGACCGTCATGTTGCACGGACAAGTCATCGTGACATAATAAGTATAGAACTATGGAAAATACGAATGTAGTGATCTGTGGAAATTGCATTCATCGCTTAGAGTGTGAATAGGGTGATTTGAACGATGTCCAGGTCTTCTTCCCGCATCAGGTTGTACATGTCGCTAAAGTCGACGGGTAGGTGCATTTCGTTACCAGCGGGCAAGTGGAAGTACTCCGTGGGAATCTTGACGTTAAAACTTGACATCCCGTCTTTTGCAGCTTCCATGTACCATAGATGGAACCTCCTTGTATCCCACTTTTCCTCGTCGATGAGCTGGGCCTTGGGAATCATGAACTTCCCGCACACATAGTGGCCAGGGCAGTCTTCGGCCTCATCAAATAGTTGACGGGTAGTTTCAGGCCTGGCAAATGATGGATAGGGATGTTAGTAGCATATATACTATGGACGTGGTATTATGCTCAATGTTACCATACCTTTCGAACGTGAGCGTGTACGGGAGCTTGTCGGTGGACATTCTTGGATTCTTGTTGGGCGGGGGAGGACATTGGCTTGTGGTTGACGGGGGAGGTGTCTTCGTCCCTGTTGCCTCCCCCGTCGTGCCTCCCTGTTGCTCGTTCGTCCTTGGCTGGCTTGTCGTGTTGTCGCCCTTACCGGCCTCTGAGCTTCTTGCCTCATTGAGCGGGCCGATCGGCGGACTATTTGGAGGCGGGGGAGACATAGTTCCCATGTCAGTGCCCTTTTCCTTTTCCCCGCCACCACCTTCTACCTTTTCCTTGTCCCCGCCTTCGCTACCGCCTTCTCCTTTGTCCTTTCCCTTGCCCTTGTCCCCGCCCTTTTCTTCGTCATCATCGCTGTCGTGATCTGGATCTTCCGGAGGACAAGATCCGGCGACTGATGGTTGTGATGCTGGTGTCGGCGTTGGAGTTGGCGTCCGAGAAATGATCTCGATGTCCTCACAGTTCCATAGGACTTCCAATCCAAGTGCCTGCCCTAGGTGTCTGGCCGTTTGTAGGTTGGGATGGTCCAATTCAAAATGTTCCTGGTCGAGAACGTGCCATAACGGGCTCATGACCACATAGTCTTCAGGGATGTTGTCTTTGTTGAAGTCGTGAATATCGTGGGGTGCAAGAATGCATCCCTCGGCCACCACCATCTTCTTGGACCTTCCGAACGGGATGAGGAGTTGGACATGCTGGTTTTCCTTGAAGTCCTCGTTCGAGACCCTTGGGCGATCCTCGTTCATCGGCAGTAAGGCTTTCTTTTCCTTTGCTTGAGGATTGGGCAGGCCATGGTGATCAAACATCTTCGACCTCATCGCGACCATCTCCGGGTCGTTGCTCGTGAAGGCTTCCTTTATTGAGCTTTTGATCATTTCAGTCACGCCTTCATTGAAGCCCTTCTTATATAGCTCATCTTTATACCTCTGCCTGGACTTGTATGTGTCCGCGTCGGATTGCCATGACTCAACTGACTTCCAGCTCATCTTGGACTCGACACCACGAACGCGACTGCGGTGCTCGGGGGTTCCTAGGACCTCGGTGAGCAAGTCGTGGCCCCGACGGACCACGATGTTGTCCTTAAGCTTTGCTTTCTCCATCAAAGTCTTCTCGACGTCCTCGAGGTGGGGCTCGTTAAACTTGGTCGCCCCGGGCTTCAGCCTCTTTGGAATGCGGGCCCTCATGTAGTCCTTTGCCCTTGGGTCGATGCCCTCATACGGATCTGGAACCCCGGCAGCCTGTCTTGCTTGTTCTCCTTGCTGCCAATTGGTCCTCTGACCGGCAAAGCCAGTCATGCCCAAGTGGTGAGGATTCTTGTTCCTCTTTGCGAGCTCACTGAACTTAGCGCTCTTTTCCTCTGCTTCTTGCGTCTTTCTCATTTCGCAGAAAGCGTCCCACATGTGTGGCTTGACCATATTGTACTTCAGCAGTGGCGACTTCCCCTTCTTTAGGTAATTTCTAGTCAGCATGGACCTGAAGTTGCGAAGCGCAGTCGATGCCACGTGCAAAGCCCACTCCTAGCACTTCTCCATGTTAGCTGAGGGCGGATATCTGAATCTCCTTGTCACCTCACCCCATACATTGTTTTTTATGTCAGCAAGGACGTCATGCCAGTTGGGCCAAGTGATCACCACCTTCTCCTTGGCTATACACGCCACTTGATTGCTGAACTTGCCAATGACTGTATCTAGAGCTATTGGGTTTCCCTCTGGCCCCACTGCATCGATGACATGCACCTCGTTTTCTTTGTCCAACTTGTGCCTCCTGTGTTGTCCCCTCACCCTCTTCTGGCCCTTAGATTTGGACGAAGAGGTTGCCGTAGAGGGAGCGGGGGCTTCTTCCTCCCTGACCGCGTCTTCGTCCCTGAACTCGAGCTAACGAGACACAATCGGCAGCTGTTGACAAGAGTCTCTTGCCTTTAGTTTTTCGCTAATGACGGACAATGCATCATTGTACATGTTAGAAAGCCAGCGTGTTGCGTAAACCTCGAGGTCGTGACTATGTGCTTCGTCCGCCCCCGGTTCGTACGTCGGATCATTGTCCACCTCTGTACGCTGCTTCTTCGGCGGTGGAGTCACGGACGCCCCACTCATCAAGCTGGTTGACGAGGAGCTAGGGGTAGGGTCCCTCCATTCGTTTGTTTTGTCTTCCGCCATTTCAGTTCTACATATACACAGACGCGTATATAATATGATCAGTTCAAAGCTTGGTTGGTAAAAAATGACACGTATAAGTTTTTGGCTCAGATTTGCCCCTAGGTCAACATGTCACTGCTAAACTGGTTACTTGTAAAATACAAGCCATCCTAGTCTAGCAAGTGACTCCGCATAGAAAGTAGGGGGGCAATTGATCATCATCGCCGCTGCCTCAGCATAGATCGAAGGGGTCACATCATCGCATTTGCCACTACCTCAGCTTACAAGTTTGAAAAAAATCATCAATGCAAATGCCATAGTACAAGGAGAGGAGTAGGGAGAGTAGTATAGAGTAGTACAGGGAGCTGAGAGAGGAGTAGGGAGAGTAGTACAGCAGTAGAAGAGAGGAGTAGTACAGGGACAGAGAGGAGTAGTATAGAGAGAGTAGTAGAGAGAGTAATAGGGAGAGTAGTATAGAGAGGAGGAGTAGGGAGAGGAGTATAGAGAGGAGTAGTAGGGAGAGGAGTAGTGAAAGCCCTAGTTTAGTTTTGGTTAATTGATGAAACCTATTTGGTCTAATCCTATTTGCTAAGTATGTGAGTAGCTCTTAAGAAAGGATTGTGACCAAGCCAAGTGGTGGAGCTAGCAAGGTGGCAACCATGGAGGATGGTGATGGCCACACGCACTCAAGAGATCAAGTGCTCTACCATTGGTGAAACTTGAGAAGAAGGGAAGAGATGAGCAAAGAAGGCCGAAGGCAAAGGTATATCTTATAGGGCTCTTTGTTTTAGTGATCAAGACACTTAGCGAGTGTGATCATATTTAGGATAGATAGTCGTACTATTAAGAGGAGATTATTCACGGCTTATGTGGTGTTCAAGTGCCACTAGGTGTTCTCTAACATATCGATGCTATAGACCTAGTGAGTGACTAACAAAACCCCTTGGAAAATGCTTTGCAAAATGCTAACACACTTGCATATGATGATGTACACTTGGTGGTGTTGGCACTTTTGGGATAAGGGGGTGTTAAGAAGTTGTGGAGAAGTGGGAGAAACTAGTGTATAGTCCCTCTCCCTCCTGTCGAGCTTGCGAGGCAGGATTCAGAGGTTTTCGGAAGTGAAGTGAAGTGAAGTGCTCCGGGAGCATCGGACGCTGGTCCGAGGAGCATCGGACGTTGGCTGAGCGTTCGATGGTAAACCCTAGTCTATGTCAGAAGTTGAAGGAGCATCGAACGCTGGCAACGGACGCTGAGAAAACACTGTTGCAGAGTCTGATCCAGGTGACGTGGCGCGAGCATGCTTTCCAGGGAGCATCGGACGCTGGGCTGCGTCCGATGCCAATCCATCGGACGCGTCCGATGTGTTTTGGAGCGTTCTGGAACCTTTCTGTTGTGTCATCGGACGCAGGGGTTGAGCGTCTGATGCTAACGTTCCGGCGCGTCCGATGTGGCGTAGAAAAGAGCTGAATCGAGCAATGGCATCGGAGCGTCCGATGCCTGGCATCGGTGCGTCCGATGCCTGGCATCGGTGCGTCCGATGTCACTTTAACCATGGCGCGAAGGAATATGACCGTTGGGATCTAACAGACTGATTTCATATCAGAGGGACACGTGGCTCCATCTGCCGATGGTCGCGCATCGGAGCGTCCGATGGTCGCGATTTCAGCCCAACGGCTAGGCCAACTTGGGTGGCCTAATTAAGGGGCTTGGCCGGCTCTCTTGGGATCTCTCTTGCACATTCTGATTCCTAAGCATACTAGTGAGCATTGGTAAGCCTCCCAACTCATCTCCCAAGTTGATTCAATCAAACCAAGTGAGATTGAGTGATCTAGTTAGTAAATTTGAAAGAGTTCAATCTAGTGGCACTAGTTCTTCGCATCGGCATTGAGTTTTCTTGTTACTCTTGGCATTTGTCGGTGCCTAGACGGCTTGGAGGTGTTGAGGTGGTTGTTGGCAAGATTGGTGATTGTTCTTGGCCACCACCGATCGAGATTGTGAGAGGTTTTGGAGCCTCACCTCGCCGGAGCGGCAAGAGGCATCCTTAGTGGATTGCTCGTGTCATTGAGCTACCTCACTAGCGGTAGATTTTTGTGGCGCTCTTCGTGAGCTTGGTGTTGTGCCAATTAGCCACTGGGTCACCTAGTGTTGGTCGACATAACGGGGAGTAGCGTGCCGGCAAGCACGTGAACCTCGGGATAAATCTTGGTGTCCCATGTGCTTATTGTGATTGCTTCCACATCTTGGTGATTGGTCTTCATATTCTCATCTTGGTGATTGGCATCACAAGTGGATTTCACCGGTGATTGGCTCTCTACTAGGCGATCCCAAAGACTCGGTGAAACCACCTCTATCTAGCTCATTTACTTTGTGTATTTACTTTGAGCTATTTCTTTTGTGTAGATACTATCACTTGTTGTATATCTCTTGTTATATTCCTTGTGTAGCTAGTTGTGATTAGCTTGTTTAGTCTATCTATTGCACACACTTGTCTCATATACATTTTGTATATCATACTTGTACTAGAGCTAGTTAGTTTTATTCTGCATTAGATATTAGCTCTAATTGCTTGTGTGACATAGATATATTAGGTAGAATTGTTGGATAGGTGGCTTGCAACACACTATTAGGCTAGCGCAAAAAGCTTCGCCATTTGTTATACTAATAGTGTTTGCCTAAGTAATTTTGTAGAGTTCTTAATTAGGCTATTCACCCCCCCCCCCCCTCTAGCCTATTTGGACCTTTCAAGTGGTATCGGAGCCGTGGTCACCGTTTGTTTGAAGCTTAACATCCTCTTGTGTTAAAATGGCTCAGATAAACTATATGGGGAAGCCACCACATTTTGACGGCACCAACTTTGATTGTTGGAAGAGGAAGATGTGTGCATTTACAAGAGGAATGAATAGAAAGATTTGGGAAGTGATTGAGAATGATTTTGCGGTAATTGACCCCGCAAGTACCATTCCAAGAGAAGAAGAGAAGCTTCAATGGAATGATGTGGCAATCAACTTATTTTATGAAGCATTTGACACAAAGGTGTTTGAGCAAATCAAGGATCTCGAAAGAGCGAATGAAATATGGGAAAGATTAGAAGAAACATATGAGGGCACCAAAGCGGTCAAGGGTGCCAAGCTATACATTCTCAAGGACAAGCTCGCCATGTTCAAGATGCAAGATGATGAAAGCATACCGGAGATGTTTCACCGGTTGCAAGTCATTATCAATGACTTGAAGGCCTTGGGAGAGAAGGTAGAGGACAAGGACTTTTCTCACAAGTTCTTGAGATGCTTGCCACCAAGGTTTGATACTTTGGTGACTATCCTAGTGAGGGAAGGATTGGATACGGTAACCCCAAACCAAGTACTAGGTGATGTGGTCACACAAGACACATACCGTGTGGAAAGGGATGGGGGAGCCCAAGAAGAAGAGAAGAAGAAGAAGACCGTAGCTTTCAAGGCATCATCCTCCAAGGGCAACAGCAACGGCAAAGCAAAGAAGGAGGAAAGTGATGATGAAGCAAGCTCAAGTGGTTGTGAGATAGATGATGAAGAAATGGCTCTATTTGTCAAGAGATTTGGCAAGTTCATGAAGAAGAAAGGCTATGGAGCAAGAAAGAGAAGAGATGGAATCAAAAGCACAACTAAAAGGTGCTATAGATGCAAGAGCAAGGATCACTTCATTGCGGATTGTCCATATTCTAGTGATGAAGATGATGATCATAAGAAAAGCAAGAAGAAAGACAAGAAGGAAAAGAAGGAAAAGAAAGAGAAGAAGAAGGAAAAGAAGAAGGCTGGTTCCTATGTTGTGACATGGGATAGTGATGCTTCCTCAAGCGATGATGATTCTAGTGATGATGAGAGGAAGACCACCAAGAAGAAGGCTATGGCTAGTCTTGCTATATCAAGCAAGCCTTCTATCTTCAACACTCCATCGACATGCTTCATGGCTAAGGCCACTAAGGTATCATCCGATGAGAGTGATAGTGAGAGTGATAGTGATGATGATGACGAATACTCAAAGGAGGACCTCATGAGCATGCTACAAGATGCTCACTCTTACATTGAGACTAAGAGGAAGTAGTGCAAAGAATTGCGCAAGGCCAACAAGGCTCTTGAGCAATCCTTTGATGAGCTCAAGTCTACTCATGAGAGGCTAGAGGAAGCCCATGAGAAGCTTGATCAAGCTCACACTAGGCTTAAGGAAGCCCACTCCTCCCTCCTTGATCAAAGTAAGATTGAGGATGTTGTAGAGACTTGCAATGTAGGAGTAACATGTGATATACTTGATGAATCTTTTTATGCTCCTATTATTGTTGCTCCCACCAATGCATCATCATCATCTAGCTCAACTAAAATGCCTACTTCTACTACATGTGATTCATCATTAGTGGTAGAAAATGAGAACCTTAAGAACAAGGTGTATGAGCTCACTCATGCTTTAGGCAATGCCTATGGTGGAGATGCCCGCTTGCTTAAGTGCTTGGGTAGCCAAAGATGTCCACTCAACAAGGAGGGACTTGGCTATACCCCCAAGAAGGGCAAAGCCGCTTTTGCTCCTCACAAGACTAGTTTTGTGAAGAGCAATGGTCGGTATTGCTACAATTGCAAGCAATCCGGGCACATAGAGCAAAATTGCTTTAACAAGAACAAAAACAAGAACAATGCTCATATTTCATCTATTAGACTTGATTCTTGTTATATGCTTACAAAGGGCACTAATGGTGTGAAGGCTAAGTACATTGGTGCACCCATGGTTGGCCCAAAGAAGAAGGCAATTTGGGTGCCCAAGAGCTTGGTGACTAACCTTGGAGGACCCAAAAAGATTTGGGTACCTAAAAATAATTGATCTCCTTGTAGGTGAATTATAAAGCGGGAGGAAGGCATTGGGTGCTTGATAGTGGGTGCACTCAACACATGACCGGAGATGGAAGAATGTTCAAATCAATCAACACTAGTGGCAATGATCATGCGGATGCTATCACATTTGGTGACAACAAGAAAGGCAAGGTGAAAGGCTTGGGCAAGATTGCTATATCCAATGACTTGAGCATCTCCAATGTGCTTTTAGTGGAATCTCTCAACTTCAACTTGTTGTCCGTGGCACAATTATGTGACTTGGGATTCAAATGCATATTTGGTGTTGATGATGTGGAGATAGTTAGTGTTGATGGAAGTGATTTAGTCTTCAAAGGATTTAGATATGAGAACCTTTATTTGGTGGACTTTGATGCTAGTGAAGCTCATTTGACAACATGCTTATTCACCAAATC
Source organism: Coix lacryma-jobi var. lacryma-jobi (assembly GCA_009763385.1). NCBI lineage: Eukaryota > Viridiplantae > Streptophyta > Magnoliopsida > Poales > Poaceae > Coix > Coix lacryma-jobi. The sequence continues at coordinate 147,025,444 of CM019823.1, read as the reverse complement.
AAGTATGGGTTGGCTATGGCATAGGCGCTTGGGACATGTTGGAATGAAGCAACTAAAAAGGCTAGTGAAGCATGACATGGTTAGAGGATTAAAAGATGTTCACTTTGAAAAGGACAAGCTATGTAGTGCATGCCAAATGGGAAAGCAAGTTGGAAACACCCATCCTAACAAAGGAATGATGAGCACTACACATGCACTTGAGTTGTTGCACATGGACTTGTTTGGACCAACTACATATACAAGTATTGGGGGAAACAAGTATGGCTTTGTGATAGTGGATGATTATACAAGATACACATGGGTCTTCTTTCTCGTTGACAAGAGTGAAGTGTTTGGCATATTCAAAACCTTTGTCAAGAGAAGTCAAAATGAGTTTGATAGAAGAATCAAGAAAGTGAGAAGTGACAATGGAAGTGAGTTTAGGAACACAAGAGTTGATGAGCTATGTGATGAATTTGGAATCAAACATCAATTCTCGGCCAAGTATACACCTCAATCCAATGGGATAGTTGAAAGGAAGAATAGGACACTCATTGATATGTCAAGATCTATGCTTAGTGAATACAAAGTGAGTGATTCTTTTTGGGCCGAAGCAATCAACACGGCTTGCTATTATAGCAACCGGCTCTATTGTCACCCTCTATTGAAGAAGACACCATATGAGCTCCTAAATGATAGAAAGCCCAACATTGCATACTTCCGGGTCTTTGGGTGCAAGTGCTACATATTGAAGAAAGGCACAAGACTTGGCAAGTTTGAAAAGAAGTGTGATGAAGGGTTCCTACTTGGTTACTCCACTACAAGCAAAGCATATAGAGTGTGGAACAACATATCAAGAATAGTTGAAGAAGTCCATGATGTTGAGTTTGATGAAACCAATGGCTCACATGAAGAACAAGACAATCTAGATGATGTGAGAGGAACACAATTGGTGGAAGCTATGAAGAACATGGACATTGGTGATATTAGGCCAAAGCAAGTGATTTATATCGAAGATGACAAAGATCAAGTGCTCTCTCCTCCAACCATGCATGACAATGATATTGCAAGCTCTAGTGGTTCTCAAGATCAACAAAATGCTAGTGCAAGTGCTCAACCAGAACAAGTGCTCCAACCAACACATATTGCAAGAGATCATCCTTTGGATCAAATTGTTGGTGACATAAGAAGAGGTGTGCAAACAAGATCAAGATTGGCTTCATTTTGTGAACACTACTCATTTGTATCATCTATTGAGCCAACCAAGATTGATGAAGCTTTGATGGATGTTGATTGGGTGAATGCAATGCATGAAGAATTGAACAACTTCACCTGCAATGATGTTTGGGAGTTAGTGGAAAGACCAAAGAACACAAATGTTATTGGTACAAGATGGGTCTTCCGGAACAAGCAAGATGAAGATGGCTTTGTTGTAAGGAACAAAGCAAGATTGGTAGCACAAGGATACACTCAAATGGAAGGCATTGACTTTGGAGAAACCTATGCACCGGTTGCTAGATTGGAGGCCATTAGAATTCTACTTGCATATGCTTGTTCTCACAACATCAAGCTCTATCAAATGGATGTAAAGAGTGCTTTTCTCAATGGATTCATAAATGAGCTAGTATATGTTGAGCAACCTCCCGGATTTGAAGAATTGAAGAAGCTCAACCATGTGTACAAGCTCAAGAAGGCACTATATGGGTTGAAGCAAGCACCAAGAGCATGGTATGAAAGATTGAGAGATTTCTTACTAGAAAAAGGATTCAAGATTGGGAAAGTTGACACCACTCTCTTCACCAAGAAAATTGGAAGTGACTTGTTTGTGTTGCAAATCTATGTGGATGACATTATCTTTGGATCAACCAACCAAGACTTTTGTGAAGAGTTTGGAGATATGATGGCTAAAGAATTTGAGATGTCTATGATTGGAGAACTTAGTTACTTCCTTGGTCTACAAATCAAGCAAATGAAGAAAGGCACTTTCATTAGTCAAGGCAAGTACATCAAAGACATGCTCAAGAAGTTTGGGTTAGATGAAGCAAAAGCAATAACCACTCCAATGGGCACAAATGGACATTTAGATAGTGATTCTAGTGGTGACATGGTGGATCAAAAGCTATATCGGTCAATGATTGGAAGTCTACTCTATGTGACCACATCAAGGCTGGATGTCATGTTTAGTGTGTGCATGTGTGCAAGGTTCCAAGCTTCACCAAGAGAAAGTCATTTGAAGGCAACCAAAAGAATATTGAGATATTTGAAGCACACTCCTAATGTTGGACTATGGTATCCCAAGGGCTCTCAATTTGAATTGATTGGATACTCGGATTCCGATTATGCGGGATGCAAGGTGGATAGAAAGAGCACATCGAGCACTTGTCAATTGCTTGGAAGATCACTTGTCTCATGGTCATCAAAGAAGCAAAATAGTGTTGCACTCTCTACCATCGAAGCCGAATACATATCCGCGGGTAGTTGTTGTGCACAATTGCTATGGATGAAAGCAACATTGCAAGATTATGGAGTCAAGTTTGGACAAGTACCATTGCTTTGTGATAATGAGAGCGCCGTCAAAATAGCCACCAACCCGGTTCAACACTCAAGGACAAAGCACATTGATATAAGGCATCACTTCATTAGAGACCATCAAGCCAAGAAAGATATATCTATTGAAAGTGTGGGCACCGACGATCAACTTGCCGATATCTTCACCAAGCCACTAGATGAGAGAAGGTTTTGCAAGCTAAGAAATGAATTGAATATCCTAGACTTCTCCAACATGAGTTGAATGCATCCCCACTTATGACATGCCTCTCCTCCAAGAAAGCAAAGGTGAAAGTGTTTTGGCATATGCATTCATTCTTATTAGGTTATGTTCTAGTTCATATAGCCATCACATTGCTTATTTAGGCTCATTCATGGTAAATCAAATGAATTTGAAGTATATATGGTACCACTATTGCTTCTATGTTTGACTTGATCTAGTGGTAGCATATAACTTGTTTGTGAGCTTGTAACTCTAGTGTTTGGTCTAGTAAATGAGTAATGGGTGTTTAACCAACGTGAGTAAGATAACCATTGAAAAGATGTGTGAAGAAGCTTACTCTAGAGCAAACCGTGTTAAATATCCTATACTCATGAGCTAGATTAAGCCATAACTTGACTTAGTTTGATCCCCACACATGAATCTCATGCTACAAAGGTTGTCTCCTTTCATTAAAACTTGCCCCACTTTTATAATAATTGTTGACAAAGGGGGAGAAAATGATGACAAAGATATAAAGGATATGCTACTAGATATAAAAAGAGACATACTAAGTAAACCTTCAAATGGGATCGGAGCATACAAATAGAGGGAGAAAGCTCATAAACATGTATGTTGCATTTGAAATGTGCATATTCATATGTTTGATTACAATGCATAAGCTATTTATGTTGATATTCATGCTTATGTGGTGAATGCTAGTGTTAGAACATGATTGATGATATGACTCACTAGCATGAATAGGATGATAGCTATACATTCTTGTATTCTCGTATTTTCAAGTGGTTCAAGAGCCTTATTATAATATTGATCTCACGGGGTTCTTGAGTTTTGATGTATGTCTAGAGACAAATGATGCTAAGGATGGTATAACATGTGCACTCTGATTGGTATCATGCTTCAAAGGTCCATTCTTATGCCTTAGCATCATCATTGATAATATTGCTCATCCACATTTAATATCCATACATATGTGCCAAATTTAGAACCAAACTCTATAGCACATATGTAGGGGGAGCTAATACTATCAATGTGGTTACTCCAATTTCAATCACATATCTTTGTATAGGTTGTCATCAATTACCAAAAAGGGAGAGATTGAAAGCCCTAGTTTAGTTTTGGTTAATTGATGAAACCTATTTGGTCTAATCCTATTTGCTAAGTATGTGAGTAGCTCTTAAGAAAGGATTGTGACCAAGCCAAGTGGTGGAGCTAGCAAGGTGGCAACCATGGAGGATGGTGATGGCCACACGCACTCAAGAGATCAAGTGCTCTACCATTGGTGAAACTTGAGAAGAAGGGAAGAGATGAGCAAAGAAGGCCGAAGGCAAAGGTATATCTTATAGGGCTCTTTGTTTTAGTGATCAAGACACTTAGCGAGTGTGATCATATTTAGGATAGATAGTCGTACTATTAAGAGGAGATTATTCACGGCTTATGTGGTGTTCAAGTGCCACTAGGTGTTCTCTAACATATCGATGCTATAGACCTAGTGAGTGACTAACAAAACCCCTTGGAAAATGCTTTGCAAAATGCTAACACACTTGCATATGATGATGTACACTTGGTGGTGTTGGCACTTTTGGGATAAGGGGGTGTTAAGAAGTTGTGGAGAAGTGGGAGAAACTAGTGTATAGTCCCTCTCCCTCCTGTCGAGCTTGCGAGGCAGGATTCAGAGGTTTTCGGAAGTGAAGTGAAGTGCTCCGGGAGCATCGGACGCTGGTCCGAGGAGCATCGGACGTTGGCTGAGCGTCCGATGGTAAACCCTAGTCTCTGTCAGAAGTTGAAGGAGCATCGAACGCTGGCAACGGACGCTGAGAAAACACTGTTGCAGAGTCCGATCCAGGTGACGTGGCGCGAGCATGCTTTCCAGGGAGCATCGGACGCTGGGCTGCGTCCGATGCCAATCCATCGGACGCGTCCGATGCCAATCCATCGGACGCGTCCGATGTGTTTTGGAGCGTTCTGGAACCTTTCTGTTGTGTCATCGGACGCAGGGGTTGAGCGTCTGATGCTAACGTTCCGGCGCGTCCGATGTGGCGTAGAAAAGAGCTGAATCGAGCAGTGGCATCGGAGCGTCCGATGCCTGGCATCGGTGCGTCCGATGTCACTTTAACCATGGCGCGAAGGAATATGACCGTTGGGATCTAACGGACTGATTTCATATCAGAGGGACACGTGGCTCCATCTGCCGATGGTCGCGCATCGGAGCGTCCGATGGTCGCGATTTCAGCCCAACGGCTAGGCCAACTTGGGTGGCCTAATTAAGGGGCTTGGCCGGCTCTCTTGGGATCTCTCTTGCACATTCTGATTCCTAAGCATACTAGTGAGCATTGGTAAGCCTCCCAACTCATCTCCCAAGTTGATTCAATCAAACCAAGTGAGATTGAGTGATCTAGTTAGTAAATTTGAAAGAGTTCAATCTAGTGGCACTAGTTCTTCGCATTGGCATTGAGTTTTCTTGTTACTCTTAGCATTTGCCGGTGCCTAGACGGCTTGGAGGTGTTGAGGTGGTTGTTGGCAAGATTGGTGATTGTTCTTGGCCACCACCGATCGAGATTGTGAGAGGTTTTGGAGCCTCACCTCGCCGGAGCGGCAAGAGGCATCCTTAGTGGATTGCTCGTGTCATTGAGCTACCTCACTAGCGGTAGATTCTTGTGGCGCTCTTCGTGAGCTTGGTGTTGTGCCAATTAGCCACCGGGTCACCTAGTGTTGGTCGACACAACGGGGAGTAGCGTGCCGGCAAGCACGTGAACCTCGGGATAAATCTTGGTGTCCCGTGTGCTTATTGTGATTGCTTCCACATCTTGGTGATTGGTCTTCATATTCACATCTTGGTGATTGGCATCACGAGTGGATTTCACCGGTGATTGGCTCTCTACTAGGCGATCCCAAAGACTCGGTGAAACCACCTCTATCTAGCTCATTTACTTTGTGTATTTACTTTGAGTTATTTCTTTTGTATAGATACTATCACTTGTTGTATATCTCTTGTTATATTCCTTGTGTAGCTAGTTGTGATTAGCTTGTTTAGTCTATCTATTGCACACACTTGTCTCATATACATTTTCTATATCATACTTGTACTAGAGCTAGTTAGTTTTATTCTGCATTAGATATTAGCTCTAATTGCTTGTGTGACATAGATATATTAGGTAGAATTGTTGGATAGGTGGCTTGCAACACACTATTAGGCTAGCGCAAAAAGCTTCGCCATTTGTTATACTAATAGTGTTTGCCTAAGTAATTTTCTAGAGTTTTTAATTTGGCTATTCACCCCCCCCCCCCCCCCCTCTAGCCAATTTGGACCTTTCAAGTAGGGAGAGTAGTATAGAGAGGAGTAGTAGGGAGAGAGTAGTATAGTAGTATAGAGAGGATTAGTACAGAGACTAGGTAGAGAGTAGTACAGTAGTACAGGGACTAGGTAGAGAGTAGTACAGGGACTAGTACAGAGACTAGTAAGTAGTAAGTAGCAGTAGTAGATAGAGGTGTAGACAGTAGATGGCATTAGAAAAACTTAGTACAAAAAACTTAGTACAATGCATCATAAGTTGTGGCAAATGCATAGTGTAAAAAAGCATCAAATTGCATCATAGGCAGGAAATAGAAAAGCATAATAGGGCATCATATGTAGTGGCAAATGCATAGTGTAAAAAAGCATCAAATTGCATCATAGGCAGGAAATAGAACACTGGAGTAGGGGAGAGAGGAGTAGGCAAAGATCAGAGAGTAGTAGTACAGGGAGAGATCAGGCAAAGATCTTTATGGACTGAAACAGTTATCTTTCAGTCCATGTTTCAGTTATGTTTCAGTCCATGTTTCAGTTATGTTTGAGCCCAAAGCATAACTGAAACATAGCAGAGAGTAGTAGTACAGGGAGAGAGGAGTTAGGGAGAGCAGAAATAAAAATGTCGTCAAATTAGCTTGACATAACTGAAACACTGGACTTAAACATGGTTTCAGAAACATAACTGATCAGTAACTGAAACATATAGCTTGACATAACTAAAACATAACTGAAACATGGACTAAAACATAACTGAAATATGGACTGAAACATAACTGAAACATGGACTCAAACATGGACTGAAACATAACTGAAACATGGACTGAAACATGGACTGAAACATAACTGAAACATGGACTGAAACATAATTGAAACATGGTTTGCGCCAAGTAACTTCATGTAAGAGAAATATGTCCTCTAGTTCATATATGCCCAGACCCAATGCAAAGATAGAACAACAGTATCATCTCTTTCAATTCTCAACATTTGTTAACCTCATCTTTGATGACTTATGCACTAATGATAGCAGGGTTTGATCCATATATAAGCATGAAGAAAATCTATTTATCTTTGAATCAAATGTAACTGCATATCAGAGTATATATCAGTGAGAGACTGTGTGGGGATTGATAAGCAACATACTGGATCATGCCTCAAATGAACCCTAGCAGATCAAACCTGGCGGGGAAGGAGATGTAGATGGAGGTGGACTTACCTGTGACGATGTAGATAACCACGGCGGGGAAGAGCCTCGTCCTCGCGGTCGGAGGCTGCGCCGGCGGTGGGGAAGGGCCTCTGCCTCGCGGTCGGAGGCTACGACGGTGGCGGGGAAGGGCCTCGGCCTCGCGGTCAGAGGCAACGACGGGGAAGCGGCCTCGTGGTCGGTGGCCGCGACGACAGTGGGGAAGGGCTCCGGCTAGGGCACGGGCGCACAGGAGGATGGGCGAGAGTGGAGGAGGGCTCCGGCGGCGTAGTCCGGAGGAGGACGGGCGTAGAGCGGAGGAGGACGGGCGCGGAGGAGAGGAGGACGGTCGGCAATGGCGACGGCGGCGGGCCGGGAGAATTTGGGCAGCCCTTCGGGGTCAGAGCAAACCAAGTGAAGGACTCGGCCACTTTGGTCGTTAGGTTGACCTTATATAGGGTTCAATTTACCGAAGCGGGCATCGTAAGTGCCCGCTGCAGTAAATATTAACTGCAGCAGGCATCTTAAGAGCCCGCTGCGGTAGTACCTATTAACCACAGCGGGCACTTAAGATGCCCGCTGCGGTTAATAGGTACTACCGCAGCGGGCACTTACGATGTGCCCGCTGCGGTTATTCAAAAAACTTATTAATAAAAACTTTTATTAATAACTTTTCATAAGTTCACTTTTTCATATTATTACAGCATGGGTACATTAACTTATTATTAAAAATAAAAACTTATTAATAAAAACTTTTATTAATAACTTTTCATAAGTTCACTTTTTCATATAATTACAGCATGATGTGTGGCATATATATACATCTTATTTTGGTGTTGGTGCTTTCACGGACCGCTTCTCACCATCGGGACGGGCCCAGGGCTTCATACCACTCTTGTTGCAACGGTCCTCGACGGCCTTGATCTTCTTTGCAAAATCGGTAAAAAGTTGGAGCTCTGCATAGTTGTTGTATTGTTCTGGGCTTTGGACCCCATCAGCTCCAACAATCCGTTGCTTTCCAGACACGACCACATGCCTCTTTGGGTCCTCCGGATAGATATAGTAGGCCACTTGCGCGACATTGGTTGCGAGTACCCATTGGTCATCTTTGTACCCGATACTTTTGAGGTTCACAGTGGTTAGCCCGAAACTGTCGACCGCAACCGCTTTGGGGTTTACCCAGTGGCACCGGAAGACAGTTACGCATACGTCCTTGCCATAGTCAAGTTCTCATATTTCTTCGATCTGGCCATAGTATTGCATCCTCGTGTTTGTGGCCTCGTCGACGCCCTCATATCGAACACCGCAGTTCTGTGCCGCGCTCTTCTTGTCCTTCTCTTTCGTGTGGAACCTATACCCCTTCACATCGTACCCTTGCCACGTCGTGATTTGGCTTGACGGGCCTTGCAGAAGCTTCTGCACGGTCTCCGTATCTTCATCATCAGGGCATCTTTCTAGGGGTACGTGTTGCTCTTTGAGCCAATCTATGAAACTGTTCCTGTGCTCATTCTGGACCCATGCCTCTGTGCGTTGTCCGTCATTAGCGGCGCCTCGTATCTTCATCATCAGGGCATCTTTCTAGGGGTACGTGTTGCTCTTTGAGCCAATCTATGAAATTGTTCCTGTGCTCATTCTGGACCCATGCCTCTGTGTGTTGTCCGTCATTAGCGGCGCGGATCTCTTCTATGTGCCTCTCGACATATTTCTCCATGCTCATCAACTGATGAAGGATGTTGTAATGAGCTTGTTCAATCTCCTTGTATGGTATATCCGTGCGAACTTTTCGGCCCGTGCACCCCATGCCCGCGGTTCTGCCCTCGTGCTGATGGACAGGCAACCCAATCGCCTTCCCATCTTTTATGTACCTCATACACCAGTTCACTACCTCTTCGGTTGTGTACGCCTCGATCATAGAGCCCTCCGGGTGAGCACGGTTATGAACATATCTGTTGAGGGTGGACATGAACCGCTCATACGTCCACATCTTGTGTAGGTACACGGGGCCTAGTTGCTCGATCTGATCCACCATGTGCATCATTAGGTGTACCATAATATCAAAATATGATGGGGGAAAGCACATCTCAAGCTGGCAAAGGGTCTCCGCGATGAAGTCCTTAAGGGCAGGGAGGTCAGCCTTACCGATGACCTTCTGCGTGATGCGGTTAAAGAAGTATGATATCCGAGTGACCACCATCTTCACGTACTCTGGACCAATAACCTTTATCACAATTGGAAGGAACACCGTCAGCATGATGTGGCAGTCATGTGCATTGTAGCCAGTCAATGTGAGGTCTTTCGAGGAGACGAGGCTTTTAATGTTGGAAGAGAAATCGGTCGACACCTTGATACCCCTGAGAAGGTTGAGCATAGCAGTCTTCTCGCCATGCCTTAGGTTGTAGGCCGCACCTGGAAGATCGACTTTACCATTATGAGGTGACCCAGGGTGAAGGTCCTGCCTGATGCCCTGGTTGAGAAGATCCGTCCGTGACTTCAGACCATCCTTCGTCTTTCCCGGGATGTCCAGCAGGACACCGATCGTGCTATCAAAGACGTTCTTCTCGAGATGCATACAGTCGATGGCATGGGGTGTTTTCAGTGTCTTCCAATATGACAGGTACTCGAAGAAAATCGACCTCTTCTTGAAAGGAACAGAGGGGACATGTGACGCTTCCTCCGTCGTGTCTCGCTTTCGCTTCCTCGTTTGTTTTGTCCCCCAACTAGTCTGCACCGGTGGTTCACCCTGTGGCTCGCCCTGATCATCGAACAATTGATTCATGACACTTCTTCTATATCTGTGCCTTTTCGGAAGGAACCGCATGTGCCTCATGTAGACCATCTTGTTTGATCCCTTGAGGTAAGTGTAGCATGTCTCGTCGATGCACATTACGCAGCCGGTCTTCCCTTTGATCTTCCCCGACAGTGAGAAGAGCCTGGGGTAGTCGGTGATGGTGACAAAGATGATGGCTTTTAGGGTGAACTTCTCCTTGAGGGACGCATCCACCATCTCGACCCCAACATCAAATAGCTCCTTCATTTCCTCCATTACCGGCTCGAGGAAAACATCGATATCGTTGTCGGGCTGCTTCGGTCCTGAGATAAGCATGGTCAATAGAAGATACCTGCGCCTCTGACACAGATGGGAAGGTAGGTTGTAGATGGTCAGTACGACCGGCCAGGTGCTGTGGGAGCTACTCAGCTCACCGAACGGATTCATCCCATCGGTGCTCAGCGCGAACCGAACGTTCCTGGGATCTTTGCCAAATTGCGGGTAGGCCTTGTCGAAATCTTTCCACTGCTGGCCATCGGAGGGGTGCCGCAGCATGCCATCATCCTTCAAGCGGTCAGCTGATGCATGCCAGGACATGAGCTTCGCGTCCTCTGGGTTCCCAAATAGAGCACGGAGGCGGTCGATCACTGGCATGTACCACACCGACAGTGTCGGACTTCTCCTCAACGTGTAACCCTCTTCTTCCCCGTACTGCTGATGAGCCGAGATGCGATTGGCTGCAACACTGCTCTTCTTGACACCCTTCTTCTTCTTCCTCTGACCACCTCGCAAGGCCTCATCGTCGTCTGCATCCACGCGACAGCCAGCATTTCTCTTGTAGCGATTGGCGCCACAGTGCGGATAGCTCGTCAAATTCTCATACTTTGTGCCCCGATAGAGGATGTAGTGGTTAGGGCAGGCATCGAACTTTCTAAGCTTCATCGCCACTGGCCGGATAAGCTTCTTCGCCCGATACGTATTTGCTGGAATCTTGTTACTCGTCGGGAATGTTTTAGCAAGGTAACCTAACAGATCATCAAAGCTACTATCTGACCACCCATGCCGAGCCTTCATCATCAACATGTGGAGGTTGAAACGGAGCACCGTGCAATCCTTCGGACATTCCTCGCGGTCCTTATATAAAGGATCAAGTGACGCCTGCTTCATCTCTCTGAAATTTTCCAGCCACTTCGGGGAGCCATACACGACGTCGTCTTCGTCGATGTGGTTGAGTAAATCCTGAAACAGCTGCACATCCGCAGGGTCCTGCACCGTAGCGTCCTCAACATCTCCACTACCATCATCTGTCATATGAGTACATCTGCCTCCACAACGATGTGGTCACAACTACTATCACTGAAGGCAGGCGCTACTGTTGCTGATGAGACGTGCGCTCCAGGATCTTGGTTCACCGTCGTCGTCGACGCTGAGCTTACTCCAGATGCCGCCCTGACACTCGGATCGAATCTCTCGCCGTGATGAGTCCACACCGTGTAACAATCCATGAAACCAAAACGAATCAAATGAGATTGCACTGTGCCTTCGTCTTTGAAGGCGGTCAGATTCTTGCAACGATGACATGGACATATGATTGTCGTCTGGTTCGATCTCTCACGGTCAGCTTTCGCAGCGGCAATAAACTTTCTCACTTCAACGATATACCGCACATCAAGTACTCTATTGATATTATACATCCATTCCGACCGGTCCATCGTACCTGCGATCCTTAATTAATTACACACATCATGAATCACAAAACAAAAATGAATTAGAAAAAATAATAATTTATTATATTTATGTTAAATCTAGGGACATAATTAATAACGACGGCAAATAAAATTAATGCATCCATGATGAACTTAGAGAAACAAATACCAGTTTTCTCTCTCCTACATGAAACTAGATCTAAAAGGGAGGCTAAAAAGAGAGAAAAAGAGAGGGGAAAGAGGGTGGAGATCATCTAGGTACCTCTTGTGGAGTACTTCTCCTCCAAATCAAACAAATAAACCTCAAAAACAAGTTATTTGGGATAAAAATTCGGCAAAACTTCTTCCCCCATTTTTGGTCTAGAGGAAGAAGATAATCGGGTTCCTTTCTGCTGGCGGCGGCTGCTTAAATAGCGAGGAATAACCAAAGCGGGCAACTTAAGGAGCCCGCTGCGGTTAATCTTATTTAACTGCAGTGGGCACGTTACATAGCTCGCTACGGTTAATCATTAACCGAAGCGGGCATATAAGGAAGCCCGCTGCGGTTAAAGAAGATTAACCACAGCGGGCACCTTATGTTGCCCGCTTCGGTTAATGATTAACCGCAGCGGGCGCTTCAGCGGCCGGCCGCTGTAGGCCGGCCACCGAATAACCGTGGCGGGCAAAAACTGTGCCCGCCACGGAGCCCATTTAGGCAACGCTGCGCAAGTTCTTTTTTAGTAGTGACACAGTGCTTGAATGAATGAAATGTTTTGTTGAGTCCACGAGATAATTCTGCAATGCATATAATGACTACTGATATGAAAAAAAAGGTATCATGCATTTACAGTATGTTTCAAAAATATTGCTATCTTCCAGATGAAATGAGTGAGGGGAGGGATGACAAGAACAGCCATGACCATAATGCAGAGGACAGCCAAGCTTGTTTATTCTCACCTGGCTGCAACGACAGGATCTTGGAGCTGCAAGGCAGATGACTACAGCTCAAACCAAAGCATACCTTCTAACTGGCCTGATGAAACTAATACGAATCTTTTGTTGCAAACAAAAACACATTCTAATTAGACTGATGAAATTTGTAAGATCAAATCTTTTAGTTCAATAGACTGAGCAAATTTATCACCAAGCATAAATAATACATGATAAGTCAACACATCGGTCAAGTGCACAAAAGGACAGAGAGCAGAAAGAGCAACAACTGGCCATGGATAAGTGATGGAAAAAAGATCTATATAACATGCATGCTAGAAATTTAAAGAACATGGAACTGTTGCTCTCTTGCAGAAAACAGATGTAATAAGGTGGCAAAAATTTCTATGAACAAAAGTCAGGTTAACTTCAAGCATAGACACAAGAATCACTATCAAAGCAACCAAAAGATAAAAATAGAGTAAAACCAATAGAAAAAAAGTTGACAGAAAGGTCATATGCGCCTAATGTAGCCAGTTTAGTATGGAAACAATATAGAGATTCCTCGTAGAAATTCTAATGCTAGATGACGGGAATTCAGAAATTGCAGCCCTAGTGAAGGCAGATCACCCAAGGGATTGCATTGCTTAATGAACTGATTACATAGGATTACATATAAATAGAGCCTGGGAAGGCTAAGAGCTAGGCCCACATAGGGTGGCGCATAGGAGAGTAAATAGAAGAGTTAATACATGGGGCTGCACAGGTAACTAGGAGATGCTAATGTACACAGTAATCTAACCCCCCCCCCCCCCCCCCCGGCAGTTGGAACGTCGTTAGAGCAGACATTTAGACTGGAGCGAAATTCTTGAAACACCGAAGAAGGAAGGTCTTTGGTGAAGACATCTGCAAACTGGGAGGTGGTGGGTACATGAAGGACGCGGACAGCACCAAGGGCGACGCATTCGCGGACGAAATGAAGGTCAATCTTCACATGTTTGTTACATAGGCCATTGCTCCTGCCCTGTGTGTTGTGTGTGCTTGTCTCTGCAACACTTAAAGCTTTGTTTGGATGTATGGGATCCATTATCAATCCTCATTTGTTAGGCTGAATTAGAGTAGAACTTAAAGTAAATTTCACACCAATCCACACCAAAATTAATTGTTGACTAGTAATTAGGAGTATTGTCAAATTTGTATGAAGTTTGTTCGACACACCTAACATTAATTGTTTGGACTCCATGCATGTACCGCATTATGACGAAAACCAGCAGACAGTAACAGACAGAGTACAAATACAGTATATGCCAAGCCGTCAACACCCAAAAAGGCCGATTGATACAGACTCTGTGGCTGCCACCATGTCCAAACGGGCGGCCCGGCACTATCCCGGCACTGGCACTATTCGGTCCGGCCCTAGCGGGTCGTGCCTTATCGGGCCATCGTGCCAGCCGTGTCGTGCCAAATAGGGTCATCGTGCCTGACCCTCGGCCCAGGCACGGCACTATGGGGACTTGATCGTGTCGTGTCGTGCCAAATGGCCCGTCGTGCCTCTCAGGCCCGTCGTGCCGCGCCGTCGACGCCGCGCGCGGGAGACGTGTCCGGTCGCGCGCCGCCGCCACGGGGAGGCGCTCTGGCCGCCCTTCGTCGCCACGAGGAGGCGCCCCGGTCGCGAGCCATCGCTACCATGTCGAAGAGAGAGGAGCGGAGAGAGAATTGCGGCTAGGGAGTGAGAAAAGAGAGAGTTAACTAGAATTTGAGACATACTTTTCTTTATATATGTCACTCTATCTTATCCAATGGTGCTAGTCTCTTATAAAGTTATCCGATGGTGAAAATAATCGTGCCGCTATCTTGCCAGCCTATTAGTCGTGCCGTGTCTGTGTCGTGCCGTCGTGCCAGACCTACGGCCCAAGCACGGCACTACGCTCGTGCCCGTGCCGGTACTGGCACTATAGCCTTTGTGCCGTGCCATGCTAGGGCCGTGCTTTTTCGTACCGTGTCCGTGCTGACCCATCGGGCCTGGCCTATTTGGACATCTATGTGTGGCATATATGATGTACTTTATATGTGTGGCATATATGATGTACTTTATAGTAGTAAATTCAAACTTTTCTTTACACGCTTCCACTCTTTATTGCTACTGAAGATATATTGGACTTCGGAGCGTACAATATAGATTTGTTTCGAGCTCTAGTAACTTCTGAATTAAGTACGGTGCAATATTTAGCACTTGGTACAACAGTACGTGTCCATCATCAGTCGTCACCACTCACCGAGGTAGAGCTTGCTGAATTTAGACCCTGCAGTACGTGTTCAAGACGATTAATCATAAATTAGGACCGGGCTATATGAGCAATAATTAATGGATCGAAATGAGCATAATATACACCATGCGACGACGGACGACGTACGTACTTGCGATATTGGATGTCTATCTTGCCGGCGTCGGGGTCGGCGATGACGGCGAAGGCCTCCTGCGAGAGGTCGATGGTGCCCCTGCACCCCGCCGGGCAGAGGTCGACGATCTTGACGGTGACGCTCCGGCCGGTGCACGGGTGCGTCACGCCCTGGTTGGTGGCGCCGGTGCACGTGACCACGTACCGGTCGCCGCAGGCCGCCCCGCCGTCCCAGAAGACCTCGCTCGCCGCCGCGATCGCCGTCCCCTCCGCCGCGTTGCCGAAGCACGCCGACGCTGCATGCATTGCGATTGCATATAACTATCATCCACGCACGCACGCACGCGTATACCGAGAACGAGAAGCACGCACACAGCAACATAATTCATTCGTTCATTCATAAATATAATGTGAAGCAAAGCTACCATGCATGTCGCAATAATGCTGTACTGTACGGGATGACAAATATAATACAGTAGGGGCCTACGTACGTGTGTAAGGAGGCGTGTAGAAGGTTGCGGTCCCTGAGATCCCGGCGACCGGCGACACCATCGTCGTCGCAAGGCCCGCCACAATCCCCAGGAAAACAACCAAGATTTCCCTGTTAGGCTTAGTAGGCATCGTCGTCGTCACTGCCATCGATCGACCGTGTACCCAAGTGTACTCCGATCCTAGCTATTTAATTTTCCCTCGCCCAATGTATACGAGAGAGCACACAAGAGGGTGCAATGAAACTACAGCACGGAGCAAAGACGCCTTTTATAGGCAAGAAGAAGCACCGGAAAGGTACACAGCTAGGTTAAGCTAAGGACGACTGATCGAGCATGCTGACGCGGATGATATGGTGGATACAGCTAGCATAACTTCCAAATGGCCAGATCTCTCTTTACTAGCTACGGAGTAGTACACAATACAACTATATAAATGCACGCACGCATGCATGCAGCACATCTCTGTACGTCTTTCTACTTGGTTATTATTTAGGAGTACAATTTTACAGTAGTACGTACAAAAGAGTTGATCGAGCACTGCAACTTGCTGGCCATCTTCCTTCGCCGGCGCCAGCTTGGCTTCTCCGCGAGAGCTTTACGTTACGTACGTGCCCCCGCGGGCTACGCGGCTGGCCGGCCGGCAGAGATGGATTATCGATCTGGACCTCAACTTAATTAGTCATCAAGTGTGTGTGTATTATTGATTGGCGGCATATAAATTAAGATGGAGACAAGTTTACGGCTGAATGTTGAATGCATCTTTCTCTCGGCTGTATTGACGCAAACAGTCAGATGATAGTTGATTTATATATATTATATTCCGTATATATATGTCGGACGCTGTCAATTGCTAATACTATATACTTATCTAATCTAAATCTAAAAGAAGTAATTATTGGTGTCCTCCTCCGACGACGCTATCCTTTTCAATGCAAATCGAATCTATCTAATCATTCTTTGAGAGTAAAATATATAGTATGCGAAAAAATCTTCAAAAATATACTAGATGAGCAATATATGGAATCACGAGTTGGCATATACAGTAGGTACTCCGTACTCAATCATCAGCTCTGATTGCACCCGATCCTGCTATACCTGCACCTGTTTAGGCTAGCTATTGGGTTGGGTGGTCAGATGGTGGCGCAGAGCGGCCGGCTGCATATGAGACAGCTAGCGTCACAGCGACTTGGCGGGTCGCTACTTTAGGGCCTGATCGGTTATCAGTGATTCATTCAACCGGGGGAAAAAAAATCTAACTAGACAATAGGGCCGTTTGGATCCCTTCATTCGAAGGAATTAGAATCCACTTAATAAACTAGACTATATTTGTCTTAGAATTTAATATTACATCACTTTCCAAAATTTACATATAAGTCTATCTCAAATTCATATAGGGTGTGAGAGAGAAATTAATTATATAGATCACCATGCTATATTTCTACTTTGCAATTTATAGCACTCTCTTCAATTCACTCCTCTTCCGTAGGAATAAAATACATGGATATATATATAGCTCGTATAACCAACAATAATATACAAATATAATACATATATAACGATATTAGCTAAATTAATATGTATCTAAATTACAATTCTTAGAATAAATTTAATTCCAAGGATCCAAATGGGTCCAACTTAATCTAATATAACCCTCAATATTTTATATAGTTCATGCCCGCTAAACAATAAATTCTCTTAAAGCTTAACCCTCAATGTCTATATAGTTTATACCCACTAAGCATTGACTATCTTTCCTTGAGCTACTCTGCTGGATTTAATCTAGATAAATAAGTCATAGAATAGTGTTTTTACTCTCACAAAAATCAGTCAAAATGACTTGTTGTTATGAACGACGTATAGGAATATGAAGTAAACGAAATCAATCACAGAGAAGACACATGATTTACGTGGAAAACCCTTCCGATGTGAAAGGGAAAAACCACGGGCACCAGTCAGCAACAATCTCACTATCTCAAGAGTTTTGGGTTACACGCCTATGGCGGCTTACAAGAGAATCAAGTCTCCACGAAACTCTACCAAGGGTATATGTACCGTACCGCGGGGGCTCCGCCCCCCGCACCCCCCGTGTGTGTGCACGGGACGCGGCCTAATGGGCCGGCTTCACACTCTGCTTCGTGTAACACCTCTGGTGTTAAGCTAGCATGACATCATTTCTCATCATGCATAATCATCTCATGATCATGAAGCATTCATATGTTATTCTTTTTCTCACATAAAATGTCATTTCATGTGCTTGCTTGCTTATAAGTTTGTTTTGATGAAGTGTTGCTTGTCTTGCTTTGGAGTGGTTAAGTCTTCCTAACCATCTAACTTTGTTGAGGAGTCAAAATGAAGGCATGGTTATGCTGGACATTTTGCCTAATCAAGTAGTTAAACCCTAGTCAACCCTATAGAGCCTCTAAAGTCCTTTTGTTTGACTAACTAAGACCTCCTTGATAGAAGCTTTGCATGGCTGTGGGCCCTTAAGCAAAAGTGTGTAGAATTTAGTATAGAACAAAAGTTGTTTAAGGACCAACTCATGAAAATGGGTTTAGCATGGTGTTTTAGGGTCCACAAGACAGAATTGGAAGGGTTTTAGACTTGGAAATTTCCTAAGTCCTAAATCTGAAAATCAGTTCGGTCAGGCCATGTTTGGCATCGATCTGAGCCCAACCCAAGCCGAACCAGTGGTCAATCTTATAACCAAAGTT
Organism: Coix lacryma-jobi var. lacryma-jobi; assembly: GCA_009763385.1. Lineage (NCBI taxonomy): Eukaryota > Viridiplantae > Streptophyta > Magnoliopsida > Poales > Poaceae > Coix > Coix lacryma-jobi. Next base: position 147,007,246 of record CM019823.1, on the reverse strand, counting down.
GCAGTCGGTGTATAGCTCTAACCAATGGTGCAGTTGGTTTAGCGTTTGATGGAATGGTTAGTGAGTTAATCGCGGTTGAAGTTCGGCCGTCAGTCGGCCAGGGCGTTAACTGAATCGCCCGATTCAGTTTGAATCACCGGCGTCGTGGCCGACCGCGCGCAGGGGAAGGGCGCCGCGTGGCGTCCGATTCCCGACCGGTCCGGCCAGCGTGCGCGGCGTGGCGCGCTCAAAGCGCCCGTGCACGCTCTCCTCCGCCAGAGCGCTCTCTCTCTCTCTCTCTCTGCCTCGCTCCAAGCTCTCGCCGGCGACCGCGCGGGCGAAAAGGGGGAAGTCCGCCGTCCGCCGTCGTTTCGCCGTGCGTTCGCCAAGCAAACCGCACCGCTAGCCTCGCCTTGGTCTCCCGCATCGTTTGCGCTAGTCAGTGCTCTTCGGCAAGCCCTAGGTGAGCCTCGGGACGAGCTTCCGCCATGGCCGCCATGACCGCCGAGTTCGGTCCGCCGTGGTCGGCTTCCTTCCCGTGGGTTCCAAGATGTTTTAGCTAGCGTTCGTCAGTCAGTGTGCGTCCAGGAAGAAGGTAGTGAAGTCGGTTTAACCGATTAGGGTTTGGTTGTCTCGGTCCGCCATCGCCGCCGTCCGCCATTGTTGCCGGAGAAGGGCATGGCGTGGTCCCGAGCTTTCGGAGTGAAATCCGTAGCGTCCGAGCCTTGCGCTAGATCCGTGGGAGTTCGGAGAGTAGGAATCGCGTTTTGGTTAGCCTCGGCACGGCCGGAGTTGCCCGGCGTGGTAAGCCCGCGCCGCCGTGGCCGCCATTGCCGGCGTCGTGCTCGATCCGTCGTGTCGCTAGGGTCGAGAGGGGTACCGTTCGTCGCGGAAGGATGAGAGGAGTCCGTCGGTGGAGTTAGTTTCGCCGGAGGAGCCGCCGTCGGCGAGCTCCGGCGAGGTCAACTCCTCCTCTGTTTCTCTGTGTGTGACAGGTGGGGTCGTGTTGACCACGGGCCCCGGTTGTCAGCCGCTTGGGTGCAGTTGTGTCGGGTGCATGTAGCAGTTAGGGTTTAGTGTTTTTGAATATATGTTTTCCAGAAATGCTGATAATGCTTGTTTAAATCATAACTTATGTTCTGTTAATCCAATAAATGTGAAACCAATTTTGTTAAGTTTGTTTTGATGAGTTCTATACATGAAAAATATGATATGCTCTGTTATGATAGTTTTTATATGCAGTAATAATTAATTTGTGTTTAGGCTGATATCTTGTTTAATGCATAGTAAATCATGTTTTGCTCAGAAAAATATGGGATTTGTTTTGATGAACTATGTAGGTGATGTAGAGTCACAGAAAAATGATAACTACTGTTTGGTTGTGAAATAATTTGAAGTTAACCTTTAAATTAATTAAATGTTGTTTTCTTGTATAATTTGTAGTAATTAAAATATATGGAATTTGAGTCTCCTAATTTTTATAGACTGCTCTTATGCTAAAAAGCTCTAAACAAAAATATGAAATTTGTTGTTTGACACTTTTTAAGATAGGGTGTAGTTCAAAGTATCTTTTCACCCTGATATTTGTCTTTTTCATACAGAATTATGTGTAAATGCAAATGCCATAAAAATTGGACAGCATGCTTTGTCCATAGCTAGGAACCTACAGTAATTTTTGTAGATTTTTCTGAGGCTGTTAGCTATGGGTTGCTGTTATAAGCTTGTTTTAGTAGAATAATTAGTTTATTTAAATTAAGCTTTTGTGTCTCTTTTATGTGGAAACCAGTAGAGGAAAAATAGTCTTTTCAGTGTATGCATGTTGACTGTATTTTGCATGAGTGGTGTAGCTTCTCTCTAAATAGAATGTTGTACTCTACCGGAGAGGAAATATGCGCCTATTCGGTCAATTCAATTGCAATGCATTTTCTATGCCCATGTATCATCCATTCATTCTCGCATACGCATCATAACAGGTTCGGTAGAAGAGACAGTGATAGCAGAGGAAAACGAGGAGCAGCCTCAGGAGCAGGAACCAGGAGCTGTCGGGGAAGAGTTTGAAGAAGAACATCCGGAGTGCCCGAATCACCAACCGAGCACCTTCGAGAAAGGCAAGCCCCGGAGCATTTCTAACTACCTATAGTTTATGATTAACTTAATCTGCTTATGTTTGTTGCATTAAGTATAGGAGTTGTTTGATACCGTTGATGCATCACTATTCATACCTTGTTATCTTGAAATATTATCCTTGATACCTATATAGAATCAGGTCCGAGTTATGCTTAGAATTGCTTAGACCGGTAGAAGTCGGGCAACCTTCATGTTACCCGCGAGCAATAGGTGGTTACTTGACCGATTAACCGGATATTTCCATTAAGTGGGATAACTGAGTGTTGTGGAAAATGGAGATCGGCAGATTCCTGTAGTGTATGCTACAGTATTTCTAGCCGTGTTTTATGGGAATCAGTATCTTGTAAGATAGACTTCTTGTCATGTTGAACGCATGTCCCACATTTAGCTGGAAGGATAACTCGTTCCGACCGCGAAGCCGCTCATTGTTCCAAGCCGGCTCTCAGGTCCTACGCATCAGCCGAAGCCACGGTGGAGAGTTAGTGGGACGCGGGGGCGCGAATAGTAAGACCCGGGTGATGGTGGTTAAGTCCAACTCCTTGGCAGTCGGGCTTGCCTCCGGGTGTGATGGTGGCGGTTGAAACCGCGACTCCTGGAACAATGTTGTGGTCATCTGTAGCTCACCGACGGGTGGGTGTGATTTGTGTGGGAAATAAATCACCAGCTGGTTAGGAATCGATTATAATCGCCATCGCTCCTGGATAGTGAGCACTTGACTTGAACGCTGATCAATCTTGATACTGAAAAATGTGGAACACGAGACAGCTATCATAATACTTTTGGAAATGGTCACTCGGTCTGTTTGTTACATTTTTGGTGATCGTTGGATCACTACCATGTTTGTTATAGTGCAGTTTGCTAATCTAGTAAATAGGATAATTACCATTTAAATTGACAGCTAAAGGGCAGGAGAACTACTTAATTAACAAATGGCTTTTATGCAAAAATGTGGTCTATTACCAGCCTCCACTATATACTAGCCTTGCATACTCCTTGAGGTCAACTTATTTCTGGTTTAAGGCGGGTAAGTCTAGCTGAGTACCTTCTCGTACTCAGGGTTCTACCCTTTGTTGTTGCAGATGGCCAGGTCTTCCATGGTTATTGCATCAATTGTCTCTTTCCAGCCTCGGGTGATATCTAGGTCACGGGCAATGACCTCGTCTGTTCGTATCTTTTGCTATGTTAAGGATGACTACTATGGCACTGTAATGAACTATGTGTGAGTGTGTGTGTGATTTCAAGACTATGGTTTAAGCTAAGCTTCCGCTACTTAAGTATGAACATGAGTTGTAATAACTAAGTTGCTACTCCGAAACTATTTGTGTAATCTCTGTCGTATGACGGTCGATGCTGAATATTACGATCCTATGTTGTTGATGTTGGAAAGTTTGAAATCCCTCGTGATTTCACGGACTACCGGGTTTATAGAGGCTCAAGTGCCACAAATTTACTGCCTCGGCGGAGAATTTCGTACTTGTGCTCTTATAAATTGGTCGGTTCTGTTACAGCTGGCATCGGAGCATAATTCAGCGGGTACTGTTCGTAGGACTAAATTTTGGATAATAAAAAGAATTTGGAGTATAAAAATTATTTTTCCAAAGTTCACAAGAGTTGGGGAAGAAAGATAATTTTCCAAAAATATATAAGTGTGCCAGTGGTCATATCCTTTATGCCCATAGGATCTCAGGTGGCTTATTTAAGTACTAACTTGGAGGGGTCTTGCATCATACTTGATTTTTTGTTTATTCTGTCGTCCATACGGCAAGGGTGAAATTGTATGGGTGCTATTCTTCGGAATGGTAATGTATGGATCAGTTGCCTCTACACCAAGGTAAGGAAAGTTGTGAGAGCATGGTCGAACAACTGTCGACCTAGGGGAGTGTTAGTTGATACTGAAACCTGTGCACGTCAACACACGGGTGCGGGGAAGTACTCGGTAACGGGGGTGATACTGTTAAATGGGTGCATATACTGCTTACGTGTATACGGTGTGTACACCTAGGTGAGTATCTAGATTTAAATTTCAGCAATGCATGATTATCATACTGTGGGGCAAGGGCTGAAATGGATCTTCTGCAGGTACACTAACTACGCACCGTTAGAACGAAATAGTTAACGTATGAGAGTATCGTGGTTTGCCACCGCATAGTTCTTATGTAGTAGAAAGGACGTACGGAACGTTTTCATACATATACATATCATGACATAATGCTTCCTTTCCTTTTTGCATTACTTCCACCCTTTATGGATTCATTGCTCGAGTTGGAAGACCTATGCTTATGTTATAATGATAATCCTGCTACAGATGGGACGGACTAAGGAAACCGCACGTAAGTCAACAGGCGGCAGGGTTCCCAGACACCAGTTGGCACCTAGGTCGGAGAGGTGCAAGGCAAAGTTTCTGGATGTGTTTGGGACACCTACGTTGCTCTGGAGGGTTCTGCGTTCTGTGGGATACCCGGATGGTCGAGAGCCTCGCTACTTTTGGTCGAAAGAGCCTCTGGGAGACACCACCCTGGTGTATGTTACCGCAATGGTGAAACCCAGGGAAGATGGATCTGTGTGGTCCGGTTGGATGTATGAGAGCAAAGGAAGGGATCCTTGGGAAGGTGCGCAGTCAGCAGCGTTCCTCATTCTCCAGGACATCATGGAGCGGTTCCCAGAAGACCTCAGTCGAGCTCTAGCAGGAGTGTTTCCGAGGGCTGACCCGTTCAAGGATGTTTGGGTGCAGACCAAGCAGGAAGCAGTTGAAGGCAGTCCTAGTGAGCTTCAGGCATGTGATGGCCCAGCAGCAAGTGCCATGTATGCGGTAATGAAGGGGTACGCGGTCATGCAACACAGCTTGTGCAGTATGACGGAGTCCTATCACCATGTCAGGGATGAGAAAAGGCAAGCTTAGCGCGAGTTCGATGAAGAAGTGGAAAAGATGCAGGAAGAGCTGAAGCAGATGACCATAGAGAAGGATCAGGTGGTTCGCAGGAATGTAGTCGCAGCTCAAGAGATCATCAGGCTGCAAGAGCAGCTGGGGCGTGAGAAGCATGCTAATCGGAGTGCGGAGAATCAGATGATAAAGCTTCTTCAGCAGCGAAATCAAGCATGGGAAGAAGAGGTAGATATGAGAGTTCGTATCGTGGCCTTGGAGCAGCAGTTGGCGACAACCGAAGCCTACAACAACAACCTCCACGAGGAAGTGCATCGTCTTCACAACCAGCTTCATCCATACCATCCTCCAGGTGCAGCCGAGTTGGATGGGGAGTTGGGAGTTGTTCTTGCTGATGGCGGTGATGAAGATGGAGGAATGCTCTTCGCTAATCAGGAAGAAGAAGACGAAGAAGAAGAGGAAGATGATGGAGCCGATGATGTCGAGGGTCATGTGTCAGATGCTGAGAGCGATTAGAGTTTAGGTCTCGATGTTTATCGTTGTGGTCTTGTGTATCGGTTATGTTGGATCTGTGGAACCTTTGATGTGTTGTAAGCTTAAGAACCTTGTTGCTACCTTTGGATCGTTTTAAGTATCCGGCTATCGTTGGGCTTATCCGTTCGTGTCCATGCGAGTTCTAAGCGCTTTTCGTATAATCTGTTTGTGATGTTATTTGTGTGGAACAACTTGTGAATGTGCCTTATTGTATGAACTATGTTCGAATACAGTACTGCAGTCATTACGCATTTTGATCTATCTATATGGCATCACTCATCGATTATTGATTGGCTATGCAGATGGTGAATACTCGTCGTGGAGCCGGCAGCGCCAGTGGTGCAGATGGGAGTGGACAGGGCGAGGAAGCCAATCCTCCTCCTCCTCCTCCTTATACGGCAGAGCAGTTCTTTGCTCAGTTTTTGGGAAGTCAGCGTAGCATGGAAGCTATGCAACGCAACATGGAAGCAAATCTCCGAAACATTGCTGAGAATACCCGCAGGGCTGCAGGTCTGGGTGGTCAAGATGTTAATCAGTACAGCACGTTTAAGGACTTCTTGGACACTAGGCCTCCAATTTTCAAGGAAGCAGTGGAACCTTTGGAAGCAGATGAATGGATCAACACTGTCGAACAAAAGTTTAGGTTGCTCCGTCTGACAGAATCTCTGAAGGTGGAATACGCAGCTCATCAGTTGCAGGGACCAGCCGGTATATGGTGGACACATCACCGTACCGCTTTTTCGGCAAATCAACCTATAGTTTGGGAGCAGCAGCAGTTTTTCGGGGCCATTATATTCCTCCCGGTTTAATGGCTATGAAGGTAACAGAGTTTTTGAGTTTGACTCAGGGTACTAAAACAATGGCTGAATACCTTCATGCTTTCAACAATCTTGCTCGTTATGCGCCTGAGTATGTCAACACCGATGCAAAGAAGATTGCTTGTATGAAGAGGGGCCTAAGTCCAAAGCTCCTGAAGTCGATGGGAAACTCTTCCAAAACCCAGTTCAATGACTTCGTCAGTGACTGTTTGACTCAAGAAAACCACAACAATCTCTATAGTGCATCTAAAGCCCGCAAGAAAACTTTTGATACAGGAGCATAGCAGAACAGAAATCAAGTGGCGAATCGTCCTCAGTTTCATATAGCAGCACGGGGAGCACGGTTCAAGCCTCCTCAGCGTCGTTTTCAGGGAAATCAGCCGCAAGCCAAGGTCCAGAAAGTGGCAAAAGGTCAGACATCGCAGTACAAAGCAGGACAGGGAAATCAGAACTTCGCAGGCAGCTACGTCAAGGGGCCATGTTACAACTGTGGCAAAGAAGGGCATCTGTCCAGGACATGTCCTAGCCCAAGAAGGAAGACTAATCCAGTGCAAGCTCGTGTGCATCATACCTCTTTGGAAGGCATCTCAGAGGGTGAGCCTGTAACAGCTGGTATGTTCTCTATCAACAATATCTCTGCAGTTGTTTTGTTTGATTCTGGTTCATCCCATTCTTTTGTAAGTCAAGCATTTGCACTTAAGCATAATCAGGAAATGGTAACAATGGATTTTGGGTTTCGAATAAATTCAGCTAGTGCAAGTGTGTTGTCTAATCAAGTAGTATGTGGAGCTACTCTTAGTTTAGAAGGTAAGCGGTATCGAGTAAGCCTAGTAGTCATGCCAGGTCTATCCTTGGATGTTATCCTCGGAATGGACTGGATGAAAAAGTGGAAAGTGATCTTAGATACCGGGAAAAGGATAATCTCTTTGAAGGACCCCGAGGAAAACAAAAGATTTCAAGTGTTTCTTCCTGACCGTCTTAATCTCAGTGCTATGAGTTGTGCAGTGCAAGTGGCAGATCTTCAGGAAATTCCTATAGTATGTGAGTTTCCAGATGTGTTTCCAGATGAGTTACCTGGTTTACCTCCAGATCGGGATGTGGAGTTTGCAATAGAGTTGATACCTGGAACAGCACCTATATCCAGAAGACCGTATCGTATGCCTCCTAATGAGTTAGCGGAGTTGAAGGTTCAGTTGAAAGAGTTGTTGGATAAGGGTTTGATTCAACCAAGTTCATCCGAGTGGGGATGTCCTGCGCTTTTCGTGAAAAAGAAGGATAAAAGTCTGCGTATGTGTGTGGATTACAGGCCTTTGAATGCAGTAACAGTCAAGAATAAGTATCATTTACCTCGGATTGATATCCTTTTTGATCAGTTGACAAGAGCTAGAGTGTTTTCCAAGATAGACTTAAGATCAGGGTACCATCAGATCAAGATCAGGCCCAAAGATATACCCAAAACGGCTTTTTCCACTAGGTACGGGTTGTATGAGTATCTTGTCATGTCGTTTGGCTTGACAAATGCTCCTGCATACTTTATGTACCTAATGAATTCTGTGTTTATGCCTGAGTTGGATCGGTTTATGATAGTCTTTTTGGATGATATCTTGATATATTCAGAGAACGAAGAAGATCATGCGGAACACTTGAGGATAGTTCTAACAAGACTTCGAGAGCATAAGTTATATGCTAAGTTCAGTAAGTGTGAGTTTTGGTTGAAGAAAGTTCATTTTCTTGGACATGTGTTATCGGAAGATGGAATCTCAGTGGATCCTGGAAAGGTACAAGAGGTTATGGATTGGAAGGCACCAACCACCGTCACGGAAGTCAGAAGTTTTCTAGGTTTGGCTGGTTACTATCGTCGTTTCATTCCGGATTTCTCCAAGATTGCAAAACCGATGACATCGTTGCTACAAAAGGATGTGAAGTTTGTTTGGACAGAGGAGTGCGAAGCAGCTTTCCGAATCTTACGGGAACTGTTGACCACTGCCCCTGTTTTGGCTCAACCGGATATAGAGAAACCTTTTGATGTGTTTTGTGATGCATCCAAGATAGGTTTGGGATGTGTGCTAATGCAAGAAGGGCGAGTAATAGCGTACGCCTCAAGACAGTTAAGGAAACATGAGGTTAACTACCCTACACATGATTTGGAATTAGCGGCAGTAGTGCATGCTCTAAAGATATGGAGACACTACTTGTTGGGAAATGTGTGCAACATCTATACCGATCATAAGAGTCTAAAGTATATCTTCACTCAACCTGAGTTGAACATGAGGCAGCGAAGATGGCTGGAGCTGATAAAGGACTATAACTTGCAAGTCCACTATCACCCAGGAAAGGCCCATGTGGTTGCAGATGCTTTAAGTCGGAAATCGCACTGTGTTGAGGTGCAACCGTTGTTTGAAGAAAAGTTTAACCTGATACATCCAGAAGTTTTGTTCAACATTCAGTTAGGTTGCTCGCTAGAGAGTCAGATCATGGAAGCTCAGAAGTCAGATAAAGGAGTTGCTCATATCAAGCGAAAGATGTTAAAAGATCCTTTAACTTCTTTTAAGTTGGATGAACAAGGAGTGTTATGGTTCAGGGATCGTCTTGTCGTGCCAAGGAACAAAGATCTCAAGGATAAAATCTTAGATGAGGCCCACTTATCTAAGTTATCTCTTCACCCAGGGAGCAGTAAGATGTATCATGACCTACAATCTCGTTTTTGGTGGACCAAGATGAAGAAAGAGATAGCAGCCTATGTTGCCAGGTGTGATACTTGTTGCAGAGTTAAGGCAGTGCATATGAAACCTGCAGGGTTGTTACAACCGTTATCTGTGCCTGTTTGGAAATGGGAAGACTTCAGTATGGATTTCATAACCGGATTACCCACCTCGGAAAAAGGGAATGATTCCATTTGGGTAATAGTAGATCGTTTGACCAAATCTGCTCACTTTATTCCAGTCAAAACCGGATATCGACCGCCTCGGTATGCAGATATCTACATCAAAGAGATTGTGCATTTGCATGGAATACCAAAGACAATTGTTTCAGATCGTGGATCTCAGTTCACCGCGCACTTTTGGCAGCAGTTACATAAAGGTTTGGGAACGAAGTTGATTCACAGTACAGCTTATCATCCTCAGACCGCAGGTCAAACCGAAAGAGTGAATCAAGTGCTTGAAGATATGCTCAGAGCTTGTGTGATATCCTCCAAAGGATCATGGGAATCGTGGCTACCGTTAGCAGAGTTCTCGTACAATAATAGCTATCAAGAGAGTATCAAGATGGCACCGTTTGAAGCTTTATATGGACGTAAGTGTGTGACTCCGTTAAACTGGATAGAACCAGGGGAAAGGAGATATTTTGGAATAGACTTCGTGGCAGAAGTCGAGAAAAAGGTCCAGATCATCCATCAACACTTACAAGCAGCACAATCCTGACAGAAAAGTTATGCCGATAAAAGAAGAAGACCGTTGGAGTTTAAGAAGGGAGATCATGTTTACCTAAAAGTAACTTCGATGAGGGGAGTACAAAGGTTCGGCATTAAAAGGAAGCTAGCCCCGAGATATGTTGGACCATATCGTATCTTGAAAAGAAAGGGAGAAGTATCTTATCAACTTCAGTTACCCGAAGCTATGAGTTCAATCTTTCCGGTCTTTCATGTTTCACAGTTAAAGAAGTGTCTACGGGTACCGGAAGAAAGAATAGAATCTCAAGAGTTGAAGCTAGCATCAGACCTCACATATCAGGAGCAACCCATGCGAGTTTTGGACAGCAAAGAAAGAGTAACTCGCAATCGCTTAGTAAAGGTGTATAAAGTTCTATGGAGTCATCATGATGATGGAGATGCAACTTGGGAAACGGAAGACTATCTCCAGAAAGTTTATCCATCGTTCCATAAGCAATGGTCAGTAAATCTCGGGACGAGATTTCTTTAAGGGGGGAAGGGCTGTAACACCTCTGGTGTTAAGCTAGCATGACATCATTTCTCATCATGCATAATCATCTCATGATCATGAAGCATTCATATGTTATTCTTTTTCTCACATAAAATGTCATTTCATGTGCTTGCTTGCTTATAAGTTTGCTTTGATGAAGTGTTGCTTGTCTTGCTTTGGAGTGGTTAAGTCTTCCTAACCATCTAACTTTGTTGAGGAGTCAAAATGAAGGCATGGTTATGCTGGACATTTTGCCTAATCAAGTAGTTAAACCCTAGTCAACCCTATAGAGCCTCTAAAGTCCTTTTGTTTGACTAACTAAGACCTCCTTGATAGAAGCTTTGCATGGCTGTGGGCCCTTAAGCAAAAGTGTGTAGAATTTAGTATAGAACAAAAGTTGTTTAAGGACCAACTGTGACGGAACCGCCCAATAATGTGGCCCACTTGCACACGTCATCGTCATAGGGAGCCCAATGACTGTGCAAATGAAACACGTTACTGGAAAGATCCGTCGGGTGTCCCCGAGAGGACCCCGAATTACTCACGAGCCACAGGACCATCATCATGAAGGTTGGAATAATTACAACATTACAACAGTTGATACAAAATACTATCGGAGTGCGGAAGCAAGATAGATAAACTTTACAAATTATGAAGATGTTACTTTTTACATAAAAATAACTGGTATTGCGGAAGTAGAGTAGTATGACAGAACCACACTTAGGCGGAGTACCTAAGTTGGAGAAGAGGAACAACCAGATCACGTCAAGCCCACTGACATGATCATGATCAACACCACCTAATAGAAACCTGCAACAGGGGATTAACAAACCCTGAGTACTGGGGTACTCAACAAGACTTACCCGACTAAAGAAAAAGGGAGAAGACTCAGGAATGAAAGGCTTAGGGTAGTCAAGGTAAGGCTTAAGTATTTTGCAGAAAAAGTATTTTGTAAACCTTGTTTTATTTTGGAAAGATTCAAGCATTTCTCAATTCTTCATTGTCCATGATTCATTTTACATTTCAAAACATACCTAGTTGAGAACCACTCTCCGTTGACAGTCAGTGACCAAGTCTCCATAACCGAGGAGCAACGTTAATCCGGATAAATAATACTCAGCTGAGGATCCCTATCCACACTGCATATGTAGCACCCAAGCTTGCATATGCCAACTCGTCTACCACGATTCCTCCAAGATTGGGCCCGGTCCTACGCCACCCGGAAGTACAGTACACCACTCCTATCCAGGTACGACGACCACGTGGGTACATGCTACTTCCGCCATCTCTCCACTCCCAGTGCGCGGTTGTCGGTCCAATAAAGGATTCCTCGGAGCCAGAGCTTTCCGTAGTATGTGAATAGTTGCAAGTCTTGGCCAGCAGGCCCCCATACGGATGGTCCCTAATTTTCCAGCCAGAACTATACCTTGGTCATATCTCACCCAAGCGTAATAGTCCTGTCAGTATTTCAACCCTGTCCCGGTCGGTGTCAACTGTTGAGTCCCGGACTACAACATGACGGCACCGTACGCACGGACAACCTCTTCTCGACAATGACCACATGCTAGCTAGGCAAGCAGTCATCGAACGGGAAGTAAAGCCAAATTCCCATAAAGATTCTTTCAGTGATCACACTTTTGAAAATGGCATTTTATTGCAAATCTATAGTATAGCATCACTAAGCATTTTGCAAATAGTTTTAAAGCAGGGCTGGTGGATCTTCTGGTGGAGGTCAATAATGCAGGTAATAGGTCATCACACAACTCCTATAACCTAATGCAGTAGTTTAACTCAAAAGCATTTAAGGAAAACATTTTATAAAACCAAGGAAGGGTTAAATGCACCGGGGCTTGCCTTCGTTGCAGGGAAGATAAGATCCAAGAAAGATTGACACAAGTTAGTTCGTTTGCTGCTTGAAGTTAAGTCTTTTTCGACGAAGCCTGTCCAACAAGAACCCTCCTCCGAGGCTCGTTCGACAATGGTGAACACCAGAGCTTGATCAACACGACTTCAACACTCTTGGATACTACACGTGGATAAATGATGTATGCTTTAACATGATGCCACGGAATGCATGCTAAGGTGCAGGACAAGACTACTGATTCTAGAGTATAACTTTCTAACATGTGAGTAACTTCTAGGATAGACATAAAGATTAATTATTTTTATCTTTTTAAGCAAGATTAAATAAACTTATTAAGCATTATTTACAAAACATTGCAAGGCATCACAATCATCATAGACCAGAGGGGTGGGGTCTATGAACAGCAAACAATCCAAAAGGTCACACCATGATTACTTTTCTGTTTTTCCTAATTTATTTTAAAAGATCATTTTATACAGTTGTCCCAAAATTTACCAAATTAATCTCATAGGTTCATCATGGTGTAAATAGATGACAAAACAAATTTCATGACCTTTGGAGCTATACATGTTTTACTAGAAACCTAAAACTATCCATTTATTAATTAAAAGGAGGATTTTTCATATTTTAAACTTTGCATAAAAGTAGAGTTTTTTATTTTTCTAAAATACTACACAGAGCAAGGAACACACAACATTTATCTCAAGATTTTTAGAACAACAGATTAAACCTCACAAAAAGAAGAAAACAAAACACTATTCATATTTTTAAAAGAAAATGAAAACTGTGCTTCTCTCGAGGCTCGGCGCGCTTGCCTGTAAGGCGGACAGCGGACCGGTCGCTCGAGGTCTCAGCTAGGAAGGCAGAGGGTGGGGATAGCTTCGCGGGCTCACCAGGAGTTGGAAACGAGGCTCGGCGAGGCGGTGCAAGGGTCGGAGGCGGGAGCTCGATGGTGGCGAGGCCTCGGCGGAGGCTCGGCTAACCTCTCGAGGGTAGCCTCGGCGTGCTCGAGGCTCAGTCCGAGGGTGGCTGCGATTCGCCCGAGGCTGAGGGTGGGGCTCGGCTACTTCGAGGGGGCGCGGTTCGCAGGCGTGCTCGAGGGTGAGGCTCGAGGGGACGCTCGAGGGTGAGGCTCGAGGCTGGCCTTGGCATGTTCGAGAGATGCGGCTCGAGGGATGTGGCTCGAGGGGACGCTCGAGGGTGTGCGGTTCGAGGGTTGGCTCGAAGGTTGGCTCGAGGGTGAGGCTCGAGCGATTCGCCGGAGTTGGAGGGGAGTCGCTGCGCCGGCGAAGGAAAGGACGGAGGGGTGAAATTGGTGGCTTGGGAAGGTGGAGAAGCTCAAGGCGAAGGCAGTGGCGGCCTTGGCGGGCGCTGGGGCTGCCTGATGGCTTGGGTTGGCGAGGAAGTGTTGGTGGTGGCAATGGGGAGCTTGGTGGCTTTTATAGGCGCGGGGTGATGCCGGGGTCCGGGCGAAGGACGGTGGGGGTCCGGGCGAAGAGGACGGTGGGGGTCCGGGCAAGAGGACGGTGGGGGTCCGGGCAAAAGGACGGTGGGGGTCCGGGCAAAAGGACGGTGGGGGTCCGGGCAAAAGGACGGTGGGGGTCCGGGCAAAAGGACGGTGGGGGTCCGGGCAAAGAGAGGTAGGGGCCGGGTGAGGATGAGGTAGGGGTCCTCCAGCTGTGCACAGTGAAAACCTATTCTTCTTTTGAAATCTTGAAAATTACTCCTAAACTTTGAACTGCACAAAGAAAACTCAAACACCAAAGTTGTTTAGTATTTGAGATCTACAACTTTGCTAAAAGGACCAACTTCAAATTTTGAACAACTTTTGAATTAGAAAAAGGGGTAAAACTAGAGTTTGGAAATTTGGGGTTTTTCAAAAGGAATTTAAATTTTATTTTGATTTTTGAATTTTGGTCCTCATAACACAGGATCAAAACACTTAACTGAACAAGATCTACACAAAAATTAAGCAAACTTAAATGCATGGCAAGAATGATTAAAGACTAATGATGATGACATGTCAGGTTAATTACTTATTAAACACCAGAGGTGTTACACCAACTCATGAAAATGGGTTTAGCATGGTGTTTTAGGGTCCACAAGACAGAATTGGAAGGGTTTTAGACTTGGAAATTTCCTAAGTCCTAAATCTGAAAATCAGTTCGGTCAGGCCTTGTTTGGCATCGATCTGAGCCCAACCCAAGCCGAACCAGTGGTCAATCTTATAACCAAAGTTGCAGTCGGTGTATAGCTCTAACCAATGGTGCAGTTGGTTTAGCGTTTGATGGAATGGTTAGTGAGTTAATCGCGGTTGAAGTTCGGCCGTCAGTCGGCCAGGGCGTCAACTGAATCGCCCGATTCAGTTTGAATCGCCGGCGTCGTGGCCGACCGCACGCAGGGGAAGGGCGCCGCGTGGCGTCCGATTCCCGACCGGTCCGGCCAGCGTGCGCGGCGTGGCGCGCTCAAAGCGCCCGTGCACGCTCTCCTCCGCCAGAGCGCTCTCTCTCTCTCTCTCTCTCTCTCTCTCTCTCTCTCTCTCTCTCTCTGCCTCGCTCCAAGCTCTCGCCGGCGACCGCGCGGGCGAAAAGGGGGAAGTCCGCCGTCCGCCATCGTTTCGCCGTGCGTTCGCCAAGCAAACCGCACCGCTAGCCTCGCCTTGGTCTCCCGCATCGTTTGCGCTAGTCAGTGCTCTTCGGCAAGCCCTAGGTGAGCCTCGGGACGAGCTTCCGCCATGGCCGCCATGACCGCCGAGTTCGGTCCGCCGTGGTCGGCTTCCTTCCCGTGGGTTCCAAGATGTTTTAGCTAGCGTTCGTCAGTCAGTGTGCGTCCAGGAAGAAGGTAGTGAAGTCGGTTTAACCGATTAGGGTTTGGTTGTCTCGGTCCGCCATCGCCGCCGTCCGCCATTGTTGCCGGAGAAGGGCATGGCGTGGTCCCGAGCTTTCGGAGTGAAATCCGTAGCGTCCGAGCCTTGCGCTAGATCCGTGGGAGTTCGGAGAGTAGGAATCGCGTTTTGGTTAGCCTCGGCATGGCCGGAGTTGCCCGGCGTGGTAAGCCCGCGCCGCCGTGGCCGCCATTGCCGGCGTCGTGCTCGATCCGTCGTGTCGCTAGGGTCGAGAGGGGTACCGTTCGTCGCGGAAGGATGAGAGGAGTCCGTCGGTGGAGTTAGTTTCGCCGGAGGAGCCGCCGTCGGCGAGCTCCGGCGAGGTCAATTCCTCCTCTGTTTCTCTGTGTGTGACAGGTGGGGTCGTGTTGACCACGGGCCCCGGTTGTCAGCCGCTTGGGTGCAGTTGTGTCGGGTGCATGTAGCAGTTAGGGTTTAGTGTTTTTGAATATATGTTTTTCAGAAATGCTGATAATGCTTGTTTAAATCATAACTTATGTTCTGTTAATCCAATAAATGTGAAACCAATTTTGTTAAGTTTGTTTTGATGAGTTCTATACATCAAAAATATGATATGCTCTGTTATGATAGTTTTTATATGCAGTAATAATTAATTTGTGTTTAGGCTGATATCTTGTTTAATGCATAGTAAATCATGTTTTGCTCAGAAAAATATGGGATTTGTTTTGATGAACTATGTAGGTGATGTAGAGTCACAGAAAAATGATAACTACTGTTTGGTTGTGAAATAATTTGAAGTTAACCTTTAAATTAATTAAATGTTGTTTTCTTGTATAATTTGTAGTAATTAAAATATATGGAATTTGAGTCTCCTAATTTTTATAGACTGCTCTTATGCTAAAAAGCTCTAAAAAAATATGAAATTTGTTGTTTGACACTTTTTAAGATAGGGTGTAGTTCAAAGTATCTTTTCACCCTGATATTTGTCTTTTTCATACAGAATTATGTGTAAATGCAAATGCCATAAAAATTGGACAGCATGCTTTGTCCATAGCTAGGAACCTACAGTAATTTTTGTAGATTTTTCTGAGGCTGTTAGCTATGGGTTGCTGTTATAAGCTTGTTTTAGTAGAATAATTAGTTTATTTAAATTAAGCTTTTGTGTCTCTTTTATGTGGAAACCAGTAGAGGAAAAATAGTCTTTTCAGTGTATGCATGTTGACTGTATTTTGCATGAGTGGTGTAGCTTCTCTCTAAATAGAATGTTGTACTCTACCGGAGAGGAAATATGCGCCTATTCGGTCAATTCAATTGCAATGCATTTTCTATGCCCATGTATCATCCATTCATTCTCGCATACGCATCATAACAGGTTCGGTAGAAGAGACAGTGATAGCAGAGGAAAACGAGGAGCAGCCTCAGGAGCAGGAACCAGGAGCTGTCGGGGAAGAGTTTGAAGAAGAACTTCCGGAGTGCCCGAATCACCAACCGAGCACCTTCGAGAAAGGCAAGCCCCGGAGCATTTCTAACTACCTATAGTTTATGATTAACTTAATCTGCTTATGTTTGTTGCATTAAGTATAGGAGTTGTTTGATACCGTTGATGCATCACTATTCATACCTTGTTATCTTGAAATATTATCCTTGATACCTATATAGAATCAGGTCCGAGTTATGCTTAGAATTGCTTAGACCGGTAGAAGTCGGGCAACCTTCATGTTACCCGCGAGCAATAGGTGGTTACTTGACCGATTAACCGGATATTTCCATTAAGTGGGATAACTGAGTGTTGTGGAAAATGGAGATCGGCAGATTCCTGTAGTGTATGCTACAGTATTTCTAGCCGTGTTTTATGGGAATCAGTATTTTGTAAGATAGACTTCTTGTCATGTTGAACGCATGTCCCACATTTAGCTGGAAGGATAACTCGTTCCGACCGCGAAGCCGCTCATTGTTCCAGGCCGGCTCTCGGGTCCTACGCATCAGCCGAAGCCACGGTGGAGAGTTAGTGGGACGCGGGGGCGCGAATAGTAAGACCCGGGTGATGGTGGTTAAGTCCAACTCCTTGGCAGTCGGGCTTGCCTCCGGGTGTGATGGTGGCGGTTGAAACCGCGACTCCTGGAACAATGTTGTGGTCATCTGTAGCTCACCGACGGGTGGGTGTGATTTGTGTGGGAAATAAATCACCAGCTGGTTAGGAATCGATTATAATCGCCATCGCTCCTGGATAGTGAGCACTTGACTTGAACGCTGATCAATCTTGATACTGAAAAATGTGGAACACGAGACAGCTATCATAATACTTTTGGAAATGGTCACTCGGTCTGTTTGTTACATTTTTGGTGATCGTTGGATCACTACCATGTTTGTTATAGTGCAGTTTGCTAATCTAGTAAATAGGATAATTACCATTTAAATTGACAGCTAAAGGGCAGGAGAACTACTTAATTAACAAATGGCTTTTATGCAAAAATGTGGTCTATTACCAGCCTCCACTATATACTAGCCTTGCATACTCCTTGAGGTCAACTTATTTCTGGTTTAAGGCGGGTAAGTCTAGCTGAGTACCTTCTCGTACTCAGGGTTCTACCCTTTGTTGTTGCAGATGGCTAGGTCTTCCATGGTTATTGCATCAATTGTCTCTTTCCAGCCTCGGGTGATATCTAGGTCACGGGCAATGACCTCGTCTGTTCGTATCTTTTGCTATGTTAAGGATGACTACTATGGCACTGTAATGAACTATGTGTGAGTGTGTGTGATTTCAAGACTATGGTTTAAGCTAAGCTTCCGCTACTTAAGTATGAACATGAGTTGTAATAACTAAGTTGCTACTCCGAAACTATTTGTGTAATCTCTGTCGTATGACGGTCGATGCTGAATATTACGATCCTATGTTGTTGATGTTGGAAAGTTTGAAATCCCTCGTGATTTCACGGACTACCGGGTTTATAGGGGCTCAAGTGCCACAAATTTACTGCCTCGGCGGAGAATTTCGTACTTGTGCTCTTATAAATTGGTCGGTTCTGTTACACTTCGCTCCGTCAGAAGCCCGGCCAATAACCTGAAGTGAATTTGGAACAACTCCAACACTTGTAGCTCAAGCGAATATGACCAAATTCTCCTAGAGCTCAACCCTCGTGTTACCACGTAGTCGCTCCTATTTGGCAACCGTTTGGTCTACCTCCGGTTGCCATGTCCTTCAGCTTCCTACCGATGCATAGGTGCAGGCAAACGAGAGCTCACCCAACGTGATGGGGTCACTAGCCACCAGGGCTCTTCATCCTCACGTCATGTCTTCTCTCATTGTGCTATTAAATTAGTGCTTCATATTAGGAGCCATTTGGGAGCGTTCCGCGGAGCAAATTCTTAAGAAGAATTACTCTCTAACTATCAAATGTATTTTTCAGCAAAAAGTGATTTTTCGTTGATTCTGTGAAATGATTGTCTGAAATAAACTAATAGGTTGAGAGCTGAAAACTGTAGCTTCACCTGATTTTCTGTGAAGTTATTCTCTATCCTGATTCTCTGAAATAAACTAATAGAGTTTATGTTAAAGAATAAAAAAGAATCACTTTTAACCATAAAATCACTTTATCAAAGAATCAGAGTCCAAAACAAACCCTTAGGGCTCCTTTGGATACGCAGATATACCTGCGGGGAACCCCGTCCGATCCGCGAGAGAAATAAAGCCCATGTCTAAGCTCCCCTCCGCATCCTCAGTGCCCATTTGGATATTGCACGAGCTAAAATAGGCACGCGTTTTTTCGGCCTTATCCTCGCCGGTCCACGGGGAAAGAGAAAAACGCCTCAGCACTCGTGTTTCTCTTTTCCGTTCTCTTCCCTTGTGCGGTGTCGCCTCGTCCTCCTCGCAGGGTGCCATGGCGGCGGCTAGGGTTCGAGCTCTATGCCTCTCCTACTCGTGCTCTTCTCATCTCTGCTCCCTCCATTCACAGGCTATCTGTTCCTTTTGTCTTCCTCGCGGAGTCATGGAGCACCGCTATGGAGCCTAGGGTTTGGATGCCACCAGTCCCTGCTCCGCCCCAATCCACCAGCTGCCATCCTCGTTGAGCCACCGCCTGCACCTTTTACATCCCCGGTTGGTCATCTCGCGCGTGGTCTCTACCTACAGGTTGGACGCCTCATCCTCTTGTTCTCCGTTTTCTTTTAGATCTGTTGGGTGTTCATGAAATTGTGTGGTGATATTGTGGTTCTTGCTACAACCGGTGCTTTTTCTATTGTTCCTGTGTGTTTCTTATTAAGTGCAATCCTTTCAATTTGTTTCCATTGGAGATTTGGAGTGTGTTTCGGTCAACGGCGCACCATACTGCTATATCTGTATATGTGAATATTTTGATGTAGATACACTGGATTCAGATTCTTTTATTTTGTAGTATATGATATATTCTTTTATTATTGTCATTGCTTCGGATAGATGTATGCTCTTATGTGCTTTATGGATTCGCTGTGACGAGCGTGCACATTTATCTCTATCTATACTTATTTTTTTTCCTTCTTATTAGTGATAATCTATTTATAGATTTGGGGACTGGAGCAATTTTTGTTGTGATAAACTTGTACTGGATCAGAGCATCTTTTCTCTGGATGCCAGTGCCTTTAAAGGGATACCCAACAAATAACAATAGTGACCATCTATTAATAGTATTGAATGCAAAAAAAATTAGGTACATTTACTAAATTATTGAACTATTATCATGCATGTGACCAACTGAAATAAATGTTAGGCTTTTAGCAAACTTGGATGTAATCTGTTGAGAATGGGGTCATTTTTCTTGTTCGAGTAAAAAAAGGCAGGTGTTCAAGTAAAATTTTTCAATAGCAGCTTGGAAAGCTTTTGACTTGATACTTGTGCACGACATGTTTCTTTCTAATTTGCTTAGGTCTCGTAGAATCTATTTATGCAATTGACTACTGTGAGCTTCATACCTTTAACTGAAACTGAAAACCCAAATGCCTAATTTTACAATACTCTGAAAAGTAGGAAGATTTTCATTAATTTAGCAATTAGCAACTCAGTAGTTTCATGTTTGACTTTCAGAAAATTCAGTTCAGTGAGGTGAACGGCAACACAAAACTTTTGTGTTCCACTTTCTATATGTTCCGGCATGCTGATGCTGATCCTATATAAATATTCATGAACATAAAGATCCTCGAAGCTTGTCTCGTGTGGGTTAAGAATGAAATTGCTTCCAAGGTATGCACTTTGACATAGCTATGTCAAATCTTTTTAATGACGGGATACACTATTTTTGGGAATCTTTTGTGTGAATATGCATTTTTGGTTAGCTAGCTTAGTTTATAAATTTACAAATACATAAGTAGGTCTTATTATAGCAGGGTTACCGGTGTACTGCCAGGCAGAGAGGCATGCATAGATCAGGCAGAGAGCCGTGTGTGTTCTCTCCAACTAGTTTCTTGCGAGTAATACAATGTTTCACCTCCTCCAAATAAAATATGTGCCATAGCACAATCATAAAAAAAAGAACTCCTTGGAAAAAATGACAATGCATGAGGCATAATTTGAAGAGAAAAAGAAGATGTCTGTAGTATTCTTGAAAAATATATGTAATTAATATATTACTTACATCCTTGAAAACATATGTAAGTAATTGGCAGAGGCATCAAACTGAGAGGGAGGGATGTCCTGGTGCCCAACTGATAAATACAACAGTAGTATTCTTCTACAGTGGTAAAATATGGTAGTTTAGATTTGAAATTATAAGGTCAGAAGTCCTTTTATTTTTCCCTTTGTTGACAAGGAGATGTTACTTGCTTGTATTTGTCTAATTGCTTCATGTTTTGTCAATCACACAATCTGTAGGAGTTGTTTATCTGGTTGTTGTTCCCTACGTTGGATGCTCTGTTGCCTTTGAAAACAGAGCACTTGTTTGTTTGCATCTTTATTGAGAAACAGAGTACGTATTAGTATGTTGCTAGCATATTCAGGTTAGCAAATGCAACTAGCTGGAGCAAACCATTGGTCTATGCTGATGCACGTTCCTGCATTAGTTGTACTATATCTTTTTGCTTGTGAGCTGTTGATCTATTTTCCCATTCAGATTAAAGGGTTTGATCATTGATTTCTTTGTGCTAATTTCTTCAAAAATTATGACTACACATTCTTGTATGTTTGATGTCTGAAATAGTTTTTTTTCAGAAAACAGCAGGCCAGCAGCAACTTGAACAGCAATTTCTGAAACTAATGCAGTACATATTTTTTTTGGCATCTTTGTTGAGAAACAGAGTACGTATTAGTATTTTTTTGTCTCTTCTTGTGCTAGTTTAGTTCTTTCATGTTGCAGCTGTAGTCTAATTTGACCCCTCTGGAGTTTAGTTTGTGTTGCAGGTTGAAGGTACTTTTGAGAAATCATTGTGTATTCCATGTCTGTACATTGAATCAGTTCTAGTAAATCAACTGTCTGCGCATCAAGGCTGCTGACCGCAACCTGCATCAAGGTTGTATGAACCTCTACAATATTTTGCTTGTGTAAAATTACTAGATGTCAAACTTCTTAGACATCAATTGTATGAAGATATTTTTTATCACTATTCCAACCTTTTGTTATAATAAATTATTTGTTAATGCAGGTTTAAATGTGCACCTCATGTGAAGAGACCCCATCAAGATGAAGTACCATCATCTAGTGTGATAACAAATTAGATTGTCATGATGTTGTTTTTATATTTATTTCTTGCTTGAACTGGACGTAGCATTGTAGCTACATGCCTTGCCTTACTTTCATAATATAAAGCCTATGCGAACTTTGATTATAATTATGCATCAGTACTAATTTAATCTGTGGTTCTAAGTTTCAGTCTAAGGAAACATCATTTCTGAAATCTCTGTAATTTTCTGATTATTCTGAATATTTTTTGTCGTCCGGGATTTGTATCCCTGCGCTTCCCAAACGGTAGCCGGTAGTTTTTATCCCAAGGGAATTCGGTCTCCTGGGGGTATAGGGGTGACAAGTGCAGTGCAAAAATTCCCCTAGGGGCTTAAACCCACGTGGTTTTTAGGGGCCTGCATCCAAAGGAGCCCTTAGCTGTGCACCGGCGTCCGGCATGGTGTCGCTCAGTTTGCTCTGTCACGACGGCGTGATTCTGAGGCATGGCGGCGTGTCCGCTGGAACCATGGTGGAGCGGGGCGGTAGCAGTGACGCGTGATGGACGGCTGATGGTAAACCTCCTACTATCAAAAAAAAAAAATAT
The DNA here is from genome assembly GCA_009763385.1 of Coix lacryma-jobi var. lacryma-jobi. Taxonomy (NCBI): domain Eukaryota; kingdom Viridiplantae; phylum Streptophyta; class Magnoliopsida; order Poales; family Poaceae; genus Coix; species Coix lacryma-jobi. The sequence goes on along the minus strand of CM019823.1, from coordinate 146,985,051 downwards.
GTGTGTGGCGGCAATTTGACTCTTTTACGCCATCCGCTATATATTTAGCTATTTTATACGCTCGAACTTTGCTTAGTTCTTGGGCGAAAAGTTGGTATCACATCGGATGTTTCAATACTAATTTAGTCAATTAAAAATAGACGGATAAGATAACAATGTACATATTCCATCTGGAAATCGTAAGACTAATTTATTAAGACTAATTCATTTATTATTAGCACAAGCACAATATTATTAAATTATAAGCTAATTAAGTTTAAAAATCATCTAATAAAGTTATCGCAATCTGTGTAATTAGTTATTTTTCAGTCTATATTTAATACTTCATATATATATCTAAATATTCGATGTAATAGTTAAAAAGTTTTTAGGATGACAACTAAAGAAAGCCTCATATGTATTTTACATCCATCGTATGATTCTCCTAACAAATGTCATGCTACTTTATTCTTTCTCTTGGGCCACTCGGTCATTAAGTGTCTCACAGGAACGCCGAGAATCATCTAATTTGGTGTAAAGCAACTTCATCACTATGTGATTAGATTCTTATGATCTTGATTAAAGTTTACATAGTTTGCACAAAAGTCTAGTTTGTATAGCATACGTTCTCATATATAAACGTATCTAGTGCAAATCACATTCTTTGTGAAAACTCGTGCAAACCACGATAAACAAATCGTCTAAATTAACAAAAAAATCACACATGTAGATGATACGATAATACACAATCTTGTAAAATATCTTGTCCAAAATCGAATTCGTTTGTGAGATATAAAAATAACAATTTTCTAACAAATCATGTGAAAAAATTTCTGGCTTGAAATTTGTTATTTTTATAACTCACAAACAAAGTCGAGTTTGGACAAGATATTTTACAAGATTGTGTATCATCATACCATCTACATGTGTGATTTTTTTGATAAATTTAAACAAATTTTTTGTTATGGTTTGCACAAGTTTTCACGAAGGGTGTGGTTTGCATTAGATATGTTCTCTATATAAAATTCTATATTTAGACTCAAACACTTATACTGTATCTGTATTAATAGTATAAGTGTCAGGCTGTTAGCAATATACTAATTTTTTATAAAAGAATTATCCACATATAATTATTTGGTAAAGAGAATTCATCATCTTAAGAATAACAGGAGGTTAAGCAAATGTGGCCACGGATACTTAAGCTTCAGTTTTAACGTCTTCTATTGAGGTTACCAATGGCACTTTCTAGATCTCACTTCGAACACCATCGTGACATTTGAGCGAGCGGAGGGAAGCATTTTTGTGAGTATTATATTTTGAAAAATAAAACTGGCATGCTTCATTGTAGTTTGAGTGATTTACAGGCAATATGTGAGGGAACCATAGCTGAACTTCATAGCAGCAAATTCATTCAATTCTGCAAGGAATCTTGGAGAAAAGCAAACCAAATTCCTGCGAGAATTCAATGAGTTTTCGAATGTGCCTAATTAATAATAAACTAAATATACCGATATTTCTAGCATATAAAAAAATAAAATCCACATGTGAATGTGATGTGCCCAATCAACCAATCAGTTCTTCTATTCTACATACGACTAGGACGACACTCTGGTGCATACTCTTGCGTCCTTGTAGACCTTGCCGGGGCGGCAGACGTAGCCCTGGTCCGGCGCGCAGTGGTCGTCCCGCGAGCACACGCACATCCCCTCGAGCGCGCACCCGGGCGCGTCCGTCGTCGGCGACCTCCCGCCGATGCCGAGCATCATGTCGCTCCAGTCGCTGGAGAAGAGGCCGTCGGGGTCGTACTCGTCCTTGACGCGCAGGAACCGCGGCAGGCCGGGGTACTTGCGCGCGGCGCCGACGAAGGCGAGGTTGCGGTTCTTGCCCCAGTGCGGCAGGCCGCCGTACTTGAAGACGCCCATCTGCTCGATCTCCTCTAGCACGTCCTCGAACAGGCGCGCCCGCGCGGGGTCGCGGCTGCGGTAGTAGGTGATGTCGAAGTCCACCATGTCCCCCGACGACGACGGCGACGGCGACGGCGGCGGCGCGGGCTTGCCCAGGTGCGCCGTGGACGCCCTCACGTAGCGCATGAGGATGCCGTCGTAGAGCTCCACGCCGCAGAGCGCCCTGGGGTCCGCCAGGTCCCGCAGCCTGCGCACGTCGGCGACGAACGCGGCGGCGCGGCGCACGGGGAGGCTGAAGGCGGTCTGGTGGAACAGGGTGCCGCCGCGCACGCGCGGGTCCCAGGGGCACGCCGTCAGCAGCGCGTCGGGGGGCCCCGCCACGCACCCGCCGGAGGCCTGCATCCGGTGCTGCGGCCCCACCACGGGGTACCCCGTGAACAGCCCGCCGCGCCGCCGCTGCAGCCCGTACCCGGCCACCGACAGCGCCGCGTGGGTCACCCGCGACGTCAGGCACTTGCCGCTGCCGTTGCCCGCGCGCTCCGAGAGGTCCTCGGCGAGACGGGCGGCCTGGATGGCCAGCGTCGGGGTGGCGCGGAAGCCGATGAAGTCCATGGCGCCGTCGCCGGGCGCCGTCAGCGGCAGCCGGTCGTCGATGCGGTACACCGCCCGCCCGTGGCCCGGGAACCACGAGATGTCGGCGAACTCGTGCTCGTACCCGAATTTGGCCACCTGCTCCGCCAGGTCGTCGTCGTCCCGCTCCGTGAACGTCACCGAACGCTTGAACAGAGGCTGTAGCGCCAGCGTCACCTGCCAGGCAGTGGGATTTGGGAGAGCCCAACAAATTGGTCGGTCAACTGGATCCGGTGTCTCTTCTTTTCATCATACATTTAAAACGGGATCTTGGAATTTTGATACAATTCAAAATCAGCCAAATAAAACGTCTCTCATCATCAACAATATGAGGCCATGCCTTCTCAAAAAAAAATCACATATGACATTGAATATTGGGACACATGTATGAAGTATTAAATATAAACTAATTTGTTAGTCAGAATCTACTTCACTAGACGAATCTAATAGGCCTAATTAATCTATGATTTGACAATGTGGTGCTACAGTGAACATATTCTAATGATAGATTAATTAGGCTTAATAACTCTGTCTCGTTAAGTACTGCGTGGTGGTGTAATTAGTTGCATAATTAAACTATTTTTAATAGACTAAATTAGTACCTCAACATTCGATATGACATCTAATTTTTTTTTCTTCCTACATCTAAACACAAGCTTAGATCATTTTCACTTTAACACAATCGACCCAACTTTTATCCGTACTCCTAACTAAGGTCTCTTTGGAACGCGAGATTTTTTTTTCCCGTTCCTATGTTTTTCATAGTCAACTGATTCCTGTAAAATTCTTGCATTCTAAAGGGGTCCTAAATTATATTAGAGTGTATGGATTGTACAAGTGGTAAGCTTTACACGCCAAACGCATGGTTGGCCCATTTGAATTTGAAAAGCGGATAAACGCATGGATAATTTGGTTTATATTGCCAAAAGAGGAAATAGTTTAAGCAAAATCCACATAGTTGTTGTGCATTGAGTTGTATGGTAGGACAGTTACTTGTACTTCGACGTTCCTCACGTAAAGGATCTCCCACGTCTCACACTGTCTCAGATGTGCAATAAGAGCGCGAAACAATTATATATTTTACTAAAAAATAACGTCAGTTAGAACTCAAATTTTAGACCTCAAACCCTTTACCATATTATTGAAGATATGAAGGGATCTTGGAATTTTGAACACAATTCAAAGTCAGCCAAATAAAACGTCACTCATCAAGAACATAAAGGGATATTTATATCCTTTATTAGATAATTTTCGACTTGAACACATGATCGACCCGACTTTTATTCATCAAAGTGAGTGCATGTCTGGATGTACCCAACTAAATTTACTTAAACTTTATCTGATCTTTTAGCTGGGCGGTTTGAATTACTATTAGCTAAATTTAACTAGCTAAGTTTAGCTGGTGCATCCAAACAGACAGTAAATTATATTGGAGGGTATAGACTGTACACATCAAACACATGGATGACCCATTGAAATTGAAAAGGGGAGAAATGCATGAATAATTTGTTTTATTGCTAAAGGAGGAAATAATTCAAGCAAAATCCATATAGTTTGTTTTCAATGAGTTGTATGATTTTGGACAGTTGTACTTCAACGCTCCGCACGTGAAGGATCGATCTCTCATGCCGGCCTCCAACGGTGCAATAGAAGCGGGAATCAGTAGTTATATATTTTATGAAATTATGTCAGTTAGAATTCAAAATCGAGACATTAAACCTTGATACCATATTATTGACCTATATGCACCAAACGATTCAACCTAATTCAAATTAAAGTAATAGAAAATATATGGGTAGTTACATTGCATCCTGTTATGACTCATCATGAGCAATGTTGGCTCGCTTTATTGTTCATTCAAGCTGACTGGCTATCTGATCACTACAAATTGGAGGGACCATCATGTCGAGCATCGGTAGGTAACACTTGAAAACAAGATGAGTCATTTATTTATTTTTTAATCTGCACACCTAATATCAGAGTTATATACTCGTCCTCGTACAAGTTAGCATAACATGCATCCAATCTAGCGTCAATACAGAGTCCGATTCCATGACACATCCAACGACACTATAAAGTCTGATGAACACATATTGCCTCTTCCAGTGGTAGGCGACATGCCCGTCGACAGCGAGACACCTGTGGTGACTTCGTCAATCTCGAGATTTGCCGATCCAACTCAGTTCTTCGGAGATGCTCATAGGGGTAGGGTGTGCGTGCGTGCGTTCATAGTAGGGGTAGGGTGATTGAGTGCTCGTGTTTGTGAGCATCTGCGTCTGTAATTGGGTCTCGCAAAAAAAACATGTATCATGATTGTTGAATAAATCTCCATGCATATCGTCATAAGTTGTACGTTCTCTATTAATTGCAACAAATTAAATGGGCGCATTTAACTCTGCTAATTATCATTTGTGACCTCTATCTAGCTAGTTTTCTTACAAAAAACAGCCGATTTTGTCATTACTAGTTAGGTCAATCTCAATGGGGAATTTCATTTTGTTGTTTTCAAAACTGTCAAACTTGAATGAAACTCTCTATTGAGAGTGAGAGTTTCATTCTAAAGTTTCATAATCATGACTCATACAGAGTTGGTATTCGTGCCAAGAGAGTTTCATCTCATTTCTTCTCTCCATTCTTAAATACAATGTCATGTCATCAAAAGTGCTTATATGGCAGCATATTTAATACAAATAAAACTCAAATGAACCCCCATTGAGATTGACCTTATGAAAATAACCTATAGTAACCCACTAATCTACAGATAGAGGCGTTGATGAAGAGATAATAATGAGAGAAAAGAAAACGCGCGTAGGAACTAATTATCATCCCACATGTAAAAAAACCTATCTGTGCAGAAAAGGCTCGCGACGTCTTTGCGTCGCTGCCCCTGGTGAAAACTGAAAAAGAATGCCGCGTCCTCAATCGAATATTCGAATCGCATTTGGAGAACGGCCGAGAATAGGAATCATCATTCCTCTCGTTTTAGTAATAACCCTACATTTATATGTAATATATACTAAATAAGTGTAAGCTTTGGATATAGTTAGCTAGTTTACCTGAAATGACGAACTAAAATTATAAAAAATACTCCTATTATATAAGTATATAAAAAAAGTAGGTGGTGTCGCACCATGCCGGCACGCGAAGAAAAGAAGAATATTAGCATGTTCTAAACTCTGAAGTGATCCCTCCTAAGGAATGTGCTTTCCAGAAAAGCCAAAACACATGGGTCTTGATTTGTACTTGATGTATATATATCATGCATGTTTTCTACTCCAAGAATCGTCAAAATGTTGCAGTCCACCAATAAATGTTGTAGTACGCGCTGCGGCTTTTGAGTGTGAAAGTGAAAGTAGGCATAATGCTCAAACATTATGGATCTTGCTTTTACGGAACGTAACTACTATACAGGTTTGCTTCGAAAAAACAAATTTACCGATTTTTATCCTTATAATTCAAAGTCATGTACAGTTTGTTCTTTTTAATGAACCAGAGCACGTACGGGGACTATGCCAATTCATTTGAAGGTAAGAATTTGGTACTTAGGTTAGGCTATATTGTTTAACCTATTGTATGTTTCATCTCATGCTCTTTCAACATACCATTTTAAATGACGAGAGAGTAATGATACAACCCTTAAATTGTGTACTAGCTAGCACGGTGATATTTCATCCAATTAATTTGTTGTATAATTTATTATCTCTATATGGTAATGGGCCTAAAACAAGTGTATATATAGTTTTATTCTAAAAATTGGGTTTCTTATATGAAGCTGTATCTCCATGATGATAAGTATTATTGCTTCCACCCATGTTAGCAAAAATGTCATGGTGTAGAGCACCAATAAACTAATGCCAAAAGATAACACACCGACTCCGTATTATTGGAAGTAGCCGTATCTAGATGTCATCTCTAATCTAAGGGCAAAAAATTAAATAAAAACAATAAACGAAGTCACTTTTAGCACTGTAGAGATCACGGGTTCATTGAGTGGGTAAAAAAGTAGCTTATGCTGGCATAAGAAAAGAAACAATTTCAGGTACTATAGTTGAACGAGAAGAAAAGTTACAAACACTGTGTTGTATATATAAGACTTATTGGAATATTTTTTTCCTGAAATCCGAAAGAAAAGAAATTGCAGCACACAAACACTTGATGTCAAGTACTGTAACAACGAAGCAGTGAAATGTGAAATCCAAGTAGATGATGTAGAGGACGTACGGAGCAGAGAGATAGGTCATATTACCTGAGAGATGACGCCGAGGACGCCGAGAGAGACCTTGGCGGCATCCAGCTCGGGATCGGCGGCGGTGAGCACGCGCACCTTGGCGTACCCCTCGGCGGCGGGGGCGGGCGTGACGATGCGCATGCCGACGACGTACTCGTGCACGGCGCTGCCGTTGCCCCAGAGCGAGCTGCCGTGCGCGCCGGTGCCGAGCATGCCGCCGACGGTGAGCCCCCACCAGTAGGGCGCGTAGGGCAGCGCGAGCCCGGCCTTGGCCGCCTCGGCGACGAGCTGCCGCAGCGTGACGCCGCTCTCCACCGTCATGTGCCCCGTCGCGGCGTCGACGGACACGACGCGGTCGAGCCGCCTGGTGCTGATGACGAGGCCCTCCCCGGCGCCGCTCCCGGGGCACGCCAGCGGCGGGATGCTGTGGGAGTAGCGCGTGGCGGCCTTCATCTTGGTGCCCGACGCGGCGGCGCCCGCCACGGCGCGCACCAGCTCGTCCTCCGTCGCCGGGAACGCCGCGGCGGCCGCGCGGCACGTGGAGCGGTCCGGGAACACGCCGTAGGCGTTCGACACGGTGCAGCAGCCGTCGGCCGTGCACGTGCCGCCGCCCGACGAGCACTGCACGGGGTCCGGCGGCGGGCTGGCGAAAGCCGCCCCACGGTCGGATGCGGGGCCGACCAGCAGGACGCTGGTGAGGGTGGCGAGGACGAGCGGCAGCATGCTTCGCTTCACGCTGACGAGGTACTTGATGGGGCTGGTGAGGACGAAAGCTCCGGCGACGGGAGTAGTTGTTGTGCGCATTGTATACGAGGAGTACTACAATGCAGGCATTTGAAGCAGCTCGCTAGCTAGCAGCTGCCGGAGCGCGAAGCTTTTCAGGGAGCATGGCAGCAGCTCCTCTTCTATATATGCGACAGCTAACCATGTGCCTGTTTTTTTTTTTTTTTTGATACTACCATGTGCCTGTTTGGCTGTATGCTATATGGAGTAGTCACTAAGGCAATTAGGATATTAGGACATATCGGATATTGTATATTGTAAAAAGAGCAAAATTAATCGTCGATTCCGCAACTTGGCCTCTAAGATTCTAGTACATCACTACCGGAAAAACAAATCTTTGTCGAGTATTTTTTTTTTTACTCGAGTGCCAAATAAAAACACTAGAAAAAAAAACACTGGACAAAAAAATTCTTTGCAGAGTGCCAAAAAAAACACTCGGCCCGAGTTTTTTTTTGACACTCGGCAAAGAATTTCTTTGTCAAGTGTTTTTTTCTGGCACTTGGCAAAGAGCTCTTTGCCGAGTGTTTTTTTTTGACACTCGACAAAACCAATTTTCAAATCACATTTTGAAGCAGTAAATTAATAAAAATAAAAAAAATAACTATAAAGTTGTTTAACTTATCAAGATGAACAATTTTTATTTTGGTGATTTCTTCATTTGATAAACTTAAAATAAATTTGTTCACAAATCTTACATATCTCTCCGGTAGTCTATGAAACTACAAGAGTGATATATAATGTTTGTGAATAATATTAGAACCACAATGTTGGATGCACAAATGGTCAAACAACCAAAACAACTTTGTAGATCTTGCTAAGTTATGAAAGTTCGTAGTTGATAACTTTTAAATTTGAAGTCATCTTGTAATGCAAAACTGTGTCCGAATTTGAAAAATTTAAAATTTGAATTTTTTTCAAAAGACCTCGGATGGAGAAATGACCAAAATGAAAGTTGTAGATCTCAAAAAGTTATAAAACTTTGTAGTTAAAAACTTTTTGATTTGAAATTATCTTGTCTTGCAAAAATTGTATTTGAATTTAAAATTTTTGAAATTTGAATTTTTAAAATAATTCAGATGGAGAAACGACCAGAATGAAAGTTGTAGATCTCAAAAAGTTATGAAACTTTGTAGTTGATAACTTTTTGATTGGAAATCATCTTGTCAACGAAAACTACGTTTCAAATTGTCAAATTTGAAATTCAAAATTTTATAAACGACCTTGAATGGAAAAACTACCAAAATAAAAGTTGTAGATCTCAAAAAGTTAGAAAACTCTGTAGTTGACAACTTTTTGATTTGAATTTGTTTATGACCTAAAATAAGCAAATTACACTCGGTTTAGTATAATATGTGGGGAACCAAAATAGAGATGGAACGTTTGTGAGTGTGTGGTGCAGTGGTAGAGGAGGCTTCGCGCGAGCGAGAGGTCGTGAGTTCAAATTCTACATTAAAAAAAAATTACGCGAAAAATACCACGACTTGCGATTTCGATGGAGACGGGCGGGTGGGGCCCACCCCGATTAAATAAAAAATTTCCCTATTTTTTTGGATTTTTTTGTTTTTTCTTTGCCGAGTGTCACCTCGGCAAGTGCCCGATAAAAGGCACTCTGCAAAGAGCCCTTTGCCGTTACCCGTTAGTTTCTTTGTCGTGTGTTCTTTGCCGAGTGTGGCACTCGGCAAAGCCTTTGTCGAGTGTATTTAAGGCTTTGTCGAGTGTCTTAAGCTCTCGGCCAAGAAGTGAACTGTCGTAGTGCATGTGATATCTATAGGTTTCTAAACTTGATATACGACGTCATTCAGGTCTTTATACTTTCAAAGTGATCACCATAACTGCCTAAACTTGTCTGATAGTGTCATTTTGTTCTCTGAACTTTCAATTTTCTAAACTTGTTTAGCGGTGTCATTCTAGTCTAAATAGGACCTAATATGCATTCTATAACGGTGTCATTCTAGTCTAAATATGGTCTAATATTCATTCTATAAGAGCAACCCCAACGGTTTTGCATTTTTTGTTTGGCAAAATATGGTATTTGTCAACTTTCAAATTAATATTAGAAAGGTAAAAATATTCAATATTCAACGGTTTTGCATTTAGACTTGGCAAAACTAAAAAATTGTACACGCGAGAGGAAAATATCCCACGGGAGTAGCACGCGAGGGCGATTGCCAAACGTACCACAGCTTGGCATATATGCCAAATATCACCCGGTATTTGCCAAGTTGCTAAAAATGCCAAGGTCATTTGCCAAACCGTTGGATAGGAGATTTTTAGACTTTTTTGCAAAAACAAGAATGCAAAACCCATTTGCAGAACCGTTGGACATGCTCTAAGCTGGCATGACTAGTTGACTGTACATCAAACGTAGATCCAACGTCTATCGATTAATCAATCATTATTAATAGAATACTTATATAAATAATAGTATTGTGGTATAAGTATTACTCCCTCCATCCAAGAAAACATACGATTCTAGCACAGTGTCATGTTTTATTATCTTAAATTTAAATAATTATAGATAAAAAATATATTAATGTTTATGATATCAAATAAACATCATTAGATTATTTACGAAATGTACTTTCATAGTAAATTTATTTGGATTAATAAATATTAATACTATTTACTAGAAACGTGGTCAAACGTGAAGTGTTTTTCTGGGTACGGAATCCATAGTTGCATGTTTTTATGGATTGAGGGAGTATACTATACTATTGTATTATATACTATAATATGAATACTATTATAGTAATATTGATATCAGTCCCGCTCTATAGTATGTAGTGGTATTAATTTAAGTATTATACTATAATACTATACTACTTTTAACAGTAGTATTATATTATTAGAACTTTTAACAAAAGTATTATAGCAAACTTTTAAAATAATACTAAAATTAGAAATAACTTTAAATAGAGAAAACTTTAATACTATAGGAATTTTAATATTATTTTAATACTATTATTGATACATAAATATTAAACTGATTTTTCTTTTAATATTTTTCTATTTTAGTTTAAACCTAATATATTTGTTGTTATTTATTATTTTAATACTTTGATTTTTTGCTATAATCTTATAATAAATATTATATAAATAATGATTGATTAGTTGACATATCTTAGATCTATATCTAACGTATAATCAGCATACCACGCCGCTTACAGAGTGGGTTTGATCATATTTAGACTAGAATAATACTAGACCTGAGCATTTTGAGCCCGGCCTGCAGGCCCGACCCGGCCCGGCTCGGGCCTGCCGGGTTTTGGCCTGCCCACGAACCTTACTGGGCAGAGATCTTGCTGTCCAGAAAAAATTTTCTCGGCCCGAACCCGGCCTGAAATGTTTATTTTAGCTGTTTTACACTATAAATTGCACGGACGACCCGTCCAGGCCCGGGCCCAGCCCAACCTGAAAATAGCAGGCCCGACTCGCCCAGTGGACAGTAATGGATGAGATTTTTTCGGCCCAATATAACCGGGCTTTTTTTGACCCGGCCGGAACCAAGTCCGGCCCGCAAAATGCTTAGGTGTAAATAACACTGTTCACCTGGTTTAGTGTTTAGAGACCGGAAAGCAACAACATTATTGTGCATCTGTCCCCAACGTACTCCTGTTCCCTTCCCGTGTGTGTCGTCGGCCGGTTGTGCACAAACGACAGCTATCCATCCGCGTACGATGAGCCTGAGCACCAGCGTCAAGCCATCCAACATAACATACATTTGATTGATATGATATGATATGATGTCGTTGTGTGGCCAGTCACATGTGGATGGAACATGAAAAGTCTTGAACACAATCCTTGGTTCGATCTTTTCGAATAATGATGGTTTCTACTGCTGAAGAACGCTGTTTCAACTAATTTTTCCACAGCTGAAAAGAATAACTGGTTGTGGCTGAAAGCTCAAGCGAACAGACTGAACAGAGAAGGTGGATTAATTGCGTAGTGCCAGTACTACACGTAAAATGTTCAAACTTAACTCAAACTCAATCTCGATGTGTGAGTGTGTGACTGCGACACCTTTTATGAGTACGATCTATTATTGATGTAACGAGATTGTGAATTACTGTAAGCAGGAAGCTAAAGCTACGCAATTAAAACATGGGGTGGTATAACTGGAGTTGGAGTTATCATATACTCCCTCCGTCCCAAGATATAAGGCGCGATTTGACTTGGCACGGTCTTTAAAAATATATTTTGACCTATAATTTTTCTTATAATATATAATTTATAGAAATAAAAGTTTGATCATTAGAAAGTATTCATATCCCTTGCTTGTTTTCCAGTTTATGCTAATCTTGAGTTCTGAAAAAAAAAGAGATTTATGCTTCTCCTGCACTACAAGCTAAAGGATATGCTATGGGGAATAGCTAGCAATCACAATGCATGCATATAATTAAGCTACACATGGACTGCATGCCATATCACAGCTAGCTAGTGGAGAACGAGAGAGATAATATAATGCTACCTCAATCGAGGCTTGACGGTGCGTGCGTGGTACGTGGGATGATCATGCATGGCCACCTTGATTTATTGGTCGATGAAATAATTGACCTTAATAGTTAGGGGTGTTGGTTTCTCTAGCAAAATTTTTTATCGTGTCACATCGGATGTTGCAGTACCAATTTAGTCTATTAAAAATAAACTAATTATAAGGGCTTATTTAGGAGAGTTGTGCTCCCTGATTCTCTAGTGAAGTGATTCTGTGACTAAAACTGATTCTCTTTGATTTTTTAGCCTAAACTCTCAAAATCAGGATAGATAATCACTTTAAAGAATCAGGTGAAGCTACTTTTTCAGCTCTCAGTCTCTTAGTTTATTTCAGAGAATCACTTCACAGAATCAGCAAAGTATCACTTCTCGCTAAAAAATTATGTTTGACTATCAGAGAGTGATTCTCGCTGAGAATCCGCTCCGTGGATCTCTCCCAGACGGCCCCTAAAACTAATTACAACGTCATATGCTAATTAACAAGACGAATCTATTAAGATAAATTAATCTATCATTAGTAAATATTTACTGTAGCACCACATTGTGAAGTCATGCATTAATTAAGTTTAATAGATTTGTCTCGCGAATTAGCCTTCGGCTCATAAATTAGTTTTTTAATTACTCTATTTTTAATAGACTAAATTAAAAACGTAAAATTCGATGTGACAGAGCTAAATTTTTTACTGGAAACGAAGTATCTTTCGCATTCCACTGGAATGGTCTCAGCTAGTGGGATGGTCTCAGCTAGTGGGGTTCGCCGGTCCGCGAAAAAGAGAAGTGTGGAGGACACCTCCATCATGCCAGGCCTACCTTTCGGCTAAACATGCATGTTAGTGTATACTCCAGCTCTCTCGTAATATAATAATTAACAGGCCCTTTTTTCAGTAAATGTTTTTACAAACTAGCTAGACACAACAAAGTAGTAATAGTGGGTGACCCTCATGATGGTCAGTTAAAAACATATACTCCCTCAATCCCAAATTATAAGGTATTCTAATAATCTTGAAGAGTCAAAGTTTTTCAACTTTAATTGAATTTATATAATAAGATAATAATATTTATAATACTAACTAAGTATAATTAGATTCTTTATTAGTTATATTTTCATAATATACATATTCAATGTTATAAATCTTTGTGTTTCTCTCTATAATTTTAGTCAAAGTTAAAAAACTTTGACTCTCCAAGATTATTGGAATGTCTTATAATTTGGGATGAAGGGAGTACATCATAGACTATTATAAGGAGCTATATTCGTTCCACAACAGGATAATACTTATAGTCCTGTGGACGACCAGATACATGACATCTCACACAGGCAAACGACGTAGGATAAGAACAGATTTGTCACCTCTTATTTCAATGAGAAATTAAGAAGTTATTAAAACATCTTTAAGAGTCTTTTTGATTTTTTTCTTTCTTAATTATCATTATAGAATTATTTGAGTAAAAATCATTTTTCTATATTTTACCTTCCAACAAGTTTTCCATATCTTGTGGAAAGAGTTATCTTTGTTTTCCACCTTTTGATAGCGAGAAATCCAAAATATATAGAGGATATGTAAATTTGGAGATCTAACTAGAGAGACCGTTGGATGGTATTTTTCATCAAAATATCTATTTCTTATAATTTAGGATATCTAAATTTGGAGATCTAACTGAAGAGATCGTTGGATGGTATTTTTTTATCAAAATATCTATTTCTTATAAATTTAGAGCTATAAATTAGGATATCTAAATTTGGAGATCTAATTGAAGAGACCGAGGAAAGCGTGCGCTCAACCTAGAAGGAATGCAATTATTCTCTTTGTAGTCCTCGTATGAATTATTTGGTATCACTCTGAATCGTGGGATTCGTTGAGTTTAGAGATACCGTTGTAGGAAAACAAACAAGAAGGGATGTTGTTCGTAGGGTAGCATTACCAAAAGGTGCAATTAAGTGCTGTGGTGTGAGAAAAGATAATATGGGTCTTTCATGCATTCTAATTGGTTGTGATTTTCAGCATTGTTTCAAGGGGAAACCATTGCTTTGGCATGTTTGAGATTTATAAGCCTGTTGCCATGGACCAATATTTCACAAGAACAGATAGAGGAACAATACCAAAAATTATTTTGCCATTTTCTCTTCATGCAGGCTCACAGTACCCATCTTGGGGATGTTCGTTTCCCTGGCAATTTTTTTTTTTGCCAGTCACATCGAATGTTGCGGCACTAGTTTAGCCTATTAAAAATAAACTAATTATAAAATTAATTACAGGGTCATATGCTAATTACTGAGACGAATCTATTAAGATAAATTAATTCATCATTAGCGAATGTTTACTGTAGCATCACATTGTCAAATCATGGACTAATTAAGTTTAATAGATTCGTCTTGTAAATTAGTCTCCGGCTGACAAATTAGTTTTTTAATTACTATATTTTTAATAGGTTAAACTAGTGCCGCAACGTTCGATGTGACTGGCAAAAAAAATTTTGCTAGGAAAACGAACACCCCTTCGCTTTCTGTATTAATATTAACAACAATGTGAAGTGAGCCGAGTGACGTCACACTTCCTGTGATCACGCAGGTAAAAGCGCACGTTGGACTGTTTGGCGGCCCACTCGGTTTATTTGGGCTTTATGTAAAGCGCAGGTAACAAGCACGCCCAATTATTAATCATCGCATCCTTAATCGTCACATCACATTATTTACGTCTTCGGCTCGGTCTCGGCTCACGCTCCCCATCCGGCATCCGTCCATGGCGATGCCGCCGAGCCGTCCGTGGGCCGAGCTCCAGCACGACCTCCTGGTGGCGATCATGACCCGCGTGGGCGCGCCGGACCTGCTCTCCGGCGGCGCCTCCCGCGCCTGCTCTTCGTGGCGGGCCGCGGCGCGGGACCCGCTCGCGTGGCGCCGCGTCGACCTCCGCGATTGGGTCGCCCTCACCTCCGGCGGGCGCGCCGCGAGATCGGGACACTCCAGCTCTCTCGTACCCGTCCACACCGCGCTCGCCGGCATCCTGGAGGTCGCCGCCAAGTTGGCCGAAGGGCGGATCGAGGGCGTGCTGCTCCCCGAGTTTGCTGACGAGGACCATCTCTTGTTACTCGCTGAGAGGTGAAATTTCTTTTCCCTATCCCTTTGATCTTGTCCGGCTGTTTCCCGTGTGGAAATGTCCGTTGACTTTTTAACTAGCGCCTTATTGATGCAAAAAATCAATTAGGTTATGGTAGGCGTTGTATATTCGCATCAGATCCTCCCGAATTTGCTTATTAAAGACACCTTTCGTTGTAGGTGAATGTGTTTCTTTTTCATTTATGTAGATAGGTGCCAGATTCCTGTAAGCTTTGATATGGATGCTTTGCTGATTTTCCTATGAGTTTTTGTGATGTTCATTTGTAATGCGTTATTGCAGAGAAAAAATTTGTGAATTGTAGTTTCACTTTCTTTATAGCCATAACAACCTGAAAAATATAGTGAGTGTACCCGTACCTGTACCGATTTCTATGTTTATTACATTTAGTTGGAACAGTTGTTTCTTCTTGACATTATGCATTTACCTGATGATGATATGATACTGACATTGAAGAGATATTGATTCAAGGAATAATGTTTCTTGTGCCCAGTCAGTAGAAAATAAGTAAAAAATTTCTGCGATAAGATTTATGGCCTTTTTTTGAGTAACTCATGGTGCTCTAGCACTGATAGCTTAGGAACAGCCACATTATTTAATGAACTTGCATTCTGAAATGGCCAGTGAAAAGATATGTCTAAACTGAAGATAATGTATGTGAATTTGATAGGCTGTGCCTGTTGAAATTTATGGTGCAATGTTGAAGCTACTATTGTGCCCTTTTCTCTGTAGTTTTCAAGGTTTAACTTTAGATATTGCAGATGAGTTTTCTTTAGACTACAGTTCCGTTGGAGCAAAGTTACCTACCTCTACTTAGTACGACATTCAAATTATAAGACATTTTGACTTTTCTAGATACATAGCTCTTAGCCTCTTGCTATGCATTTAGATATACACACTGTCTAGATTTGTAGTAAAAGTGACGTATCAAGAAAAGCCAAAACGTCTTATAATTTGGAGTGGAGGGCATAGTTCTTAAGGCGCCTAGGCGAGGCAGGGCAGTGTACCACCGCCTGGACGCCTAGCCCGCCTGGGCGCCCATTTTGCAAGGCGATGGCGGAGCGCCTGGACGCCTAGGCGACGCCTTGAGAACTATGGTGGAGGGAGTATATTAGTACGGTAGTGCTGCTGTCTTCCCTCTTGTCATAGTCCATTTTAGTCACACATCCATCACTGCCTTCAAATTGTTTCTGTGTCAAACAAAATAACAAATATATTTGGCCTACATTGCATCCCAGTATCGTGCCTATTCCCTCCTTAAAGCCTATAACCCTTTTGTTAATGCCCTCCACTTTGTCACTGTTCTTGATTTTTCTTCTTCCCACACATTCTTTCACCCCATTTCTTGCCTTTCCAATTCTCTCCATCTTCCATACCTCTTCACTTCTTCAGACAACTCTGCAATCTGCATCTGCTTTGCTACTCCTGCCTTTTGCTTATTTTTTCACATGGCTAGCCTTGTTACCCCTACTTCTCTTCTTCTCAAAACCTTCCCTTGTTTGCCACTAACCAGTTGAAACCAGTTGATTTCAGCATATTCACAGCTTGCTTCTTTGTCACCCCAAGTCATTCTAAATGTTAAGAGTAGCAGTTTGCTACAATCTTGCTTTACTGCATACCTAATTGTAGCTCAATGTATTAAATTGGATAGTAAAAAATAACAGCACAAAAAGGGCGTCAGTGTTCATGAATTTGATTGCAGCATGGCCCTTTTGTTATTATTGAACATACAGCATGTAATGGTGATTCAGTTGTGCAGGTCAGAGAAGAGCACTCTTAGTTTCTATCATGTCAAAGAATGAATATCCTCTTGTTAATCATGGGTAGCACTGGAGATAAAAGTTGAACCATATTACTTCATGGAAATTGACATCATTTAGAGCTCAGGAACTAAAAAGCTACATTCAGAAATTTAGCAGTTGTCTAAATACTCCCTCCGTCCCAAAAAAAGAGTCATTCTCGCTTCCCCAAAAGTCAACAGATTTCAACTTTGACCAAATATATATAATAAAGTATTGATATTTATGTTACATAATTAGTATCATTGGATAGATCTTTGAATATATTTTTATAATAAAATTATTTGGAGATAAAAATATTGCACACATTTTGTATAAACTCAGTCAAAGTTGAGAAAGTTTGACCAGCGCGCATCCCATAGCGACTCTTTTTAAGGGACGGAGTAGTAGTTACCAGTGACACTTGCAGGAATCTGACCAATAGAAAATTGAAGATCAGACTCATTGGCTCTTTGTGCCTTACATGTCATGTATGCTATGAACATTGTAAATTTTGGTCATAGGTATGAGTGCCATCTCAAAAATTGGAAATAGATTAGTTGCTAATTCTGATGGGCATGAGTATATGACACACAAGTACCTCAACCCATAACTTTTCATTGAAACATGTATGGTCTATTCATATGAGAAGTATTTCAATATGACTGTTGTATTGCAGAATATAGATAAAGTGTGCAGCTGGAATGCTACTTTCTATCTTTTGCTTGGATCAACTAAGATATTACGCCATGCCTCTGCAGTTCTTGGACACTACAAGAATCTTTGGTTATAGATTTCCTTCAGTCATGTTATATTACAAAACTTCCGCCTCGTTTCAATATAGTGAAAATATATATTGGGTTATTTGATCAATGCAATGGATGTGCTTATATTTGTTATAGATGTGCTTTTGGTGTCACTAGTTTTTGGTAATTTTTGTTCCACATAAGTTTACAAACTCATTTTATAAATTCTGTTGGATCACAGGCAGGCTGGCAGGTGTGAATGACATTTTCAGACAATATTTGCAGCAGACCCAAACTTGCAAGACTTATTCCACACTGTTTTTTTTTTCTTCAAATCAATTGTGTTGTTTTGATGCCGTTTTTTCTTGGCTTTTTGCTTCATTCTATTGTTATGAAATCATCAACAGGTGCCAGAATATGCTTTTCGTTTCACTCCCTTATGGATTTGTTACCCTAATTGGTTAATAGTTTTTTAAAGGAATCGGCTAACAGTTGTCCTTTAAACGTTCCTAAGCTAATCCTCTCTCTCTCTGTTTTTCCCCCCTATATAGGTGTCCAAATCTGCACTATTTCAGTCTTCCTAGCACCTGTATGACTTACGATCAGTTCTGTAAGGCGATAGGTGGACTTCATTCGCTTAAAGGCATGGCGGTGGATGAGAGTCTGGTTAATTATGATGTCCTCCTGCATGTGCACCAGTGCTGCCCAGATTTTGTGGAGCTGAAGGTGTCTGCACTGTACGTGGATGAAGAGATGGCCTCGGTCATCTGTAACTCTCTTCCTCGTCTGAAGAAGCTGGAGATACCAAGCTCTGACATGTCTTCCGCCGCAATAACAAAGTTCCTTGATTGCCTAGAGGAGCTCGAGCACCTGGACATCTCAGGTTACGAGACATCAGCCATCTCAAGCTCGGTACTTGAGAAAGCTTCGCGGCTCAAGGTCTTCCTCTGGAACTCGAAATTCGAGCTTGGGGAGTTCATGGACTGCTCCGACTGTGGAGAGCACAACATTAATCCTCAAGAGCCTTGCAAGTGCATGATGGAGCACAGGGTCATGGACTGGCTGGCTGGACCTTCACAGGCATCCTGATTCCTGAACCGAGGGCAGTGCGTGCGTGGGTGTGGGTGTGTGTTATGATGTTTTTTTCTGGCTGTGTTTAAAAATTCGGACCTCCGTCAAACTTGGTGTTTGAGCTGTATGCGTACAAGCAAAGGTGCTACTTCAAATGTTAGCTCACCATCATGCCTGCCGGCTGCCCTGCGGTAACCAGATTCGAGCGAATCGCCTGAACTACTCTCGGCAGGTGCTGTGAGTTAAGCATTACAGTACGTTTACAGCTTTTGAATGTAATAAATCCAGCCATCTTCCTTTATCATTGCGCGTATTTTTGTTACCCCATGGGCTAGGCATGGACATAGGAAACATCTGTGCCTATTTGCAACAGGAGATTTCACCACGGAATCAAACCTGTTGGGAGGTGAGTTATTTTAGATACATGTACACAATTGATTTCCTGAGCCGCATTCTCAAGACTTGACAGCCACGCTAACTGCATTCTCAAGACTTGACCGCCACGGAAACTACACAGCTGATGGACCATATGTAAAGTTATTCCGACAGGAAAAACACTGGAAATTAGCTAGCAATACCAATCCTGTATGAATTTTGAAAACAAGAACCTGTGGCGTGATCATAATGAATGCAAAGCACAAGAAAACATTGGAAGTCATAATGTTTCACTAAAATTCGATCCTATGGAACAAACTATTTAATATGGATTTCATAAGATTTATGGATGTCTAATTCTTTGGTCAGAGAAAGGTCATATGAAAATATGATTTCAAACGGGAACAAGAAACCCTGCTTCTAGTCTCATTTTATTACAAAAAAAATTCATCAGTCAATGTTTACACAAGCACACAAGTTTTAGTGCCCTCAGCCCAATGTGTCTTTTCCCAGTTCCCCCCTTATATAGAAGAAAAATGCAATCACATACTAATCATAAATGGAGCAAGTACGTAGAAGATATCTTTATGCAAAATTTTCTTTTCTTGCAAATCCGGAGACTCCAAGTTTACATCTCTTGTAATATACTCCCAATTACAGAGCGTAGCCAAAAAACACACGAAGAACTAGTATTCAACAAACAATCAGTGAACTAACGAACCCACCAAATTGGAAGAATCTATTCTTGTCTTGTTCGATCCAAGAAGATGGAAGACCTTGATCGAGAGCGCCTCAGTAGTCGAAGAAGTCGTCACCGTAGTCGTCGTCATGCCGGCCGTCCATCGGACTCCACTGGCAGTTGATGCACCGGTAATTGCTCCTGCCGCCGTTGGTGACCTTCGCGCCGCAGACCGGGCAGCTGTCCGCGACCGGCGAAGCGAACTGGGGCCTCGGAGGCGTCGAGGGCGTCCTCCGCCTGCCCTTGTGCGCCGGCTTCTCTTGCTTGGCCTGCTGCGAGTAGGTCGGTGGCATCGGCGCCGCAGGTCTCGGCGCTGTCGGCGGCGCCGGTCTCCGAACCATCTGCACGACCTGAGGCCGCCGCGGCCTCGGTTGCGGCTCCGGCGGCCTCGGAGTCGGTGACGCGGCGGCCTGTTGTTGCTGCGGCGGCGGCGGGGGCGGCGCCGGCGCGGGCACCGCGGCGCCAGGAGGAGGGTGCTTGGCCAAGAGCGCGTGCGAGGCGGCCTGGACGAGCATGAACGCGCCGTCGGCCGCGGCGCAGGGGTTCTTGTCGGGGTGCACGAGGAGGCAGAGCCGCCGGTGCTGCCTCTTGATGTCGTCGTGGGTGACGCCGCCGCCGCCGGGATTCAGGCCCAGCACGGCGTACCAGTCGGGGGGGCTGCCGATGCTCCGGGCCGCCGCCGCGTGGACGTCGTAGGCCGCGACGATCTGCGGCGTGCCGGGGAGGCCCGGCGCCAGCCTGACCGCGGACTGCATCCACTGCCTGGCCGCCAAGACGTTGCCGGCGAGGAAGCTCTTCTCGGCGAGCGCGTGAGCCTTGCGCGCCTGCTCTTCCTTCTCTTTCTCCTTGGAGTCCGCCATGGACTCTGACGCGCTGGATCGGTGTTAGGATCTGCGAATTTGCGATTTGCCATGCGCCGGGTGGTTGCCGGCTCTGGACATTACCGTGTCTGTATATATAGGCAACGCGCAAAGGGGAAACGAAGATGTGGTAGCGTTCGAGTCCGAGTCGGTACTCGGTACGGTGCGGGCAGGGGCGGACCAGCGAAGGACTTTTTTTTCTTCTGTTCTTCTTCTAAAAAGTTAAAATTCCGTTGCATAAAAGACGAAAGTACGACTTTTTTTTTTATGAACCGGGGAGATTCCCCATTTTCACGCACTTCGTGCACCGGAAATACGTTGGGCTATGGGTCCAGCCCGGGTGGCCTGAGTACGTGATTCACCAAACAAGCGACTCGCTCATTCCCAATCCTCTCGACCAGGATAAATCACTCCCGCGGCGATCGATGCCAGCCGGAGCTCTCGACCACTAGGCCGAGCGAGGTGAAGACAAAAGCTTTAGATTTTGGCACATGAGCTAATTATAATGTCTAGAGAGAGAGAAGACAAGAGCTTTCTAACATGTCTCGTCTTTTTTTTAAGTGCAAGAGTATCTCCGGCGGCAGGAGAAAAATCAAACCCTAAAAACTAGTTATTGAGGGAGATAAAAAAAGTGTTTTAGAGTTTTGATAGTCTTATTTCTATAAAAATGAAAAAAATATCATCCCAATGAGAAAAACAGCAGATTGTGAGAGGAGAGGTATCCTCTTTATTTGAGGGGTTAGAAGCTATGATCTGAGGGACTGAAAAAAAACTTTTTTATTGGGATTTTGTTTGGGGAATTGTTGGAGCTAACAAAGTCTCCAATACAATAATTTTTTTCTCATCATGGGTTAGAAAAGGGAAACTGTTAAAGATGCTCTAAGCTCTTACGTTTTCGCTCTTTCAATCTTGATGACCGAGAGTTTTTGACCTGATCGGTCACCTACAATTCAGAAGTACACTCCTTAGGCCCTGTTTGGTTGGGGTGCTCTGAGAGATAGCTTTTGCACAAGCAGCAGCTTTTCTGTAGTACATTTTTGAAAGCTGATTTGACCCTGCTTTTGGCTTTTGGCTTTCAGCTTTTCAAAATAAGTAAAATAAAAACGTTTTCATAATTATTTAAAAAAAACAAAACTAGAAGATATACTTTATACTTGTTTAACCAAACAGCTTTCAGCTTTTTCACAGCTCACAGCCCACAGCAGCTTTTCCACAGTTTACAGCCACAACAGCTTTTTCTTACAGCCACAACTCAACCAAACAGGCCCTTAGAGCAACTCCAAGAGAGTTGTTAAAAATTGATGGCTAAACCTACGATTTAGCTAGCCTCTAAAATAGAAAACTCTATAAAAAAATAGAAAACTCCAACAGCCTTTCTATTATAGCAATACTAGATAGCTAGCGGCACATGCAAGCCATATTTACCATATGAGATTTTAGGAATAGCAAACTTGCTATTTTACAAAACAAGATATCATAGCTGTTGGAGTTCATTTTTTACTCTAAAAATCTAAATATAGGATAGAAAATAAGGATAGCATGTCTCTTGGAGATGCTCTTAGTGTCCAATAACCTATGTGATCAAGTACGAGGCGCAGAGGAGGACGACGGCGGCAAGAAGACTGAAATAGAGGAGCTAGACCAGCACGAGACTAAGGAGGAGAGGGTATGGTGGTGGTGATTGGAGGATGACCATAAAGACTTGAAAATTGATCGGAACATATAGATAGAGACATGAAGAGGTGGAGTTACAGGGTTGTCGGGTACCAAAATAAAGGGTACCCCGAACAGCCTAATAAGGGCAAAGGCCAAGTCCGGCTCGGTCAGGATCAGCTCTGGACACCGGCCTAACTCTTGGCCGGACAGGACCCACGCCCAAGGATGTCGGCTCGTCGCTCAGACAAAGCCGATAGCAGAAGAGCCCGACCCAAGGACGGATCTCGGCCGGGAGACGGGAGAGAAAACGCCAAACCATCCTAGCCTCTAGCGCAAACTAGGGGAGAAATTGTCCCATGCAAGGGCAGCACAACAAGCCGGACGGTACACTACAGGGATGAAGGACCTCCTCGGTCCGCCTCCTCATCCGCGCCACCATGAGGACCGGTCACAGACCAGGTAATCCAGGGCGCCTCACCACGGGAACCGATGGCCCAATAGCTGCGCCTGCGCTCTCCGAAAGGACGCTCAGACCATTAATAGGCGTAGCTGCTGCGCTACGCTGACCACACGTGTAACACCTCTGGTGTTTAACTGTAATTAACCTGACATGACATCATCATTAGTCATTAATCATCCTTGCCTTGCATTTATGTTTGCTTAGTACTTGTGTAGCAATCTCTTTTCAAAAACCCTAAAAGCCCAAATCTTCCTATAAGGGCAAAAATGGTAATTTCACCTCTGTGCCTAGCTTTGTGTAATTCTTGTTCAGTTGGATGTCTTGAAGTTTTGTTGTGTTGGCCAAAGTTCAAAAATCAAAATCAGATTTCAAATCCCTTTGCAAAACCCTGATTTCCAAACCCTGGATTTTATCCCTCTTTTTGTAATTCAAAAATTATTCAAAATTTGAGGTTGGTCCAAAAAGCAAAGTTGTAGATCTGATCTAGATGAGCAACTTTGGTATTTACAAATTTTCAAGTTTCTGTACAAAGTTTGAAGTAAATCCAAATTAATTCAAATTCCAGTTTTTGTCCCCTTTTCAGTTTTCAAAATTTATTCAAAAACTATTGAGTTTCAGAAAAAGGGTATATTAGCAAAGTTGTAGGTTTTGATAAAAGGAACAACTTTCATATTTGCAGATTTCCATCTTTCAATGTAAAACCAAAAGTAATTTTGAATTTATTCAAATCCCAAAAGTGTTCCCTTTTCTGATTTCAAATGTGGTCCAAAAACTATTTGGATTTGGAAAATGTTCATATTGACAAAGTTGTAGATCTCTTTTTTCTGAACAACTTTGGTGTTTTGAGTTTTTCCTGTGCAGTTCAAATTTTGAGAGTAATTTGCAAAATACAGAAAGTCAAACCCTAAGACCTAGCCCTGTTCATCTTCAACCTACAGCTAGGGGGCCCCGGCCATGGCCGCGCGCCAGCGCCGCCTGCGCCACGCGCGCCTGGCAGCCGCACGCCCGCCCCCGACTTGTCGCCTGCGCCCGCGCCATCATGCCGCCCCCGCACGCGCGCCAGTTGACCTCCGCCCCGTCCCCTACAGTGCCCAGGGCGTCGCCGCCGCGTGGCCGTCACCGGCGAGCCTTCGCCTAGGCCATGGGTGCACGCCGTCCTTCCCGCCGGCTTGCAATCAAGTGCGCACGCCTCGTCCGAGCTCATCCACACCATCCCGTGCTCTCTACCGTCCCCTGGCCGCGGCTATAAAAGGCCCGCCGGAGCCGGAGCTCCGCACTCACCCCGCCACCGTGGCCAGACCATTCCGAAGCTCCCGCCGCTCAACCACCTAGCCCGAAAGCTCCGCCTTGAGCTCGTGAAGCTTTCCCACCCCTCAATTTCACCTCCCCCGCCTCCAATCGCCCGGCGTAACCCCATCTTCCCAAACTCCGACGGAACACCGGTGAACTCGGGTTCGTGAAATACTTCCTCTCCGGCCACGATCATCTTCCCCTGACCCCTGTGTCAGCTTCCTTGGCTCCGCGCGACTCTAACCAGGCCCTTGCGGTCTCGTGTGTTGCGCAGGATCGCCGGATCGCCGGAGTGTCGCCGCGGTCGTCTCCTCCCTCGAGCCACACCCTCGAGCCCTGCCTCCGACCCGTGGTAAGCACCCGAAGCCTCCGGTCTCTGCTTCCACTCCGTTTTGCCCGAGCCTCCCAGTCAGGCCTCGGACGGACGCTTGCTTTTCCGTCTCGCCCGAGCCTTCCGTCTCGCCCGAGTCCGCTTCGCCCGCGCCAAGCCTCGGCGAGCGCATGCTCTCCGCTTCGCCCGAGCCAGGCCTCGGCGAACACATGCCTTCCGTCTCGACCGAGCCTCCGGGCCAGGCCTCGGACGAAGCAGTCGCTTCCGTCTCGACCGAGCCCCCGGGCCAGGCCTCGGACGAAGCAGTCGCTTCCGTCTCGACCGAGCCCGTTTCGCCCGAGCCCCGCGCGATTCGCCGAGCCCGGCATAGAAGGAGCACAGTGCTCTTTTCTTTTTCTGAGAGATGTGAATAGTGCTCTGTTTTCTCTTTTTTGTGTGAATTAATCTGTTGTTCCTTAAATCCTGATAAAACTATGGTATGCTCCATGCACTGTGTAGTATTTTATAAAAATATGAAACTTGACTTTTCTGCAAGAATTTAAAAATGTAAAATCCCTCTTTTAATTAATAAATGGATAGTTTCGGATTTTTAGAAAATTATTTATAACTCCAAAAATCATGAGATAAATTTTTGTGAGCTTCCTATGCCATGTTTAGTCTCTGGTGAAATTTTGAAGACTTTTGGAACAAGTTGGTTTTTGAGCATTTATCTTTAATTGTTAAATAGTGCCTTTTGTTAATTAATATCTGGAATTATTTGAGCACCTTAATGACCTCCAAAAATTATGAAATTTGTTTTGCCATCTATCTACATCATAATGAACTTATGTGATTAATTTGGTAATTTTTGGAGCAACTTCATAAAATGACCTTTTTAAATAATTAAGGAAAATAGAAAAAGTGATTAGGATTCATGTTGTATGCCCTGTTTTGCATTGTTCATGCTAGCATACTCATGTGCATGCATCATTGCATTCGTATAGTCACCGAAGAAGGAGTCAAGATCGAGGCAGCCGCCGACGAACCTGTCCCCGAGGCTACCCCGAGTTCCGACAACTGCTCCGCCGCCTTCGAGCCTGCCCTCTTTGCTCTTCAAGGCAAGCCCCGGTGCATTTAACCCTTTCCTTGAATTTATAAAAGGATTTCCTTAAATGCTTTTGAGTTAAATTATTGCATTAGGTTTATAGGAGTTGTGTGCTATCCTAATTGATGCACTATCCACCTTGACCACTGATACACCCGATACCTGCTTTTCAAAAGTATTTGAAAAATGCTTAGCAATGCTTATTGAATTAGACTTTGCAATAAAATGCCAATTTCAAAAGTGTGATCACTTAAAGAACATTTATGGGCATTTGGCTTTACTCCCTGCCTGTTGGCTAAGTATCTGATCCATACCTAGTCAATAGCGAGGAGAGGTTGTCCGAGCGTACGGTGCCGTCATGTTGTAGTCCGGGACTCAACAGTTGACACCGACCGGGATAGGGTTGAAAAACTGACAGGACTATTACGCTTGGGTGAGATATAACCAAGGTATAGTTCTGGCTGGAAAATTAGGGACCATCCGTATGGGGGCCTGCTGGTCAAGACTTGTAACTATTCACATACTTCGGAAAGCTCTGGCTCCGAGAAATCCTTGATTGGGACCGACAACCGCGCACTGGGAGTGGAGAGATGGCGGAAGT
The DNA here is from genome assembly GCA_009763385.1 of Coix lacryma-jobi var. lacryma-jobi. NCBI lineage: Eukaryota > Viridiplantae > Streptophyta > Magnoliopsida > Poales > Poaceae > Coix > Coix lacryma-jobi. The sequence goes on along the minus strand of CM019823.1, from coordinate 146,958,932 downwards.
AGCATGTACCCACGTGGTCGTCGTACCTGGAAAGGAGTGGTGTACTGTACTTCCGGGTGGCGTAGGACCGGGTCCAATCTTGGAGGAATCGTGGTAGACGAGTTGGCATATGCAAGCTTGGGTGCTACATATGCAGTGTGGATAGGGATCCTCAGCTGAGTATTATTTATCCGGATTAACGTTGCTCCTCGGTTATGGAGACTTGGTCCACTGACTGTCAACGGAGAGTGGTTCTCAACTAGGAATGTTTTGAAATGTAAAATGAATCATGAACGATGAAGAATTGAGGAATACTGAATCTTTCAAAATAAAATAAGGTTTACAAAAATGCTTTTCTGCAAAATACTTGATCTTGCTTAAGCCTTACCTTGACTACCCTAAGCCTCTCATTCCTGAGTCTTCTCCCTTTTTCTTTAGTCGGGTAAGTCTTGTTGAGTACCCCAGTACTCAGGGTTGTTACCCATGCTGCAGGTATGACAGAGTCCCCGATGTGTCTTGCACCCTGCTGCGTGACCATCGTCCAGGAAGAGGCCGATGAGGCCGAAGAATAGTTGTACACCCTCGGGCTGGGTGATTATAAGTATCTTTGCTGTTCTCCACTATGTTGCCTATGTCTATTTCTATTATCAGAACTTGGTTTGTAATAACTGCACCTTAATTTTTATTTGGAACCCTGTTTTGTAAAACTAATGTTATTTAAGTCTTCCGCTCTTTATTCCGATGTTATTTGTAAAAGTATGCAATGCTGTAACCAAATTGTGAGATGATCCTGCGGACATTGGGCACTGATGTAGCCCGGTGGCGAACAGGTCTTAATCACATGGAACATGGGTTCGGCTGTCAGAGGTTGTCAGGGACACGTGGGCCATGGGATTAGGGTCGTTCCGTCACAGAGTGGTATCGGAGCATCTCACTTTAACGTTGCAGTGTTCGTTTTTGCGAAAACTTCAAAAGACCTTTTGAGTCCAAACAAACTAAACTTGACTATTTTGAGTCCAAATTGCTTCTCTCATCTTGTCTCTCATATGGCAACACTAGCTAGTGGAACAACATGTTTTAAGCCCTATGTACTTTATTTATTGCATTGCTTTGTTCCGTAGGAACGATTCATGCATCATGTCATAATCACTAAAGTTAACTTCCTCTCTAAGTTCGTTTGGGTAGTATGCCTTTACCTATTCTTGCTAGCCTTTCTCATCCATCTTCTCTTATCCAGACATGGCCTTTATCAAGCGGACTGCCCGCAAGTCGACTGGACCGCATGGTGTGCCACGCCACCAGCTGGCACCACGCGCTGGAGGAGAGACTGGAGAATCTTCCAACGGTCGTCGTTTTCCCCGCCGCACCCGCAAGAATCTGAAGGAGGAAATCAAGAATCTGAAGGCTGAAATGGAGAACATGGAGCATGACTTCTATCTTTCCCGCCTGGAGTTTTATGAGGCACGAGCTTCCCTGGAGCAGGCCAATCGGAACACGGTTCGCGCTATCGAGCAGCGCAATGATGCTTGGACCCGCGAGGACGTTACCAGAGCCCAGCTCCACGGACTGCAGCAGTACACAGCTCAGATTGAACAGTTCAATGATATGCTTCATGAGGAAGTGCATCAGCTGTATGATCAACTCCACCCCTTGGTACCCCCGGTTATGGAAGACCCTGAGGACGGAGTTGTGGAGGAACCAGAAGTGGAACAAGGGCCAGGCGAGAACGAAGAAGTTGAACCTGTCGAAGATGTCTACGCTAAAGACGAGGACGAGGAGGAGGAGCCTGAGCTCATCCTCGAAGAAGACGACGACGAAGACATGATCATCATCGACGATGACTAGACTCGTAGTGTCTGTACCATCTGCTTACCTAAAACCTTAGTCTAAGTTTGGGGGCGTTAGTCTGTCTGTTGCCAAGTCTGGCATGTATCTTTCTTTTCGCATCTTTTCCCTTTATCGGTCTGTATCATCTGTCAGTCACCTCATCAAGTCATCAGCCTTTGTATCAGAAGAAGCTATCAGTCTGTTGTTTTCAGAACTCTATCTATGAATGCTAAGTTCCAAGTTGCTTAACAGATGCCTGTGAACACTCGCACTGGAGCTGGAGGTTCTGATGATGCCAACCTCCCAAACCCTCCACCTGTCCCAGCTACCCTAGCAGATGCCATTGCAGCCTTGGCCGCCGCTGCCAACCTAATGGCTCAAAACCAAGGATAGCAGAACTTTCACCGTGGTCGCCACAACATCAACCAAGAGACCACCTATGTGGAATTCACCGAGACTCGTCCACCGGTCTTCACCAAGGCCGATGAACCCCTTGAAGCTGATGATTGGCTCCGCACCATAGAGCAGAAGTTTGGTCTTATCAACTGCACCGACATCCAGAAGCCACGGTTCACTTCACAGCAGCTTCGTGGTCCCGCAAGTGCTTGGTACGCCAACCTATTGGCTGCCCAGCCAGAAGGTCATCAGTTGACCTGGGAGGAGTTCCGCACTGCTTTCCGTGCTCATCACATCCCTTCCGGATTAATGAAAATGAAGCTTGATCAGTTCCTGGCTCTCCAACAGAAAGACTCCACAGTCATGCAGTATGTGGGTCAATTCAATCATCTCAGCCAGTATGCCTCAGAGTATGTCAACACAGATGAGAAGAAGAGAGATTGTTTCCTCAGAGGACTGCACCCAAAGATCCGCAGGAGCTTGTCCAATAACCTGACTGGGTCTTATCACGATGTTGTTGACCGGGCTGTTGCTTTTGAAGAAAGCAATCGCCAGTACCAGGAAGAGAAGAAGAAGAAGAAAGCAGGGTCAGGCAGCTTCTCTGGCGGTCACAAACGCCAGAGGATCATCTATCACCCCAGCCACCACCACAATCGTCTACCTTACCCCAACCAGCAAGTGGTCGTCCGTACCGCGGCCACCACCCATAATGCCAACCAGCAAAGTGCCACACAGCCGAACGCCCCAGGTGTTCGTATCACCACTCCACAAACAGCCTACAACCATCCCTGCTACAACTGCGGCCAGCTTGGTCACTGGTCTCGTGAGTGCCCGAAGCCCAAGAGGTATGCTCAGAATGCTCAGAAGAATCCTGGAGGATCTCAGCAGCAGCAGCACCGTGCACAGCAGCAGCATGCTCAGAAGGGCAAGATTGTCAAGAAGCACGGGCAAGTCTACTACACCGCTGTCAGCGATATACCAGAAGGGGAGCCCGTCATGATCGGTAGGTTTCCTGTTGCCAATCACCCTGCAGTTGTGTTGTTTGATTCTGGTGCATCGCATTCCTTCATCAGTCGTACTTTTGTCATCAAGCATGAAATATCAATTGAGGATTTAAAAGAAAGTTTCTGCATATTTTCGCCTGGAGGGCGTATAAGTACTAAGGAAGTGGTTCGCAGTATACCAGTAAGGTTGGGGGAACATGTATTTCCCACCACCATGATAGTGCTTCATGATCAGGAGATAGATGTCATCCTAGGCATGAATTGGATGTGTCAGTATAAAGCCATGATCGACATCCTGAATAGAGTTGTGAGAGTGGATATTCCTAACAGTACCGCCAAACTCCTTCTCCAACTTCCAATGCCTCAAAAACCAGCAGCCACTCAAATAAATACCGCCTATGTTCTGGAAACCCGGGACATCCCCGTGGTTTGTGAATTCCCTGATGTTTTTCCTGAGGATTTGCCTGGTCTGCCTCCTGACCGTGACGTTGAGTTTGCCATAGAGCTAAAGCCCGGGACTGCTCCTATATCCCGCAGAGCTTATCGAATGCCTCCCAGAGAGTTGGCAGAGCTAAAAATCCAATTACAAGATTTGTTGGACAAGGGTTTCATTCGCCCAAGCTCGTCTCCTTGGGGCTGTCCTGCAATCTTTGTAAAGAAGAAAGACAAGACTCTCAGAATGTGCATTGATTATCGCCCACTCAATGAGGTCACCATCAAAAATAAATATCCCTTGCCTCGTATTGATCTTCTCTTTGACCAGTTAGCTGGAGCCAAAGTATTCTCCAAGATCGATCTCAGATCCGGCTACCACCAAATAAAGATTCGTCCTGAAGATATTCCTAAAACAGCTTTCACCACCAGATACGGCCTATATGAGTACTTGGTCATGTCCTTCGGTTTGACCAATGCCCCTGCTCATTTCATGTACCTCATGAACTCTGTATTCATGCCAGAGCTTGATAAATTCGTGGTCGTGTTCATTGACGACATCCTTGTCTACTCAAAAACCCCTGAAGATCACGCCGAGCATCTTCGTATCGTTCTATCCCGTCTCAGAGAACATCAGTTGTATGCCAAGTTCATTAAATGTGAGTTCTGGTTAGATCGGATACAGTTTCTTGGTCATGTCCTATCCGCTGAAGGTGTGTCAGTTGACCCTGGTAAAGTGGCAGACATTCTGGATTGGAAGCCACCTACCACTGTTCATCAAGTCCGCAGCTTTATGGGAATGGCAGGATATTATCGTCGATTCATCCCAGATTTCTCAAGAATCGCCAAGCCTATCACTGAGTTAGTAAAGAATTCTGTGAAGTTTGTTTGGTCACCAGCCTGTGAGCAAGCCTTTCAAACTCTGAAGAAACTGTTAACTACATCACCAGTGTTAGCCCAGCCAAACATCGAGAAGCCCTTTGATGTCTACTGTGATGCATCTGGTACTGGTTTGGGCTGTGTTTTGATGCAAGAAGGTCGAGTGATCGCTTATGCCTCCCGACAGCTTAAGCGACATGAAGAGAATTACCCAACTCATGATCTCGAGTTAGCAGCAGTAGTGCATGCCTTGAAGATCTGACGTCATTATCTGTTGGGCAGTACTTGTAATGTGTACACTGATCACAAGAGCCTGAAGTATATTTTCACTCAAGAGGAACTGAATATGAGGCAGAGAAGATGGCTTGAGTTAATTAAGGACTATGATCTTGAAGTGCATTACCATCCGGGTAAGGCGAATGTGGTTGCCGATGCACTCAGTCGCAAGTCTTATTGCAACTGTCTGATGAAGAAACCCTATGATTCTTCTTTGTGTTATGAGCTGGAAAAGTTAAATATTGAAATGATTCCGCAAAGAACTCTGAATAATATCAGAATAGAAACCCCTATCAGAGAGCAGATCATCGCTGCACAGAAAGATAACCCTGGAATCAAGCACATCATCGAAAAGGTCCAATCCGGAAAGGCTAATTGTTTCAGGATCGATGATGCAGGAGTAGTATGGTTTAAGAATCGGTTAGTAGTTCCTAAAGTGCCTGAGTTAAGAAAGTTAATCCTTGATGAAGCACACTTGACTAGATTTTTCATCCACCCCGGCAGCAACAAGATGTACCAGGATTTGAAGCAGCAATTCTGGTGGACAAAGATGAAGATTGAGATCGCCCGGTATGTCGCTCAGTGCGATACCTGCCAGAAAGTCAAAGCCGTGCACATGAAGCCCGGAGGAGAATTGCAATCTTTACCTATACCTGCTTGGAAATGGGACGATATCAGTATGGATTTTATCAATGGTCTACCCAAGACATCAAGAGGTTTTGATTCCATATGGGTGATCGTGGATCGCCTCACTAAGCAAGCTCACTTCCTGCCAGTGAAGACCAGTTACACCGTCCCCACTTATGCCACTTTGTACAAGAACCACATAGTGAAACTCCATGGCATACCCAAGAGCATTATCTCTGATCGTGGTACCCAGTTTGTCGCCAAGTTTTGGAAAGCGTTCCATGCCTCACTTGAAACCAAGCTCTTGCATAGTACAACATATCATCCACAAACAGATGGACAAACTGAGCGAGTCAACCAAGTGTTAGAGGATATGTTGAGAGCATGTGTGCTCACCTTCGCAGATACTTGGGATGACTGTTTGCCCTTGGCAGAGTTCTCATATAATAACAGTTACCAAGAGAGCATCAAAATGGCACCCTTTGAAGCACTGTACGGCCGCCGTTGTCGTACACCTCTCAATTGGTCTGAACCCGGAGAAAGGGAATTCTTTGGAGTTGACCTAGTAAAAGATATGGAAGAGAAAGTCAAGCATATCCAAGAGAACATGAAGATTGCACAGTCTCGGCAGAAAAGTTATGCTGACAGGAGACGTCGACCTCTACAGTTCGAGATCGGGGATTATGTGTACCTGAAGGTCTCACCCACCAAAGGAGTCACTCGTTTTGGAGTCAAAGGAAAGCTAGCACCCCGCTACATTGGTCCGTTTGAGATTCTGGATCGTTGTGGCAAGGTCGCTTACAAGCTAAGTTTGCCCGATCATCTTTCAGCAGTTCATAATGTGTTTCATGTCTCCCAACTCAAGAAGTGCCTCCGAGTACCTGAACATGTGGTTGAAGTTGAAGGCGTTGAGCTAGAACCAGATCTGTCATACACTGAGTATCCAGTTCGCGTGTTGGATCACAAGGATCGTGTTACCCGAAGAACTACCACAAGATGGTACAAGATCCAGTGGAACCAGCACTCTGAAGAAGAAGCCACCTGGGAATCCGAAGACTTCTTAGCAAAGAACTATCCCGACTTTCTCGAATCTCTGTAGATGTAAGGTTTTGCCTTTTCCTTCTTAAGACGTGGAATCTCGGGGCGAGATTTCTTTTAGGGGGGAAGGCTGTAACACCTCTGGTGTTTAACTGTAATTAACCTGACATGACATCATCATTAGTCATTAATCATCCTTGCCTTGCATTTATGTTTGCTTAGTACTTGTGTAGCAATCTCTTTTCAAAAACCCTAAAAGCCCAAATCTTCCTATAAGGGCAAAAATGGTAATTTCACCTCTGTGCCTAGCTTTGTGTAATTCTTGTTCAGTTGGATGTCTTGAAGTTTTGTTGTGTTGGCCAAAGTTCAAAAATCAAAATCAGATTTCAAATCCCTTTGCAAAACCCTGATTTCCAAACCCTGGATTTTATCCCTCTTTTTGTAATTCAAAAATTATTCAAAATTTGAGGTTGGTCCAAAAAGCAAAGTTGTAGATCTGATCTAGATGAGCAACTTTGGTATTTACAAATTTTCAAGTTTCTGTACAAAGTTTGAAGTAAATCCAAATTAATTCAAATTCCAGTTTTTGTCCCCTTTTCAGTTTTCAAAATTTATTCAAAAACTATTGAGTTTCAGAAAAAAGGTATATTAGCAAAGTTGTAGGTTTTGATAAAAGGAACAACTTTCATATTTGCAGATTTCCATCTTTCAATGTAAAACCAAAAGTAATTTTGAATTTATTCAAATCCCAAAAGTGTTCCCTTTTCTGATTTCAAATGTGGTCCAAAAACTATTTGGATTTGGAAAATGTTCATATTGACAAAGTTGTAGATCTCTTTTTTCTGAACAACTTTGGTGTTTTGAGTTTTTCCTGTGCAGTTCAAATTTTAAGAGTAATTTGCAAAATACAGAAAGTCAAACCCTAAGACCTAGCCCTGTTCATCTTCAACCTACAGCTAGGGGGCCCCGGCCATGGCCGCGCGCCAGCGCCGCCTGCGCCACGCGCGCCTGGCAGCCGCACGCCCGCCCCCGACTTGTCGCCTGCGCCCGCGCCATCATGCCGCCCCCGCACGCGCGCCAGTTGACCTCCGCCCCGTCCCCTACAGTGCCCAGGGCGTCGCCGCCGCGTGGCCGTCACCGGCGAGCCTTCGCCTAGGCCATGGGTGCACGCCGTCCTTCCCGCCGGCTTGCAATCAAGTGCGCACGCCTCGTCCGAGCTCATCCACACCATCCCGTGCTCTCTACCGTCCCCTGGCCGCGGCTATAAAAGGCCCGCCGGAGCCGGAGCTCCGCACTCACCCCGCCACCGTGGCCAGACCATTCCGAAGCTCCCGCCGCTCAACCACCTAGCCCAAAAGCTCCGCCTTGAGCTCGTGAAGCTTTCCCACCCCTCAATTTCACCTCCCCCGCCTCCAATCGCCCGGCGTAACCCCATCTTCCCAAACTCCGACGGAACACCGGTGAACTCGGGTTCATGAAATACTTCCTCTCCGGCCACGATCATCTTCCCCTGACCCCTGTGTCAGCTTCCTTGGCTCCGCGCGACTCTAACCAGGCCCTTGCGGTCTCGTGTGTTGCGCAGGATCGCCGGATCGCCGGAGTGCCGCCGCGGTCGTCTCCTCCCTCGAGCCACACCCTCGAGCCCTGCCTCCGACCCGTGGTAAGCACCCGAAGCCTCCGGTCTCTGCTTCCACTCCGTTTCGCCCGAGCCTCCCAGTCAGGCCTCGGACGGACGCTTGCTTTTCCGTCTCGCCCGAGCCTTCCGTCTCGCCCGAGTCCGCTTCGCCCGCGCCAAGCCTCGGCGAGCGCATGCTCTCCGCTTCGCCCGAGCCAGGCCTCGGCGAACACATGCCTTCCGTCTCGACCGAGCCTCCGGGCCAGGCCTCGGACGAAGCAGTCGCTTCCGTCTCGACCGAGCCCCCGGGCCAGGCCTCGGACGAAGCAGTCGCTTCCGTCTCGACCGAGCCCGTTTCGCCCGAGCCCCGCGCGATTCGCCGAGCCCGGCATAGAAGGAGCACAGTGCTCTTTTCTTTTTCTTAGAGATGTGAATAGTGCTCTGTTTTCTCTTTTTTGTGTGAATTAATCTGTTGTTCCTTAAATCCTGATAAAACTATGGTATGCTCCATGCACTGTGTAGTATTTTATAAAAATATGAAACTTGACTTTTCTGCAAGAATTTAAAAATGTAAAATCCCTCTTTTAATTAATAAATGGATAGTTTCGGATTTTTAGAAAATTATTTATAACTCCAAAAATCATGAGATAAATTTTTGTGAGCTTCCTATGCCATGTTTAGTCTCTGGTGAAATTTTGAAGACTTTTGGAACAAGTTGGTTTTTGAGCATTTATCTTTAATTGTTAAATAGTGCCTTTTGTTAATTAATATCTGGAATTATTTGAGCACCTTAATGACCTCCAAAAATTATGAAATTTGTTTTGCCATCTATCTACATCATAATGAACTTATGTGATTAATTTGGTAATTTTTGGTGCAACTTCATAAAATGACCTTTTTAAATAATCAAGGAAAATAGAAAAAGTGATTAGGATTCATGTTGTATGCCCTGTTTTGCATTGTTCATGCTAGCATACTCATGTGGATGCATCATTGCATTCGTATAGTCACCGAAGAAGGAGTCAAGATCGAGGCAGCCGCCGACGAACCTGTCCCCGAGGCTACCCCCGAGTTCCGACAACTGCTCCGCCGCCTTCGAGCCTGCCCTCTTTGCTCTTCAAGGCAAGCCCCGGTGCATTTAACCCTTTCCTTGAATTTATAAAAGGATTTCCTTAAATGCTTTTGAGTTAAATTATTGCATTAGGTTTATAGGAGTTGTGTGCTATCCTAATTGATGCACTATCCACCTTGACCACTGATACACCCGATACCTGCTTTTCAAAAGTATTTGAAAAATGCTTAGCAATGCTTATTGAATTAGACTTTGCAATAAAATGCCAATTTCAAAAGTGTGATCACTTAAAGAACATTTATGGGCATTTGGCTTTACTCCCTGCCTGTTGGCTAAGTATCTGATCCATACCTAGTCAATAGCGAGGAGAGGTTGTCCGAGCGTACGGTGCCGTCATGTTGTAGTCCGGGACTCAACAGTTGACACCGACCGGGATAGGGTTGAAAAACTGACAGGACTATTACGCTTGGGTGAGATATAACCAAGGTATAGTTCTGGCTGGAAAATTAGGGACCATCCGTATGGGGGCCTGCTGGTCAAGACTTGTAACTATTCACATACTTCGGAAAGCTCTGGCTCCGAGAAATCCTTGATTGGGACCGACAACCGCGCACTGGGAGTGGAGAGATGGCGGAAGTAGCATGTACCCACGTGGTCGTCGTACCTGGAAAGGAGTGGTGTACTGTACTTCCGGGTGGCGTAGGACCGGGTCCAATCTTGGAGGAATCGTGGTAGACGAGTTGGCATATGCAAGCTTGGGTGCTACATATGCAGTGTGGATAGGGATCCTCAGCTGAGTATTATTTATCCGGATTAACGTTGCTCCTCGGTTATGGAGACTTGGTCCACTGACTGTCAACGGAGAGTGGTTCTCAACTAGGAATGTTTTGAAATGTAAAATGAATCATGAACGATGAAGAATTGAGGAATACTGAATCTTTCAAAATAAAATAAGGTTTATAAAAATGCTTTTCTGCAAAATACTTGATCTTGCTTAAGCCTTACCTTGACTACCCTAAGCCTCTCATTCCTGAGTCTTCTCCCTTTTTCTTTAGTCGGGTAAGTCTTGTTGAGTACCCCAGTACTCAGGGTTGTTACCCATGCTGCAGGTATGACAGAGTCCCCGATGTGTCTTGCACCCTGCTGCGTGACCATCGTCCAGGAAGAGGCCGATGAGGCCGAAGAATAGTTGTACACCCTCGGGCTGGGTGATTATAAGTATCTTTGTTGTTCTCCACTATGTTGCCTATGTCTATTTCTATTATCAGAACTTGGTTTGTAATAACTGCACCTTAATTTTTATTTGGAACCCTGTTTTGTAAAACTAATGTTATTTAAGTCTTCCGCTCTTTATTCCGATGTTATTTGTAAAAGTATGCAATGCTGTAACCAAATTGTGAGATGATCCTGCGGACATTGGGCACTGATGTAGCCCGGTGGCGAACAGGTCTTAATCACATGGAACATGGGTTCGACTGTCAGAGGTTGACAGGGACACGTGGGCCATGGAATTAGGGTCGTTCCGTCACAACACGCCACCGGCTCCTCAAAAGGAGGAATCAGTGGTGATTCCAGTCTGACGAATCCAGCAACAGTGTCACGCGTGACAAGACACTGTGTCAATCACCTCACCGCCCGAGGCCTCAGGCTTAGGCCTCAGGGGGTAAGCCTGTTTTTCGCCTCGCCCGAGGCCTCGAGTTTAGGCCTCGGACGAACCTTTCCGCTTCACCCAAACAGCTCGCGCTTCGGCCTCAATTGAACCCCGCACCCTCTACTACACCCGAGACCTCGCAACCAGGCCTCGGGCGAAGCCCGTTCCTTCGACAATGGGCCTTGACGCAAGATGACAAGCGGGAGGTACAACGAAGATCCGCAAGTCTTGGGCCACTTATGACTTTCCCAGCACACCTGCGTCGCATGGGTTGAGACGTGGCACGGGACTCGCTCCATCCCGTCAATCAGCATGACAGGACGAAGATACTCGACGTTGCACAGCAACAGTGCAGAACACGCCCGATCACAAGAAGGAGGACTACGGTGATCCACCCTCGTCTTCTTGACCAAGACAAGAACACTAGTACCACTCCCTCTATGTAACCCGGTGCCCTCCTTGCGACTATAAAAGGAGGGACCGGGGACACCTCAAGGCAGGTCGAACACAACACAAGAAACACCTCACACCATCAACGCTCAAGTTGCAACCTCGCTTCCTCCATTCACACGAGACTTGCGGAGCTCCTCCTCTCTCACCTGCTTGTAGCCCCTACTACGAGCACCCCTGGTGCGAGATAACACGACCCCCGCTCTCCCATTGGACGTAGGGCCATCGTTTGCTCGAACCAGTATAAATCTCTGTGTCCTTCTTGCATCACCACCGGAGCTAGGAACACGTAGAAACAAATTCACTCGACGGTATTAGGACCCCTGTTTCGGAAACACCGACAAGGGTGTTCGGGAAGGTTGTTTCCATCCCACAGTGCAACCTTGTCCTAGAGAGTTCCACGTTACACTCTCCTGTATGTGTCGGGTTGCATGGAAGAGGAAGGGCCTTGTTCAGTTCGCGAAATTTATGGCAAAAAGTTACTGTAGCACTTTCGTTGTTATTTGATAAACTTTGTTTAAACATGGACTAACTAGACTCAAAAGATTTGTCTCGACATGAACAAACTAAAAATACAATTAGTTATTTTTTACTTACATTTAATGTTTCATACATGTGTTTAAAGATTCGATGTGATGGTTACTATATAAAATATTTTTGGGGTATTTGGGAATCTGAACATGGCTTGAGCGATAAAGGCAGTCTATGTCGAGCGATAGGGAGGTGTATTCTTACTCGTTTCTAATATAATGTCACCTCTCATGAAGGACGACAAAGAGGGCATGCATGTTGTGCTAGCTGTTTTGTGTAGTCATTATCCCTGTAACTTTGCACACCTAGACCATCATGATCTTGTGTAGTCATTATCCCTATAACTTTGCACACTTAGACCACCATACATGGTGGGGCCCATATATAGGTCTAGCTAGTCCTAGGAGGTGACGTCCTTGATCTACACATTGGCTATAGCCCTACACCACCACCATCCATGCCTCTGTTGGGTTTCGTGTGCTAGCTTAGACGGTGGCAGACACTACGTAAAAAAAAGCTCTAAGGAGATACTTACGCATTCCACTGTAGGGGCGGTTGGTGTTGTAGCCGCCCCTACAGTGGCGTGCCCGGGTCGGCGGTTGTCAACCGCCCTTATAAATGTCCACTGTAAGGGCGGTTGGTGATTGAACCGCCCTTACAGTGGCATCGTATTTGTAAGAGCGGTTGGTTCGAACCGCCCTTACAAATGTCCACTATAAGGGCGGTTCAATCACCAACTGCCCTTACAGTGGGCATTTGTAAGGGTGGTTCAATCACCAACCGCCCTTACAAATGTTCACTGTAAGGGCGGCTCAATCACCAACCGCCCTTACAGTGGGATCATTTGTAAGGGCGGTTCAATCACCAACCGCTCTTACAGTGGATTCTTTCACAAATCTCACTTAAACCCTATAAGAGATGTGTCCAATTGTGAAGCATTTACGATGCCACTTTGTTCAAATTGTTTCATATTTTTTCTTGAAGTTTCAGCGGTCAGGACATGTCACCACACCAAAATTTAGGATTTTTTGAAAAACTATTGAATTACTAAATTTTTTTAAAAGTTCTAGGAATTTTAAAGCCCGGTAGCTCGCAGATGAAATTTAGGATAATAAATGATCTCTAATGAGGAAGTGTTGAGTAACAAAGTTGTAGGTAGCAACATCATGCACAACTTTTGTATAGGACATCTCTTCAGTTGGTGGTTTTTATATGATCAAAGATTTTAAATTCAAATTTGGAGAGAGTTTTGTGCCGCTAAGGGATTTAATAGTGACCTTTATGAAAAAGTTTTGAATAGAAAAGTTGAAGGGGACAACATGATATACAACTTTTGTTTTGGTCATTCCTTCATTTGACACTATCATAGCACGCACTGTTCACATCTACTCTAAACTTTCACAAAACTCACTTAAACCCTATAAGAGATGTGCCCACTTGTGAAACATCTACGATGCCACTATGTTGATATCATTTCATATTTTTTCTTGGAGTTTACCTGGCTAATATATATCACCACACCAAATTTGAGGATTTTTGAAAAACTATTGAATTATTGATTTTTTTAAGTTCTTGGAGTTTTAAAGTCCGACGGCTCGCAGATGAAATTTGGAATACTTAATGATCTCTAATGAGGAAGTATTGAGTAACAAAGTTGTAGGTAGCAACATCATTCACATCTTTTGTATAGGTCATCCCTTCATTTGACGCTTTTTATATGGGCAAAGATTTGAAATTCAAATTTTGAGAGAGTTTTATGCTGCTAAGTGATTTAAATGTGGCCCTTATGAAAAAGTTTTGAATACCAAAGTTGAAGGGGACAACATGATCTATAACTTTTGTTTTGGCCATTCCTTCATTTGTGTCGGGGGCCCGCAAAAGGGGTACCCCCAATCAACGCAAACAAATCGGGTAAACCTGGAACACCGGTTAAATAACGGACCTAACTAGTCTAACCCCCTAAAAAGCCGACCCCCCGAGGCCTACAACGCTGGCCGACCGAGCCGAGCCCTCCAAGCCAGGCCTCGGGCGCACGCTCGTTTTCCGTCTCGCCCGAGCCCTCCAAGCCAGGCCTCGGGCGAACGCTCGTTTTCCGTCTCGCCCGAGCCCTCCAAGCCAGGCCTCGGGCGAACGCTCGTTTTCCGTCTCGCCCGAGCCCTCCAAGCCAGGCCTCGGGCGCACGATCGTTTTCCGTCTCGCCCGAGCCCTCCACGTCAGGCCTCGGGCAAGCGCTCCACTACCCTTCGAGCCCCCCACAGCCGAACACCACACCTCGAGACCCCACGCGGGGACCTCGAGCCTCTCTGGCACAGCGGCCTATCCCTCGAGACGCGTTATGCCTCCCTCGAGCGGCGCGGACATCGGATGCCAGCTCCATACCGCGCACTTAATTCATCCACCTACTCCAGTCACGTCCTCTGTAACACAACGTGTGCCACAGTGGTCTGGGGCAGAGTCAAGTCTCGTTTTCACCACAAGTATGGGCGAAAAGGCACCAGCGAAGCACTGTTAATCCACGCCCTACCCTGTGGCACGTCCAAGCCATGCCTCGAGACCCAGATGCTTGCCGCTCAATCGATTTTCGCGGGACTTGCCCATATCTGCGGGGACTCGAGCCCCCCGTAAGCGCCGCCTCGAGGCCGGCTCCGCGCCTCTCGAGCCCTAACTACTTTCATGCTATTGGAGGACAGGTACTCCAAGACCCGGAGGGACCCCGCCGCGATCTGTACGTTCCAGGATGGATGCTGTACGGCCTCCACCTCGCCACGCCTCCACGTCTGCGCCCAGGATGGAGGCCACGCTTCAAGGACGCTTCAACAGCAACGCCCACGTCGGCTACAATGTCTTCGACAAGACAGGGTTCCTACCCTTCTTCGTAAGGGACACAATACACCCCGACACCTGTAATACCCTTATGTAACCCTGGCCTCCCCTTGCTCTATAAAAGGGGACACCAGGGCCCTCATTCCCTCTCTCGGTGACAAACACGTTAGAACACAAGTCCACACACATACACACACGAGTCCGGACTCCGGTCCATGCTCATTGAGCTTGTACTCGCCCCTGTACAAGCACTTAGGTGCAAGTAATACAAGAACCTCCTCCCCCGCTGGACGTAGGGCCTTCTTTGCCCGAACCAGGATAAATCCTTGTGTCATCTTGCATCACCATCCAGGAAGAGAGCACGCGATCACATTACTCGTTGGTGTCATACCCCCGGGTTCGAAACACCGACAATTTGACACTGTCGTAGCACGCACTGTCCACATCTACTCTAATCTTTCACAGAACTCACTTAAACCCTATAAGAGATGTGCCCACTTGTAAAACATTTATGATGCCACTATGTTGAAATCATTTCATATTTTTTCTGGAGTTTAGGTGGCCAAGACATATAACCACTCCAAATTTGAGAATTTTTTGAAAAACTATTGAATTGCTGATTTTTTTTAAATTTCTAGGAGTTTTAAAGCCCGGTAGCTCGTAGATGAAATTTAGGACAATAACTGACCTCTAATAAGGAAGTATTGAGTAACAAAGTTGTAGGTAGCAACATCATGCACATCTTTTTGTATAGGCCATCCCTTTATTTGGTGCTTTTTTTTATGATCAAAGATTTTTAATTCAAATTTTGAGAGAGTTTTGTGCCGCTAAGGGATTTAATAGTGATCCTTATGAAAAAGTTTTGAATAGAAAAGTTGAAGGGGATAACATGATATACAACTTTGTTTTGGTCATTCCTTCATTTGACACTATCATAGCACACACTGTCCACATCTACTCTAAACTTTCATAAAACTCACTTAAACCCTATAAGAGATGTGCCCATTTGGTAAACATCTACGATCCCACTTTGCTGAAATAATTTCATATTTTTTCCTGGAGTTTACGTGGCCAAGACATGTCACCACACCAAATTTTAGGATTTTTTGAAAAAACTATGGAATTACTGATTTTTTAAGTTCTAGGAGTTTTAAAGCCCGATAGCTCGTAGATGAAATTTAGGACACTAAATGACCTTTAATGATGAAGTGTTGAGTACTAAAATTATATGTACCAAATTTTATATGATCAAAGATTTGAAACTCAAATTCTAAGAAAGTTTTGTGCTGTTAAGGGATTTAAATTTCCTATATATATTTATATATTATCCTATATATCTATTTTTTTATGTAATGAAAAAATATTGAAAAAATAGATATATATTTTTAATTCAAATGCATTTGTAAGAGCGGTTCCATCACCAACCACCCTTACAAATGCATTTGTAAGGGCGGCTTGGGAACCGCCCTTACAAATACATGATTTGTAAAAGCGCATGCGTAGGGGCGGCTCCCCCAACCGCCCTTACAGAGCATCTGGAGCCGCCCCTACAGTGCTCTATTGTAGTAGTGAGAGTGGAGAGCGTGAGCATAGGATACTCGGAGGCGGCGACAAGGTCCAATATAGATTTCACAAGTGGGTGTCTATTTCTGTATTCAAAAGGGTCATATATGAAAATATGATTCAAATCCTAAAAAATTCTTTCGCACATGCTACATCCTGTTTTTAAGAAAACAAGGAACCCTGGTCTAGTCTCATTTCATTTCAAAAAATCTTATCAATGAGGAAAATTAGAAATTTATCATTGCTTAGAGTGTCCGTAATGGGCGGTTTGAAGCCACTCCTATACAATAAATGTGAAGACGATGTTGTGACTTGCACGTTGAGATAGAATTTGCATTGTGAGAGATAAATTGAGAATTCAAGTGGCTATAACTTGGAGAGAAAATAAAGAAAATGATAAAAAAATAGTGGAATGGCAAGAAGAATAGAGAAACATATATATATTATTAAATGGTGATATATATCAAAAAAATCCACACCGAAACGAAAATAGTAAATTTGCGAAGTCCAGTATTAGCGATCTCCATCTCCATTGTTATCAAAGTCTAGTAATCGAAGAAATCCTCGTCGTAGTCGTCCTCATCTTCGTCATGCCTGCCGTCCATCGGACTCCAGAGGCAGCTCATGCACCGGTAGTTGTTCCTGCCGTTAAAGCTCTGCGCACCGCAGGCCGAGCACTTGTTCTCCTGCCTCGGCATCCATTTTGCTGCGAGTTGGTGTTAACACAATAGGCAATTTTCAGATTAAGACCAGAATATAAATCATGATAAAAAGATGATCTAGATATCTCAGATTGTATTGTTTACTAGCATAGCAAAACATGCATAACATGATTTCATACATGACAACCGGTGTAAACATAGCTCGTACACCAGATAGATTAAAAAGCAAGAACAAAGGCATAAGACCTGATATAAGCATAGAAATTAGATCACGAACGGCGTACATTTCTGATGCTGGAGAAGACGACGGCGGAGCCGGCGCTGGACGATCTTCGATGAGCGCTGGAGGAAGAGCTCGGAGCAGTTGACGACGAGTACGTCTTGACGCAGCGCCGCCTGACTTGGACGGTAGACGACCCGTTGTTGAAGACGAGAGCAGTCGCGCGACGAGCGCTTCCCAAAAATCTTATTCGCCTTCTCCCGGTGCAGGATCGCAAAGACGAGGGTTCCGGAGACCTGCTCGCCCGGTCGCTGGTGCACGCAAGCGAACGGACTGGAGACGACTAGACGGCAGCGTAAAAGCGATATGAGGCAAACCCTAGCTCGAGAGGTGTTGAGATACGTTTTGGCGTGGCCGATAGGTTGCTTATATAGCCCTGTTGAACCGAACTCGTGTCGCGATCACGATCTAAATCGGTTTAGGACTCTTGAGTCGTAACTGTTTAGCACTCTGCAACTTGAAGGCCAAGAAACCAAAAACTAAAACTGCAAAAGGAGACCACGCTCCCGCAAGGCAAGGAGCCGGATTTCGGCGGACCATTCACGCAGGTGCCGCGCACCCGCGCGCAAGTCGCCACGTCACGCCACGCCCGGCGAGACGAGGCGAGCAAGCGAGCGCGTGTGGGTTTCTCTTTCTCCTTCTCACACTAGACTTGAGGAAGTGGAGAGGACTTCCATATTTAAGCAAGTCCTCCTCTCCTTCCACTAGCAAGGTGGGACTAAGGAGTTTTACTTCCCCTCTTTGCTCACACATGAATGAATGGGCCTTTGAGGTTTATTATGAATTTCAGAATTTGTTAATGGGCCAAGCCCACGTAATTCTAACAGTTGGTCGGGGCCGGCTTCGGCGCTGCAGCAGGTCTCCGGGGCCGGGGCCTCGATCGCGGCTCCGGCGGTGCCGGGCGCTGCTGCTGCGGCTGTCTCCGTCGCCGCGGCTTCGGTTGCGGCTCCGGCGGCCTTGGTGGTGCGGCGGCGGCTGCCTGGCGCTGCTGCGGCGGCGGCTGCGCGGCGGTGGCAAGAGAAGGCGGGTGCCTGGCTGGGAGCGCCTCCCAGGCGGCGTGGATGAGCTTGAACGCGCCGTCGGCCGCGGCGCTGGGGTTCTTGTCGGGGTGCACGAGGAGGCAGAGCCGCCGGTGCTGCTTCTTGATGTCGTCGTGGGTGAGGGCGCCACCGGGCTTTAGGCCCAGCACGGCGTACCAGTTGCGGCTGCTGCTCCGGGCCGCCGCCGCGTGCACGTCGTAGGCCGCCACGATCTGCGGCGTGCCGGGGAGGCCCGGCGCCAGCCTGACCGCGGACTGCATCCACTGCCTGGCGGCGCTGACGTTGCCGGCGAGGAAGCACTTCTCGGCGCGCGCGTGAGCCTCGCGCGCCTGCTCTTCCTTCTCTTTCTCGTTCGAGTCCGCCATGGCTTCTGAAGCGCTGAAACGGTGTTACGATCTGCGAATTTGCGATTTGCCATACGCCGGGTTGCCGGCCCTGGAAATTACCGTTTCTGTAATATAGGCAACGCGCAAAGGGGAGACGAAGACGATGTAGCGTTCGAGTCCGAGTCGGTACTCGGTACTCCGAGTCCGAGTGCAAATCCGAGTGCGAGGTAGCGAAGGACTTTTTTTTTTCTTCTGAATCTTCTTCTGAAAGTAAAAAGGAAAAAAAATAAGCATAATACTACTACATTTTTTTCTTCTGAATCTTCTTCGACCTGAAATTTAAAAGAAAAAAGTAAGCATAATACTTCTACAGTTGTAATTGGATCAGATCAGATTCGATACATATAGGTTGTTTTCTGAAAGTTAAAATCCCATTGCATTGCATAAGACTATAATAAGAGACAAAGTACGGATATGGAGTGAAGATTATGCATTCTAAACGTTCCAACATTTGGGCGACATTACATCTTGTCGAATGAGCTAATGCATGGCAAGAGCGAAGGCAAGAGCTTGGGATTCTAGCATGTCTTGCCTCTTTTGCATGTGTGTTAGTTATTCCATTTTATTCGCTTTTCCGATCTTGAGATTAGAGTTTTTTTTGCTTGATCTGATGTCTGCAATTTAAAAAAATAGATGTCCCATTGTCCGGCGACCTATGTAAGTGCGAGGTGGAGGAGGACGACGAGAAGAGACTAAAATGGGAAAAGAGCTGGACCAACACGGTGGGGCTAACGAGGAGGGGTTGATGGACCACCACAAAGACATGGAAATTGATTGGAACATACAAGTAGATACGAGGGGGTGGAATTTCAAGGTATTCCGGAAGGTTATTCTCACACTGCACTACAACTGAGATGACTACTGAGGGAGTTCCACACTCTCCTCGTATGTGTTGGGTTTGGGTATCACAGAAGAGGAGGAGGATCTACGAGTGTCTACGGCAGGGCGATGAAAGCACTCCATCATGTCCGGCGATAGAGAGGTGGATTTTTGCTCTTCCCATATCACCTCTCGTGGAGGACGACAAGGAGCCATGCTGCACTGGATACCTTGCATAGCCACCGTTGTCACTCTGCACACCCAGACCACTATGGTGGGGGGTAGTCTAGACCTAGGAGCTAACGTCCTCGATCTACGCATGAACGGAGTGACAAAGTTCAAGCAGCGGTAGAGTGGAGGGCGCAGGCATATGATGCTTGGAGCGTGGCTACAAAGTTCAATATTAAAAGTTAGTTGTATGCCATAGCTATTAGTGGGAGATATGGATGCACTACCCTAGATCTGACATTCAGTCCAAGTCACAAGATTTTTCGCGCAAACAACACACGCTTCGCGACCAACATCTCTTGAACAAACCCCCAACCTCCTACTTCACATGTTTGTCCCCTAACCACTCTACCTGTGATGCTTGTGTCTAGTTAGGATATAAAGTTATGGTGTATATTTAAACATTCAAACGATCTCACATAAAAAATGTTTGAACTACAAAGTTGTAGATCTCATCAAGTATTACAACTTCGATATAAAGTTCGTCTTCATCGAACACCATATAAGAAAATTACAAAAAATTTCCGTAGCATGTCACTGCTGATAGTGTAGTGTCAGTTTTAGCCAAAAACCAATAGTGATGACCTAATATCATTATGGTTCATGGCCAAAATCGACAGTGATATGAACGACCGACGGTAAAGACCCGATATCAGTATCGTTTGGTCCTACTATTCCAGTTCTAGCAAAAAATCAACAGTTGACAGTGATGAAGCCGACGGTGAAAGTCAGATCTGTAGTAGTGATAGCGAAAATGATGTGGCGACTTGCATATTGAGATAGAACTTGCACTGAATATTAGGTCCAAATACAAATGAATTGTGCAAAGTACACAACAAAAATAGTAAATTTGTGAAGTCCAGTATTATTAGCTGCAAAAAGTCCAAAATGAAAATATTAAATTTGCGAAGTCCAGTATTCAAATTTCCAATATTCTCAAACTGAAACCTATTCTAGCTCGGTCCAAGAAGACCTGAGCGTCTACTAGTCGAAGAAACCGTCGTCGCATTCGTCTTCATGCGGCTCACGCCTGCCGTCCTTGGGACTCCACAGGCAGCTCATGCACCGGTAATTGTTCCTGCCGATAAGGGTCGGCGCGTTGTTCCTGCCGTTAATGGTCTGCCCGCCGCAGGCCGGGCATTTGCTCTTCTGCAGTTCTGCTTCGGCTTGGCCGCCACCGCCTCCGGGTAGTAGGTCGGTGGCATCGGCGGCGCTGCAGGTCTCCGCGTCGTCTGTGGTGCCGCCGGTCTCCGTGGCCGCGGCATCGGCTGCGGCTCCGGCGGCCTCGGTGGTGGTGCTGCCTGGCGCTGCTGCGGCGGCGGCGCGGTGCCAAGAGGCGGGTGCTGGCCTAAGAGCGCGTGCCAGGCTGCCTGGATGAGCTTGAACGCGCCGTCGGCCGCGGCGCTGGGGTTCTTGTCGGGGTGCACGAGGAGGCAGAGCCGCCGGTGCTGCTTCTTGATGTCGTCGTGGGTGACGCCGCCGCCGCCGCCGGGCTTTAGGCCCAGCACGTCGTACCAGTCGCGGGTGCTCCGGGCCGCCGCCACGTGGACGTCGTAGGCCGCCACGATCTGCGGCGTCCCGGGGAGGTCCGGCGCCAGCCTGACCGCGGACTGCATCCACATCTTGGCGGCGAGGAAGCACTTCTCGGCGAGCGCGTGGGCCTTGCGGGCCTGCTCCTCTTTCTCCTTCGACGAGTCCGCCATGGACTCTGACGCGCTGGATCCGGGGTGTTACGAGTTGAGAATTTGCGATATGATGCCATACGCATGTCTCATGTCTCCTGCCCTAGACATTTACCGTTTCTGTATATATATAGGGAGGCAAAGCTTGAGGTGAGGAAACGAGGTCGCGTTCGAGTCCGAGTATGGTGCAGCGCGATTCATCTACCTTTTTTCGTATACACCTTAGAAAACACCCATCTTTCACTAGTGTTTTTTCCCTAACAATATTACTAAGGTTTTATTTAGATGCAGACAGATTCACATCAATTTACATGTACCCCGACATATATCAAGCCATCAACGACAAACTTTGGATAACAATTTCTCAACATAAAACAACTTTCTATATTGGGCACGGTCTCATAGTTGTAGACACGAGAAAATTAAGCTCGATCCCAACCTGTTGGGTTTTGATCCGTTTGTAAGTCTTATTGGGCAAGGTTTGACCACATATATATTTTGATGTCCAGAAAAAAAAACTCTGGCCTTGAAATATTTAGAGTCTGGTACAGCTAAAACAACTTTCTATATTGGGCACGGTGTCATAGTCATAGACACGAAAAAATTGAGCCCAACCTAAGCTTGTTGGGTTTTGGTCTGTCTGCAGGTCTTATTGGACAAGGTCTGGGCACATATTCTGATGTGCAGAAATTTTTCTTGGTCCGGAATATTTATTTTACCTATTTTTATAACATGAGATTTTTAAACCTAAAACAACTAGGCTTTTTTGGCCTGACCTGTAAAATACTCAGGCCTACATAGTCGTGGTACTTGTGGGCAAGATAGCACACAGGGCCGATATCGGCCCGCACTGTCGCGCTACCTTGCCGTCACGTCGCCGCTTCCTAATACCTCGCGCGAGAGCCAAGAGGACGTGTACCTATGTCACTACTCACTATGTGCTATGAGTGGGTGCTGTTAGAATTTATATGGGCTTGGCCCAATAATAATTCTGAAATTCCTAAAATAAATCTCAAAGCCCATACATGTGTGTGCAAAGAGGGAAGTGGAACTCTTTAGTCCCACCTTGCTAGTGGAAGGGGAGGAAAACTTGCTTAAATATGGAAGTTTTCTCCACTTCCTTAAGTCTAGTGTGAGAAGGAGAAAGAGAAGTCCACACGCGCGCGCTCGCTCGCCTCGCCGGGCCGGGCGTGGCGTGGCGACTTGCGCGAGTGCGCGGCACCTGCGTGAATGGTCCGCCGAAATCCGGCTCCTCGCCTTGCGGGAGCGCGGTCTCCTTTTGCAGTTTTTAGTTTTTGGTTTCTTGGCCTTCAAGTTACAGAGTCCTAAACAGTTACGACTCAAGAGTCCTAAACCGATTTAGATCGTGATCGCGACACGAGGTCGGTTCAACAGGGCTATATAAGCAACCTATCGACCACGCCAAAACGAATCTCAACACCTCTCGAGCTAGGGTTTGCCTCATATCGCTTTTGCGCGGCCGTCTAGTCGTCTCCAGTCCGTTCGCTTGCGTGCACCAGCGACCGGGCGAGCAGGTCTCCGGAACCCTTGTCTTTGCGATCCTGCACCGGGAGAAGACGAATAAGGTTTTGGGAAGCACTCGTCGCGCGACTGCTCTCGTCTTCAACAACGGGTCGTCTACCGTCCAAGTCGGGCGGCGCTGCGTCAAGACGTACTCGTCGTCAACTGCTCCGAGCTCTTCCTCCAGCGCTCATCGAGGATCGTCCAGCACCGACTCCGCCACCGTCTTCTCCAGCAACAGAAAGGTACACCGTTCGTGATCTAATGTCTATGCTTATACCAGATCTTATGCATTTGTTCTTGCTTTTTAATCTATCTGGTGTACGAGCTATGTTTACACTGGTTGTCATGTATGAGATCATGTTATGCATGTTTGCTATGCTAGTAAACAATACAATCTGAGATATCTAGATCATCAATTTGTCATGATTTATATTCTGGTTTTAATCTGGAAATTGCCTATTCTTTTAACAATCCAAAAACCTTATTATAGGTTTCCAGAATTAACTATGGCTAGTTTTGTTGATGCGCTGAAGCCAGAAAAATTTTCTGGAGAGCACTTTAAGAGATGGCAAGTTAAGGTCACCAATTGGTTGACGGCCATGAAAGTGTTCTGGGTGAGTGCTGGTATGCCCGAGGGAAATATCTCTGAAGAGGATCAGAGAGCTTTCCAGGATGTCAACCAAATCTTTGTGGGAGTTGTGCAGAATGTCCTTGCTGATCATATCTTTGATCCAATTCTGCACATTAAAGACGCAAAGACTTTGTGGGATCATCTGGCAGCTACCTTTGGTGCTTCAGATGCTGGCAAAGAGTTGTACATCATGGAGACTTTTCATGACTACAAGATTGTTGCGAACAAATCTATAGTCGAGCAAGCTCATGAGATACATCGTCTGGCAAAAGAGCTTGAACTCCTTAACTGTGTTATACCCGATGAGTTTGTGGCTGGGTGCATTATTGCAAAGCTACCTTCCTCTTGGAGGAATTTCGCCACAAGCCTTAAACACAAGAGACAGAAAATATCAGTTAAAAACCTGATAGCATCTCTTGATGTTGAGGAGAAGGCTCGGGCTAAAGATAACATTGAGAAGGGGAACGAGGAAAGAGCTAGCGCCCACTTAGTCCAGAAAAACCATGGCAAGTACAAAGGAAAGCCTAAGTATTTCAATGCCAAAACTACTACTACATTTAAGAAGAAGAATAAAACAGAGTTGTCGTGCTTCACTTGTGGAGAGCTTGGGCATTTTTCCAAAGAGTGTCCGGAGCGAGCAGACCGCAAAGGGAAAAAGAAGAATGTCAACCTCGTGACTACTAGCGATGCTGATGACGGGTATGGTAATTTTCCTACTGTACTATCAGTATTTCAATCACTAAATTGGTGGGTTGATACAGGTACTAATATTCACGTCTGTGCTGATATCTCTCTATTTTCTTCTTATCAGGGACTCCAAGGTTCCTCCATCCTAATGGGGAATGGATCACATGCTTCTGTTCGTGGTGTTGGCACGGTAGATCTGAAGTTTACTTTGGGGAAGATCGTGCAACTGAAGAACGTGCAGCATGTCCCTACTATAAGCAAGAACCTTGTTAGCGTATCTCTTCTTTTGAGAGATGGTTTTAAAGTAGTTTTAGAGTCCAATAAAGTAGTTATGTCTAAGCATGGACAATTTATTGGTAAAGGCTATGATTGTGGAGGCTTGTTCCGCCTATCTTTGGCAGATTTTTGTAATAAGTCAGTAAATCATATTTGTGGCACAATTAATGATAGTTCTAATATTTGGCATTCTCGTTTATGTCATGTGAACTTTGGTTTAATGTCACGTTTGTCTAGCCTGAGTTTAATTCCAGATTTCACTATTGCCAAAGGTTCTAAGTGTCATAGTTGTGTGCAATCAAAGCAACCTCGCAAGCCTCACAAGGCAGCGGAGGAGAGAAACTTGGCACCTCTAGAACTCATACATTCTGATCTTTGTGAGATGAATGGTGTGTTGACAAAAGGTGGAAAGAGATATTTCATGACTTTAATTGATGATGCAACTAGATATTGTTATGTTTACTTGCTTAAAACTAAAGATGAGACGCTAGACTACTTTAAAATCGATAAGGCTGAAGTTGAGAATCAGCTAGAGAGAAAGATTAAACGTCTAAGGTCAGATCATGGTGGTGAGTATTTTCCTATGCTTTTTGATGAATTCTGTATGGAACATGGTATTATTCATGAGAGGACAGCTCCCTATTCTCCTGAATCAAACGGGATTGCCGAGAGGAAAAACCGCACGTTGACTGACTTGTTGAACGCCATGTTAGATACTGCTGGTCTTTCTAAGGCATGGTGGGGGGAGGCTTTATTGACCGCGAGTCATGTCCTGAATAGAGTTCCAAACAGAAATAAAGAGACAACTCCATACGAGTATTGGGTTGGAAGGAAACCATCACTTACATACTTACGCACATGGGGATGTTTGGCGAAAGTCAATGTTCCAATTTCTAAGAAGCGTAAGCTTGGACCAAAGACTGTGGATTGCATCTTTCTAGGATATGCACATCATAGCATTGCCTATAGATTTTTAGTAGTAAAATCTGAAGTACCTGATATGCATGTGGATACGATCTTTGAATCTCGTGATGCTACATTCTTTGAGAACATTTTTCCTATGAAAGATATGCGTAGCAATGCTAAGTTTTCCTCTGAATTAACTCCTGATTTTACTACACCTATTGAGTCTCCGCTTAAGTCGTTTGAACAACCACTTAATGAAGTTCTTGAGGAGGATGACAATGAAATTCTTGTGAGGAACAAGAGACGAAGGATTGCAAAATTCTTTGGTGATGATTTCATTGTGTACCTTGTGGATGATACTCCTACTTCTATTACAGAAGCATATGCATCTCCAGATGCAGATGATTGGAAAGAAGCTGTTCGTAGTGAGATGGACTCGATTCTCTCTAATGGTACTTGGGAGTTATCTGAATTGCCTTTTGGTTGCAAACCTGTGGGTTGTAAGTGGGTGTTCAAGAAGAAGCTTAGACCTGATGGTACTATTGACAAGTACAAGGCTCGGCTTGTGGCTAAGGGTTATACTCAAAAAGAAGGCGAGGATTTCTTTGATACTTATTCACCTGTTGCTAGATTAACCACTATTCGAGTATTACTTTCCCTGGCTGCCTCATATGGTTTTCTCATTCATCAAATGGATGTGAAGACAACTTTTCTTAATGGAGAGTTGGATGAGGAGATCTATATGGATCAGCCTGATGGGTTTGTAGTAAAAGGTGAAGAGCAAAAAGTGTGTAAGTTATTGAAATCTTTGTATGGCTTGAAACAAGCACCTAAACAATGGCATGAGAAGTTTGACACTACTTTAATTAGTGCAGGCTTTGCTGTTAATGAAGCTGATAGGTGTGTGTATTATCGACATGGTGGGGTCAATCTGTTATATTATGTTTATATGTTGATGATATTCTTATTTTTGGAACAAATATTGATGTTATTAATGAGGTCAAGTCTTTCCTATCAAAGAGCTTTGATATGAAAGATCTGGGTGAAGCTAATGTTATTTTGAACATTAAGCTGATTAAGGATGAGAGTGGGATTACTTTGTTGCAATCTCACTATGTTGAGAAGGTTTTGAGTCGCTTTGGCTTTATGGATAGTAAACCTTCTCCAACATCTTATGATCCCAGTGTGACTTTGAGAAAGAACAGAAAGTTTGCTAGAGACCAACTGAGATATTCTCAGATTATTGGTTCACTCATGTATCTAGTGAGCGCAACTAGACCAGATATCTCATTTGCTGTGAGCAAGTTGAGTAGGTACATGTCCAACCCGGGTGATAATCATTGGCATGCACTTGAAAGAGTTTTGCGTTATCTCAAAGGTACAATGAGTTTTGGAATTCACTATTCTGGGCACCCAGCTGTGCTAGAGGGATATAGTGATGCAAACTGGATTTCTGATATTGATCAGATCTACGCCACTAGTGGGTATGTTTTTACCCTTGGAGGTGGTGCAGTGTCATGGAGGTCTTGTAAACAGACAATTTTGACTAAATCAACCATGGAAGCAGAACTTGCTGCTTTGGATACAGCTTCTGCAGAGGCAGAGTGGCTGCGTGAGCTCTTGTCTGACTTACCGGTGGTTGAAAAACCAATACCGGCTATCCTTATGAACTGTGATAATCAAACAGTGATCACGAAAGTGAACAGTGCTAGGGATAATGCGAAGTCAACAAGACACGTTAAAAGACGTTTGAAGTCTGTCAGGAAGTTGAGAAACTCCGGAGTAATAGCTGTGACTTATGTACAAACAGACAAAAACCTGGCAGATCCCTTTACAAAAGGGTTATCACGGAATGTGATAGAAATCGCATTAAGGGAGATGGGTATGAGACCCATATGAGTTTACAGTAGTAGTAACCCAACCTTTTTTATCGGAGATCCCGTGACTAAGGATCTGGGAAGAACAAGCTATTGGTAAACTGAGGAGAGTAATTTCTAAACCCTCTCTTTGTGAAGATGCAATACTCTCATTGCTATGAGGCACTGTATGGAAGGTTGGCAAAGACCTTAATATGTTCTATTGGCTTTTAAAAGCAAAGATGCTGTCCTACAGAGTATTCTTGAAAGAACATACCTATATGAGTCATGACTGTTAAACGTCGCAGTCTATGAGATTAGGGTGATCTCTAGTAAGCTCATGAAGAGACCATGGAGTATGACGTATATGCTCCACCCACGGAGAAAGGCTATTGGCAGCCAGGTACTAGTTTAACCTTGAGTAAAACTTGCTTCACGCAAAACTTGCAATTCAAGGCATAGTCCATTGTTCAAGTTGTGAATAAGTGTAACTTGAGGTTATAGGCAGAAGTTCAACTTAACAGTCTCTGCTAAACACTAGTATATCAAACAGTAGCGGGAACAGGCAAATCTCTAAATGGGCATTTGAGATCTGGTGGGGGATTGTTAGAATTTATATGGGCTTGGCCCAATAATAATTCTGAAATTCCTAAAATAAATCTCAAAGCCCATACATGTGTGTGCAAAGAGGGAAGTGGAACTCTTTAGTCCCACCTTGCTAGTGGAAGGGGAGGAGAACTTGCTTAAATATGGAAGTTCTCCCCACTTCCTCAAGTCTAGTGTGAGAAGGAGAAAGAGAAGTCCACACGCGCGCGCTCGCTCGCCTCGCCTCGCCGGGCGACTTGCGCGGCTGCGCGGCACCTGCGTGAATGGTCCGCCGAAATCCGGCTCCTCGCCTTGCGGGAGCGCGGTCTCCTTTTGCAGTTTTAGTTTTTGGTTTCTTGGCCTTCAAGTTGCAGAGTCCTAAACAGTTACGACTCAAGAGTCCTAAACCGATTTAGATCGTGATCGCGACACGAGGTCGGTTCAATAGGGCTATATAAGCAACCTATCGGCCACGCCAAAACGAATCTCAACACCTCTCGAGCTAGGGTTTGCCTCATATCGCTTTTGCGCGGCCGTCTAGTCGTCTCCAGTCCGTTCGCTTGCGTGCACCAGCGACCGGGCGAGCAGGTCTCCGGAACCCTCGTCTTTGCGATCCTGCACCGGGAGAAGACGAATAAGGTTTTGGGAAGCACTCGTCGCGCGACTGATCTCGTCTTCAACAACGGGTCGTCTACCGTCCAAGTCGGGCGGCGCTGCGTCAAGATGTACTCGTCGTCAACTGCTCCGAGCTCTTCCTCCAGCGCTCATCGAGGATCGTCCAGCACCGACTCCGCCACCGTCTTCTCCAGCAACAGAAAGGTACGCCCTTCGTGATCTAATGTCTATGCTTATACCAGATCTTATGCCTTTGTTCTTGCTTTTTAATCTATCTGGTGTACGAGCTATGTTTACACCGGTTGTCATGTATGAGATCATGTTATGCATGTTTTGCTATGCTAGTAAACAATACAATCTGAGATATCTAGATCATCAATTTGTCATGATTTATATTCTGGTTTTAATCTGGAAATTGCCTATTCTTTTAACAGGTGCCAGGAGGAGGAGGAGGAGGAGGAGGAGGCGAAGGACGTCACCGCTGAGTTGGGAGCCTTATGGTGTGTTTGGTTCATGGAATCAAGCCATGCTTCATGAGGTGATGCATCATGAGTTCATCCCATGAATTTTAGTGGAACTAACTCATTCCTCATCCATATACTAATTATTGACTTATGAGGAATGAGGTGGTGATGCATCAACTCATTCCATTCCACCAACCAAATAGAAAAAGTGAGGAGTGAGAAGATGATAGACCACCTCCTTCCTCAAACCAAACACCTAGTTAAGGAATGAGGAATGAGGAGTCGAGGAGATGGGATGGGAGGTGTCGAGGACGAGATGTCGTGTGGGATCGAGCACGCACGATACTATGGTTGTGCTCGTGCCGGTCCTTTGGGCTTGGCCTGTTTTGCCAACTATATGCTACACGTACATGAGTATATTGCATCAAACAGCTCTGGTTCATTGAGAGGCCATCCAACGACAGTGAGTCATCGGACTGGTACAGTGTCTGTCCATTGATCAGGCCGTCCAGCATTACGGGCCAGCTTGCCAACCCTGCACGGTCTTCAGATCGGGCCAAGCTAGTGTGGTGCTTTTTAGGGCCGTGCCGCCCGACGGCCCAGTTCATTTAACCATCTTCATCCAATTTTCAGGTGTATCCTATTCCTTGTCTTCCTTTCTTTCAGAAAAAAAAGCGCGTTATTTTGCCTTCCCAGACTTGTACATTCCGGATTTATTTTCATTCGCTGCTCCACATCAATTAGTGTATACGGATGGGCAGTAGGTGTCGCTGTTTTTGACAAAAGCCCAAGCCCTGCATTGAATGTCATCGCGATGGCGCGTCTCGCAACTGTTTTCCTGCTACCTTCGCCCTTAAGCAACAGGATCCTTTAAACACCTTCCTCAATCCCCATTCACAACCACAGCTCGTCATCACCACAAACGATTTTTGCTTCTCTTCTCCATTCCGCGTCGCGCGAAAATGGTGGCCGTTGACCCGAAAGCCGTCGCCTCCGCGCACCAGTTCACCGTCGTCATCGACGGCGTCGAGACGGCCGTCCACGAGGGCGTGCTCCGGCGCAACGGCGGCACGGTGGCCGTGGTCGGGCCGGGCGTGCTGGAGGTGAGCCGTCTGCAGCACGTGGTGGTGCGGGGCTGCGGCGGCGGCGGCGAGGTCCGCTTCTCCCGGTGCGGGTACGCGGCCGCCGAGGACTGCGGCGCGGCGTCGTTCGACCGGTGCGACGCGGTGCGCGCGGGCGGCGCCCGCGACGTGGCCGTTCACCGGTGCCGCTCCGCCGACGTGGAGCGCGCGGGCGCCGTGGCCATCCGCCGCTGCAGGGGAGCCGCGCGCGTCCGCGGCGCGGCGGAGCTCCGCGTGGGCCGGTGCCGGGAGGCCGACGTCGGCGGGTGCGCCGACGTCGCCGTGGCCCGGTGCCGCGCCGCGCGCGCCGACTGGTGCGGCGCGCTCGCGCTCGGCAGGTGCGGGTCCGCCGACGTCAGCCGCTGCGGTGCCGTGCGCGTCGACCGCTGCCGCGACGCCACCGTGTCCGGGTGCGGCACCGTGGCCGTGCGCCGCGGCAGGGTGAGCGTGGTGGAGATGGGCCAGCAGGTGCCGCCGGATTTCCACGAGGACCAGGCGGTGGTGATGTATCAGCAGGGTCAAGCTGTCCTTGCTACGCCGGTGGCAGCAGTCGTGGCCAAGTGAAAAGGAGATGCGTACTGCCTGCGTCGTAGGGGCGATAATCGCATTCGTATCTATCTACGCTGAAAGGATGTGCAATACTATCGTTTATATATTGTGAAGGCGAATTCTGGTTTGATTAGTCTCGGTATTGTGTTCTGGTATATATTATGTTATTGTACCAGTAATTGCTGTAATGTTGTCCAAACTTTTCTACCCAAAGCATATATGGCGTGTTTCATCTTAAAACATTGTTCATATGCATGTAAAGTATAACGATATAAATAATGGAGTATTTTTGTGGACAAGTTGTTATATTCCCTGGTTGATACTCAACCCATCTTTTTTTAACTTTTCACATCAAGCTTTATTTACACTGAGTGTTGTATTCATCCAAACTCATGCCCATAGACATAAAATCCTCCCGCTAAAAAAACTCATGACTCATCACGGGTTTGATTTTGTACCAAAACTCATCGTACCCATACGGGTCATGGGTACCCATCGGATTAGCATGAATTCAATAGGATCTCATTTTTTACATGCACAACTGTCGGTGTTTCGTACCCGGGGGTATCACACCAACGAGTAATATGATCGCGTGCTTCTCTTCCTGGATGGTGATGCAAAGGGACACAAGGATTTATCCTGGTTCGGGCAAAGAAGGCCCTACGTCCAGCGGGGGGAGATGTTCTTGTATTATTTGCACCTAAGTGCTTGTACAGGGGAGAATACAAGCTCAGTGAGCGTGGACCGGGGTCCGGACTCGTGTTTGTGCGTGGACTCGTGTGTTCTGTTCGTCGTCCCGAATGAGGGCCCTAGCGTCCCCTTTTATAGAGTAAGGGGAGGCCAGGATTACAAAAAGTATTACAGGTGTCGGGGCGCATGGTGCCCCATACGGAGAAGGGTAGAAACCCTGTCTTGTCGGGGCCACTGGAGCCGTTGTGATCGTCGCTGTTGAGGCGTCCTTGAGTCGTGGCTTCCCTCCCGGGCGCGGACGTGGGGGCGCGACAAAGCGGGAGCCGTACAGCACCCATCCTGGATTGTACAGTACGCGGTGAGGTCCCTCCGGGTCTTGGGGTACCTGTCCTCCAAGAGTATGAAAGTGGTTAGGGCTCGAAGGGCGCGAAGCCGACCTCGAGGTGTTACAGTGTATGGCTCGAGGGGCGCGGAGCCGGCCTCGAGGTGTTTACAGTGCAGGGCTCGAGGGGCGCGAAGCCGACCTCGAGGTGTTACAGTGCATGGCTCGAGGGGCGCGGAGCCGGCCTCGAGGTGTTTACAGTGCAGGGCTCGAGGGGCGCGGAGCCGACCTCGAGGTGTTACAGTGCATGGTATGGTCGAATAGTGCTGCACTGGTGCCCTTTTGCCCATGCTTGTGGTGAAAACGTGACTTGACCTTTACACTGGGTCACTGTGGTACATGCCGTGCACTAGTGGACATGACCGGAGTAGGTGAAGGCATTAAATGGGTGGTATGGGTTGGTACAGCTGTCTGTGCAGCTCGAGGTGTGGGAGCGCGTTCGCCCGAGGCCTGGCTGGGAGGGCTCGGGCGAGACGGAGATACCGGTTCGCCCGAGGCCTGGCTGGGAGGGCTCGGGCGAGACGGAGACAGAGCGGTTCGCCCGAGGCCTGGCTGGGAGGGCTCGGGCGAGACGGAGATAGAGCGTTCGCGCTCGCCCGAGGCCTGGCTCAGCGGGCTCGGGCGAGGCGGAGAGAGAGCATTCGCCCGAGGCCTGGCTGGGAGGGCTCGGGCGAGTCGGAGTTTGGGCGTTTGGGTGTTTGCGTTGATTGGGGGTACCCCTTTTTTGTACCACCGACAGTAGCCCCCGAGCCCTTGTTCGAGTGCTTGCATTCGAGCAGGGGCTTCAGATTGGGATCTCGATGGATAGCTAACTGGTCTCGAGGATTTTGTCGATTCGATTCCGTGGGTGTCGTGCGAGCGACACCCGCGGGTGTAGCCCCCGAGGCCACGGGGGAGTGGTTAGAACTCCCTCGTGGGCTTTCCGAAGAATCCTCCGTCGTTTGGGAGCCTTCTGCCCAGTGGGTGCGCCTTTTTGGGCGGATATCGTCAGAGAGCGGAGATCGCGGCGCCGTGTGTTCCTGTCAACAGGCTCGAAATGCAGTTTGTTAATAAAATTTAAACGTTCGAAGCAACCTTTCCTTTGTCGTGGGGGACTCCGTCCGAGGCTTGGCTCGGAGGGCTCGGACGAGATGGAGAACAAGCGTTCGTCCTGGGCCTGGTCTCGAGGGCTCGGGTGATAAGGAGGTCGAGCGTTCCCCCGAGGCCTGAAAATCCCATGTTCAGACAAAGAAAGAGATTAGTCGTAACTGTCCGAGTTTTTAGACCCTCTTTCGTCGAGGGGTGCCAGGCTGAACCGACTGGCCGGCTCTTCGAGCTGTCCGGCATGCCGATTGCCCTGGCTTGTCGTCCCGCGAGTCCTTTCGATCGGATGCGAGGTGGGATGCCTCGTACTACCCCGAGTGGGCGAGTATCGAGGTTCCCGGTGAGCTAGTAACGGGGAATCCAAGTGAGAGCTCGTGCCCCGTTCGTTAGGGGTCGACTGTGGCCCGGAGGCGGTCTCATAAAGCATGGGTGCTCAGTCTGCAGGAGTGCCGGGTCCATTCGATAGGACCCGGTGGCTCGATGCCTCCCTCCGAGGGGATCTCACTGCATGTCGAGCTCCCCGCCTTGGATACACGTGGGGGGCCTCGAGGGCTTGGCCCTCGAGTGATGCCTCGAGTGGCGCCCCTTGGTGTCCCTGACTCGGGTGCTCAAAGCCGGCTGTCGAACCCTTTTCGAGGGCCAGCCTTCGCTGCTTCGAGACTTAGGGCCGGGGCCCGTTTTTACCTTTATGAAGAGGCCTCCGTCTTCTGGGAGTCCTTCTGCCCGTTGGGCGCGCCTTTTTAGGCGGAAACTGTCCGGGAGAGCGACGGGCGCGAAGCCGGAGCGTCGGTCGTGGCGGGCCCGGGTAGTGGAGCGAATGGAGAGGTAACGCGTGTGACCTGCACCCGGCTCGAGACGCGGTTAGGTAGGCGCATTGAATGCATTCTGTTACCTTTTTACGTCGTGGGAGATCCCGTCCCTTTGGATTTCTCCCTATAAATATCGAAAAGAGGGGAAAGAGAACCCTTTACTTTGCCTTTGCCTTCGCCGCCGCCGCTGCCTTAACGCGCCCTCTCCTTCGAGCTAGCCGCCGCCCGTCCGCTGCTTGGATCCGTGCCGCGCCACCGTCATGGCCGCCCAGACACAGATATCGCCGGCCGAGGACTGGAGCCCGTCGAAGGTGTCGCAGAGCGAGATGGACTCGCTGGTGGCCCAGGGGCTCTTGCGCCCCAATCCGGAGGAGGGGCCCGCATGGTGGGTTATCCCGCCGGCGGAGCACCGGGAGCCGCACCCGCCGGAGGGGTATGTGGTGAGCTTCACGCGCTACCACCGCATGGGGCTCGGCGTCCCTCCGAGCCGCTTCCTGCGAGGGTTGACCCACCATTTCGAGGTGGAGCTTCAACACTTCTCTCCCAACTCCATCTCGCACGCCGCCATATTCGCCGCGGTGTGCGAGGGGTACCTGAAGATGGAGCCGCACTGGGAGATGTTCGTCCATCTCTTCCGGGGCGAGCTCTTCATCAAGTCCCTGAAGCCCAGCGGGAGGCGGCTCGTGCGTATGGGCTCCCTTGCCATTACTGCGAGGGCGGGGACCTCGTCGGCCAATGTCCCCCGCGAGTATCTACGGTACAAGCTTTCCTCCAACCAGGCCGGGTGGGACGACCATTGGTTCTACCTTCGGAACGAAGGTGGCCTCCTCCCGCAGTACACCGGCCGGGTCCTCACTCAACGCCCGGAGAAGTGGACCTGGGGTGTTGCGGCGGACAGGCAACGCCACCTGGTCCCGTTGATGGAGATGATGAAGACGCTGGTGGATGAGAAGAAGCTGACCGTGCAAGCGGTCATTTGGGCGTTCCACCAGCGAAGAGTTCTTCCGCTGGCGGACCGCCCCCTTCTTATGCACGAGATGGGCCCGCAGGCTCAGCTCGAGGCGCTCAACCGTTCGAGGATGGCCGAAGAGAGGCTGTCCCGGAACGAGGGCGTCTCCCGGGTGTCGATTACGATCCAGGGGACGTTCACCCCTGAACTCTCCCACCTGGTTGCGATGGCGCCCGACGAGGGGTGTCTCGACCTGGTAAGCTTCCCTCGAGTCGAGCTATCTCGAACCTCCTCCCCCTTCTTCCTCCTTCGATCCGTTTGCATCTGTCTTGTGGTTTGTCTCCTCATGCTTCTCCTTTCTTCAGGGGGCATTTACTTGTCGCGCGTCGAGGCCCCCGATGAGGGAAGACGCCGCGGATGCTCAGGTGAGGCGCCTCTCTGCTCAAAAGGACAAGGAGAGCAAGGATGCAAAAAGAAGAAAGAGAAAGATAAGAACTTGCGTCGCTTAGCTCGGGAGCAGAGACTGGCGAGGGCCCGTCGCAACCGTCAGCCTGGGGACGGGTCCCCCGAGCTGAGCTCCTCGAGCTCGGAGGAGGAGAGTAGTGACGAGGAGGGGGACGACGACGAGGGGATGGATGCGCGCTTGATGCGCGCGGGGCTCTTCGATGGCAGGGCTGACCGCTCCTCTGTGCAGGAGGGTACACTGGAGGTCCCACCGACAAAAGGGGCACGCGGGACGCAGCCGCGGAAGGCGGCGCCGATCCCTGCCTCGTCGGGGGCCCGAGGTCCGTCGAGCTCCGCGCCGGACGTGCTCCCAATCGCAAGGAAGCCCCGGACCCGGAGTGCCTCCGCCACTGCGCCAGCGGAGGCCGCCCCCGCGTCAGCCCAGACGGGGGGTCTCGAGAGGGGGCGGGCCTCGAGAGGCGGCCGACAGGTCGAGAAGGGTTCGGGGCCCGACCCCCGCGAGCCGTCAAGGGCGCCGTCGAGCCCGCGGAGGAGTGGGCGCCAAGAAGGGGCGTCGAGCCCGCGCCATCATGAGCGTCGGGGAGGGAGCCCCCGAGCGTCTCGTGACCAGGGGCGCGAGCGTCCCCGGAGTTCATCGCCGCACCGCCACCGGGACGCGGAGGCAGACGCGGGAGGGCGCGACCACCAGCGCGGGCGCCGGAGCAGGTCCCGGAGCCCGCGTCGGAGCGAGCGCCATGACATCAGTACGAGGGTGGTGCGGTCGCCCTCCCGCGATGTGGGGCGGAAGGAGGGCTCTCCCTCGAGGTCGAGCCATGGGAGGCGTCGGGAGCCCTCCCCCCATCCCAGCCCTGCGGAGACGGCCCAGGCACAGGGCTCGAGCCATGGGGCGGGCTCGAAGCCCCCGAGTGGGTCCGGCGATTCCGGGAAGAAGCCCAGCCGCCGCTTTGGGTGAGTAGTATTCTTGGACCTCGTCGGTAGTGAGGCTTTACCTTTTTACTTTTTGATGACATATGCTATCTCTGTTTTCTCAGGGGGAAGCGCTCTTATCAGGAGGTGGACCTCACCTCGTCCAAGAGGGCCAAGTCCTCGGGCCCCGTCGAGGCACAGGCATCTCGAGGTATGGCTCCTTCCTCCGCTAGAGAAGCCGCTTGGCTGGAGAAGGCTCGAGCTGCCATGGCTCGAGGGGGCCGACTGGTCGTCGCGAATTTTGGTGAGGCCGTCGCCATCGACCACAGGGGTCGAGGCATCCTTCTTGATTCTGACATCGCTGTTATCTCATACTGCAGGGGCCTCCGCTCACGGCATCGAGCCAGCCTCCACCGCGTCGACTGAGGCGCTGCATTCTCCCCCTCCTCCTCCGGCGTCGGCGCCAACTGGGAGCGGCACTCTTCCCCCTACCACGATGTCTGTTTCGAGGGAAGTGCCCGGGGCGAGCACGGCCCCGCCGGTGTCCGGGGCTGAGGAGACCGCGCCCCTCGAGGCCCCGAGCAACGCGAGCCGGGCTGCGGAGGAGGGAAAGGGGGGAGGGGTGTCAGCGGAGAAGGAGCCGACGGTGGAGGACCTTCTGAATGAGCTGGAGCGGGGGCCGCCCCTCGCCGCGGGCTCGATGACGGTGGAAGCGTCATTCGAGCCTTCGCTCCCACGCGAGGCAGTGGCGCCGCCTCGGGAGGCGGCGGAGCAACAGGAGGCGCCAGCGGAGGGACGGAGGGAGTCGGGTCAGCTCGAGGCGGAGGAGGATCTGCCCGACATCGAGCTCGACCGGCCGATATGGCCGTTTCCCGTCCCACTGAGCCCGCCTCTCGCCGTGGTCCCCATCGAGCAGCCGGCCCAGCGGGGGGCCCCGCGTGAGGTGCGGTCCATCTTCCGGGAGGTGGCCGCGCTCATGGCGGAGGCGGAGCGGTCCTGCTCTGAGGAGGCGGACCGGTCCGCTCAGGTGTCCGCTGCCCTCAAGCGGGCCGAGGCGGAGCTTCGAGATCTCCGCGCGGAGCTGAGCCGGAACGCCCAGATGGCGAGCCGGCTTAACGAGGCGGAGGCGAAGGTCCGGGTGGCTCGAGGCGAGGTCGCCCGATCCAGGGAGGAGGCCGCCGCTGCTCTCGAAGCGTCGAGGAAGGAGGCCGCGGACGCCCGAAGCGAGGCCACCTCCGCCCGTGCTGAAGCCGAGGCGGCGAAGCAGGAGGCTGCTGACGCCCGTGGCGAGGCCGCCGCCGCCCGAACCGCAGCAGAGGCGGCGAGGAAAGAGGCTGAAGACGCCGTGAGTGGCGCCGACACCGCCCGAGCTGCCGAGGGGGCGGCGCGGCAGGAGGTGATCCGTAAGGATCTGGCCCTGGTGGAGGCGGGCCGGCTGATCGAGGACCTTAGGTCCGAGAAGCTCCTCACGCTGGCCGAGAAGCGCAGGCTGGAGCAGCGTGCTGAGGGCCTGACCAGCGACCTCGTGCGGATACATGGGTGTATGCCGAGTCTCTGGGTGATGAGTGATTGTCAACGGAGATGATGCGCATGTTCTTTGGCTTGTGTTGTGCAGGTGTCAAGCACGGAGACAGTGATCGATGGCGGGTGAAGGTCAAGTTGTGACGTGCCGTGCCGACGGACCGGGCGCGATGAAGGATGGGCGTGCCGTGCGGCGGACGTGCCATGCCGATGTATCGGACGGTGAAGGGCGGACGTGGACTTGGACTGATGGACTGGAGGCCGGAGGATCAGCTGTGGTGGCTGGCAGCCTGCGACAGCGACAAGCGGAGAAGTGCGATCATGTCGGTGGAAGGGGTGCACAGGCGGTGCATCCCCTCTACGACGCCGGTTTGTTGGTAGAGCCCGGGAAAAACCAACGGTGGACGGTTTCCAGGTTTGGGCCTCAAAACCTGGGTGCTGGGTTTCCAGGTTGAGCCACAAAACCTGGGCGTGACGGTTTCCAGGTTGAGCCTCAAAACCTGGGCGTGGGCCGGTTTCCGAGTTTGGGCCTCAAAACTCGGGCGCTGAGGGTTTCCGAGTTTGGGCCACAAAACTCGGGCTGGAGGCTGGTTTCCCGGTTTGGGCCTCAAAACCGGGGGCTGATGGAAAAGGCTGGTTTCCCGGTTTGGGCCGCAAAACCGGGGGTGCAGAGTGGTGGCGGCACGTGGCGGCGATCTGAAGGTTGCGTGGAGGCGACGCGGAAGACCGTGCGGGCGTGGCCGTCGGATCTACCTACCACCAGCGGGTGGACTAGAATAGCCTTAGGGTTAGGCTGGTCCGCTCTGTAATTAGAGTAGAGAGGGGTAGAGTAGGAAATAGACTTAGGCTAGGTTAGTATAAGTAGTCCAGGGGAGACACCCTCCTCCCTATCTCAATCTTGATCGCAGTTAGAGCTTTCATTTGCTAGGGTTTCCACTCTCCCATCCCCTGCTTTAGCTAGTTGAGATCCGCAGAGAGACTCCACTCTGTGTACTGTTGATTTGAGGAAGTGAGGCCGTATCCTCACCTTGGAGCACTGATCGATGGCTTGATTTGCGTCCTTGATTCGAGTTCGTGGCTGCGATTCGCGTTTTCCTTGTGTTCTTCGCGGAATCCTTTTTCTCCACGATTTTCCCGTCGTTTGATCTCTTTGCTCGGTTCATCTTTTGCAATTTCGTTTGAACCAAGTTGTTCTAGATCGTGAGGCACTTCTTTCCACCGAAGGAATCATCCTCTAACCTCACGGTCTAGGAGATCGATCGATTTTTCGTTTCGGGTCACTTTTCTTTCCTTCCCCCGAAATTCTTCGATTCACCGATTTGGAGTTAGGTTCGAGCCATGATCTCTTAGAGATAGCTCACTAACCTCCTTGTGACTTCACTCACCAAGTTTGATCCCTAGAGGATTTGTTTTGGGTGAGTTTGAGTCGGATCGGTCGAAGAACAGTGGGGCTGCGGGGTGACCGGACGCTCGTGATTCATCGATCGGACGCTCACAGTGAGTCCGGTCGTTGAAGGTTTGCTACGCGTAGGTTTTTCGCCACGACCGGACGCTCCTTGACCGGACGCACTGTTAAGTGACCGGACGCTCCAGGATAGTGAGTCCGGTCACAAACAGAGAGCTCCGAAAACCGTTTTCGCTCGACCGGACGCGTCCGATGCCCAGTGACCGGACCCTCTGGTGAGTCCGATCGTTTTTCGGTGTTTCGTTTTGCTCGACCGGACGCTGGTTTTTGGAACTGATCGGACGCGCTGCTCGCACTGTTCCCGTGTTTTTGTCTCATCTGACCGGACGCTCAGTAAACGACCGGACGCTTGAGCTCCGTGCGTCCGGTCGCGAACAGAGAGCTCCCAGAGCTGTTTTCTGACGACCGGACGCGTCCGGTCCCTGCTGACCGGACGCAGGCCAGAGTCCGGTCGCTGCAGTTTCGCGCCAATTCGTTCGCGGTTCGTTCGTTCGTCGACGGATTCGAGTTCCGTCTTTTGCGTTGGGCTTCTAGGGTTGTCTAGTGTCCCGCTGTGCTTCTAGGAAGCATCCACCCTACATCTAGGGTCGTGGACATTAGCAAGCTCTAGGTTTGCTCTTGGGGTTGATTTTGGGACAGTGGCATCTAGTTTCCGTAAGGAAATTTTGAAGCTCCCATTCACCCCCCCTCTGGTCGCTTTCGGGTAGCTTCTCGGTCCTTCAATTGGTATCGGAGCGGGTTAAGGATCTTCCACCTTAGCCGGTTCCAGATCCACCGAAGGCGACATGGATCGCGGCGTAGGCAAACCGCCGTTTTTCGATGGGACGAACTATGCGTATTGGAAGATACGTATGTCGGCCTATTTGCAGAGCTTGGGCGCTTCGATCTGGGATATTTGCAACTCCCCTGATTACGTGGTCTTGGCTGCTCGTGTGACTCAACAGCAGGTCGATGAGCACGATGCCAATAGCCGAGCCCGTAATGCTCTTTTCTCTTGTTTGAGCATGGGTGAGTTTGATCGCGTTTCTCACCTCGCTACGGCTCGGGAGATCTGGGATACTCTCATGCGTTTTCATGAGGGCACCTCTCAAGTCAAAACCCGACTCTACGAGTCGTTCAAGCGAGAGTATGAGAACTTTAGACATCAACCTGGCGAGAGCATAGAAAGTTTATTCGCTCGCTTTCAGGTGATTGTCAACAGGATGAGGGCTAACAGAGAGCAGTTGCCATTTGACGATCATGAGCGTGCTTTGAAGCTTTTGCACACTCTTGACCGTTCGGTGTGGGACTCCAAGGTTCAGGCAATCATCGAATCGCCGAACTATGAGACCCTCACCTGCGACGAGCTCTTCAGTAAGCTCAAGTCCAGTGAGATTGATGCTATGGCGAGGGCTTCTTTTGAAAATCCTTCTCGCCCGTCCATGACCTTGGTTTCCGGCTCTTCCTCTAACCCCTCAGCTGGTTTTGCGCTTTCTTCTCTCTTTTCTGTGACAGAGGACCAGCTGGAGTCTTTGGGAGATGACGAGTTGGCTTTGCTCGCCAACCGGTTCTCGCGGTTCCACAACAACCGCATGAACCGCCGTCGAGGAGGAGGACGCACGGGATGCTACGAGTGCGGCGACCCCGACCACTTCATCGCCAACTGCCCCAAGAAGAACAAGCACTTGGGCAAGGGCGAACATGGGCGCAAGCGCGACTCCAAGTACAAGGAGAAGCACGTCCCCCCAAGGCACAAGAAACGGGGCGGCTTCGACAAAGAGTACATCAAGAAGAAGTACTTGGAGAAGCAGCAAGCTGAGCAGCGCGCGTTCTTCGCCACGCTCAGCGACGTCGACGGCTCGGATGACGACTCCGCCAGCTCGAGCGATGACTAGTCCGAGAAGAAGAAGAGGATCGAGGACAAGCTGAACGGCCTCTGCTTCTTCGCCGACGACGACGGCTTCTGCACCATGGCGCTCGGAGATGAGGTCGACGGCGAGCCGGAGCGTACCCCTCGGAACGACGACGACGACGACACCTCCCAGGTATCTCTCACCTATGACGAGCTTTCCTCCGAGGTTGAGAAGTTGACTGCTGCCCTCCTTAGCCAAGATAAGTTGCTTAGGCGTGCCGCTAGAGAGCGCAAGGAGTTTAGGCAGAAGTGGGAGGACACGGTGAAGGAGCTTGAGTTCGCTCGGTCCACCGTGGTAGTGTCGGAGGAGACGGAGTGCGAGTCGTGCACCGCGCACATGACTGACCTTCTCACTCTGAGAGGTAAGTATGCTGCGTTGGTTGGAGAGGTGGATGAGCTCCGTGCTAGGCCGCAGCTGTTGGGTGCGTGCAAGACTTGTCCTATCTTGCAATCTGAGTTGGCAGAGAAGAATGCCAAGCTTGAGTCTTTAGAGAAGGCCAGCTCAGATAGCACTTGTGTCTCGAGGTGTGCTTTGTGTGAGGGGCTGGAGATGGAGATTGCCAATGTGAAGCATGGCAAGATGCAAACCGAGGAAGAAAACACATACCTTCGGTCCATCTTGTCATGGGTCTCCAGTAGTGAGCCGCAGCTCGGGATGATGATCTCCCAATTCAAGCGAGCTGTTGGTATCCCTGGTGTAGGTTTTGCTCAGAGTGTTGATCTCTCAGCTTTTGGGAAGATTGGAGAGTCTAGTGGTCTGAACCCATGTGAGAAGCCCAATTCCACCACTACTCCCAAACTTGCCAAGCTTCCACTCAAAGAGCCAGCCAAGCCTATCACCAAAGATGGTGTGGTTGAGGAACCCTCTAGAGCTCCTCCCAAGAACCCAGTTTGGGCACCCAAGCCAAACCACCTCAGAAACAAGCTTGATGCTATGCCACCCTTTCGTGAGGAGTTGCCACAGAAGGGCAAAGGCAAAGTGAGCCACACCCACAGCCCTGGTCACCAACAACCCCCTGTGCGTGCGGTGAGGTACCAGTGTGATTTTTGTGGGAGGGATGGTCACTTGAGCGAGTTCTGCTTTAGGCGCAAGAGAGAGGCGCGCAGGGCTCGGGAGATGGAGAACCCGGACATGTATCATCCAGCTCATGGTGGACATGTACCGAAGGCCCAGGGGAGAGCTGCTAGGTCCGGACGTCAGGGTCCCAGGCCTAGGCAGGAGATGAGAGCCCCGAGGAGGGAGACTAGGCCTAGAGGTCCAGCACCTCAGTTTGTTAGGCCTAGGCAGGAGAGAGCTCCGAGGAGAGACGCTAGAGTTGAGTCCCAGGCTCCTAGGCGTAGACCTCGTAGAGAGCGTGCCCGACGGGGTCCTGCTTTTGCAGGTAACGGACCCCGTGGCGGAGGCTTAGTTGAGCGCTTTCCCCCACCGCAGTTTGAGTACCGCGGTGAGCGCTTCTTCCCCAGCGGACCACGTTTTCCTCAGCGTGGTGATCGCTTCCCTCGTAGACATGCTAGGAATGGTTTTTTCACTAACCCTTCTTTTGAGCAGCCGGCCCAACACTGGTTTTCCCCTTATTTCACTAACCCCAGTGTTGGACCGTATGCTCACCCTATGTCTTTCTATTGATGTAGGTAAGACGGTTGGAGGACGTTTGGTTGGTGGATTCCGGTTGTTCGAGGCACATGACCGGAAACACCAAGTGGTTCTCCAGCCTTAGCCCGGTCGCCGGAAAGGAGTACATAACCTTCGGCGACAATAGTAAAGGTAAGGTATTGTCTCGTGGGACCGTGCGGGTTAATGAGCACTTTGTGTTGCGCGATGTTGCTCTTGTTTCTAACCTGCATTTTAACTTGCTTTCTGTTTCGCAACTTTTTGATGATGACTATGAGATTCGTTTCAAACCGAACCTTAGTCGCATCTTAGATCCTCAGGGCGATCTTGTATGTCTGATTTCGCCCTTTGGGAAAGTCTTTTGCGCGAATTTTTCGGAGTCGTTTGGTTCTTCTCGTTGTCTTTTGGCTAGTCCTTCTTCTTCCGATCTTTGGAAGTGGCATAGGAGGCTCGGTCACTTAAGCTTCGACTTGCTTGCAAGACTTAGCTCACTTGGCCTAATCCGAGGATTGCCCAAGCTTTCGATGGAGAAGGATCTAGTTTGCCATTCTTGCAGACATGGGAAGATGGTTGCTGCTCCCCACCATCCGGTGACTAAGGTCATGACCTCGCACCCCGGAGAGCTTTTACACATGGACCTTGTTGGTCCGGCTCGGGTGAGCTCGGTTGGTGGCAAGTGGTATGTTTTGGTTGTTGTTGACGACTTTTCGAGATATTCGTGGGTCTTCTTTTTAGCTGAGAAGACCGAGACTTTCTCCTTCGCTCGCAATCTGATTTTGCGTCTTCAGAACGAGTTCCCTTTGAACTCGATGCGAGCGATTAGAAGTGATAATGGTTCCGAGTTTAAGAATTCGGATTTTGAGGTGTTTTGTAACCGCCTTGGTTTGGAGCATCAGTTTTCTTCCCCCTACACATCGCCCCAAAATGGTGTTGTAGAGAGGAAGAATCGGACCCTTGTTGAGATGGCCAGGACGATGCTTGATGAGCATAGGACTCCTAGGCGCTTTTGGGCCGAAGCTATGAACACTGCATGCTACA
This sequence comes from Coix lacryma-jobi var. lacryma-jobi, assembly GCA_009763385.1. Classification (NCBI taxonomy): domain Eukaryota; kingdom Viridiplantae; phylum Streptophyta; class Magnoliopsida; order Poales; family Poaceae; genus Coix; species Coix lacryma-jobi. The sequence goes on along the minus strand of CM019823.1, from coordinate 146,915,647 downwards.
TTTCGAATCGCATTTTTTTGAGAGCGTTTTTGAAGAAGACCTCTTATGAGTTGCGTTTTGGTCGCCAGCCCAAGGTGAGTTATTTTAGAGTCTTTGGTTGCCACTGTTTTATATTGAAAAAAGGCAACCTGGACAAGTTTGAGTCTCGTTCTTCTGACGGTGTGTTTTTGGGTTATGGCACTCACACTCGAGCTTATCGCGTACTTAACCTTGACACTAACCGAGTCGTGGAGACATCAGATGTCACCTTCGACGAGACTCTTGTTTCTCCTTCTTCTCGTTTTGAGCGTGCAGGTGATAGTGAGGTTGGAGAGCCTCTTTTTGATGACGAGGACGAGGGTGCTGAAGGTATAGATGATCCAGCACCCCCTCCACCTGCCGTGCCGCAAAGAGCGGCCTCGACGACGACTCACGGCCCCGACACTTCTTCTTCCTGGGGGCCGTGGGATCCACCTCGCGCGGTACCTTTTGTACCCGGGGTGGAACCAGCTGCTGTTGAGGGGGAGGTCACTTCTTCCCGGGAGGCGCCACGACACATCCAGCGCCAGCACCCTCCTCAGCAGATGATCGGCGACATCGACGAGCGAGTTACTCGCTCCAGGTCACAGCACATCTCGCACTTTGCTCATTCTGCTTTTGTTGCGTCTTTTGAGCCCCGAGATGTTGGACACGCATTGACGGATCCGGATTGGGTCAATGCCATGCATGAGGAGCTAGAGAACTTTGAGCGAAATCGGGTTTGGGTTCTAGTGCCACCACCTCCTGACTGTAAACCTATTGGGACAAAATGGGTATTTAAAAACAAGCAAGGAGAGGAGGGCCACATTGTGAGAAACAAGGCCCGGCTTGTAGCGAAGGGTTATAGTCAGAAGGAGGGGATAGATTATGAGGAGACCTTCGCTCCTGTAGCTCGTTTGGAGGCTATTAGGATACTCTTGGCTTATGCTGCATCCATGGGTTTCAAACTTTTTCAAATGGATGTCAAGAGTGCCTTCTTAAACGGCTACATTGAGGAGGAGGTCTATGTCCAGCAACCCCCCGGTTTTGAAAATCCCAAGTTTCCAAACCATGTCTTTAAACTCCACAAAGCTTTGTATGGTTTGAAACAAGCCCCTAGAGCCTGGTATGAGAGATTAAAAACCTTTTTGCTAGCTAAGGGTTTTAAAATGGGATGTGTTGATAAAACGCTCTTTCTCCTCAAGCAAGGCAAAGATACTCTCTTGGTCCAAATTTACGTGGATGATATCATTTTCGGTGGTTCTTCTCACGCTTTGGTTGCCAAGTTTGCAGATACTATGAGCAGGGAGTTCGAGATGAGCATGATGGGCGAGCTGACCTTCTTTCTCGGGTTGCAAATTAAGCAATCCCGAGAGGGGACGTTTGTGCACCAGGGCAAGTACACGAGGGACTTGCTGAAGCGGTTTGACATGGGTGAGGCCAAGCCTCTTCCGACGCCCATGTCGACGACGACTGCCCTGGATGCCGACACGGATGGAGAAGCAGTGGACCAGAAGGAGTACCGCAGCATGATTGGATCACTGCTCTACCTGACGGCGACACGGCCGGACATTCAGTTCGCCGTGTGCTTGTGCGCGCGCTTTCAGGCTTCGCCACGCACTTCTCACCGTCAGGCGGTGAAGCGCATATTCAGGTACCTTCGTTTCACGCCTGAGTTCGGGATTTGGTATTCTGCTTCCTCCACTCTCTCGCTTTGCGGTTATTCCGATGCCGATTTTGCTGGTTGTCGCATTGAGCGCAAGTCCACTTCTGGGACTTGCCAGTTTATTGGGTCTTCTCTTGTGTCGTGGTCTTCTCGCAAGCAGTCTAGTGTCGCTCAGTCTACCACGGAAGCTGAATATGTTGTTGCGGCTAGCTGCTGTTCCCAGTTACTCTGGATGATGGCCACTTTGCGTGATTTTGGTTTGAGCTTTACTCGAGTTCCTTTGCTTTGTGACAGCACGAGTGCCATTAGTGTTGCTAAGAACCCCGTGCTTCACTCGAAAACCAAACACATTGATGTGCGCTTTCATTTCTTGCGAGACCACCAGGAGAAGGGTGATATCGACCTTCGTCATGTCGATACTCATCACCAATTGGCTGATATTTTCACCAAGCCTTTAGACGAATCAACCTTTAATCGGTTGAGGGGTGAGCTTGGTGTGTGTTTCCCCTTTTAGATGGGGGAAGCATTTTGAGATGTACAGACTGACTCTTTTATTTTGAGGCTCTTTTCTTTTGAGTTTCTTGAGTCTTTCCAATTGGTATCTTCTTTCTTTCAGTTTTGTGTCGGGCATACGCATTTACATTCTGAGCTTCATGTCTATAATCACTAGAATGTAATTATGCTCTTGTTAGTATTGCTCCGATGCTTATGATGATGCTTGTAGCTTATGCTCTTTCTGATCACTGTTACATGTTATGAGCGAGCAATTTTTTTTGGAATGGTGAATTATGCCTAATGTACATAAATCTGAAAATGTTCACCATTGAGATATGCAACTAGCATGTGTAGGGTGTGTTGAGTCCATTCCTGCTTTTCATATATGCTAGGTTGCTATGTCTCTAGTTCTGAGTCATTCACTTGCTTGGTTGTTCATAACTTGCTTAAAATCTGAACCAAGTATTGTTGAATTGAAAAGATCGAGATGGGATTGCTTGTCAACACCTCATGGTATTGAGACTGTTTCTCATTGCACTTTGAGTTAAACTTGAGCCATGTAGTGTATGACCGAAACCGTTGCTTTAAGCTTCTGATTGCTTCGGCATAGGCTTCGCACGGTTGAAAAGTTAGGCAAAGACAAGCTTTCAACCTCTCGCAATCACATGCCAAAAATGAACTTGTGAATTCTTTTACCGCTGCGACTCCGATATGAATTTGAAATCACAAGTATATGCTTCATTCCTATGCATGATGATTGAACTTTGCTAGGGGTAGTTCACCTTGTATATGCTTAGCACTTGTTTGGATTCCTTCTATACATGTCTAGTGCTATTTTGATGGTGACTATCTTTTTGGCTTAAAACTGCTCACATGCTCATATGCTTCATATTTCGTATAAGTGATCAGTTTGAGCCTTTGCTATTTGAGTGCTTAATTGAGATGATGGAGCTATACTGATTAGAGCATCTTTGCACTCTTTTGACTATACACTTGAAGCTCCTAACTTGCATTTTGATTACATATGCATTTTGGAAGGAGATCTTGTGTTCAGGGGGAGTTTATGTGAAGAGAGTTGCTTCTCCGATACCTTTTGGCCTTGATAAGTGCATTTTCAACTAGGGGGAGAATTTTATGCAAATCATTTGACCTAGTTACTTGCATTTGTCGAGGGGGAGTTTGCTAGTTGTGTTGAGCCGTTGCCTCTGTCTTGAGGGACTAGCAAACGTTCCTAGCTTTTCATGAGCTTTTTCATTTAGCTTTCAATTGGTATCGTCTGGTGTGCTTTCCCATTTGGTTTGGGTTGATTTCCAATTGGTTTGGAGTGATTTTCTTGCTAGTTGTGTTGAGCCTCTGTGCCTCTATCTTGAGGGACTAGCATTTTGCGTCTGTTGTCCTCCGATCTTCAATTGGTATCTGCTAGCGGTGTTGAGCCTGTTCTACCTCTTCTTGAGGGCTAGCTTTGCTTTGCTTGGTTGCGTCGAGCCGTTGCCCATGTCTTTGGGGACCAAGTTTTCGCTTCATCCACTTGACCTTCTTCGGCTTTTGTTAGGCTTTTGGGTCATTTGGTTGGGTTTTTCTCTTCCCACTCCTTCCTACCTCCTTCTTCTTATTCATGATTTGTTGTGGAGTTGACAATGCACTCATCAAGGGGGAGATTGCGGATACATGGGTGTATGCCGAGTCTCTGGGTGATGAGTGATTGTCAACGGAGATGATGCGCATGTTCTTTGGCTTGTGTTGTGCAGGTGTCAAGCACGGAGACAGTGATCGATGGCGGGTGAAGGTCAAGTTGTGACGTGCCGTGCCGACGGACCGGGCGTGATGAAGGATGGGCGTGCCGTGCGGCGGACGTGCCATGCCGATGTATCGGACGGTGAAGGGCGGACGTGGACTTGGACTGATGGACTGGAGGCCGGAGGATCAGCTGTGGTGGCTGGCAGCCTGCGACAGCGACAAGCGGAGAAGTGCGATCATGTCGGTGGAAGGGGTGCACAGGCGGTGCATCCCCTCTACGACGCCGGTTTGTTGGTAGAGCCCGGGAAAAACCAACGGTGGACGGTTTCCAGGTTTGGGCCTCAAAACCTGGGTGCTGGGTTTCCAGGTTGAGCCACAAAACCTGGGCGTGACGGTTTCCAGGTTGAGCCTCAAAACCTGGGCGTGGGCCGGTTTCCGAGTTTGGGCCTCAAAACTCGGGCGCTGAGGGTTTCCGAGTTTGGGCCACAAAACTCGGGCTGGAGGCTGGTTTCCCGATTTGGGCCTCAAAACCGGGGGCTGATGGAAAAGGCTGGTTTCCCGGTTTGGGCCGCAAAACCGGGGGTGCAGAGTGGTGGCGGCACGTGGCGGCGATCTGAAGGTTGCGTGGAGGCGACGCGGAAGACCGTGCGGGCGTGGCCGTCGGATCTACCTACCACCAGCGGGTGGACTAGAATAGCCTTAGGGTTAGGCTGGTCCGCTCTGTAATTAGAGTAGAGAGGGGTAGAGTAGGAAATAGACTTAGGCTAGGTTAGTATAAGTAGTCCAGGGGAGACACCCTCCTCCCTATCTCAATCTTGATCGCAGTTAGAGCTTTCATTTGCTAGGGTTTCCACTCTCCCATCCCCTGCTTTAGCTAGTTGAGATCCGCAGAGAGACTCCACTCTGTGTACTGTTGATTCGAGGAAGTGAGGCCGTATCCTCACCTTGGAGCACTGATCGATGGCTTGATTTGCGTCCTTGATTCGAGTTCGTGGCTGCGATTCGCGTTTTCCTTGTGTTCTTCGCGGAATCCTTTTGCTCCACGATTTTCCCGTCGCTTGATCTCTTTGCTCGGTTCATCTTTTGCAATTTCGTTTGAACCAAGTTGTTCTAGATCGTGAGGCACTTCTTTCCACCGAAGGAATCATCCTCTAACCTCACGGTCTAGGAGATCGATCGATTTTTCGTTTCGGGTCACTTTTCTTTCCTTCCCCCGAAATTCTTCGATTCACCGATTTGGAGTTAGGTTCGAGCCATGATCTCTTAGAGATAGCTCACTAACCTCCTTGTGACTTCACTCACCAAGTTTGATCCCTAGAGGATTTGTTTTGGGTGAGTTTGAGTCGGATCGGTCGAAGAACAGTGGGGCTGCGGGGTGACCGGACGCTCGAGATTCATCGACCGGACGCTCACAGTGAGTCCGGTCGTTGAAGGTTTGCTACGCGTAGGTTTTTCGCCACGACCGGACGCTCCTTGACCGGACGCACTGTTAAGTGACCGGACGCTCCAGGATAGTGAGTCCGGTCACAAACAGAGAGCTCCGAAAACCGTTTTCGCTCGACCGGACGCGTCCGATGCCCAGTGACCGGACCCTCTGGTGAGTCCGATCGTTTTTCGGTGTTTCGTTTTGCTCGACCGGACGCTGGTTTTTGGAACTGATCGGACGCGCTGCTCGCACTGTTCCCGTGTTTTTGTCTCATCTGACCGGACGCTCAGTAAACGACCGGACGCTTGAGCTCCGTGCGTCCGGTCGCGAACAGAGAGCTCCCAGAGCTGTTTTCTGACGACCGGACGCGTCCGGTCCCTGCTGACCGGACGCAGGCCAGAGTCCGGTCGCTGCAGTTTCGCGCCAATTCGTTCGCGGTTCGTTCGTTCGTCGACGGATTCGAGTTCCGTCTTTTGCGTTGGGCTTCTAGGGTTGTCTAGTGTCCCGCTGTGCTTCTAGGAAGCATCCACCCTACATCTAGGGTCGTGGACATTAGCATGCTCTAGGTTTGCTCTTGGGGTTGATTTTGGGACAGTGGCATCTAGTTTCCGTAAGGAAATTTTGAAGCTCCCATTCACCCCCCCTCTGGTCGCTTTCGGGTAGCTTCTCGGTCCTTCACCTCGCCGTACTGGGGCAACACTGCGACGGTGAGGCTTATACCTTGTTTTTGTTTGGGTTTCGAAGTTTTTTGTTATGCCGTCGTCTCACTCTTCCTTGTTTATTGCGCAGGGGTCGAGAAGACGGTCGAGGAGCTCCGTGAGACGAACCAGGCTCTCTTGGACCAACTCCAAGACGAGACGATGGTGGCGGAGCGGGCTCGCACCTCCCTCGACCGGCTCGTCCCTATGTGGGGTGCTCCTGCGGTAGCTGCGGCAGAAGGCGCGATGGCTCGAGGCGACGCCTTGGTCGACGCCTTATGCTTCTTCGACGCAGCCGTTCGGGACCGCGTCCGGCAAGCTCTCCATCACGGTGTCAAGCAGACACTCGCGGTTGTTCGTTCCGGTTTCCGCTTCCCGGTCCATGTTGTCGCGAATGGCTTCATCGAGATCGAGGGGAAGGATGAGGAATGGAACAACCGCCGAGTTGACAAAATTTTGGAGAAGATGGAGAGGCCGGGGGCGTCGCTTGCGAAGATCTTCGAGGAGGACGTGATGCCTCCTGACGCCAGCAGCGGCGTCGGGAGCCCTCCTCCCTCGAGCTCGGGCGTCGAGGTCGGGCCTGCCCCCGCGGACCTTGGAGAGGAGTACCGCACCGACGAGGATTGAGGCCTGCGTGCCAAATTTGGGCGTCGAGGCCCTTGTAAGAATTTTGTGAGATAAATGAGGATAGGTCGAGATCCGAATGTATACGTGATTTGTTTATGGAAAGAGTTGTTTTCTTTTCAAATGTGTTTGACCACTTCTCTTTGTCGCAAGCTCGAGTTTTTGCTAACTTAGTCTGTGCTCCTTCGATACGTCGCGAGCCCCTCGAGGGGAGGCGTAGGTAAGTTACCGTAGCCCGGGGGCGTAGGTGGCCGTCTATGTCGACGCCTCCCGACCCTTGGTGGCTCGAGGTATTTTAGGATTTAGACGTTGCTAGTTCACTCGAGGCACGGGTCGAGACAAGGGTCAAAACTTTTGAAAAGAAAAACGCTCATTTTTTCCGGAGTCTGGGGGAGGGGTCCCCCGTCAGCCCCCGAGGGAGGCTTGACCCTGAGCAGAGCAGGGTCGAGGCTACCTTAAGATGTGAAGCAATATAAACGATAATGTACGAGTTTGTTCATTCATTTTGACATGTTTGTACAAAATACGAGAATTGTACGAAGCCTCGAGGCTTTTCGGAATAAGAATGACGTAGCTGTTTGATGTTCCGAATTGGAGTCGAGCTTGGGGCGGTCAGCTGGTGACGCTCTTTGAGGATGACGTGTTGCCTCCGGACATGGGCAGTGGCGTGGAAGGTCCCGACCAACGAGGACTGAGGCCGTTGCAGAGCTCGCTGGTAATCGAGGGGTGGCGCTGAGGTCGAGCCCGGTGTCCGGCTCGAGGGGCACCGTCGAAGGTCGAGCCTCCGAGTCCGACTCGTGGAGGGGCGTCGAAGGTCGATCCTCCGAGTCCGGCTCGAGGCGGGGCGTCGAAGGTCGTCGAGCCCCCGAGTTCGGCTCGAAGCGGGGCGTCGAAGGGACGTCGAGCCCCCGAGCCCCCGAGACTGGCTCGAAGCGGGGCGGCGTCGTGCGTGGGTGCCAACTTAGCCAGCTCGTCTGCGGCGGGCGCCCACGCGCACGCCTTTGTCGTCGTCGTCCTCGTCGTTGTTGACGGTCCTTAAGTATCAATTATATCTATCAAATAAATAGAGAAAAGGATCTAAATGAAACCAACACCCAGACTTAGGGTTTTATCTGACAGAATTCCACGAGTTTTGCTGTTTATCTATTTCTGCAGGGGGTTATCAGGAAATATGAAGGAAAGGCCCACATGTCGGGTTAATGACGGATAATTAACGTAACCCCCAATTTTCCTTAATGTGGAAGAGTCCAGAAGCCATGGGAACGAGCGGGAGGCCGAACGGGCCCGGGACCAGGGCGCCCGCCCTAGTCCCTTGGGCGCCCGCCCTGCCCCCTCAGCCAATCAGGCTCCGCCTCGAGGATTATGCTCCACCGACCTAAAGGATTAAGGAAAACCGTCCGTTCAATGTCGGTTTGATCCAACGGCCCAGATTCACCCGAAAAGACTATATAAGCAAGGCCCTGGACCCTGGAGCAGGCACCTCTGTCTCATTATTCAGTTCCTAATTCAGTCATCAGGAGGAGAGAGTCTCTGATCAAGCCCTAGAGCCACCACATCAACTAGATCTCTAGTTTTAGCATAGCTACATAGGATTAGAACTAGAAGGAGTCAATCTTCGATTGGTTCCCGGATCTGTCAAGAGGATTCTTGGTAATTCCTCTCTTGTTCTTCAATTATTCATCATTGTTCTTCAATATTATGAATACTACTTTGTTCTATTTCAATATATTGAATATGACTTTGCTCTACTTGATTATATTAGCAATTATATTGTTCTTAGTTTATCGTAGTTATATGCTTGGCATAGTTAGATTGGAATTATATACATGCCTAGGATCGTATAGCGTTTATCCATGTGCGCAGTGGGTGAATGATAAATATTGTGTAGACGTGGTGTCTATACCGTCTTTATCTGCGATTGCACCCTATATGCCGGATCGGTGGGTAGTTCGCGATAGTGACAGCTTCGTTGATTCTTATATAGTCCCCCTCTCGTGTATAGGGCAGGCAGAGCAACATTATTACAGGGGAGTGATTGCTATGTTCTTCATCTTCCTTGCTAATATTCACTATGCATGGGTGTAGTCTTTTCTCGCTATGATTGCCAAGTATAATTGCACTAACTATGATAATGCTAGACTTTATAGTTAATAATTACTTAGGGAATATCTTTGTAGTTCATCCTAATTCCATGCTAATGACTTGCTAGAATATCTGTTGAGGTGCTTATCATTATTATATGTGGCTAGTTATGCTGATCAGATTAATTATCCTTGTCACTATTCATATTTATCTATATTCTATGTGACATTTATCCCTGTATGATGAGATAGATAGATGCTCTATATTATACATGCAATGATAGATACTCAGTTCTATATTCTCATTCCACGATCAACTACGATGCTTAGAATCCCTTCCCAGTGGTAAAAATATAAATAACGATACCTGGAATACTTCCCGGTTAAAATGCTGCATCGGTATTAATCTGTGCGCTTGCAGATTCCCTTTATTTATTTATCTTGATGAGCAATTGCATATTTCAATACCGCGTCTCTCATGTCATGCTGGGGATGACAACTTGGCTTAAGTGGCATGAGGGATAGGTTTGGCATTTTTGGCGCCGTTATCAGAATTAGAGAATTAAGTCTACTTTTGGTAATGACGTTAAGAATGCCCAACAAGCATTTTTGGCGCCGTTGCCGGGGAAGGTTGATTTCTAAGTTGGAATGAATAAAGAACTTTGAGACATCATTCGCATCACTAATATATTCGAGCTTATCAATTCTCTCGTACAGTTTTACCCCTGCATTTTCCATTTTTTATTTTATTTCAGGGTGATGTATGAATAGAAGACATCTTCCAGACAACTTTGTTGACGACCCCGAAGCCTTATTCAGAAGAACAAGAGCCAAGCTCAAATCGTCAACACTTCAGCGCAAAACTTCATCCAAATCAGAAGACCGCCGAAGTTTCGTCCGGAACTTGTCAGCTGAATTCGAAGCTATGGCGAACAAGTCGATCCGCGAGTTCTCAGCTCCCACTACGGACAACATCCGCACTGGACCTGCTGTGGAGATCGACCGCAACTTCGAGCTCAAGCCTGGGCTCATCAACATGGTGCAAGCTAACCAGTTCTGTGGGAAGCCACACGAGGATGCTAGTGCTCATCTTCAACACTTCCTGGAGATCTGCAGCACTTTCACCATGGCTGATGTTCCTAGAGACGCCATACTACTTCGCCTTTTCCCATTCTCACTGTTGGGGAGAGCGAAGCAGTGGTTCTACGCTACAAAGGAGAAGAATACTACGTGGGCACTCTGCTCCACGAACTTTCTAGCCAAGTTCTTTCCCATGGGCAAGACAAATGCTCTCCGTGGGAAGATTACAAGCTTTCAGCAACAGCACGATGAATCCGTTCCAGAAGCATGGGAGCGCTTTCAAGACTACATCCTAGAATGTCCCCATCATGGAATGGAGAGCTGGTTGCTGATGCAGACATTCTATCATGGGCTCGTCAATAGTGCCCGTGAGACCATGGATGCTGCAGCTGGAGGAGCATTCCTATCACTCACCATACCACAAGCCACAGCTCTTGTGGAGAAGATGGCGTCCAACCAAGGTTGGAATGAAGAGAGAACTCAGACCCGCAAGAGAGGTGGAGGTATGCATCAGCTCAAGGAGGTAGACATGCTGTCTGCCAAGCTAGACCTACTCATGAAGAAGCTCGATGACCGAGCTGGAGAGAAGAAGGAAGTAATGCACGTCTACGACTCCCACATGACTGGTGAGGAGTGTGGAGGTGTTGGACATTCGGGCAATCACTGTCCCGAGTTGCTAGAGGACGTGAACTACATCAACAACAACAACAATAACTACTACAACCGTCCTCAGCAGAATCAAGGTTGGAATCAACAAAGGCCTAACTACTCAGGTAATTACCAAGGTAACAATTCTTTCAGTAATAATAATTATCCACCTTTAAGAGAGTTAGTGTCTAATCAAGGAAAGCTAATGGATAACATGTCTAAGAAATTGGCATCTAATGATAAAATTCTAGAAAATATAAATAATAGAATGGATAATTTTTCTACTGCCATCAAGAATCAAATTAGCTTTAATAAAATGATTGAATCTCAATTGAATCAAATAGCTGCTGCTGTTCCTGCTACTAACCCCGGTATACCATCACAACCGGATGCATTAGAATCTGCAAATCTTGTAGACATATTTGATGCAGGAGATTACTGGAGTAACCCCATCATTGAGGTAAGTACTGAACTTCTGCCAGTCAAGAGAGGCGACCCAGGACGCCCCGTCATCCCGATCTCCATCGGCATGCGAGACTTCCCAGAAGCACTCTGTGACTTCGGCTCAAGCGTCAACATCATGCCCAGGGTACTCTACGAAAAACTCTTTTCACAACCATTATTAGAAACAACCATGTGTTTGCAGCTTGCAGATAGGACACTAAGTTACCCAAGAGGAATCTTGAAGAACATCTGTGTCCGTGTTGGTTCCTCGTACGCTCCAGCAGACTTCGTAGTAATAGAGACCGGTTCTGACGAGAGGGCTCCCGTCATCCTAGGGAGGCCATTCCTGAACACCACGGGAGCTGTCATCTATGCTAGTGCTGCCAAGATCAGTTTCCACATAAAGGGGAGGAAGGAAATGTTTTCCTTCAAGAACAAGACCGTACAAATCCTAGAGCAACCCCAATATGAACCAAGGAGGACCAACAAGAGGAACAAGAGCAAAAAGCAAGTGTGGACCGAATCAGTCAAGATGGTCACTGTCGTGCACAAAGGTCAAGATCGCCAACTCAAGTCACCATTCTTGGACAAGAAGGACGACCCAGGTATGCCAAGCATTTATTGCTCCATTAATGGGTACAACTTCTACAAGACACTATGCGACACTGGGTCGGGCGTCAACATAATGGCCAAGGTCACCTATGAACTGCTGTTCGGAACCATGCCCTTGAAGCCGACATACATTCGTCTCCAGATGGCAGATCAGACATTCCGACAGGTTGAAGGTACAGTAACTGACGTCCCTGTCAAGATAGACGATCATTTTGTCCATACAGACTTTCAGGTTGTTGACATGGGAGAAGACGAGTATGATCCACCTATCATCCTTGGAAGACCGTTCCTCAGTACTGTCAAAGCAATCATCTACATTGGAACTGGAGAAGTCCACATGCACTTCCCCTCTGAGAAGGTACGCCTTTACTTTACTGACCCCAACTACGTATTTGAAGAATCTAAGCAGGTCAGGACAAGGAGAAGGAGGCGGAACCGCAACCAGGAGCAACCGGTCATCAAGGATGGATGGGCAGACTACGAAGGAGAAGTGGTAAGATCTGAGGACATACCACTCAATCAGCACTGTCTTGAAGAGACCGAAGCACCAAGACAAGTGTGGAAAGAAAAGACAGTTGAACACGAGGAGGAGGCGCTGCCGGAACCACCGACTACGCCATCCTCTGACTCCCAAGACAACTGAGTACACATAGAGTCCCGTTCGGAGGACTTAAAAATGCCGAACGCCTTGCCAAGAGGTAACTTGGTAGTTATCCATTTCCCTTCTCAGATATTTACTTAATAGTTTGTTTAGTTAATCATATTCATGTTATCTTAGAGAGAAAATAAAAATGTTAAAAAAAAACTCTAGAAGCCCCATGTGAGTATACGAGTGGCATAAAACCCATAAGTACATTCACTGTGGTGGCATAAAAAAATAAATAAATATTTTCTTCTGCTTTATAAAATGAAAACATAAAAATAATCAAGGAGGCTCAACATGATAAAGGCTAGATATTTATGCTAACACTTAATCAGTTCCACAAGCTTTGTTGTCTATTTGAGCTTCACAGAATCCAAGAGGACTGGCAGACGGAGGACATTCTAATCGCTGTCAGGGTGCTGCCGACTTTCAAATACACCTCCGCTATCTGCTAGCTACATCAAGAGAAACTACGTCAAGATCCAGCTTGGGGGAGAGCACCCCCGTTATCTCGCTAAGTATTTCTATATCTATCTTTATATTTATACTTATACTATATTAAAATAAAACGATGAAAAACCAAATAAAGATTTTGTGCTTATATATATATATATATATCTTTTGCTTAGTGTGTTTAATAAATAAATAAAGTGGCTATGCTAAAATGAATCTAGATAATAAAACTCTAGCATGGATATGATGAATAGTTGCTCTGCCTAATTTCAATTAGAAGTTCTCTCTCTAGTTTAGACATAACTGTTATTATTTAAAAGCTTACTCTAAACCTGAACTTGTGGGAAGAGAACTTGATCTAAAGTCTAAGTTGTTAACGGATATGATATGGGAAGGTTGAGCTGCTGTTTATCTATTCCTAGAGATGCTAGAATTCTGGAGAATTTTATCTTTGAAAATCTTTAAAATGCTACATGATGAGTTCCTTTATGATGAGAGTTTAAATTCCTACCACGGCCATACATACATGCTTGCTAGACTTTAAGCTATACATTTACTTTTTACTACTTATGAGCATTGAGTGTAGTCAAGCTGTGTAGACCCTTAGGAGCTTGTCATGTGGTTAAATCAAGATTCACTTGCACGTTCACTCATATATGCTGCTTCTACTCCGGAAGTACGCATCCACATACATCCATTCCCATCTCCAGATCCACACAAAATTATTCTACTCCTAACCCGGGAGAGAATAGCCAAAAACATTTTCCTATTTCCTGTTATTCCCTGTGAAATAAATGCTCAAGTTATTTTGGTTACTACCACTTGCTAAATTGTTCTAAGGAGATGAGTGCTCTATCCGAGGAAATAAAAAGGGGCAAGTGCCCGGAACCTCGAAAAGAAAAATATTACGAGGAAATAAAAAGGAGCAAGTGCTCGGAACCTCGATGAAAAAAAAAGTGAAAAAGTGTGAGAAGAGAGGTAAAAATGGACAAGTGTCCGACAGTAGAATTAGGGGTACAAGATACCCACCTGAGAGGAAAGAAAAAAAAATAATAAATAAAAATATAGAGCATCTCATCCTCCTCAAGAGCACCAAAAGCAAGAAAGGTATGTATCCCCTCAAAAAGAGCAAAAGTAGAATTAGACACTCTCCACCATTATCACCATTATCACCATTATCACCATACACCATTCATTCACCACACATGCACATCTTGATTTGACTTATTGACTTGTTTCTCTGGATCCATGGTTTGACTATGCAATAAATGTCTTGTAAGTATGTATACCTTATCTCCCACCTATGAGCTCCAGATATCAAAAACCTTATTAGGATAGGTTGAGAGAGAAGGCAATGCCACTCTGCCTTATACCACAAATACTACATACTTTGCTTTGAGAGAAGGCAAACACCATTACTGCCTTGGTGAGGATCCAGAAATACCACAAATGAGAGACCTGAGAGAGTCATACAAGGAATCTCTGAGTTTTATTTGAAAATCTGCAAAAACTCCAGAGCTATAGCTGATCAAGAATAAGAGACATGGCGCTTGACTAGACTGTTCTATCTTTTAACCGCTCAAGACAAAGGTGACAGTTGCAAGCCCCATAGTGAAAGGTATAATGAGTAAGTTTTAAGTCTTGACAGTTTACTCTAATTCAGAGATAAGACTCTATTTGAAAGCATGTGTACCGTCAAAATTCAAAAGCATTCAGCAACTTCTGATCCATCGCTGAGACTATCCTTGCTCAGGGACGAGCAAGAGGTAAGCTTGGGGGAGTTTGTTGACGGTCCTTAAGTATCAATTATATCTATCAAATAAATAGAGAAAAGGATCTAAATGAAACCAACACCCAGACTTAGGGTTTTATCTGACAGAATTCCACGAGTTTTGCTGTTTATCTATTTCTGCAGGGGGTTATCAGGAAATATGAAGGAAAGGCCCACATGTCGGGTTAATGACGGATAATTAACGTAACCCCCAATTTTCCTTAATGTGGAAGAGTCCAGAAGCCATGGGAACGAGCGGGAGGCCGAACGGGCCCGGGACCAGGGCGCCCGCCCTAGTCCCTTGGGCGCCCGCCCTGCCCCCTCAGCCAATCAGGCTCCGCCTCGAGGATTATGCTCCACCGACCTAAAGGATTAAGGAAAACCGTCCGTTCAATGTCGGTTTGATCCAACGGCCCAGATTCACCCGAAAAGACTATATAAGCAAGGCCCTGGACCCTGGAGCAGGCACCTCTGTCTCATTATTCAGTTCCTAATTCAGTCATCAGGAGGAGAGAGTCTCTGATCAAGCCCTAGAGCCACCACATCAACTAGATCTCTAGTTTTAGCATAGCTACATAGGATTAGAACTAGAAGGAGTCAATCTTCGATTGGTTCCCGGATCTGTCAAGAGGATTCTTGGTAATTCCTCTCTTGTTCTTCAATTATTCATCATTGTTCTTCAATATTATGAATACTACTTTGTTCTATTTCAATATATTGAATATGACTTTGCTCTACTTGATTATATTAGCAATTATATTGTTCTTAGTTTATCGTAGTTATATGCTTGGCATAGTTAGATTGGAATTATATACATGCCTAGGATCGTATAGCGTTTATCCATGTGCGCAGTGGGTGAATGATAAATATTGTGTAGACGTGGTGTCTATACCGTCTTTATCTGCGATTGCACCCTATATGCCGGATCGGTGGGTAGTTCGCGATAGTGACAGCTTCGTTGATTCTTATATAGTCCCCCTCTCGTGTATAGGGCAGGCAGAGCAACATTATTACAGGGGAGTGATTGCTATGTTCTTCATCTTCCTTGCTAATATTCACTATGCATGGGTGTAGTCTTTTCTCGCTATGATTGCCAAGTATAATTGCACTAACTATGATAATGCTAGACTTTATAGTTAATAATTACTTAGGGAATATCTTTGTAGTTCATCCTAATTCCATGCTAATGACTTGCTAGAATATCTGTTGAGGTGCTTATCATTATTATATGTGGCTAGTTATGCTGATCAGATTAATTATCCTTGTCACTATTCATATTTATCTATATTCTATGTGACATTTATCCCTGTATGATGAGATAGATAGATGCTCTATATTATACATGCAATGATAGATACTCAGTTCTATATTCTCATTCCACGATCAACTACGATGCTTAGAATCCCTTCCCAGTGGTAAAAATATAAATAACGATACCTGGAATACTTCCCGGTTAAAATGCTGCATCGGTATTAATCTGTGCGCTTGCAGATTCCCTTTATTTATTTATCTTGATGAGCAATTGCATATTTCAATACCGCGTCTCTCATGTCATGCTGGGGATGACAACTTGGCTTAAGTGGCATGAGGGATAGGTTTGGCATTTTTGGCGCCGTTATCAGAATTAGAGAATTAAGTCTACTTTTGGTAATGACGTTAAGAATGCCCAACAGTCGTCGCGCCTTGCTTTCTGTCTTTCGCCTTGGCCCGCGGAGTGGCCAAAGAAGGCTCCCACTGCCTCGTTGCCGGAGGCGAAGCTGGTGACCTGATCCACCAAGTCTTCGATCGTCCTGGGATGGTAGCGCCCTAACTCGTGGACCAGCTTTTGGCACGTCGTGCCTGTGAGGAATGCTGAGATGACCTCCTCATCAGGCACGTGAGGGAGCTTGAGGCGCTGCTTCGAGAACCGCCGAGCGAAGTCGTGGAGGGGTTCGTCCGCTGCCTGCCTGCAACGCCGCAGATCCCAGGAGTTGCCTGGGCGTACGCAGGTCCCCTTAAAATTCCCGTCGAAGACCCTGACTAAGTCGGCCCAGTCATGAATCCGATCCGGCGGGAGCCCCTCGAGCCACCGTCGGGCGGTGTCCGAGAGGTAGAGTGGGAGCTGACGGATGATCACGCGGTCGTCGTTCTTCGCTCCGCCCAGTTGGCAGCCAAGGCGGAAGTCTGAGAGCCAGAGCTTGGGCTCGACCTCCCCGTCATACTTCACGATGTTGGTCGGCGGTCGGAAGCGGTCGGGGAGGGTTGAGCTGCGGATGGCCCGGCTGAAGACTCGGGGGCCCGGGGGCTCGAGGGCCTGCCGGTCCTCGTTGCTGTCGTAGCGTCCCCCTCGGTGGGCGCTATAGCCACGCTCTTGGGCCCCCTTGTCCTTGCGCCGTCGGTTGATGTCGTTGCGGGCGTCGTTGGGGTCTCGAGGCGGCCGGTTGTCGACGATCCGTTCGCGGACTGGCCTAGCTCGAGAGGCGTCCGGCTGGTGGACGGATGCCTCGCGAGCGTCGTGGGGCGTGTCCGCCGGTTTCCCCGAGGCTGCTCCGCGTCGGCGCGACGCCGAGCTCTCGGCCTGCTGCACCGCGGCTGTCTCAAGGAGGTTTTTCATTTCTCCGAGCATGCGCCTGGCGTCGGGGTTGGAGACGGCGGGCAGGTCACGGAGCATCATGGCCGCCGCCACCACGTTCTGCCCAGCTCGTGGGAAACAGACCTCAGGGCGTGCTGGTGCCCCGTCCTCGAGGATCCGCCGGTGGACCTCTCGAGCCCTGCCTCGAGCTCCCGCCCCTCGGGGTTGGGGTGGTTCCTGCATCAGGGTTTGCCGGAGCTGCAGCAGGTGTCGCCGTTCCTCCTCGGCTTTAGTGATTGCCTCTTGCACTTGTGCGAGTTGCGCCGCTCGGCCATCGTCGTGTCTGGGCGGCACAGCCGGTGCTCGAGGTTCGTCCCTTCTCAGGACGCGTGATCCGCCTGCCGCGGCCACGTCGCTAGGTCCTTCTAGGTCGAGGGCTGGTCTGCCGTCATCACCCTCGTCCTCGGTATCGCATGCGACCCCCTCGAGTTGAAAGCACTCCCTGGTGGGATCCCAGAAGTCGAGGTCGTGGTAGTCGTATTCGTCGGAGCCGGAGCCGTCGACGGCGTGCCGTCTTGGCAAATGCTGGGATCGCAGCTCGCGGTGCCATTCTCCGATGGTGGATCGCCGAGGTGGCTCGTAGGCTGGCAAAGAGTCGCGGTTGACGCGCGCGGGGTGGACGATCTCCAGGCTGGCCATGGCCTGCAGCAGCGTGCCCGGCCGCTGCTCCCGGTCCGCCATCGCCTGGTCCTGATGGCGCCCGTCGCGGCGGTGAGCGTGCACAGCCGTTGAGCGGTCGAGGCCGACCGGGAGCCGCTGGCGCCAAGCGCGGCGCGACCCGCGCGGGAGGAGGCTGAATGGCGTCGACGGCGCTCGGCCCGGAGGACTCTGGCCCGGTTCCTGGTCCGTACGCATGATGAATGCGAAGTCACTCGGCGGGCGCGGGTGCGCCCTGGAGGTTTCCGGCCGTACGCCGGGCTGGTTTCCCCTTGGGGACCCTGCACCGGCTACGGGGCCGCAGGAGTTTGCCGCGGGTACCGCCTGCGCCCGGCGATGACGGTGACGACGACGCCGCTCGCGATGTGGCGACGCGTGGTGGTGCGGGTGACGCGTCGCGCCCCCCGCGCGGGGTGGCGTGACGCGCTCTCCGCTAAGGCCCTCCGTGGAGAGCAGAGTCAGCTCGTTGCCGTTGCCTGTGGCCAGGAACTCGAGGCTCCCGAACCAGACGATGGCACCAGCCGAAAACGGGAGAGGGGATGAAGCCATCCAAGAATCAACGAGAAAACGGCTCGGACACGCGAAGTCCCCTACCTGGCGCGCCAACTGTCGGTGTTTCGTACCCGGGGGTATCACACCAACGAGTAATATGATCGCGTGCTTCTCTTCCTGGATGGTGATGCAAAGGGACACAAGGATTTATCCTGGTTCGGGCAAAGAAGGCCCTACGTCCAGCGGGGGGAGATGTTCTTGTATTATTTGCACCTAAGTGCTTGTACAGGGGAGAATACAAGCTCAGTGAGCGTGGACCGGGGTCCGGACTCGTGTTTGTGCGTGGACTCGTGTGTTCTGTTCGTCGTCCCGAATGAGGGCCCTAGCGTCCCCTTTTATAGAGTAAGGGGAGGCCAGGATTACAAAAAGTATTACAGGTGTCGGGGCGCATGGTGCCCCATACGGAGAAGGGTAGAAACCCTGTCTTGTCGGGGCCACTGGAGCCGTTGTGATCGTCGCTGTTGAGGCGTCCTTGAGTCGTGGCTTCCCTCCCGGGCGCGGACGTGGGGGCGCGACAAAGCGGGAGCCGTACAGCACCCATCCTGGATTGTACAGTACGCGGTGAGGTCCCTCCGGGTCTTGTGGTACCTGTCCTCCAAGAGTATGAAAGTGGTTAGGGCTCGAAGGGCGCGAAGCCGACCTCGAGGTGTTACAGTGTATGGCTCGAGGGGCGCGGAGCCGGCCTCGAGGTGTTTACAGTGCAGGGCTCGAGGGGCGCGAAGCCGACCTCGAGGTGTTACAGTGCATGGCTCGAGGGGCGCGGAGCCGGCCTCGAGGTGTTTACAGTGCAGGGCTCGAGGGGCGCGGAGCCGACCTCGAGGTGTTACAGTGCATGGTATGGTCGAATAGTGCTGCACTGGTGCCCTTTTGCCCATGCTTGTGGTGAAAACGTGACTTGACCTTTACACCGGGTCACTGTGGTACATGTCGTGCACTAGTGGACATGACCGGAGTAGGTGAAGGCATTAAATGGGTGGTATGGGTTGGTACAGCTGTCTGTGCAGCTCGAGGTGTGGGAGCGCGTTCGCCCGAGGCCTGGCTGGGAGGGCTCGGGCGAGACGGAGATACCGGTTCGCCCGAGGCCTGGCTGGGAGGGCTCGGGCGAGACGGAGACAGAGCGGTTCGCCCGAGGCCTGGCTGGGAGGGCTCGGGCGAGACGGAGATAGAGCGTTCGCGCTCGCCCGAGGCCTGGCTCAGCGGGCTCGGGCGAGGCGGAGAAAGAGCATTCGCCCGAGGCCTGGCTGGGAGGGCTCGGGCGAGTCGGAGTTTGGGCGTTTGGGTGTTTGCGTTGATTGGGGGTACCCCTTTTTTTGTACCACCGACAACAACTATATTTCAATTTTTTGTCTTGTATATGCACAACTATATTTCAAATTTTGTCTTGTTTCTCTTTCAAAAATATTATATTGAATAGTTATGTTTTTTCGTAAGATTTAGAATGATGGTAATCGAATATGATGAAATTAATTAAAATAAACCGTTTATAAACTCTTTTTACATGTAAGTTAAATATTTTAGAGTTATAGGCTGAGTTTAAAAAACTTATGAGTTTACGAGTTTGGATACTATGCTCCCAAACCTAGACCCACAAACCCCGTTGTGTTTAACTTTTTACCCATTAACAAACTTATGGATAGAAAAGTTGATCCATACCTCTCATGGATAGAAAAGTTGATCCATACCTTTAACATAATAGAGTAAAAACCCGTCAGTTTTCGGGTTTCGAGTACCGATTGCCATGGCCACGAGTCGGCATGAGTGTGAATGTGTGGCTAACCATACATCTCCGTTATATGACGAAGCTGAGCAAGTGAGCAACGCTATCTGGAGGGGACAAGAACAAAAGACATGTTATGAAAGGGCATTGCATCATTAGCAGGCTTCAAAGACAATCTAACCTAAGGCTTAAAGCAATATGAATAAGGTGGGCACAAAGACTATTGTGGTGGCCCATATCCTCCTCTTTCTAAAATCTGGTCCATTTGCTAAAGCCTGCCCCACAACAATCTAACATAATGGACGACATCCAGGGAAAAGATCCGTCTTTGTATGGTTTATCCTATCCAAGCCATAGCCAATGTGCTCCATCTCCATGTGATACAAAAATGTAAGACATTTTTTCCGTGAAACAAATATAATTTTTTTTCGAACAATGCTGTAATAAACCATTTAAAACACTAGAAGAAGTGTGGATGGATGCACGCACGCACGCCTGAAGATGATTGTGTCTACCTTCAATCAGTTTCTCTTGAAATTTAAGATCGGACGCAGCGGATTAAATTACGATTGCAATTTGACCAATTTGAAAACCGTATCGTACAGTACACCAATATAAACACAATGACCCAACTGCCCAAGCTTCACCCATTTATGGCGACCCCCAAAAAATCGCGACCATCTATCTATCCACCTCCAAACCGCTGGACAGCTCAACTACCCAAACCACCAAAAGCAGATCGCTGCCCCGCCTGAGTGCCTGCACATCTGCTCGCCGGAACCCAGCGAACCCGATGGCGCTCGTCGACGCCAAGGCCGCCGGCGCGTCTTCGTCCACCTCCGCCACCACCTCCACCGTCGCCGACGTTGCGCCCGCGGCGGACCACTTGTTCCACGTCGTCCTCGACGGCGTCGAGACGCCCATCCACGAGGGGACGCTGCACGGCAGCGCCGGGGGCACGGTCACCGTCACCGGCCCGGGCCAGCTCTCGGCCGACGGCCTCCGGAGCGTCCTCGTCCGCGGCGGGGAAGGCGGGGCCGTGCGGTTCACGCTCTGCGCCGACGCGGCCGCCGAGGGCGTGGGCGCGGCGAGCTTCGACCGGTGCGGCGCGGCGCGCGTGGAGGGCGCGCGGGAGGTGTCCGTGTCCCGGTGCCGCGCCGCCGAGGTGGAGCGCGCCGGCAGGGTCACCCTGGACCGCTGCCGCGACGCGCGGCTCCGCGGCGGGGGCGCGCTCCGCGCCGTGCGGTGCCGGAGCGCCGACGTCGAGAGCTTCGGCGGGGTGCGCCTGGCGCGCTGCAAGGCCGCGCGCGCCGACTGGTGCGGCACCGTCGAGGTCGAGCTGTGCAGGGCCGTCGACGTCACCCGCTGCGGCGCCGTCACCGGGGACCGCTGCCGCGTCGTGAACGCCGCTGGGTGCGGCAGCGTCGACGTGGCGGGGGCCGTGATCAACTTGGCGGTGGAAGAGCAGCCGTAGTCACCATCAAGTGTAGTGTAATCTCGGAGCCGCTGAAGAGAATTCCGCAGCTTTCCTAAGTAGAAGTGGAGTACTACTGTAGTACTGTATTGTCTGTTGTAAACTGAACGAGAAAATGCTTTTATAAATTGTTTTTCAAAGTAGGCTTTGTGGTTTGCAATTTAACTGACTGAGTTCATTCTCGATGTGACTTCCATGGTTTCAATATTCTCTAGAACGACATTTTTTTATATAAATTTCCCATCTGATTTTTGAATTCTCTATTTAAAAAACCATTATATCAAAATTGTTTTTCACTAATCACTGATTCACTGCAACAATACAAGTGGGCTATCAGCCCCAGCGGCCCATCCCCAGCCCAGCCCAGCCCAGCCAGCACCGCCTCGTCGCATCCCGTCGGCACCACCACCGGCATTGTGCCGTTGCCATGCCGCCGCTGGACGCCGCCGCCGATTTCCTCATTCTCGAGTTCATCACAGGCAACCGCCGCATCCCCCACGCCGTGTTCGACTCCCTCCTCGCCTGCCTATCCCCACCCTCCGCTTCCCCCCGCACCTCACAGCGCCTCCGACAAGCCCTAGTGCTCCGCGCCCTCGACGCCGCCCTCCACACCGAGGGCGCCCCCTGCTCCTCCAGCCTCCTCCTCCTCCTCAAGGCGCGTAAGGTCCTCGCCGACCCCGACGCAGCCGCCTGCTTCCCCCACCAGATCTCTTTTCCAGACAATGAGGAAAACGACGAGGCTAGGGCCGCGGCCGCGGCCGCGGTGGCCGATCTCAAGCGCCTCCTCGACCTAGAGTGGGCCAACCTCCCGTCCTCCATGCTCGAGCGCGCCGCCGACAGGATCGCCGGGGACGGGTCCCACCAGTCGTGGCACACGAAGCGTGCAAAGCTTCGCCCGCTCGGTACCCTCCAATCACAAACTAGTCCATTATCCTATTCGATTTTTTTTTTTCGAAACAAATATCCTGTTTATTATGTAAGACGATAAAATGAATGAATGATGAAATTGTGATTACTTCATTTGCACTAGGGGAGCCAACGGAGCATGAGAGTTTAGCTAAGCTTGTGCAGGATGGATCCGCTTCCTATCAACCAGTTCTGACACAAGTTGCTGATAACGTGAGCAATGCCAATGGTGCTGATGGTGCTCGACGAGATGATGAAGCCCATTCTTCTAATGGAAACAATAAGGCTGGTCGTGATCGACAAGGTATGGCTAGGCACCAAAATGCATCGGTTAAAGGAGCAGAGAGTCAACTTTCAGAGAAGTTTTTCCCTGCTTCTAAAAAGTGCAATCTTATGGAGAGAAATCCCAATACAAGCACTTATGAGGTAATTAATTCATCCAATATATTATATGATGAAGCTTATCAATCCCATATAGTAGTACCCATCTTCTATTAACTTTGATTGCATCTTAGCTTGCCATCTTTGATTACCAATGTTTCCAAATAAAGTTTCCTTTTCGGTTTCAGTATATTTATGTGCATCTCTTGGTTCAAATACATCTAGTTATGATGAGGAAGTTGTTCTCTGTATGTATTATCTGCAAACTTTTGGTATATTGTTTGGCAAAGCACAATGGAGTATTTTTTTCGTGAAACATTATAAATTATAATAGCATGTGTGCAGTTTGGTGATAATATGTTGTCATCGTTTTGGGTGCAGTGGGATAGCTCTGATGATGATCAGCCAGTACGGAAGCGCAAATTACATCCTTCAGAGAGAGAACCATATCCTTCTCCTACACGTGCACATAAGATCAGAAAGAAGTGGAGTGCGATAGAGGAAAAAACCTTGCTGGACGGGGTGGAGAAGTGAGTTGATATTTTTGTTTGCCTTATTACTCTTACTTTATTAACATTTTTTTGTCCTTTAATTTAAATTCAGTAAGTAAACCTTGTACCTTAATGATATATTGTGCATTTTGTATGGTAACTCGAAGGTATGGCAAAGGTAACTGGAAAGATATCAAGTTAGCATACCCTGATGTCTTGGAAGAGAGATCAACGGTATTCATTCTGGCTGGAATTGCATTTCTTGCCTTGGATGAAGACTTGGCCTTGAAAGTTTGGGTTTGATGTGCAGGTAGATCTGAAGGACAAGTTCAGAAATTTGGAAAGGCACCGCCATGAATCAGCTTGAGGCCTAGTGGCGCTGAGCTTTTGCTCTGCTCTGTAAATATTTTGTGTTGATGGTGGTAGTATGCAAATGAAGGCCTATGTAAGGTGCATGGAAACATTTGCGTTTGGTGTTGTACCAGACCACAGGTCTGGAACCCCACATGTTACTGCGGGCAGGCACAACTCGAACACACATTTAAGTCACAAAAACAAAAAAAAAACTCGAACACACATTTGGCTCAGAAATGCATGATGAGAAGATAGAATTGTGGTATTGGCAGAATCTGATCCAATGGTCATTGTATGTTGTAGCTCGAATTGAAAATTTAAACCATTGGCGCTACATTGACACACTATTTGTTCCTGAAGCTCAATATGGTTTGCTCCAGGCGTAAGAAACAGTTCCCTTGTTGGTACGCACACAACTACTCCGTAGAAATCTGCCTTCATCAAGGAAAGAATGCAGTTCTAGATTTAGTCAGAATCAAACTAACTTAAGTTTGATTGAATTATTCGGAAATAGTATCAACATCTAAGACTCCAACACATGTATTATGAAAGTATCTTCCATAACAAATCATCCAAGGATACTTAGTATGACAAGCATTAATATCCTTTTTATATTGATGTTTTTTAGATAAATTTAGTCAAATGTAAAACAATTTAACAAGGAGGTAGAGAAGAAGGGAATGACTGTCATTAGGACTATATATTCCAACTTTGAGGCTCCGTTTTCAATCTTTGTGAGTGCATGATTGGGATTTGTCATTTGTCAATCAACTCCAAACTTTGGTTACTACGTTCTTGACTTGTTGCTCTTTTGATTAGAATGGGTGATGCAACGATTGGGTCAAGGGATTAATTTAGGAGGCAGTCTATTTAGCCGCAGCAGGTCCACATGTGCTGTATCTTCATAGATTGCCAGTTCCATGGGTTAAAATGGTATCCGTTCTGTTTCAGAATTTGAAAGAATGAACAGATTCGGTCGAACTCAATTCCTGCCAAGTTACGCAAATTCAGATTTGTGGTTTGGTCGATCTCAGTTCTGAAAATAAGAAGGGGCAGGACTGTAACTTTATCTGCCTAGTTTCACCATTGATTGATGTCGAACGATGCCATGGTGGTACCTGGAGGAGGACGGTGTTCTTGCCTTTTTGGTAAGATACATGTTCGTGATTCGTGAATAGGCAAAAAATATATATATTCTTGACACTTGCTGAAAATTGCATTTGTTAGCAGGCGGATTGCTTTTTTTTTTTTACTTCTTATATCATCGTGTGAATTGTGCATGCTGAATTTGTTTGTCAACCTTTGTTCAAAAGAAAATGTCAACTTGTTCTGCCCCTTTGCTGAATTGCTTAGTGTTCTGCCCCTTTGCTGAACAATGCTGAGGAATTGTCAACCTTTGTTCTAAAGCAAATGTCAACTTTGTTGTCTCCGAAGTCCGAAGCGAAAATCTTTGCCCCTGCAAGTCGGTCAATCACGGAACTAGTGTGATGTTTCACGCCGTCTGGAAAAGGTAATCTGAATCTGGTGATTTTATCTGGACCATCATCACTTTAGGTAAAATGTCGTAGTACTAACAGATGTTTTTCTGAGCTCATGTGTACTCCATCTGTTTATTTTTAGTCGGCGTGTTGGGATTTCAAAAAGCCTTTAAATGTACACTTTGATTACCAGTTTACACTATATATCATCAATCGCTAAAAAATCAATGTTATATTAAAATATTTAGATATAAATATTACACGTGTGATTATTATACACTAAAAGCATTCACATTATTTGACTATTTAGTAAAAATTTATGGAGTTTTATTTTATTTTTATTTATTTATTTTTTAAAAAAACCATAATAGGTCTATAAAAACGAAGAGAGTACACAGTTTCCAGGTACCAACACAACACTAAGCTGAACGTTCAGGTTTCTACCAAAGCAATCAAAACCGTGCCGGCACTTTTTTTTTTTTTTTTTTTTACTGAATCTTGGGGTTTCTATCAAAGCAATCAAAACCGTTCAGGCAATTTTTTTACTGATGAATCTTAGGGTGATTAGTAAAGTGCAGCAGCAGATGATTTGTTTCCGCGTAACACTGAACAGTGAACAAGTGTCTCAATTAATCGAATCCCACTGCCGCCGTTAAGTTAAAATGTCTGGTATTGGTATTGGTATTTACATCGCAACACAAACAATGTCTTTCATCTTCCGCTGCTAGCTAGCTATGCTATCTACCGTCGACTACGGTGCAAGTCCAGCTGCTGGCGCTGTCAGACCGGCGGGCCTTCGCCTCCGGGTCGTCCTCCTCCTCGTCGTCGTCGCTGCCGTGGTTCCTCCTCCCCGTGCTGAACGCCGGCTCGCACGGCTCCGGCAGCGTGGGGCTCTCGCAGGTGAGCATCGTGGTGACCGCCGACATGGTCGGCCGTCGCTTCGGCTGCTCCTGGACGCACAGCAGCCCGATCTGGATGCACTTGAGCACCTCCGCCGCGTTGGACGTGTCCGCGATGGACTGGTCGATGAACTCCAGGCTCTGGCCGTCCTTCCACAGCCGCCACGCCTGCAAGCACGATGCCTGCAATATTAATGGAATCTGCATCGTCGAACGAATGAACGAAGGAGCATACAAAAGTAGAATGACACTCACGTATCTGAGGAGGTTGAGGTCGAGCTCGGAGTGGTAGAACCCTCTGTTCTTCTTCCCGCTAACGATCTCGAGCAGCAGCACGCCGAAGCTGAACACGTCGGATTTCGTGGAGAAGACGCCGTCCATGGCGTACTCAGGAGACATGTACCCACTGCAAGTGAAAGCAAGAACATGTCAATACATAATGCGTAAAGCAGCACAGAATTAATCTGAATCGAAATATATATATCAATGTAAATGGACAGCGACGCTTGCTTTGCTTACTATGTCCCGACTACTTTCTTGGTGTAGGCAGCGGTCTGATCGGTCCCGAATATCCTGGCGACGCCGAAGTCGGAGATCTTGGGGTTCATGTCCTTGTCCAGCAGAATGTTGCTGGCTTTGAGGTCCCTGTGGACGATCCTCAGCACCGAATCCTGGTGGAGGTACAGTATCCCCCTCGCGATGCCGTTGATGATGTTGAACCGTTTCTCCCAGCTCAGCATCGACTGCCTCTCCTCATCTGGGGCACGCACACCACAACAGTTAATTAATCTCATGCACACGTCAGGAGGATTTGGTCCATTATTCCCAGTGGCAGCTAATAGCTAGCTGAAGCGGCTTACTGAAAAGGAAGGTGTTGAGGCTCCGGTTGTGCATGTACTCGTACACCAGCATCCTCTCCGACCCGTCGATGCAGCAGCCCAGAAGCCTGACCAGGTTCCGGTGCTGCAGCTTGGCTATCAGCTTCACCTCGTTCTTGAACTCCCGGAGCCCCTGCGTGGACCGCCGCGACAGCCGCTTCACGGCGATGTCCTGCCCGTTGTCCAGCTTCCCCTGCAGTGCCAATCAGAATTTAGCTGATTTGATTTGATTTGATGGACAAAGTAATAACGAAATCATCAGACAGGCATGCATTCAGACTTGTCAAGACTGAAATTTTTGGCTGACCATGTAGACGGGGCCGAACCCGCCCTGGCCGATCTTGTTGTGAGCCGAGAAGTTGCCCGTGGCGCCCTGGATCGTCTCGACGTCGAACGACGGCAGATCGCAGTCCTGGTTGCCACTGCCCTGACCGTCGTTATGCAGGGACTCGTCCTGAACATCATCGGTCGACGCAGCAGCGATCTGGTTCCTTCGTCCGAAAGGCGTGCTCTGCTGCCTCTGCTGCGCGTTCCTCAGCAGCGCCAGGGGAATGGCCTCCTTCTCCTTCCTGCGCCGTTTCATCCTCACGGCGCAGATGCAGTAGAGTGCGGCCAGCAGCAGCAGCGGTGCGGCGACCGATGGGACGATGATCTCGACGAGCCTCTTCGTTCGCGCAACCGCGTCTGCTGAGGAGGAAGAACTGAGAGCTGCAAAGATTCAGATAATAATAACAGTTTCAGACTTTCTTCAGGGCAGTCTCAGTGAGACGTTATATTAATGAAGAGAGAGATGACAAGAGTTTCATGGGAGTAGAGATAGTTTCATCCTCATGAAACTCTTCTGCGCTGTTTCCAAAATCTAGGTGTATTGGAAAGTGGGAGATGAAATCTCCACTGAGACTGACCTCGGTCCAACATGCACCAGTAAGGTTAAGTTTGATTGTGAATGATGTACTTGATTCTGTACATCCGAGTTGTATTTCTTATTATTACAGTATTGTCTGGCAGATCAGTATCAGTAGCTTGGATTTTCCTTTTCCATTGTAGGATAATGCAGCTTCTCGATCTGCTAAAGAGCAAAGGACTGAAAAGGACTGGCCTTTTATGTTATTATTATTAGTAGTAGCCTAAATTAAGAAACGTTAGTACTTGCCATTTTTTCAACAGTGGGCGTCACTGTCGTTGGACCTAACAGCAGTTGCTCACTTAACCATCCAAACTAACAAAAAGGCCGGGGGCTTTGACTTTTGACCTTGGAGCAGCAGATTTTCAGCAAGTGAGAAAACACGGCCGGGAGATAACTTTGAACAATCGCACAGCTGCACTAGTTTTTTTTTGCCCTCGACTATTTGACTTGGCCATGCTGATCAGCGTTGTTCAACTCCTCTATCCTAAATCCTAAAAAAAAACGTGAGATATATATATCTAGGCGCGTGGCAAGTATGAACCCTGATCACGTTAATCTGTAAAATAGAGTATATATTTAGCTTCAATGCAAATGTGACGAGCTCCGTTGTCACCATGACGCCAGAAAACAAAAGTACAAAGTACAGTAGTAAACGAGAAGGAAAACTATTAGAAAAAAAATCGGCCACATGCAAAATGCAGCTACAAGACGTACGCCAATCAACTCCTCTATCCTGAAATGTGCATGCGTTCTAAATTTCAATGCAATTAATAAATGAGCAATTATCCGAAATGATACGGCAACAAACTCCTTCCTTTTCTTATGTTAGTTAACAGAAGAGAAAGAACAGAAAATGCCGACACTACTGGCACCAAACTTGTCGTCAATTTGATTTGAATGAACGTCACAAAGGAAAAGAAAAATGTAGTACTCGTAGCACACGTTCGTACTGCATGTAATCAAAACAAGGGCATTCAAGAAGTGACAACTCACGTAGATCGGACGCCGCAAGCCGGACGAAGAGATTCTGGCCGCCATTGCCAAACTGTCTCATGTCGAGAAGGTCGCCGGTCCACATGAAGCAGCCGGTGGCCCCGGGGCTGCTGACATTGGCGCTGGCGTAGGCCCGGCACGCGCAGTTCCCGAGGCAGGCCAGGCGGCACTCGTCGAGGCCGAGGGACATGTCGACGGTGGCGTTGGCCGACTCCGGCAGCTTCATGTTGCTGAGCGCGGCGAAGCCGTCGCCGGCGCAGCCGAGCTCCGTGCGCCGCCTGCACCCGCCGGAGCCGTCCCTGAGCGCCCACTCGGCGGGGAAGCGCGGGTCGAACCCGGGCGCGCAGCCGCAGATGGGGCTGCGCTCGACGCTGCACACGCCGTAGGGCCCGCAGGCGCGGTAGCCGTCGCACTCGTCGAGCGGGTAGGACCAGAAGAGGCTCCAGGAGCGCGTCATCTCGATCCACATGAGCCGCTGGATCTGCCCCGACGAGGTGACGACGAAGCGCGTGAGCGGCGCCGGCGCATCGGCGTCGGGGACGGCGTAGCTGTAGGTGTAGTAGGCCTCGTCGGCGTCGGCGACGAAGCGGAAGGTGAGCAGGGTGCTGGACTTGAGGTTGGGCACGCCCGTGAACTGGTACCCGTTCCAGGGCCCGCTGCCGTAGGTGCGCGCGGAGCGGCGGTAGAGGAAGAGCTCCGGGGAGCCCCGCGCGTCGAGGCGGAAGGCGTAGTCGCCCTGGGACGGGTCCCCCGCGGCGCGCCACGAGGTCATGCGGCGGTCCAGCCCCGTGCGGAAGTCGATGCCGAGCTTCATGCCCGGCAGGAGCGTGTCGGTGGGGTGGTCGAAGCTCTGCCACACCACGCCGGCGCCGGGGACCTGCAGCACCAGGTTGCCGTTGTCCAGGAGCTGCGCGGCGGCGGCGGCGGTGCGGTTGGTGGCGGTGGCCACCGGAGGCGTCGCCCAGACCACGGCACCATGGTGGTCGGCGGCGGCGTCGACGATGGCCAGGCTCCCGTTGGCGAGGACTCTGAGCTCGGCGGCGCCCACGCCGCCCCGGACGGGGCTCCCGCGGTTGGCCACCCACACGACGGTCCGCTCGGGGATGCCGTTGAACCACATCCCGAGGTACGCCCGCGCCGCGTCGTCCGGGTCCG
This sequence comes from Coix lacryma-jobi var. lacryma-jobi, assembly GCA_009763385.1. Lineage (NCBI taxonomy): Eukaryota > Viridiplantae > Streptophyta > Magnoliopsida > Poales > Poaceae > Coix > Coix lacryma-jobi. The sequence goes on along the minus strand of CM019823.1, from coordinate 146,885,819 downwards.
GCGCGAAGAAGCCCAGCGCGTACTTGCCCCGCCCCGCGGACACCAGCGTCCGGTTCCCCTTGAGCGGCGAGTCCAGCGTGACCGTGTCGGTGCCGCGGACGGCGGGGAGGAGAAGAAGGAGGAGGACGGCGGCGAGGAGTGGACACCGTCGTCGCCGCATGGTGCCGAACCGGCCGATTGCACGCACGTACGCGGTGGTCCGTGGCAGAGTTGCTTAATCGTGGCTCGTCACGGTCATGGCGCCTACGCTGCGTCTGTTGTTTATGCAGTCGTCGGTCGGGTTGGAGGAGGGAAGGATGGAGCGCGCGCGAGCCGCCAAGGCGTTGAGTTCGGCGACGCCGCGTTTCCCACCTTTGGAGATGCACTTGTGGGGAGTTGAGTTGGGGCTGACACGACACGACGACGACACGCCACGCCCAACGTCTGGACGCGGGCGGGGGGGTTGGGTTCGCGGGCACGGCGCGGCAGGGCCCTTTTTGCTCTTGTTGGTGCGGCCCAGCGGTCCGCCGGATCCTCCTCCTGGCACTGGCAGGCAGATGGACTACGAGTTCGATGGTTGGCCAGGTGAGGACGGACTGAGGACTCGGGACGGGCCGCGGCGCGTCGGGTTTGGTGGTGTCGTGCGTTGCACCTGCACCGCGTGTGTGCGCGTGGCGTGGTCGGCGGCGGCAGGGTCGTTTCTGATGGTTTCGAAACTGCATACGCGCGGCTGATGTGCTCGCGCCTGCGTCAACGTAGAGAGAGGCGCGCGCGTGGCAACCGGCAGTGGCAGGTGTGTTTTCCGAGCTCCGATCGTCTTTGCTCCAAAGGCCAAAGGACAAAGAGTCTTTTACTTCGGTGCCATTAAAAAAGATAGCCTAATCGTCCATGTCCCTGAAAAGTTGAAACTACCATGTATGTCCGATCTCTGAAAACTTTTCTCTTTCACGCCATTCCGTCCACTTCTAATTCTAACGGTGTCAAACTGATGGATAAAAAGACCAAGTTACCATTTGGTGGGGTCTGCATGTCAGTCACACCTTCCTCTCTCTTTCCCTTCTCTTTCCTGTGCCAACAGAGGAGGCAACAGATGACGAGGTACTTGGAAGCCCTGGAACGCGCTGGCGGGCACCTCGTCCTTGTCGTCGGGCCGCTTCCTCACGGTCGCTGTGACGAGGTACGCGATGTGCGGACGAGGCAGCGGCGGGGCGAGCCGGCGGTGGAGGCGCCGGAACTCGGGGCTCCGGACCAGCCGCCGGTGCCGCCTCGAGAGCGCCATGCACGCCACCGCGGTGCGCGCCGAGACGCGGGCAAGGATGATGCCCACGACGTCGTCGCACAGGACCGATGCGGCATCGGTGGCCGGGCTCCCGCTCCGCCTCTTCTTCGCGCCTCGCGTGCCCGCCGCCGCCTTCTCTCGCTGCTCGATCTCGCCCTCGCCCTCGCCTACCCTCTTCTTCTCCATCGTATCGTATCTGGGACGCGCGCGGCGCGCGTTCGTTGTTGTTTATATCCCGTAACACCAACTGTCTTCGTCATTGGAAAGATTTACTCCTGCGTTTTGTGATTCGCGAAAAAAAGGAAAAAACTTTTCAGAAGGGTGCATCGATATCGTGGAGCCCCAGTTGTCTTTGGAATGCATCTCGGCAACGACGGCAACTTTTCTGGCGAGCGAGCATGTACGAGCCGTGCCATGCGCCCGTGATCCCGTGTGCCGTATGTATGGGCCACCAGCCACAGCCAATGGACCAGCACAACGGGGTGGTGGCGCAGTTGGCTAGCGCGTAGGCCGCCGCATCCAGGCACAGGCGCGGACGCCGCCGCCGTCGGGCGCAGGCACGCGTGCGGCGGGCGGGCTTCCCCTGCGAGCGCAGCGCCGCCGCCGCCGCGGGCACGTGCCTCTGCTCCGCGCACGCCCTGCGGCCGCCGCTCCGCGCCGCGCCGCGCGCGCGCCGGACGCGGCTCCGCGCTGCTGCTGCTCGATCCGCGCCGCGCCTCGGCACGTGCCTCTGCTCCGCGCCGCTACGGCTCCGCCGCTGCTGCTCCGCGCCGCGCCGCGCTCCTCGGGCGGGCGCTGCTGGCCAGAGGTTGAAGATAGACCCGACATGTGGGGTCCACCTGTCAGCGGGTGTGATGTAGGAGAAAGAAGTCAAACTGAGGGTATTTAGGACATTTACATTGACCGGACCCACATGTCAGGTGTTCCAAACGTCTGAAAACTAGCGGAGTATGAACGGAATGGCGTGGAAGAGAAAAGTTTTTAGAGGTCGGATATACACGGTAGTTTCAACTTTTCAGGGATATGGACGATTAGGCCATCTTTTTTAATGGCACCGAAGTAAAAGGCTCAAGGACAAAAGCGCACGCAGGCCTGCCTGGGGTCCCTCCGACCCTCTCTGTTGGTGGTGCTCGTGGGTCGATTTTGCTGCAAGTGTGCTGTGTTGACCACACGCACACGGCCGGGCCTCTCTGGTCGCGTTAAAGACCGCGCGTGGTTTCCACAGGCACACACGCGCTCGCCGTTGCTAACGCCTCACGGCCGCCACGCGCATGTGTTGTGTGGGTAATGTCTCTCAACGTCTCCAACAACCCGCTATTTCATTAGTTATTACGACATCGATATAAAAAAGTAGGAGAAAAAATAGTCACTAGCGATGAATAAGTATTTCAAGAATACGAGGTAGAACCATAATGTATAAAATAGTTATTTCTTTTGTCTCCTACTTCTACGTCAACTACCTATGTGTCACCACAGCTGATTTGCATTCCCCCTCCCTTTTGATTTTAGCCTAATGCTATTCTTTTATATATTTTTTCCCTCGAAATTAATTTGGATTTCAAGTGGACCGAACGAGCAGTACACGTTAGCCCTATTCATGGGTAGGGCCAGGTTCAGTAGGTTTGGCTGGGTTCAAAACCCAACCCGTTGGCTTTGGGCCACATGGTCTTGTCAGGAATTGCTGGGATCATTCCTTCATATGCAGTCTTGAACTTTTCAACCGAATAGTAGTCATCCACATGATCTTCTAGTCTTGCCCCTGGGATTGATGTGATGTAGGCTATTGCATGTTTGCAAGGGATTCTTGATCCTTGCCAAACCCTGCAGGAGCATGTCCTCTGTGCTAAGTCCACTACAAATCTGTATCCACTACCTCCCTTAGCACATACTTTTGCAGCACCATCAGGAGATGATGTGATGACTTGAATGTCAAGGTTGTAACTTTCATCCCTAAGATTTTGCACAATATGAGGTAGGATCTTTCCCTGGAATGTCTGTGCCACCTTCTTCCTATGATTCCACTTGATCAGAATCTTTTGTCTAATAGTGTCCATCAGGTCATCCAGGTGCTTTGCCTTTCCCCCCTTATCCAGTTATTGAAGGACTCAGCCAAGTTATTGGTTACATAATCCACCTTTGCCACAGTTCCAAACTGGCTTCTAGTCCATAACTTCTTATGAGTGTCCTACATATACTTCATGGCTTCTGGTTTTGCTTCAGCCATAGCTTGGTAGTGCTTCTCAAACATGTATGGGCTCCAAGAATATGCAGATGGCCATAGATGATCATCAAAAACCTTTCCATTGTACCTCTTCTTAAAATTTTGTACTAAGTGCCACATACACTCCCTATGTTCAGCCTCTGGAAACACCTCACTAACTCCATGCATTACTGCCTGTCCACAGTCTGTGCAGAATGTAAGCCCAGCTGGGCTACCTATAGCTTCCTTCAGTCTCTCCATAAACCACACCCAATTTTCATTGGTTTCAGAGTCTATTACACCAACTACTACTGGATACATCCAATTGTGCCCATCTACTGCACAAGCTATACACAACTGGCCCCTAAACCTTCCAGTTAAGAATATACTATCCACTGCCAAATAAGGCCTGCACCCTCTAAGAAAGCCATCTACACAAGGCTTCAGTGCAAAGAAAAGCCTGTTGAACCTTAACTTGTTGCTAATAGTGTGGTGATCAATGACAACTAAGGTTCCAAGACTAGTTTCCTCTAACTGGGCCTTTAGTCTATATAAATTATCAAAACTTTTATTCCATGGGCCAAAAATCTTATCTAATGCAAGATTCCTACCATTATACACTCTCTTGTAGGGGACCTGCACTTTGAACTCATCTGTCAACCTCCTTTGCAGTTCAGTGGCGCCAAGTATTCCATCTTCTTTAAGCCAATCTACCACTTGTTCACATACCCAGAACTGTGTGCAACCAACACAAATACCTTTCCTTCTAGCGCTGTGACAACCACTATGCTCAAATGGGTTCCTCTTCACCTACAACTCAAACAAAAAAACAAACAATGTTATAATATAACTCATGCTATCAATGAAGAACAAACAAAAAAAACAAACATTGTTATAAAAGACTTTTACTTGAACTGTCCTTCCATCCATCAGAGTAGAGGCATGAATTTTTCCACTAGCAGCCCTATGTCCATCCCTTGCAGTAAGCCCTATACCTTCCTGTATCACTCTTTTCAATGTTATAATGGAACTCATGTTTGATTGCATGTGTAGCTAAAGCCAGCTTAAAAGAATTGATGTCTGAATATATAGTGCCTACTGCCATAGGTGGATCCTTCTCATCATAATCAACATCAGACATGTGTTCAGGCTCCCTATCTTTAACCTCCTCATCTACTTCATACTCATCATCATCATCATAGAATGATGACCATCATCATCATCATCAAAATCATCATCAGACACAGATTCATCATCAGTATTTGCACCAGAGCTCTCAGCTTCTCTGTTCAAACTGGCACCTTGAGTCTGAGGTTTGGTAGGTGGTGGATGTAGGTTACCCAAGTCAATGTAGAACCCTTCATCATCAACACCCACATGCTCAAAGGTTGGATTTGGGTTTGCTAGATATTCATAATTTTTACACTAGCCTTGAGTTTGTTGGGTAGGTTCTGCTACGCTAGGACATGACATTGAAGGAGTAAATGGGGCTTCAACTGATGGGGCAGTGCTGCTGGCATCCCAATCAGGAATAATAGGTGGCTCATTGCTAGGATTATAATAAGCAAAGGTCAAAAAACAACACTTTGAAGCCTGATTTTTTCCAAACATTTCAAGCACATCTTGGTCAGTGGACACTTTGATATTCAGTTTACTGTCAACGCAGAAGTAAAACATTGTTGCTATTTCACCAAAACTACAAGGATACTTATCCAGCACATCATCAACCAGATCCTTCAAGTTGGTTCGGTCAGCATCCACGACTTTGCTCAAACTAAACCACCGAGCACGACAATTCGAACCAATAATCCGGATTTCTAGATTGTAGCTAGTGTTTGCGTCCATCCTACAGATGAACAACAACGAGTTCATAACTATCTAGATCAACACCAAATCAATGAGATCTCCAAAGCAATCACCACTACTAGACCTAAAGATACAGAACAACAGGGACAAGCAATCCAAGGGGCACAATGTTGAACTCACCCTTTAGGAACCAACTCCGGTCGGTCGACCGGCCTCCTCCAATGTGCTGGATCCAAGGTCTTCTACCCCATGTGAAGTCGCTAGCACGGGGGATTGGTCTTCTTCCCTCCCCCCCCCCCCCCCCCCCCCGCCGCCGCCGCCGCCGGTCCCGCTGCCTCTAGGGTTACTGAAGGAGGGAGCAGAGTAGATCGAGATGGGCGAGTGAGAGAGTGAGATGTCGGTCAATTTGGGTCAACACGGTGTCCACGTAAGCATTTCGGTCCATGGGCACAATGGACATTTCCACTGCTCGGTCCTACCTGTCAGGGCTCCCAAATTGTGGGAACCTTACGGATTGGAGACTGAATGGCATGCAGAGCAAAGAAGTTTGGAGCAGTGGCACCTATAACCGTGGGAACTTGTTGATGGCTTGTAGACAATTTCAATCTTTCATAATAGCACACATGTAAAAGTTGGGTTCGATTGGTATGCATGGGTCAATGACACATTTTCTCTGGTTGCTGAGTTGCGTTGGTCGGGGCCAGATTGCATCTCCATCACTTATGCCTAGGTCTATTATGCATGGGTGGGTGGATTTGGTTTTGGAACACTTTTTTTGTTATCCATGTATGCATACTTTTCATTTCCCTTTATCTATATTTCAATTTCTGTAATGTAGGTGCACTAATCGCATTACATTCTCAATCTATAACTCTAATAAGCTAATCCTCACTAGATGATTTCTCTTTTTATGCAAGATGTTCATATCATTCTCCACTACGTGACCTCATTAAATGTTTTATCTCTTCATACAAGGTGTACACATCATTCTCTACTAAGTCCATGTCATCTCTTATTAATTAAAAAAATATCCATGACATCTTTATCATGTGAAATACTACAAATCTTTAATCTATTAACATATAAGCCATCAGCATATGCTACTGTTTCATCACTCATTCTTCTATAATGTAATTAAATATTACATTATTTTTTCTTCTATTAGCTTACCGATTTTTTTACCAAATCTGATACAATAAAATATAATATAGAAGTCAAATTTATATATATGTACATACGGTATACAAAATATCATATGATAATATTATATATATAACAATTTTTTTATTTTTTTTTTTGCAGCAACGGCACGTGGTATACTTCATGTTGTCATGTTGATACATATAGCTCTTCTCAATCTAAGCGTGAATGTATAGAAGTAGGTATTTTTCTAGGACTGAGGGAGGCAGGGAGCACCTTTTAGAGTTGTGTTACAATATGAACAAATTAAAAAGAGCAAAGACAAATAATTTCTGGTTAGTTTGTGCACTCTAGAGTTATCCAAAAAATTATAACATTTTGCCTCCGTTAAACTTAAGATCCATATAGGAACACGGTTCATGGACTAGTTACTACGAATATATTCTCTCACTTTTCTAATAGCTTTTTTTTTTGTTTGAAGTTCATGCCGTGACAAAAACATTTTGCAATATAACAAAAAAAAAGTATGATATAGATTTCTAAGTTTATATACGGTTCTTCAGTTGCTGATATGCTTCTCATATTTGTCATATAATGTTCCATCATGTAGAAATTTGAAACTTTACCTGCTTGCCGACTTTTTCTGTATGCAATTTTCTCCGCCCACCCCTAACCCACCCCCCCCCCCCCCCCCCCCCCCCCCTTTTTTTTGTGTGTGTAGCTGAGCACCCACCGAGTACCCGTGTGTGTTTCACTTCCACATGTCTGTCCTCTACACAGGACGGCACTACGGCTCTGTAACAGCAATGTCGTCATTGCCCTTGTGCAAGGCGGAGTCGCAGTTTCCAGGACGGCCGTCCATGTCATCGACGAACCTTCCCCAGAACCAGTGTGTCCTCCACACAAGCTCCATCTTCTCAACGGGCACGCCCTTGGTCTCCGGCAGGAACGCGGCGACGAAGAGCGTCATGACGAGCACCCACCCGGCGAAGAAGTAGAAGAGGCCGAACCTCAGGTGGCAGAGCATCGGGAGGAAGGCCTGCGCGACGGCGAAGGTGCACAGCATGTTGACGGCCACGTTGACGGCCTGCCCCGCCGGCCGGATCTCCAGCGGGAAGATCTCGCTGGGCACCAGGACGCCGAGCGGGCCCCACGACCACGCGAAGCCGGCGACGTAGACGCAGATGAACGCCACGACGGCGGCCGCGGAGCGCCTCGGGATGGCCCCGTCCCCGTCTCCTCCGCTCGCACCGAACTCGACGCCGACCAGCGTCCCGACGACGACCTGGCAGACGAGCATCTGGCACCCTCCCTGGAAGAAGAGCTTGCGGCGGCCGAGAACGTCGACGGTAGCGATGGACACGAAGGTCGCGGCGATGTTCACCAGCCCGGTGATCACCGCCGACATGAGCGACGCGTCGCCGCCGAGCCCGATGGTCTTGAACAGCACGGGCGCGTAGAACATGATGACGTTGATGCCGGTCAGCTGCTGAAAGAAGGGCACGAGGACGGCCATGGCGAGCTGCGGCCGGTACCTGCGCTGCCCGAGGATGTCCAGCCGCCACGGGACGACGGCGTCGGCGCCGGCGCCGGACGCCGCCGCCACGAGGTCGCCGTACTCGTCGGCCACGTCGACGCCGGCGCCGCGGATCCGGGCGAGGACCCGCCGCGCCTTCTCCGGGTAGCCGCGGCGGAGGAGGGAGCTCGGCGAGTCCGGGAGGAACAGCGAGCCCAAGGTGATTATGGCCGCCGGGACCGCGGCGAGGCCCAGGCTGAGACGCCAGCCCCAGCCGCCCCTGATCTTGGCGGCGCCGTAGTTGACGAGGTTGGCGGAGAAGATGCCCACGGTGATCATCAGCTGGAAGCCGACGTTCAGCGTGCCGCGGAGGCGGTGCGGCGCCATCTCCGACAGGTAGATCGGGATGGACTACAGAAGAAACAGGGAATGCGAATGCTCTGGTTGGGAGGGCATTTCGATCTTCACCAGACCAGCAGCTAGCTCTGGATGAACGATCGAACTTACCAGGCCAGCGAAGCCGACGCCGACGCCGAGAAGGATGCGGCCGACGATGAGCATGGCGACGTCCTGCGCGGCGGCGTTGAGGGCGGCGCCCGCGAGGAAGGAGACGCCGCCGCCGAACATGGACCATTTCCGGCCGAGGGAGCGCGCCACGGACGCGACCAAGAAGGAGGCGGCGAGCGCCGCCAGGTACAGCGACGACGTGAACGCGGTCAGCAGCTGGCTGTCGAACTTGCAGTACTGGCTGCCTCCCCGCGCCGTCTGCTCCTTGCGGTACACCGACGGGAAGAACTTGTGCAGGAACGCGTCCATGGATGTCACGCCGCCTGCGCATGTCAGCATGTGCGCATGGATGACACGCCAACACTCCCAAAGTTAATTGTAAGTCGTACTAGTAAGTAATCAGTTTTCAGAATTGTTGACTTTCAAAGTCCAAACATCTCCAAATGGTACGTAGTAGACTACAGTAGTAAGTAGTTAGTGAAAGCGAGTATGTTTCCACAATCCACGTAGAGCAATCAACGCCGAGTGCCGAAGCGGCGAACCACCGAGCTATGCTACGTACACAACTACGACCACAACCACAATCACACTGCCGACACCTAGTCGCGCGCAGATGATGAATATCGGAGGAGAGCTTGGACGGTGGGTGGTTACCGGATATGCCGATGTCGTAGCCGACGATAAGGCCCCCGGTGGCAGCGACGGCGCAGGTGAGGAGGACGTAGAGGGTGAGCCCGCCGTGGTACTCCTTGCCCTGCCCCTGCCCGGCTCCGGCGCCCACCGCGGCCGGAACAGCCATCGCGCCTGGCCGCCTGCCTCCGGCTCCGGCCTCCTCCGGGTACGGTCCGTCAGAGCCGAGATATGATCCCCCCACGCCGCAAACCGGTGGACGCACGGCACTAGGGATCTGGTAGCGTTTATATATACAGCGTCGTGGACGCCGACATCGCAGCCGCCGGGGCCCGGAAGCGGGGGGAAGAGATAAGCTGGCGGTCACGCTCACACCAGTTGGTCAAACGAAGGATTTGGCTCGGCGGCTCGATCGCGGCACGCCACTCGCACAGCACCACCGATCGAGCGGGCGCCGTCGTCGTCGTCGCTAGCGAGCTCCCATCCGTGTTGGCACTGGGTGGGGGCACTATCTGCCTCTCTAGTCAAACCATGAGCAGGGCCGTCCCAATAATTTATAGGGCACTTGGGCAAGCATGACGCTAAGGGCCCGCAATCTAATATTTTAGTATGACAATTGAAGGATATAGCAGTAATAATAAGAGTTAACTTGTAACATACATTTAGTTTATGAAAAAACAACATTACATAAAAAGCTAAAAGAACGTAAAATAACTATTATGGTTACCATGTTACCTCAAATAGAATTATAGTGCTTCATTGCTTTTTACAATTTTACAAAATTAGAAACCTATCACAGTAATATGGAATAACTCTAATTTAAAACAAATTACCTAGAGCCTGTATGGCTCAAAGAATTAAATAAATAATTAATGAATCAACTATTGGCTTCGATCCCTTGATGCCTAATAGATTAGATTGTAAGCGAATTGAAAGTTGTCACTTATCAGATCAAATAGACAATAAAATTGTAGTAAGTGCTGGCCGTCATGCCCCCTATACGGCTATACCCGATAATTGAAGTTTTAGGGAGACAAAGACGGAAGGAAACAGAGCAAAGCAAATGCTGGTGCTGGCCAAATCCGAACACCATCAGTAGATCAAGGCCGAGTGGCAGAATGACCGCAATAGCTGTGCAGCACGCTCTCACATGAGTCGAAGGGACGAGGGAATACCACTCATCGGACGTCGCGACCGCGCAGGCTAAACTTAGAACAAGACTCGGTATAGTTGGTATGAGCCAAATAGACAAATACGTACTCCATATACTAAACATACTATCTATACTTATGGCCCCCCAAGCATCGTGGGCCCCTGGCCGTCGCACCTGCTGCCCTCCCCTCTGGGACGGGCCTGACCATGAGGTTTCTTCAGCGATCTTCCTATTCAAACCCTGACTTCTTTCGCAGAGGTGCTGTCGGCTATCACCTCTGTCAGGCAAATGAAACGCCGGCTAAGGGCAGGTACAATAATGAGCTTATAGCGAAGCAAATGCTGATGTGCATGAGAGAAGGAAGAAGAGAAAGGAGAGTTTGGCTCTTATACCAGCACCAAACTAGGCACGGAAGCATAGGTAATAGTGGTTTCCAATAGAGATGTATGTGAGGAGGAATAGGAAAGAGAAATGGTTTGTAGCCAAGTAGAAGACTAACTATTGTATAACTTGGCTCTTATAGCTTGGCTTATAGCCAAGCACTTGGCTCTATTATTGACCATGCTCTAAGAGCAAGGGCAATGATCTAGCCCGCTCGCCGGCGAAATAAACTCCAGCGTGGCTTCCAATTAGTGCAGCCAATGAGAAGTGAGGAAGCACATGCATCCAATGAGAGCATAGACGTGTGTATACCGCCTGCTTCAAGCCGGCATTTTGTGAGACGCCCGCTCTGCATTCTCTCTTTTTTACTCTCTCCGCTAGCGAGGATTCAGCCAACTTGCAGCCAGCCATAATACTTACTCTAAGATGTGCATGTCGTGATGACGTAGAATCTTCCACAGTACAGTACAAAACAATTTTAAAATGATTATGGCTTACTTCGTTTGAGCTATTTAGATAGAATCAGTTGCACTTTTCAACTATGAAATAATATTTTTCTTCCATAACAAATCAGTCTTACAGATCAGCCGAAGTTGAATAAGTCCAGCCAAATAGAGGCATTGTACAAATAGAAAATAAAAATCCAGCACTAGAAATCTACGCTACACTCATGCACTCGCAGGGCTATTTCGCTAGTGAAAGATCATTCAAATGGTTTTAGGTTGTTTGCCCATAAGCATGAAGCATATATGGAGCTGTACGACGATTTGAACCTTCTTCCTGTACAACCGGATCAAATGCACTTGCCATCTATCTTCATTGTTTAACTCTTCGATGAAAAGAAAAGATAAAAAAACAAAAAAAAATCTCTATCCTTCCATTCATTGGATAAATAGGGGGGGGGGGGGCACTTAAGATTGAGGCTTCACAATTACTCCCTCCATTTCAAGCTATAAAATGCCATGGCATTTCTAGACAGGTGTAACACCTCTGGTGTTTAACTGTAATTAACCTGACATGTCATCATCATTAGTCATTAATCATCCTTGCCTTGCATTTATGTTTGCTTAGTACTTGTGTAGCAATCTCTTTTCAAAAACCCTAAAAGCCCAAATCTTCCTATAAGGGCAAAAATGGTAATTTCACCTCTGTGCCTAGCTTTGTGTAATTCTTGTTCAGTTGGATGTCTTGAAGTTTTGTTGTGTTGGCCAAAGTTCAAAAATCAAAATCAGATTTCAAATCCCTTTGCAAAACCCTAATTTCCAAACCCTGGATTTTATCCCTCTTTTTGTAATTCAAAAATTATTCAAAATTTGAGGTTGGTCCAGAAAGCAAAGTTGTAGATCTGGCCAAGAGAAACAACTTTGGTATTTACAAATTTTCAAGTTTCTGTACAAAGTTTGAAGTAAATCCAAATTCATTCAAATTCCAGTTTTTGTCCCCTTTTCAGTTTTCAAAATTTATTTAAAAACTATTGAGTTTCAGAAAAAGGGTATATTAGCAAAGTTGTAGGTTTTGATAAAAGGAACAACTTTTATATTTGCAGATTTCCAACTTTCAATGTAAAATCAAAAGTAATTTTGAATTTATTCAAATCCCAAAAGTGTTCCCTTTTCTGTTTTCAAATGTGGTCCAAAAACTATTTGGATTTTGAAAATATTCTTTTTGACAAAGTTGTAGATCTCTTTTTTCTGAACAACTTTGGTATTTTGAGTTTTTGCTGCTCAGTTCAAATTTTGAGGATAATTTGCAAAATACAGAGATCAGCCAAAAGTCAAACCCTAGGGCATAGCCCTGTTCATCTTCCTCACCGTAGAGGGGGGGGGGGGGCGGCCATGGCCGCGCGCCGGCGCTGCGCACGCCGCACGCTTGGCAGCTGCACGCGCGCCTCCAACCTGCCGCCGCTGTCCGCGCCATCATGCCGCACCCGCACGCGCGAAGCGCTGACCTCCGCCCCGTCCCCCACTGCTCCCAGCACGACGCCGCCGCGTGGCCGTCGCCGGTGAACGCACACCTGGCCCCTGCGCGCACGCCGTCCTTCCGCCGGCTTGCAATCGAGTGCGCACACCCCGGCCGAGCTCATCCACACCATCCCGTGCTCTCTACCGTCCCCGACCGTGCCTATAAAAGGGACCGCCGGAGTCCGAGCTCCTCACTCGTCTCCGCCGCCGTCGCCAGCCCACTCCAGACCCTCCACCGCCCAGCCAACTAGCCCAACAGCTCCGTCTTGAGCTCGTGAAGCTTCCCCACTCTTCAATTTCATCTCTACCGCCTCCTATCGCCCGGCGTAGCTCGCCGTTCCCATCTCCGGCGGAAACCCGGCGAGCTCGGGTTCGTGAAATACTCCCTCTCCGGCCACGAATATCTTCCCCTGACCCCTGTGTCAGCTTCCTTGGTTCCGTGCGACTTTAACCAGGCCCTTGCGGTCTCGTGTGTTGCGCAGGGTCGTCGGAGCGCCGCTCGCCGCTCGCCGCCGAGAAAGCTCCGCCGAACCACCGCCCCGCCGAGCCCTGTCTCCGACCGTGGTAAGCACTCGAAGCCCCCTCGGTCTCTGCCTTTTTACGGCGCAAAGCTCGAGCCAGGCCTCGGGCGCACGCGTTCACTGTTGGCTCGAGCCAGACCTCGAGCACACGTTTCCGTCTCGCCCGAGCCCAGCCTCGAGCGGACACACCCTCACCACTTCGCTCGAGCCAGGCCTCGAGCGGACTTGCGCACCCTCCGCTTCGCCGAGCCAGGCCTCGGACGAAACGATCGTTTTCCGTCTCGCCCGAGCCTCCCGGCCAGGCCTCGGACGAAACCCTTGTTTCCGTCTCGCCCGAGCCTCCGAGCCAGGCCTCGGACGAAGCAGTCGCTTCCGCCTCGCCCGAGCCCGTTTCACCCGAACCCGCTTCGCTCGAGCCAGGTCTCGGCGAACACATGTCTTCCGATTCGCCCGAGCCTCGCAAGGAAGGAGCACAGCGCTCTTTTCTTTTTCCTTTTTGAAAGAGTGTGAATAGTGTTCTGTTTTCTTTTTTTTTTGTGTGAATTAATCTGTTGTTCCTTAAATCCTGATAAAATTATGGTATGCTCCTTGCACTGTGTAGTATTTTATAAAAATATGAAACTTGACTTTTCTGCAAGAATTTAAAAATGTAAAATCCCTCTTTTAATTAATAAATGGATAGTTTTGGATTTTTAGAAAATTATTTATAACTCCAAAAATCATGAGATAAATTTTTGTGAGCTTCCTATGTCATGTTTAGTCTCTGGTGAAATTTTGAAGTCTTTTGGAACAAGTTGATTTTTGAGCATTTATCTTTAATTGTTAAATAGTGCCTTTTATTAATTAATGTCTGGAATTATTTGAGCACCTTAATGACCTCCAAAAATTATGAAATTTGTTTTGCCATCTATCTACACCATAATGAACTTATGTGATTAATTTGGTAATTTTTGGAGCAACTTCATAAAATAACCTTTTTAAGTAATTAAGGAAAATAGAAAAAAAAATGATTAGGGTTCATGTTGTATGCCCTGTTTTTGCATTGTTCATGCTAGCATACTCATGTGCATGCATCATTGCATTCGTATAGTCACCGAAGAAGGAGTCAAGATCGAGGCAGCCGCCGACGAACCTGTCCCCGAGGCTACCCCGAGCTCCGACAACTGCCCTGCCGCCTTCGAGCCTGCCCTCTTTGCTCTTCAAGGCAAGCCCCGGTGCATTTAACCCTTTCCTTGAATTTATAAAATGATTTCCTTAAATACTTTTGAGTTAAATTATTGCATTAGGTTTATAGGAGTTGTGTGCTATCCTAATTGATGCACTATCCACCTTGACCACTGATACACCTGATACCTGCTTTTTCAAAAGTATTTGAAAAATGCTTAGCAATGCTTATTGAATTAGACTTTGCAATAAAATGCCAATTTCAAAAGTGTGATCACTTAAGGAATGTTTATGGGAATTTTGGTCTTACTCCCCGGCTGTTGGCCAGGTATCTGATCCGTACCTAGTCAATAGCGAGGAGAGGTTGTCCGAGCGTACGGTGCCGTCATGTTGTAGTCCGGGACTCAACAGTTGACACCGACCGGGACAGGATTGAAAAACTGACAGGACTATTACGCTTGGGTGAGATATAACCAAGGTATAGTTCTGGCTGGAAAATTAGGGACCATCCGTATGGGGGCCTGCTGGTCAAGACTTGTAACTATTCACATACTTCGGAAAGCTCTGGCTCCGAGAAATCCTTTATTGGACCGACAACCGCGCACTGGGAGTGGAGAGATGGCGGAAGTAGCATGTACCCACGTGGTCGTCGTACCTGGAAAGGAGTGGTGTACTGTACTTCCGGGTGGCGTAGGACCGGGCCCAATCTTGGAGGAATCGTGGTAGACGAGTTGGCATATGCAAGCTTGGGTGCTACATATGCAGTGTGGATAGGGATCCTCAGCTGAGTATTATTTATCCGGATTAACGTTGCTCCTCGGTTATGGAGACTTGGTCCACTGACTGTCAACGGAGAGTGGTTCTCAACTAGGAATGTTTTGAAATGTAAAATGAATCATGAACGATGAAGAATTGAGGAATACTGAATCTTTCAAAAATAAAATAAGGTTTACAAAAATGCTTTTCTGCAAAATATTTGACCTTGCTTAAGCCTTACCTTGACTACCCTAAGCCTCTCATTCCTGAGTCTTCTCCCTTTTTCTTTAGTCGGGTAAGTCTTGTTGAGTACCCCAGTACTCAGGGTTTGTTACCCATGCTGCAGGTATGACAGAGTCTCCGATGTGTCTTGCACCCTGCTGCGTGACCATCGTCCAGGAAGAGGCCGATGAGGCCGAAGAATAGTTGTACACCCTCGGGCTGGGTGATTATAAGTATCTTTGCTGTTCTCCACTATGTTGCCTATGTCTATTTCTATTATCAGAACTTGGTTTGTAATAACTGCACCTTAATTTCTATTTGGAACCCTGTTTTGTAAAACTAATGTTATTTAAGTCTTCCGCTCTTTATTCCGATGTTATTTGTAAAAGTATGCAATGCTGTAACCGAATTGTGAGATGATCCTGCGGACATTGGGCACTGATGTAGCCCGGTGGCGAACAGGTCTTAATCACATGGAACATGGGTTCGGCTGTCAGAGGTTGACAGGGACACGTGGGCAATGGGATTAGGGTCGTTCCGTCGTAACAGGGTTCAAAATTTCTGCAAAATCTTGCCCAAATTTCACGAATTTCAGTAACTTCGATGGTGACAGAAAGAAAAATCCGAAATATTATAATACACTAATACATGTGCTAGACTAATATTTTCTACTGTATATGTTGTATATTTTCTACTCAATTGATGTGTAGTCCTAAATCATGCTAATATTTGTTAGATTTTTTTTATAAAAACATACTTAATGTGCTTGTCTATCTAAAAAAATTTGGTAAAATTTCGAACGAATTTTGTGAAATTGAATAATTTCTGGGATGACCAAAATTTTTGTAATATCGAAATTAAAAACCTTATTTCTAGATACATAAATTTTGCTATTTACTTAGGGATAAATTATGTTTAAATACATAGTAAAAGCAATGAATCTGGCCTGTCCGGCTGATAGTTTCCGTGGCTAAAAATCTTTATTTTAGATTATTTGAGTGAGAAGAACACCATTCTACAGCTAATGAATTTGGCTGATAAGCTCAAATGAACAGGCTGCTAGAAAAGTCAAAACGTTTTATATTGGAACAAAAAGAGAGTGCTAGCCAATCCTTTTATTATACCTTTCCTCGTTCATGGTTTGATATTATGGTGTCTTAGGTGTAGAGGAACCAACCACACCGATTCATCTCGAATTTAGTGGTTAAACTATATTGCGGTGATCATAGAGGAGGTCTTGCGATAAAATAGCTTGACGCCGGAATGATAAAAGCTTAATTACCTCTTTTAAACTTTTCATTATTTTGAAATACGAAAAGATCTAAATCCAAAATACAAAAGTTATCTTGATTAAAACCTCAATCGTTCTTCTCCCACTTCACATCTCAGGACTCGCTGTTCTTATAAAGGGAAATACATTTTTCTATTTTTTAATCTAAAATTTATGAGGAGAAGAAAGTTGCTTTTGTATCCCCGAAAACAGATCGAGACGGGTATGGGTGGCTGTCGAAGTGTCGAAACTATGTCTACCTGGGCTATACCTGCCACACAAGAGCCAAGCTGGGCTTGCCGGCTGGGTTGGGCCTTTCTTGGGTTGGGTCAGTCTCTTTCTCTCTAAAAAACGGCTGGGTTGGGCCTTTCTTGGGTTGGGTCAGTCTCTTTCTCTCTCTCTCAAAAAAAAAAAAACGATTTCACGGAAATATTGCCTTCGTCTATTTGTGTTCTGCTCCATGTAGCTTAAAAGGATATATTGACGAAAGGGTCTTTGGTCCGGTGGTAGGATAGTTTAATAGGACACACTATCCACCAAAGTTTAAATGCTGACATCATATCTTTTTTAAATTTTTTTCTAGAATTCGCAACTACGCGTTTGGTGATACTAAACGTTTCCCGCGCATTGGAGGCTCGTGTGGTGTGAGTGTGACGTGTGCTTATTCGGTGCTACTCGTATTGGAGGCTCATATAGTGTGAGCATAAAGTGTGTGAGTTATGTGTGTTCGAGTTGTACCCAATCAAAAAGGAAAAAGATACATTGACTATTGATACATATTACCAAATGGAATTGCGAACGGGAATTGTATGGGAAAACAAAAGAAAAAACGGATAATAATTCTTAAACTTTTGTCCTTTCTCAATGAAAAAATTGGCCACCAAGTGCACTGTGCACAAAGCTACTAATAATAAGCCTTAGATCTGGGATATACCAACATATTATAGTATACGAATACACCATATACATATTTCATTTATTCATTTATACCGTCGATATATATATTACAATTGTTAAGTGCTTACTTTGCGGTACATGACAAGCTTGCAAACACATACAACAAGATTCCGGCCTGAAAAAAGCACATGCTAGCTAGATGCACAGCACAACTAGATAGACAGACATTTGACCATGCACAAATGGCTGGCATATATAACTTTCACATCGCATTATCCATGTCGATAGTTCTAAGTCCTTTAGTTTAATTTTGGGGATTGTACTTCATATCTACGAAGCACTAGGAGTAGTATTTTTTTTATTGAGTCAATAAGATGGGTATATAAATTGCTTCAACCTTGGCCACCACCACCTCCGGAGCCGCCGCCAACGGCTCCGCCGGCTGACCCAACTCCACTGCCTGCTCCACCTCCGGCGCTAACACTCGCGTCTCCGTACCCTCCGCCGCTGCCCACCGCGTTGCCGGCACGTCCAACACCGCTGCCACCACCATAACCGCCGCCACCGTCTCCCCCGTCCGCACCTCCGCCGCCACCGCCGCCCCCACCGGCGCTCACGCTGACTCCGCCGCGGCCTATGTGCACACCAACACCGCCTCCACCGCCGGCTCCGGCATGCACACCGCCGCCGCTGACCGCGCCGCCTCCACCGCCGCCGATCCCGACGTCGACCCCGCCATGTCCAACGTCGATGCCAACACCGGCACCCGCTCCGCCCCCCACGCTCGCGCCGCCGCCGCTGGCAGTGCCGGCTCCGCCTCCGAACCCGCCACCGATGCCGATTGACGTGTCGTGCCCGCCGTGGCCGATGCTCACGCCGAAACCACGGCCACCGCCCTCCCCACTCCCGGCTCTGATTGAAAATGATTTGCTGTCATTGACGGCGGCGGCCGTGTTCTTGTCGGCAAGGAGAAGCCTTGCATGGGTAAACGGGAGAAGGAAGAAGCACGATAGTAGAACTGAAATGGCCAGGCGGCGGCAAGGGGAGATGGAGCTCGCCATGGGAGTGTGCATGGAAGGATGGTGGAGCTTCAGTTTGCTGCACTACGTACTCAGTGGCAGCTTTATATAGAGCCAGCAGCCAGTTCTGCTGAGCGACGATTCTGTACGAAAGTAATCTCAAGTAGGCGAAAAAGGTGATCGTAGTGAGCTGCGAAGCACACTAGGCCATGTGGAGAGGTGAAGTAGTAGACCACATGGCCATGAGAGAATTGCTAGATGCACTTGTTTAATCAGATTTATAAATCTATATAATAAATTTAAGCTACCAAAAAACAAGTTTAATATCATACATACAACCAGATTTTCTTTTTAGGGATTACTGTTTTCAGGGTTTTCATTTCTTGAAAGAAAAACATTATGCGAAAATAGTTCAGATCACTTATCCAAAACATTTTTTATGGAACAAGATGGGTTTCCCTTTCCCCCGTTTTTTTTTTTAAATTTAGCCTTTTTATTTTTGAAAGTTTTTCACAAATACGCTCCTGACCCAGGGTATCCTTTCAAAATATAGGACCCAGGCTCGGCGCCATCACTATTGGTACCGAGCTAACACGTTATGGCACCAATACCATTGGCGCCGAGGTTCGTGAGGGTGGCGTCCACGTGACGTTGACGTGAAGGACCTCGACGTCGTAGATCTTGGCGTCAAACTGATTTCCTATCATGGTATTTAAAATCAAATAAGTAAATTATTCCGACTAGATACAACAACCTCATTGTAGCTCAACTAGTAAGGAACTATGGTTTTTTGCTACATTTTTTGTTCCATTATTCCACCAAACTTAGTTATTATAATTAACATGAAAGAGGGGCCATGTGGACATCACCCTCGCAAACTTGGCGCCAATAGTGATGGCGCCGTAGCGTGTTAGCTCGACGTTAATAGTGATGACACCGATCTCGGGGTCTATATTTTGAAAGGATATCGTCAGGGACATATTTATGAAAAACTTAAAAAAAAAGAGCTAAAATACAAAAGAAATTGGGCCTTTCCCCCACTGATGATTATAAATATATTAAAAAGAGAGAGTACAAACTACAAACAAAGGTTACAAATACAAAGAACAAATTGAATCCATATTTTCAAGCAAAACTAGGTTTGCACGATTGTGTTGATCATTATTACCTGAAATTATTTGCGCACACATGACTGAACATATGTTAGAATATAGAGTATATTATTAACTTCTTATTAGGAGTTTACTGATGCATGATTTATTTGAGAGTTGTTATAACAACAAGCTGGTACTTGGCAAATATATACGCACTTCAGCAAATAGATGCATGCTATGCTATTGGTATGCTATATATAAAAAGTATAAAACCCGCTATGGGTGTATACCAAACAATTTTACTGCATGTCGTGTTCGAAGAAAGGAAATACACAGAATATGTTTTGCTTTGACCTTTAGAAAACAAGGATGCAACCGTTCACACGTACTTTGATATAATTCATAATGCAAAGTTTCACATGACCTTTGCAGCTCATTTTTCCTGCTTCCACATTTGCTTTCTGGTCGGCCGGTTGCTTTGCGCAGCTGTGACAGCTCTCCATCGCATCTGTTCTCTTATCGAAGATCCACGTTAGCTAAGCAAGCACCTCTGGATGCCTCTCCAGGTGATCCATTTGCAGCCAACTGTTTTGACGGGCCGGCCGGGTTTCCATTCTATGTGTACAAGAAAAGCTAAGTGCGCACGCCCATTATATATACATACTAATAATAAAGTGGTTTATCGATATCTTAGGTAATTAGCCCCGTGTTGACTTTTTTGGAGTGTTAACCTCTTATTACATGTTCTGACTTGCAACATTTTTTAGATAGTAAAGTCCTCATCATGTCATGTTTTATGGCAACAAGGCCGCTCTAACATCGTCAAATATATTATATCAGTGACTATAAAAGACTTTTGTCAACTAACCGAATAACTTTGCAGACAGGTTTGTTTGAGATTTGGAGCTATACAAAGTATAGGTACAATATAGATAAAGAACAATTTTTGGAGTACTTGTAACATGATGATGATGCACTCTATAATTTAATATAATTCTTCTTTCATCTAAAAAAACTTTACAGTTGCTACATTGTGGACCGTCGATCCGAATAGGAATTATCACATATTACCTCATTAGAGGTAATAGATATATAAGTAAAATATCTTTCCATCAGATCTAATATGCGTGCATGATCTAACTTTCCTAACATGACCTCAAGTGTTTTATAACATGGACATAGATACACACACAAGCGAATTGAGCGTAGCTCAGCTGGTTGGGTTCCTTGTGGTGGAACCTGCCCACCCAGGTTCAAGTCCTCGACTTGACACGGGTGTTCGCATTTTCCTGGATTTATTCCAGGATTTAACGGCGCTATTCTTTCAGTGGTAGGCGATGTGCCCGTCGACAGCGAGACACCTGTGGTGACTACTTCGTCAATCTCGAGATTTGCTAGTAGAGGTAGGGTGAATGCGTGCTCGTGTTTGTGAGCGTCTGCGTCTGTAACTGAGTCTCGCAAAAAAAAATACACACAAAAGGAGGGGATGCGAGCTTCACAAATGTGCAACTGTATTTTATTTTATTTTATTTATTTTATATGACACGGTGATTTGTAGTTAGGACTAATAAATAGTTCTTTGTACTTATCCTATTATAATTTTTATTTTAGAATGTTGTAGGTCTATTTTGTGGTAGGCTTACAATTTTATAACTTTTATAACGTGACAAACTGATATGTATCATCACGGGCGGAGACAGGGGGAGGAGCCCAATAAGCTCCCATATGAACTTGAATTTTTCACTATTTTTTTTAAAATATAAACAAAATTTAAAAATTTAGCACTGCTAGTCCTCCTAACATTTTTTTTAAAAAAAATTCTGGCTCCGCCCATGTCATCATATAATGACACGTAGGTGACAGTTGAAATAATTACACATATGCAACACTGTTTAATGACAGGTGGTGGTAGATCCAATTTAATTTTAGCAATGGCGAACACATTTTTACGAAAATGACTTGTGTCCACATTTTTTTTTCTTTAGAGAAGTGGTAATTGCATGCGGCACCAAACAAGGAAGATGGTCTACTACATGCGGCACCAAACAGGGAAGATGTTCTACGTGGGGATATGCGTGAGATTTTTGGGGATTGCTATTCTATTTTATGATTATTAATTTTTTAAATTGTTGCATTTATTTTTGAAAAATCAATGGCTATGATCTTTTTGAGATCTTACCTCCTCCAAGATAACGGGTGTATCATAGCAAAACCCAATATTATTAGATCATATTTGTCATCATCAGAAACTATGTTGTGGTATTTGTGACCTTATTACTACTAACTAATTAGTGACAAACCCCATGACAACCTAAGCTTATGTGTCCAGTAATAGTTTGCTACTTATTACTCACTCGCAAATGACAAGTCTTATTGGTGCAAATTATTATAATAACTCCTCCCTCCATCCTAAAAAAGATACATTCGTTTTCCAGAAAGTCAGCAGTTTTCAAGTTTGACCAAATATATATAACAAAATATTAAAAAATTATGATATATAATTAGTATAATTGGATAGATCTTTAAATATATTTTTATAATAAATTTATTTGGAGATATAAATATTGCACGTATTTTCTACAAACTCAGTCAAAGTTGAGTAAGTTTAATCAACACACATCTCATAATACGTGCAACATTTATATCTCTAATATTTGGACCTCCTCCATGAGTAATAATACTTTAGATCCCATAAATATTTTTAAGGGACAAAGTAATATTTTGTTCTCACTTCTGAAACATGAGGGCGTGATCATTTCAAAAACCTCAAGTCCCAAGATCCACTCATCCCTAGCTGTATAATCTACTGTCGATCTTAATCCCATATCATCGCGCCAGACCTCCTCCACGCCACAATGTTGCTAACCTGTTGCCCTATTGTCGGTGACTCGCCACCCTTAATCGGTAGAACAAGATCCTCGACAGTTGGCTTCACAACGACACAGAGCAGTCTGAGGAAGCATGGTTGTCCGCTCAGATCGAACGTCCACGCGCCACTAGCTATTTGGACCCTCTCATAGCTGTCTCCCTTGCTCTAGCTCAAAAGGTGCCCGCGACCCAATCCAACGCAGCCAACGAGAAAAAAAAGAACGGGGAGGCTCTCTATTCCCAACAGTTGCGGTTCGTCCGCCGTCGCCGGCTGCTAGTCAAATCTCTGTCTGTCACTGCAGGCCGCTCGTCCAATGTCTGTCTGTCGTTGGTCCTTCATCATCTTCCTCAGCACCAGAGTGAGCAAGTAGAACACCTAACAGACGCTCTCATCTTCCGTCCTCATCATCCTTCATCCCCACGTCTTCCCTGACTCGGTATTGCTGCTACCGCATCGTCAAGGATTGAGCTCTACGCTAAGGACAATAGCTCCGTGGCTTTCGACAAGCAAGAATGGGAGAGGAACGCTTCCTGCCAAACCCATAACACCACATGACGTCCTCTCACCTTGAGAAGACACATTAATCCTTCATCACGTCTCTTGATGCAGAGTCTCCTCCTTCCGACACTCATTTAGTCTATTAAAAATAAACTAATAAAAAAATTATATATTCTGTCTGAAAATAGTGAGAGGAATTTATATACTAATTAATTTGTTATTAGCAAATGTTTACTATAACACAACATTATCAAAACATAAACTTATTAGGCTTAGAAAAATCATCTTGTGTTGGGGGAGGGGACCCTCGGCAGTGGCGCCACGCAGGCTGGCTCAACAAGACGTCCCTCGCGCGTCCCGCGCACCTTCGCCAAACCTGCCTCTTTATTTACTAAGTCCCTCAAGTCACCGTTCAGGCCCCCGAACACTAACCCAACCCTCGGAATGTTTAGCAAGTTCTTACAGGCAAAGGGCATGAAGAGCGCTGGAAGCAACCCTCGCGCATCCCGCACACCTTCGCCAAGAGGCTCAGGCCCAACGGGAGGCGAAGGGACTCGGACCTCGCGACAGGACGGGAGTCTTCGCAAGATGGAGGTCAACCCTCGCATTTCCGCGAGGGTGAGCACGAGCCGAGCGGCGGCGGGCGCACGGAAGGCTGGCTAGGGTTTCCTGCGCCTTTCGTGTTTTTACGATCCTGCCCTTCCGTTGTACAGCGGGAAGGAATCTTTCTTGTGTCCTTTTGTAATTTGGTCAACGCCCCCTGGTATCCCCTATAAATACCGGGAGGTGAACAGTGTAAAGCACAATTTTTTTTGGGAATAGAGCTACAACATCACTGTTCCAATTTTCCCTTAACCTTCGCTATTGGCACCGACGATTGACCACCTTTGCCACTCCCCTGCACGTGTGCGGAGGTAGGGCAAGTGTGTTACCAACAGTTTGGCGCCGTCCGTGGGGATCGGAGTTCGAAATGGCAGGAAACAGGAGAGCGCCCACTACCAGAGACCCTCGCATGACCAGAGAGGCCACGGCGATAATCCAGCCTGTGGAAGAGAATGTAGTACCCTCGGAAACAGAAGAAGTTGCTCCAGGGACGGAGGTCCCGGGCCCTCACGCTCGGCCGGTATCACAACCACACCCGCATACCTCCGGAGGAGATGGGGAAGGAGATGAGGAGGAGTTGGGCCTCGAGGCTTTAGAAAGACTTCAAGCTGAGTTACAGGAAAAGAAGAGGCGCCTGGACCAGCTTGAAAGGCACAACCGGCTGCGCCTTATCAGGCAAAAGGCGGATGAAGCAAGAGAGCAGCTTCGCCGAATGGAGGAGTCCCTCGCAGCAGCTGAGGCCGAAGCCGAGGACTGGAATGACATGCAAATGCCGCCGCTTCGAGAAGAGAATGTCGGGCAGGGACAGGACAACGCTCACCAGCCACCACCACCCCCACCACCACCAAATTTTCGCCAGGTCTACCCAGAAGAACGAGAGCCAAACCTTCGTATACAGCGAAGGGCTCAACAATACCAGATGCCCTACGACCCAAGATCACCACTCTCCCAAATACTACAAACCCAACCCTGGCCATCATGCTACAATCCACAAAATCTCCCCCGTTACGATGGACTCACTGACCCTCGCCAATTCATAATGAGCTACGAGGCAGCAGTCGCCGCAGCAGGAGGGGATGAGTCAACAATGACGAAGTATTTCGTAATCATCCTTCGTGATATCGCGCAGACTTGGTACAACAACCTTCGCCCCGGAACGGTGGATTCCTAGGCCAACCTCAGAGACTGACTCTGCACAAACTTCAAGGGCATCACAGCAGCCCCATCAAACTCCATCGAGCTGTTCAACTGCAAACAAGAAGAGCGCGAACCGTTACAAGACTACTGGCGAAGGTTCATCCAGATTAGAGCAAGAACTCCGGGAATATCCGACGAGGCCGTGATCCTCGCTGCAGTCAGCGGCTTACGCCCAGGCCCATGTTCCTCAAAGTTCGCCAGAAAACCAGCAAACACAATCGAAGAGCTTCATGATACAATGGAAAGGTACTGTAGAGCGGACATGGATTTCCAGGCAAAGTCCGATGCTCGAAGGTCGCAGCAGAAACCACAGCCGAGGCCCCAAGCGAGAAAAAACAACCCTCGCCAAGATCAGAGCAACGTTGGAGCGATCAACAAGGCAAATCCAATCGAAGACCAGAGAAGAAGCACTCAGCCTTCGGGCAACCAAAACCCACATGGATTTCCACCCCCGCCTGACCAAAGAAACCAACAGAGGGACCCGGCCAAAATGTACTGTCATTTCTGTGGCCTAGGAAAGGGGCACACAACAAAGCAATGCGAGTGCTTCGCCAAAGGGAAAGAGTACCAGGAGTCCAAAAGAGCCTCTTCAACAGAAAACAAAACCATCAATCACACCAGAAAGCCAAACTTCAACCCAACCCAACCTCCCTACCACTACACCCCCATAAACTACGGCTTACCCTCGCACCAACCTTTCTACTCTCAACACCCACATTACAACCACACCTCATTTCAACCAACCTCTTTTCCTCAACGCCAAAATGCGCCATACACTGTCACATTCCCAACAACCCCTCAAGCCCAAACCAACCAACAAGTGAGCAACACTCTACCACCACCACCACCAATACCGGCCCTGCCAGCCCCCCAACCTGTCAAATCCGAAGCCCAGAACCAGACAACCATCAACAACCCAACATCAACCTTCGGTGTGATACTAGCCATCACCGGAGGCTCAAATAAAGATCATGGCAACAAGCGGCAGAGGAAGGAACATGCTAGACGAGTACACCATGTAGCCGTCGAAGGACCACACAAATTTGGCCGATGGTCTCATATTCCTATAACCTTCGACTCCAGTGATATGAAGTTGAGGGATTACCCTCACACCGACGCTTTGGTGATCGAAACCAATCTAGCAGGGTGACCAGTCACCAAAATTTTGGTCGATACAGGAAGCTCCGCAGACATCCTGTTCGCCTCAACCTTCGACAGCATGAAGCTTGATAGAAACCTCCTGCAACCCGCTGACAACCCTCTATACGGCTTCGGCGGTCAACAAGTGAGAGCCGTCGGAAAAATATCTTTGCCCGTGACCTTCGGCGACCAGATGAACTGCAGAACCGAGCACATAACCTTCGACGTGGTCGACATGTTTTATCCGTACAATGCAATATTTGGCCGGGGGGTCACCAATGCATTTAATGCAGTCATCCACCCTGCTTACCTCTGCATGAAGCTTCCCGCTCCGAAGGGGGTGGTTGCAGTATATGGAGACCAAGACATTGCAAGGGCAACTGAGGGAATAGTAGCACCAGGACAACGCAATGTTCACAACTTGTCAAAACCTCGTGCAACAAACCCCAAAACCGAAGGTGAGGTATACCCTGACCGAGAAAAAGCATCACCCAAGGAAGAGACTAAACAAGTCCAACTCTTTGAGGGCAACTCCAAAAGAAGAGTGCTCATCTCAGCCAACTTAGATCCCTAGTCAGAGAACAACCTCGTACTTTTCCTCAAGGAAAACTCCGACACCTTCGCCTGGTCTGCGGATGACCTAAAGGGAGTAAACAGAGCTTTGATAGAGCATAGCCTAAACATTAAGCCAGGCTACCGCCCAGTTAAGCAAAAACTTCGCAAAATGTCAGAAGAAAGAAAGGAAGCAGCGAGGGCTGAGGTAAAAATACTTTTGGACGCAGGTGTCATCCGTCCAGTCAAATACCCAACATGGCTTTCAAATGTGGTTTTAGTCCAGAAAAAGAACAAGAAGTGGAGAATGTGCGTAGACTTCACGTGCTTAAACAAAGCATGCCCGAAGGATGATTTTCCCCTGCCAAACATAAGCACTCTGGTTGACAGAGCAGCTGGTTGCCAAACACTTTCTCTCCTCGACTGTTTCTCGAGATATCATCAGATCTGGATGAATGAAGAAGACGAGGAAAAAACAAGCTTCATCACACCTTCGGGCACCTTTTGCTTTCGTAGAATGGCGGCAGAAGGTTTGAGAAACGCAGGATCAACCTTCGCTCGCATGACATCTGAAGTCTTCAAAGATGAACACGCCATCTCTGCCTACGTCGATGATTTGATTGTCCAAAGCGAGCTAAAGGAAAACCACATATCAGACTTATCAAGAGTGTTCAGCAACCTCCGGTCCGCCGGATTAAAGCTGAACCCCGAAAAATGTGTTTTCGGGGTAAGCGAAGGAAAAAGCCAATCCTGAGAAGATTGATGCTATCATCAGTATGGAACCTCCGACAACCAAAAAAGCAGCTCAGCGTTTGTCAGGCCGATTGGCAGCACTCAGCAGATTCATCTCCAGGTCAGCAGAGCGAGGGCTACCTTTCTTTGAAACTTTGAGAAGCGCAACCCCTTTCAATTGGGGACCTCGGCAACAGAAAGCTTTCGAGGATTTGAAAAAATATCTCACCAACTTAACTGTCTTAACCAGCCCAAACAAAGGGGACCTGTTACTGCTATATGTCGCAGCCTCGCCTCACGCAGCAAGCGCAGTTCTTATCAAAGAATTGCACGAGAACAACACAACCAAGCAAGCCCCAATCTACTATGTCTCAGAAACTCTTGAAGGTCCTAAAAGAAACTACTCAGAGCTCGAGAAGGTAGCTTACGCCGTGGTCATGGCGTCAAGGAAGCTAAAACATTACTTTCAGGCCCACGAGATCCATGTACCTTCGGCATACCCACTTGACAACATTTTCAAGAACAATGAAGCAGTCGGTAGAATAGCGAAATGGGCAGTCGAGCTGAACAGCTACGCTATAACCTTCGTCGGAAGAACAACAATCAAATCGCAGGCAATAGCAGATTTCATAGCTGAATGGACCCCGGACCCTCGCAATAATGAAGACCACTCAGAGCCGTTTTGGACAGTGTATGTCGATGGAGCCTGGGGAGCAGCCGGAGCAGGAGCCTCGGCCATCTTAGTTTCGCCATCCGGGACGAAGCTAAGATACACCAAAAGACTCGATTTCAAGAGCACAAACAACTCTGCAGAGTACGAAGCTGTGATACTAGCACTATCAAAGCTCCGATCCTTGTCAGTCCGAAGGGCGGTCATTAACACAGACTCCCAAGTTATCGCGGGACACATTGAGAAAAAATACAAAGCAAAAGACCCAGAGCTCCAAAAATACTTTCAGTATGTGAGAAGGTTAGAATCATTCTTCCTCGGCATAACAGTGAAAGCCATACCGAGGTCGGAGAACTACGAGGCAGACAGCCTAGCTAAAGCAGCGGCATAGCAGCTGCAGCTACCACCAGACGTCTTTTACGAGGTAACAACTCAACCAGCATTCGAAACCTCCGAAAAGAAAGCCAAACTAGTCAATGCAATCCAGAACGAAGACTGGAGAGCTCCCATCATGGCCTATATCAACGGGTTGCACGAACCCGACTCCAAAGAGGAAGAAAACGGACTGAAACAAAGACTTCGAGGGTACAAAATTATAGACAACATTCTGCTCAAAGCTTCGGTAACCTCGCCTTGGCTCAAATGCGTCTCACAAACTGAAGGAAATGACATTCTTAAACTCATTCACGAAGGTATCTGCGGTTCGCACAATGGCCCGAGGGCGTTAGTTGGTAAAGCTTTCCGACAAGGTTTCTACTGGCCAACAGCGTTAAGAGACGTAGAAAGCATCGTCAAACGTTGCGAGGGTTGCCAACTAACGGCAAAGACACAAAACGCCCCAGGGGCTCCAACAACTCTGATATGCCCAACATGGCCGTTGCAAAGATGGGCAATGGACCTCGTCGGTCCACTTCCAACAGCTCCAGGAAACCTTCGCTACGCAGTCGTAGCTGCGGAATACTTCACGAAATGGATTGAAACTAGACCACTGGCTTCCATCACCTCCTTGGTCGTGAAGAAGTTTTTCTGGCAGCAAATAATTTGCCGGTTCGGAGTCCCCAAATACCTAACTGTCGACAATGGCACTCAATTCGACAGCGAGGTTTTCAAAGAATTCTGCGCTCAAATCGGAACAATCCTATGCTTCGCCTCAGTCCGGCACCCTCAATCCAACGGCTTAGTCGAAAGAGCCAATGCAACAATTTTCCAAGCCGTATCAAAGAAATTGCAAGGCAGGCCCAAGGGAAAGTGGGCGGAAGAGCTAACCTCCGTCACCTGGTCCCATAACACCTCGGAATGCAGAGCCACCAAATTCACACCCTTCAAGCTCCTGTTTGGAGAAGAAGCTGTGTCACCAGAAGAGTTGAAGCATGTATCACTCAGAACTACCTTCGAAACAGACGAACAAAACCAACTACTTGACAAAGACTTACTCGAAGAAACAAGATGCAACGCAGTGCACAACCTTCGCAAGTATCAGAAAGAAACAAAAAAATGGAGAGACAAAAAGGTGAGAATCAAAGAACTAAAAAAGGGTGACCTTGTTCTCATTCAAAAACAAAACGCCAGCATGGCGGGGAAGTTTCAGCCAAAGTGGACAGGTCCATACCTAATAGCAGAATGCAATCGTCCCGGCTCCTTTCACCTCTCTGACAGCGAGGGAAACATCCTGCCTCACACCTGGAATGTCGACGACCTTCGCAAATACTACCCATAGCGGAGCCTTAGCGAGCCCTCGCAATATGTAATTTGTTATTTCATTTATGTTTTCTTCCATTTCTATGCATGTAACAAAAACAAAGGAGCTGCACTCTTTTTCCTTACAAAGGGGCGTAAGGTTTTTTAACGAGGCAGCATCCAAATTCTTAATACAGGCTAAAACCCCCGGAAAAAGTAAAACTCCAAATTATTACCTTTACTAACAAACATCGAAAAAAAGCAGCTCTTCTTCAAGAGCGCTATAATCGATGATAACCCTCGAAGATTGCTTCAAAAAACAAACTTTTTTCAAAGCAAACTTCACCTCCACCTAAGACAAGGGGAGGCGCGAAGTACAAAAAGTCGAGCACCCTCGCAAAACACGCCAGGGGCTCGCAAAGCAAACTTCACCTCCACCTAAGACAAGGGGAGGCGCGAAGTACAAAAAGTCGAGCACCCTCGCAAAACACGCCAGGGGCTCGCAAAAAGCAAAACTTCACCTCCACCTAAGACAAGGGGAGGCGCGAAGTACAAAAAGTCGAGCACCCTCGCAAAACACGCCAGGGGCTCGCAAAGCAAACTTCACCTCCACCTAAGACAAGGGGAGGCGCGAAGTACAAAAAGTCGAGCACCCTCGCAAAACACGCCAGGGGCTCGCAAAAAAGCAAAACTTCACCTCCACCTAAGACAAGGGGAGGCGCGAAGTACAAAAATGTTGAGCACCCTCGCAAAACACGCCAGGGGCTCGCAAAAGCAAAACTTCACCTCCACCTAAGACAAGGGGAGGCGTGAAGTACAAAAACGTCGAGCACCCTTGCAAATCGCGCCAGGGGCTCGCAACGCAAAATTCACCCCCACACAAGAGGAGGCGCGAAGTACAAAAAGTCGAGCTCCCTCGCAAATCGTGCCAGGGGCTCGCAACGCAAAATTCACCTCCACCTAAGGGGAGACGCGAAGTCCAAAAAAGTCGAACAAGCAAGACAAACTCTACCTCCACCTTTTACCACGAAAAGCGAGCCTCGCCAAAAAGAAAGGGGGTGTCGCTGTTTTTACTAAACATCTCTGTTTAACGAAAAGCGAGCCTCGCCAAAAGAAAGGGGGCGTCGTTGTTTTTACTAAACATCTCTGTTTAACGAAAAGCGAGCCTCGCTAAAAAGAAAGGGGGCGTCGTTGTTTTTACTAAACATCTCTGTTTAACGAAAAGCGAGCCTCGCTAAAAAGAAAGGGGGCGTCACTATTTTTACTAAACATCTCTATTTAACGAAAAGCGAGCCTCGCTAAAAAGAAAGGGGGCGTCGCTGTTTTTACTAAACATCTCTGTTTAACGAAAAGTGAGCCTCGCTAAAAAGAAAGGGGCGTCGCTGTTTTTACTAAACATCTCTGTTTAACGAAAAGCGAGCCTCGCTAAAAAGAAAGGGGGCGTCGTTGTTTTTACTAAACATCTCTGTTTAACGAAAAGCGAGCCTCGCTAAAAAGAAAGGGGGGCGTCGCTGTTTAACGAAACATCTTAAACATCGGCACGTCGCTGTTTTTCCCAAACTTCATACAAATCCAACAGTGCAAACCAAACGGGCCTCGCCAGCATTAAGCGAGGGTCAAATGTCCAACCTCCAAAAATTTACAAAAGTAAATTGTATTTACGCAAAACAAACATACATTTGTCATGAACATATACCGAACAACTTCACAACGTCACGCAATCAATAAAGGTTACGAAATTACAAGGGACCATCACCCTCCTCAATTAACATCAAATCAACAAAACCCTCGCTACCCTCCTCAAACTCTATTTCCACCGGAACTATGGGTCCCCACAACAAAGGAGCTGCCAGAACAATTGGCAGCTCCCCAGGCAAAACCCTCGCCCTATACATGTATCTACGATCTACACCACTAACTTCCGAAGGCTCCTCTTTCGGAACCACAAGAGATCTATCCGGTCCTAAATCTAAATTGCTTCGCCCAAACAAGTATTCCATTGCCGTAGTATCATCGATATCATCGTCAACAACAGCTTGCGCGGACGAAGAAGAGCCAAACAAAAGACGTGTGGCTTGACGATCAGTATAGTCTGCCTCGCGCCAAAAACAACTCGATCTACTGTTTTTCAAATCATACCTTCGCACCTTCGACCACCAAAAGCGTTCAAAAGGTAGCGAAGGGCATTTAAGCCTCGCTTGAGCCCACGATTCACCAGTTATAAAAACATCTTGATAATTTAACATCAGTGGCGTCACATCAAACACGTCTAGCACGGTTCCATCAGGAACCTGCATTTCCACAGCATTAAAAGAGTATCTCAGTGTCATCAAGTTTTTCACACCACCCAACATATTACAAAATGAGCCCCACTAACGAGTTATCCTAGGTTTTCACACCTGTTCGGCTCCCCCTTGCTCATCCGCCCTAACTTCGCTGGCCGCAGCATACAAACCCTCGCCGGCCGCAGCATCCAAACTCTCAGCAGGCGCCTCGACCGTTGCAGCCTCTTCAACGTTAGCTTCTTCGATCGAAGCGTCCTCAGCCGAGGGCACAACGTCGATGGGTGGAACCTCCGCAGAGTCGGGCACGGGAGCAGAACCTGAACAACCAGTAGCAGCATCAGTCGCAGACAGCGAGGGCATCGCGTCCTTCCGAGTCTGCAAAGAAAAATAAAGGACGAGCCCTTCAAAATCAACACCAAACCCCTCATCACAGAAACAAACCCAACCACAATTTTTACCAAAAACACAAACCTGACGAGTAGTTTCGGCAGCTTCTTCAAAAGGAAGTGCTCGGCCGCCACCAGCAATCCAGAACTTGCGAAGCAATCGCATCGCACAATTCCGAACCTCGGCGTCATCAACTTTCATCCGGCGCACCTCGTCAACTGTCGGAAACGCATGGTTTGGCTTTTTGATCTTGCGAAGGTGCTCGCAATCCGCTTGACGAAGCGTACTGGCCATCGCCAAAGCTCTGGCATAGCCACCAAAGTCGGCCGCGTTACCAACCAACGAGCTAAAGACATCAAGCTCGTTGCACAGCCAACCTTCGAAGGCCTCCGCATTAGACGCAGGCAGCGGTTCCTCGGCAGAACCTCCGGCCTCGGTCAAGCAGACATCAAGTTTGCTCTTAATTTTCCCTATGCTTGTCTGCCACGCCCCCGTTTGCGAGGTCACCTCCGATGAAAGCTCACTTATTCGACTGTTTGCTGTTAACAAATCTTTGTCTTTCTGACGGACAGCCGCTAAGAGTTCAGCATTACTATTCGCAATCGCCTGTGCCTCCTCTCGGGACTTCTTGACCTTCTCTAAAGCAGCCATGAGTTCAATATCTTTACTCTCCAAACTACGCCGAAGGTTCTTGTTATCCTCCTAAACCTTCGACAACCGGTCATTCGAATAGTTTAGATTGTGCGGAAACATGGGTGTATGCCGAGTCTCTGAGTGATGAGTGATTGTCAACTGGGATAATGCGCATGTTCTTTGGCTTGTGTTGTGCAGGTGTCGAGCACGGAGATAGTGATCAGAGGCAAGGTGAAGGTCAAGTAGAGACGTGCCGTGCCGAGGGACCGAGAGTGGCGAAGGGCGGACGTGAGGCTTGGACTGAGGGACCGGTGGCCCGAGGATCAGCTGTGGTGGCTGGCAGCCTGGGACAGCGACGAGCGGAGACTTGCGGGCACAGTGTTGCTTGGGTCGAGGACCTGGGGACACGTGTCGGTTGACGGGGTGCACGGGCGGTGCATCCCCTCTATAGCTTCGGTTTGGTGGTAGAGCCAGAGAAAAACCATCGGGTGGACGATTTCCAGGTTTGGGCCTCAAAACCTGGGCGTGGACGGTTTCCGAGTTTGGCCACAAAACTCGGGCTGAGGACGGTTTCCAGGTTTGGGCCTCAAAACCTGGGTGCTACGGGTTTGCTGAGTTTGGGTCACAAAACTCCGACGCTGGTGGGCTGGTTTCCCGGTTTGGGCCTCAAAACCGGGGGTTGGCTGTGAAGGCTGGTTTCCCGGTTTGGGCCACAAAACCGGGGGTGGACGTGAAGGCCTGGTTTCCCGGTTTCGGCCACAAAACCGGGGGCGGAGTCCGTGAAGAGGACGCAGAGCGGTGGCGGCACGTGGCGGCAATCGGGAGGTTGCGTCGAGGCAACGCTACGAGTTGTGCGGGCGTGGCCGTCGGATCCACCTACCATCGAGTTGGTCCAGAATAACCTTAGGGTTTAGCTGGTTCGCTCTGTAAGTAGTTAGGGGTAGAGTGGGAATTAGGAATAGTTAGAATTAGGATAAGTAGGGGGAGACACCCACCTCCCCATCCATCTCAGTCATTTGCTCTTTGCTTCTAGGGTTTCCTGCTCTCCCAATCCCCTGCTGTAGCTAGCTGAGATCCGCAGAGAACCATACCTCTGTGTACTGGAGATTTTGAGGAAGTGAGGCCGTAACCTCACTGTTGTAGCGTGTGGTAGCCACACGGTTGCAGATCGATGTGTTGATTCGCGTTTTGTTCGTGTTCTTCGCGTTCTTCGTTTCTCTGCGATTTTCCCGTCACTCGATCTCTCTCTCTACCGCGTCTTTGCGAAATCCGTTTGAATCAACTTGTTCTTTATAGTGAGGAGATCATTTCCACCGAAGGAATTCATCTAACTCCTCACGAACAAGTAGATCGGGTTGATTTCGTTTTCGTGGCGCTTTTTCGTTCATACTCCTTCCCTTTCGATTTCCCGGTGATTGAATTGATTTGAGCGGATGATTTCTTGGGGATAGTCTCCTAACTACCTCGTGCTCATCCTCTCCAAGTTTGGGAACGTGGGATTTTGGTTTGAATCGTTTTGGAGAAGATTTGGGTGAAGGGCGACCAAAATCGCCCTCACTGGGAGTTGGCGGACAGTCCGCCACCCTAGGCGCGGACAGTCCGCGCATCGGGGCTGGTCCAGTCCAGCCGCCGGCTGTCTCTGCTGTTTTGGCTCGGGATACCGGTGGACAGTCCGCCGTGCTAAAGTGCGGACAATCCAGGACCGAGTAGGGGGACTTCAGCAGTAGTGTGTTTTTGTGCACTTGATCGGCGGACAGTCCGCCACCAAAGCGCGGACAGTCCGCAGTAGGGGTGGACAGTCCGGGACCCCAGGTCCGGACAGTCCGGGAATCGCCTGAAGCTTCCGGTTTTGTGCGTTTGCTCTCCCGGCTTGCTCGCTTGGTTTTCGGACTTCTCGTTTGGCCTTGTAGTTGACCAAGGAACCTCTCTAGGTATCTTTGCTACTTGTTAGCGTCAGTATTTGGGGATTTCTCAACATAGCCATCTATCTACATTCGGGACTTGGTTTTTGAGGGTCGAACTTGATCCGGTGTTTTTGCCGTTTGGTTTGCTATCGCTTTGTGGTGCCTCGCTGTGATCCTAGGGATCATCCACCCTCTTCCAAGGGTCGTAGGCATCACGGTTTCGATCGAAGCTTTCGGGGGTTGATTTTGGGGACAATAGGCCAAAGTTTCGAGAGAAATTTTTGAGCTCCCATTCACCCCCCCCTCTGGTCGCCTTGCTATTGCATTCTCGGTCCTTCAATTGGTATCGAAGCAGGTTAAGAATCTTCCACCTTAGCTAGTTCTAGATCCACAGAAGGCGACATGGATCGCGGCGTGGGCAAACCGCCGTTTTTCGATGGGACGAACTATGCGTATTGGAAGATACGCATGTCGGCCTATCTGCAGAGTTTGGGTGCTTCCATCTGGGATATTTGCAACTCTGCCGATTACGTGGTCTTGGCTGCTCGTGTCTCTCAGCTTCAGATCGATGAGCACGATGCCAATAGCCGAGCCCGTAATGCTCTTTTCTCATGCTTGAGCATGAGTGAGTTTGATCGCGTTTCTCACCTCGCTACAGCTCGGGAGATTTGGGCCACCCTCATGCATTTCCATGAGGGAACCTCTCAAGTCAAAACCCATCTCTACGAGTCGTTCAAGCGAGAGTATGAGAACTTTCGACATATGCCTGGCGAGAGCATAGAAAGTTTATTCGCTCGCTTTCAGGTGATTGTCAACAGGATGAGGGCTAACAAGGAGCTGTTGCCTTTCGACGATCATGAGAGGGCTTTGAAGCTTTTGCATACTCTTGATCAGTCGGTGTGGGATTCCAAGGTTCAGGCGATCATCGAATCGCCTAACTATGAGACCCTCACGTGCGACGAGCTCTTCAGTAAGCTCAAGTCCAGTGAGATCGATGCCATGGCAAGGGCTTCTTATGAAAATCCTTCTGGCCCATCGATGGCTTTGCTTTCTGGCTCTTCTGCTAACCCCTCTGGAGGTTTTGCACTCTCTTATCTCTTTTCTGTCACAGAGGAGCAGCTGGAGTCTTTGGGGGATGACGAGCTGGCTATGCTCGCCAACCAGTTCTCGCGGTTCCACAACAACCGCATGAACCGTCGCCGCGGAGGAGGACGCTCGGGATGCTACGAGTGCGGCGACCCCAACCACTTCATTGCCAACTGTCCCAAGAAGAAGCACTCATCTGGGAAGGGCGATCGTGGGCACAAGTACGACTCCAGCAAGCGCAAGGAGAAGTACGTCCCCGCAAGGCACAAGCGGAAGGGCGGCTTCAACAAGGAGTACATCAAGACAAAGTACTTGGAGAAGGCCCAGGCTGAGCAGCGTGCTTTCTTCGCCACGCTCAGCGACGTCGACGACTTGGACGACGACTCCGCTTCCTCAAGTGACGACGAGTCCGAGAAGAAGAAGAAGATCGAGGACAAGCTGAACGGTCTCTGCTTCTTCACCGCCGACGACGGCTTCTGCACCATGGCCCTCGGCAAGGAGGTCGACGGCGAGCTGGAGGAGACTCCTCGGAACGACGACAACGACGACACCTCTCAGGTATCTCTCACCCACGACGAGCTTTCTGCTGAGGTCAAGAAGCTTACTGCCGCCTTGCTTAGTCAGGACAAGTTGCTTAGGCGTGCTGCTAGAGAGCGCAAGGAGTTTAGGCAGAAGTGGGAGGACACGGTGAGGGAGCTTGAGTTTGCAAAGTCCACCGTGGTCGTTTCTGAGGAGGTGGAGTGTGAGATGTGCACCAAGCACATGACTGACCTTCTCACTTTGAGAGGTAAGTATGCTGCGTTGGTAGGAGAGGTGGATGAGCTGAAGGCTAGACCCTCGCTGTTGGGTGCGTGCAAGACTTGCCCTGTCTTGCAATCTGAGTTGGCAGAGAAGAATGCCAAGATTGTGTCTCTTGAAGAGGCCAACTCAGGTAGCACATGTGTGGCTAGGTGTGTTCTTTGTGAGGGTTTGGAGATGGAGATCGCAAACATGAAGCATGACAAGATGCAAACCGAGGAAGAAAACACATACCTTCGGACCATCTTGTCATGGGTGTCTAGTGGTGAGCCACAGCTCGGGATGATGATCTCCCAATTCAAGCGAGCTGCTGGAGGTCCTGGTGTAGGTTTTGCTCCGGGTGTTGATGTTTCATCTTTTGGGAAGATTGGAGAGTCGAGTGGTCTTAACCCATGTGAGAAGCCCAACTCCACCACTACTCCCAAGCTTACCAAGATTCCACCCAAAGAGCCTCTCAAGCCTAACACCAAGGATGGGGTTTTTGTTGAGCCTCCGAGAGCTCCACCAAAGAAACAATCATGGGCTCCAAAACCAAACCACCTCAAGAACAAGCTTGACACCATGCCACCCATCCAGGAGGAGCTTATGCCACAGAAGGGCAAAGTGATCCACACCCACTACCGTGAGTACCAACAACCCCCTTTGAGAGCGGTGAGGTACCATTGTGAGCATTGTGGGCGAGATGGACACTTGAGTGAGTTCTACTTTCGGCGCAAGAGAGAGGCGCGCCGTGCTAGGGAGATGAACAACCCGGACATGTACCATCCTTTCCAAGATGTACATGTGCCGAATGTTCAGAGGAGAGCTCCGAGGAGAGCTGCTAGGCCCAGAGGTCCAGAACCTCAAGTTCCTAGGCCTAGGCAGCAGAGGAGAGGACGTGCCCGGCGGGAGCCTGCAGTTGTGGGCTATGGACCCCGTGGCGGTGGCTTCGTAGTTGAGCGTTTTCCCCCACCGCGTTTTGAGTATCGCGGTGAGCGTTCTTTCCCCAGCGGACCACGCTTTCCTCAGCGTGGTGATCGCTCTTCTCATAGACGCGCTAGGAATGGTTTTTCTGCTAACCGTTCTTTTGAGCAGTCGGCCCAACACTAGTTTTCCCCTTACTTCACTAACCCCAGTGTTGGACCGTATGCTCACCCTATGTCTTTTTATTGATGTTGGTAAAACGATTGGAGAACGTTTGGTTGGTGGATTCCGGTTGTTCGAGGCACATGACCGGAAATGCCAAGTGGTTCTCCAGTCTTAGTCCAGTCGCCGGAAAGGAGTTTATCACCTTCGGCAACAATAGCAAAGGTAAGGTCTTGTCTCGTGGGTCGGTGCGAGTTAATGAGCACTTTGTGTTGCGCGATGTTGCTCTTGTTTCTAACTTGTATTTTAACCTTCTTTCTGTTTCGCAACTCTTTGATGATGACTATGAGATTCGTTTTAAACCGAATCTCAGTCGTATTTTGGATCCTCAGGGCAATCTTGTGTGTTTGATTTCACCCTTTGGAAAAGTCTTTCGTGCAAATTTCTCGGAGTCTTTTGGCACTTCTCGTTGTCTTGTGGCTGGACCTTCCTCCTCTGACCTTTGGAAGTGGCATAGGAGACTAGGACATTTGAGCTTCGACTTGCTTGCAAGACTTAGTTCACTTGGCCTAATCCGAGGATTGCCCAAGTTATCCATGGAGAAGGATCTTGTTTGCCACTCTTGTAGACATGGGAAGATGGTTGCCGCCCCCCACCATCCAGTGACTCAGGTCATGACCAAGCGCCCTGGAGAGCTTTTGCACATGGACCTTGTTGGTCCGGCTCGGGTGAGCTCGGTTGGGGGGAAGTGGTATGTGCTTGTTGTTGTTGATGACTTTTCGAGATATTGGTGGGTTTTCTTTTTAGCTGAGAAAACCGAGACTTTCTCCTTTGCTCGCAATCTGATTTTACGTCTTCAGAATGAGTTCCCTTTGAACTCAATGCGAGCAATTCAGAGTGATAATGGTTCTGAATTCAAGAATTCAGATTTTGAGAAGTTTTGTAACTCTTTGGGTTTAGAGCATCAGTTTTCTTCCCCCTACACACCGCCACAGAATGGTGTTGTAGAGAGGAAGAATCAGACCCTTGTAGAGATGGCCAGGACGATGCTCGATGAGCATAGGACTCCTAGGCGATATTGGGCCGAAGCTATGAACACTGCATGTTATATTTTCAATCGCATTTTTCTCCGAGCTTTCTTGAAAAAGACTTCTTATGAGTTGCGTTTTGGAAAACTGCCCAAGGTGAGTTATTTTCGAGTTTTTGGTTGCCATTGTTTTATACTCAAAATGGGCAACTTGGACAAGTTTGAGTGTCGTTCTTCTGACGGGGTGTTTTTGGGTTATGACACTCGCACTCGAGCTTATCATGTACTTAACCTTGACACTAACCGAGTCATGGAGACATCTGATGTCACTTTCGACGAGACCATGGTTTGTCCTTCTTCTCGTTTTGAGCGTGCAGGTGATCTTGAGGTTGGTGAGCCTCTTTTTGATGACGAGGATGAGGGTGCTGAAGGTATGGATGATCCAGCACCCCCTCCACCTGCTTTGCCGCAAGGAGCGGCTTCTACGACGACTCATGGCCCCGACACGTCTTCTTCCTGGGGGCCGTGGGATCCGCCACCCCGTGCGGTACCATTTGTACCCGGGGAGGCACCAGCTGCTGTTGAGGGGGAGATCACTTCAGCTCGGGAGGCGCCACGACACATCCAGCGCCAACACCCCCCTCAGCAGATGATCGGCAACATTGACGAACGTGTCACTCGGTCCAGACACTATGAGTAGGGAGTTCGAGATGAGTATGATGGGCGAGCTGA
The DNA here is from genome assembly GCA_009763385.1 of Coix lacryma-jobi var. lacryma-jobi. Lineage (NCBI taxonomy): Eukaryota > Viridiplantae > Streptophyta > Magnoliopsida > Poales > Poaceae > Coix > Coix lacryma-jobi. The sequence continues at coordinate 146,846,469 of CM019823.1, read as the reverse complement.
CTTTCTTTCTCGGATTGCAAATTAAGCAATCCCGAGAAGGGACTTTTGTGCACCAGGGCAAGTATACCAAGGACTTGCTGAAGAGGTTCGATATGGGTGAGGCCAAGCCTCTTCCAACACCCATGTCGACCACGATGGCCCTGGATGCGGACAAGGATGGAGAAGCTGTGGACCAGAAGGAATACCGAAGCATGATCGGGTCGCTGCTCTACCTGACGGCAACACGACCGGACATCCAGTTCGTGGTGTGTCTGTGCGCGCGCTTTCAGGCGTCGCCGCGCACTTCTCACCGTCAGGCGGTTAAGCGCATTTTCAGGTACCTTCGTTTCACACCTGAGTTCGGAATTTGGTATTCATCTTCCTCCACCCTCTCCCTTTGCGGTTATTCCGATGCCGATTTTGCTGGTTGTCGCATTTAGCACAAGTCCACTTCTGGGACTTGCCAGTTTATTGGTTCTTCTCTTGTATCGTGGTCTTCTCGCAAGCAGTCTAGTGTCGCCCAGTCTACCACGGAGGCTGAGTATGTTGCTGCGGCTAGCTGCTGTTCCCAGTTGCTTTGGATGATGGCCATTTTGCGTGATTTTGGTCTGAGCTTTTCTCGTGTTCCTTTGCTTTGTGACAGCACGAGTGCGATTAGCGTTGCTAAGAACCCCGTGCTTCACTCGAAGACCAAACACATTGATGTGCGCTTTCACTTTTTGCGAGACCACTATGAGAAGGGTGATATCGACCTTCGCCATGTCGATACTCATCACCAGTTGGCTGATATTTTCACCAAGCCTTTGGACGAATCAACCTTTAATCGGTTGAGGGGTGAGCTTGGTGTGTGTTTCCCCTTTTAGATGGGGGAAACATTTTGGATCTTGTATCATAGACTGACTATTTTCTCGTTTGCTTTGTTTTTCTTTTGCATTTCAGCATACGCTTTTACATTCCAAGCTTCATGCATATAATCTTTAAAATGTAACTATGCTCTATGTAGTATGCTCCGATGCTTATGTTGATACTTGTAGCTTATGCTCCTTCTGATCACTGATACGTGTTGTGAGCTGAGCTATTTTTGAAATGGTGAATTTGCTTAATGTACATAAAATCTGAAAATGTTCACCATTGAGATATGCAACTAGCATGTGTAGGATGTGTTGAGTTCACTCGTGCTTTTCATATATGCCAGGTTGCTATGTCTCTAGTTCTGAGTCTGTCACTTGCTTGGTCTGTTCATATTCCTTCAATTGGTAAACCAAGTTTTTTAAGTGAATTGAAAAGATCGAGATGGGATTGCTTGTCAATACATCACAGTTTCGAGACTGTTTCTCATTGCACCTTGAGTTAAACTTGAGCTGTGTAGTGTATGACCAAAACTGTTGCTTTAAGCTTCTGATTGCTTCTGCATAGGCTTCGCACAGTTGAAAAGTTAGGCAAGGCAAGCTTTCAACCTCTCGCAATCATATGCTTAAATTTGAACTTGTGTAACTCAACCGCTGCAACTCCGATAAAATCTGCATACACAAGTCTATGTTTCATTCTATAGCATGATGATTGAACTTTGCTAGGGGTAGTTCACCTTGTATACATGTTTAGCACTTGTTTGACTTCCTATCTATACCTGTCTAGTGCTATTTTGCTGGTGAACCCTTTTGGCTAAAATTGCTCAATTTGCTCATATGTTCATACTTCATATTTGGTGATCAATTTGAGCCTTTGCTAGCATGTAAGCTTTAGTTGCGTCATTGGAGCTATACTGTTTAGAGCATCTTTGCATTTCCTTGACTATATTCCTGAAGCTGCTAACTTGCATTCATATGCATTCTGGAAGGGGGAGGACCTCTCTTGTTCGCACTTTTGATGGTGCCATTTCTGAGAGGGAGAACATTGCTTTCGGTTCTTTATGCTTGATGGTGCATTTTCAACTAAGGGGGATAATTTGCAAATCATATGCTTCCTTGAGTCCAACTGAGGGGGAGTGTTTTAGTTGTGTGCACTATTCAAGGGGGAGTTTGACCGTAAGGTTTTGGTATCGAGCTTTCTTGCTAGTTGTGTTGAGCCTCTGTGCCTCTATCTTGAGGGACTAGCATTTTGCTTCGATTTTTCAAATTGGTATTTGCTAGCGGTGTTGAGCCTGTTCTACCTCTTCTTGAGGGCTAGCTTTGCTTTGCTTGGTTGCGTCGAGCCGTTGCCCATGTCTTTGGGGACCAAGTTGTCTTGCTCTTTCCACTTGACCTTCTTCGGCTTTGCTATGCTTTTGGGTCATTTGGTCGAGTTCTCTCTTCCTCCTTCTTCCTCCTTCTATTCTATTATGATTTGTGTTGGTAGTTGACAATGCACTCATCAAGGGGGAGATTGCGGATACATGGGTGTATGCCGAGTCTCTGAGGGATGAGTGATTGTCAACTGGGATAATGCGCATGTTCTTTGGCTTGTGTTGTGCAGGTGTCGAGCACGGAGACAGTGATCAGAGGCAAGGTGAAGGTCAAGTAGAGACGTGCCGTGCCGAGGGACCGAGAGTGGCGAAGGGCGGACGTGAGGCTTGGACTGAGGGACCGGTGGCCCGAGGATCAGCTGTGGTGGCTGGCAGCCTGGGATAGCGACGAGCTGAGACTTGCGGGCACGGTGTTGCTTGGGTCGAGGACCTGGGGACACGTATCGGTGGACGGGGTGCACGGGTGGTGCATCCCCTCTATAGCTTCGGTTTGGTGGTAGAGCCAGAGAAAAACCATCGGGTGGACGGTTTCCAAGTTTGGGCCTCAAAACCTGGGCGTGGACGGTTTTCGAGTTTGGCCACAAAACTCGGGCTGAGGACGGTTTCCAGGTTTGGGCCTCAAAACCTGGGTGCTGCGGGTTTGCTGAGTTTGGGTCACAAAACTCAGATGCTGGTGGGCTGGTTTCCCGGTTTGGGCCTCAAAACCAGGGGTTGGCTGTGAAGGCTGGTTTCCCGGTTTGGGCCACAAAACCGGGGGTGGACGTGAAGGCCTGGTTTCCCGGTTTCGGCTACAAAACCGGGGGCGGAGTCCGTGAAGAGGACGCAGAGCGGTGGCGGCACGTGGCGGCAATCGGGAGGTTGCGTCGAGGCAACGCTACGAGTTGTGCGGGCGTGGCCGTCGGATCCACCTACCATCGAGTTGGTCCAGAATAACCTTAGGGTTTAGCTGGTTCGCTCTGTAAGTAGTTAGGGGTAGAGTGGGAATTAGGAATAGTTAGAATTAGGATAAGTAGGGGGAGACACCCACCTCCCCATCCATCTCAGTCATTTGCTCTTTGCTTCTAGGGTTTCCTGCTCTCCCAATCCCCTGCTGTAGCTAGCTGAGATCCGCAGAGAACCATACCTCTGTGTACTGGAGATTTTGAGGAAGTGAGGTCGTAACCTCACTGTTGTAGCGTGTGGTAGCCACACGGTTGCAGATCGATGTGTTGATTCGCGTTTTGTTCGTGTTCTTCGCGTTCTTCGTTTCTCCGCGATTTTCCCGTCACTCGATCTCTCTCTCTACGGCGTCTTTGCGAAATCCGTTTGAATCAACTTGTTCTTTATAGTGAGGAGATCATTTCCACCGAAGGAATTCATCTAACTCCTCACGAACAAGTAGATCGGGTTGATTTCGTTTTCATGGCGCTTTTTCGTTCATACTCCTTCCCTTTCGATTTCCCGGTGATTGAATTGATTTGAGCGGATGATTTCTTGGGGATAGTCTCCTAACTACCTCGTGCTCATCCTCTCCAAGTTTGGGAACGTGGGATTTTGGTTTGAATCGTTTTGGAGAAGATTTGGGTGAAGGGCGACCAAAATCGCCCTCACTGGGAGTTGGCGGACAGTCCGCCACCCCAGGCGCGGACAGTCCGTGCGTCGGGGCTGGTCCAGTCCAGCCACCGGCTGTCTCTGCTGTTTTGGCTCGGGATACCGGCGGACAGTCCGCCGTGCTAAAGTGCGGACAGTCCGGGACCGAGCAGGGGGACTTCAGCAGCAGTGTGTTTTTGTGCACTTGACCGGCGGACAGTCCGCCACCAAAGCACGGACAGTCCGCAGTAGGGGCGGACAGTCCGGGACCCCAGGTCCGGACAGTCCGGGAATCGCCTGAAGCTTCTGGTTTTGTGCGTTTGCTCTCCCGGCTTCCTCGCTTGGTTTTCGGACTTCTCGTTTGGCCTTGTAGTTGACCAAGGAACCTCTCTAGGTATCTTTGCTACTTGTTAGCGTCGGTATTTGGGGATTTCTTGACGTAGCCGTCTATCTACGTTCGGGACTTGGTTTTTGAGGGTCGAACTTGATCCGGTGTTTTTGCCGTTTGGTTTGCTATCGCTTTGTGGTGCCTCGCTGTGATCCTAGGGATCATCCACCCTCTTCCAAGGGTCGTAGGCATCACGGTTTCGATCGAAGCTTTCGGGGGTTGATTTTGGGGACAATAGGCCAAAGTTTCGAGAGAAATTTTTGAGCTCCCATTCACCCCCCCTCTGGTCGCCTTGCTATTGCATTCTCGGTCCTTCAGATTGTAACTCGCCCTCCGGCGAGCCGAACGGTTGAGTAGCATTAACTCAGCCACCTTGACATCCATGTCATCGTGAAGATCAACCAAAGGCTGGTTAGCCAGTCGAAGCTCCGCCTCCGGTAAACAAATCCGATTAAAGACCCGGCCGAGAAAACGCCTTTCCTTCCGAGCACTTTGTAAGTGACACTCGCGGAGGTCCGGACTCGTAAAAAGCTCCGTCGCCGGATCAGTAACTCCAACCTTCATAGCAAAATAAGGAAGAGAATAACGGCTAGCTTCACCGTATGGCCTTTTGCCCGGATTTCTCTCCGACTCGAGGTCACCGGCCACTTCGACGCCGTCAACCCAGATGTGTGACCTCGCGAACTCGGGCACCGACCCTCGCTCGGGACTCTCAGGCTCGAGGTCGAGCAGCATCTCATCAATACGACGTGCTGCCTCAACATCAGCGCTTGAGGAAGCAACGGCTTTCCCTCGATCATCCCCTTTTGAAACACCTTCGTCATCCGAGCTACCTTCGCCACTGGAGGTATCACTAACCTCATCAGATGATTCGTCCTCGGTCTCCGCCTCTGAAGGGTCGAGATGGCGGACTAGAGGGGGGGTGAATAGTCCTTTATAAAAATAATCGCACCGGCTAACCGAAACAAATGCGGAATAAAAACTATCGGTCTAGCCAAGACTACACCCCTCTACTTATACTCTATGACACCTTATAAAAGATTCTAAACAATGCAAATAAGGTGTCGGGCTAGCTAGGGCTCACCTAAACAATTCTAGCTTGCAAGGTTACACAAACCTAAGCAACTAGTACTCAATCAACCGGAGAGCTCCTACACATGCCACTAAGCAAAAGCACAAAGCCTAAGCTCACTAGCAATGCTCAATAACAAGGCTACACAAGCCAAATTAGAGAGCTCAACTTAGCTACACAAACTAAGCAATGTGACTAGCAAGACTACAAGTCAACTAGTCACTCATGGGATCAACTTCTATGCTACACAAGCAAGGAAGGTAACTAGCAAGCTACACAAGCTAACTAATTACAAGAGCAACTATACTAGCACAAGTATATGAACAAATAAATACAAGCTAGTGAATGGAGTTTGCAAACCACCGAGAAGATGAACACGAAGTTGACACGGTGATTTTTCTCCCGAGGTTCACTTGGTTGCCACCAAGCTAGTCCCCGTTGTGTCGACCACACACTTTGGTAGTTCGGCGGCTAATAGGCACCACACCTAGCTCGACACTCGAGCGCCGCAAGAACTCACCCACAAGTGAGGGTAACTCAATGACACGCTCTACTAGAGTTGCTCTTCGCGATCCCCGCGGGGCGAGCACAATGCCCCTCACAATCCTTCTCCGGAGCCACGCACAATCTTCACGCGGGCTTCACGACGGAGACTCGATCACCAAGCCGTCTAGGAGGTGGCAACCTCCAAGAGTAATAAGCACCACCGGCTTGCAACACGAACACCTAGTGCCACTCGATGCAATCTCTCAAAGCAACGCACTAGAATCGCTCACTCGCAATAGATTCGCACACTAGCAAGCACAAGCGAGTTAGAGGGCTCCTAAGCACTCCCCAAGCACCGACACCAAGTCCCAAGGGTGCTCAACCTTGCCCAAGGGCCGGCCACCCCTCTATTTATAGAGGGGAGCCACAAACTAGCCGTTTTCCCCTTCTCCCGAGCTTCCACGCCTTCGGTCGGTACTACCGACCCAAGGGTCGGTACTACCGGCGGTCAAAAGGACCGTTGGAATCGCCTTTCTAACACGGGCGGTAGTACGGTCGGTACTACCGGCCTCAGGGTCGGTACTACCGGCCTCAGGGTCGGTAGTAGGGTCGGTACTACCGAGGTTATGGCGGTACTACCTCTAGGCCAAAACTAGATCTACATAGAGAGCCTGAAAAACCACTTTGAACCTCGGTACTACTGACCCCCTGGTCGGTACTACCGAGCCCGGTACTACCGAGGTTATGGCGGTACTACCGGTAGGCCAAAAACTCCCCCGAACAGAGAGTTTTGCGATCTGCTCGCGGAGGGGTCGGTAGTACCGAGGTTATGGCGGTACTACCGGCCTCAGGGTCGGTAGTAGGGTCGGTACTACCTCTAGGCCAAAACTGACCTCCGCGCTAAAACGACCATAACTCTTAGCTCCGAACTCCGATTTCGATGATCTTGGACATTTTGAAAAGCTTATTCAGAGGGCTACACATCCCACATGAATACAAGATCCAAATCACAAAGGATTAGTACAGAATTCCAATCCAAGATCTATCGCTTCTCTTTTTCAACCAAAGCTTTCTCCGAAACTTCTCCGAGTTGATCCAAATCAACTCCAACACCTTCTCCTTTGCAAATGTGTCAACACCACCAAGTGTACACCATCATGTGCATGTGTGTTAGCATTTTCACAATCATTTTTCAAAGGATTTTCACTTGCTCTCACCACGCCACTCGATCCTAACAACATCGCAAAGTTAGATCGCTCAAGTGGCACTAGATGACCGATATGCAAACAAGTTTGCTCCTCTTAATAGTACGGCCATCTTTCCTAAACCCGGTCATAATCTTCTCTACACACCTATGACCGGTGAAATGAAATGCCCTATAAGTATACCTTTGCCTTGCACATTCCATTCCATCTCCTCCATGTGTTGATGCAACACATGCACCAACCTCTTCATCAAATGATATGATCCACTTCATATCATCACATGGCCTCCATGGTCCATCGATCTTGACATCACTTGCTCTTCACCATCGCTTCGGTCCTTCGGCGCCAAGTCTTGCTTAAGCCTCCCGACACTCGGTACCAACGGCTTCAAAGCCTCCAACTTGCCCTTCACCTTTGCAACCGGTCCATCAAGCCAAGTCTTGCCTTGATCTTCACCATCTTAGCCACATGACCACATGTCATGTCACATATGCAATAAGATCATTCTTCATCACATGCATGAGCATTGCAACATCCTTCAAGCCATTTCACCCCTATGGCATATGTTGCTCATACATGATCACCTGTGGACTTAACACCTGTGTATCTCACATAAACATCATTAGTCCACCTAAAGTTGTCACTCAATTACCAAAACGAAACTAGGACCTTTCAGCCTCCTTTTCAGCCTCCCCCGCCTCCTCCTTCCCCTCATCATCGGAGACACCTTCGTCGTCCGAAATCTGGATCAAAGCGCTAATCCCGCCAATACGGGGCACCCGCCCACCAACCCTACCAACACCTCGGCCGCTTGAAACTATTGCCGAGGAAGAGGAAGTACCAACGAAACCCGAACCAACCGCGACCTTCGTCGCAAGCGTCTTCACCCGGCCGCCGGCACCGCCGCGGCCACGACCACGACCTCTCTTCGATCGCGAAACAATTTCTTTACCCTCTGCAACCGTACGTTTCCTTTTCTTCGGCGCATCCTCGCTCGAAGGAACGGGCCAGTCAGCGTACTGGACCCCAAGGGTGTCAAACAGCCTATTGACTCGACCCCCGCTGCCCACCGAGCTATGGATGGCTTTAACCTCCAATGTGGACAACTTTCCAACAAGTTCTTCCGCCCACTGCTGAACACGCTTATAGACAGCTTCGATTCCATCTTCTCGCCTGGGAAACTTCTTGAGGACATTTTCCCAAACCTTGTTCAGATCCACCTTCGGCTTCTTCAAACCCCTACCCTCATACTTGGGGTCATCCTCAACCTTAAACCATACCTGCCTCCGGCCAAGGGGCCAAACCTTCACACAGCAGTACTCCTCCACCAAGTCGCGAGCACACTGAGAGCGCGCCACCACCCTAAGACAGTCAACAGCAGCATGAGCCTCGGGGCTCATCACAGCTTCGGCGCTAACGTCACCGAGCGGCGAAAGCTCGCCACAAAGCTCGGCACTACCACTAAGCTTGTAGTAGAACCAAAACTCCTGCCACCCGCTGGTCCACTTGTTCTTTTGGGCCTGCACCGGCAGCTCCGATCCGGCTCGATGGCAAAATGTGTACACCGCAAATTGACCAAGACTGGTGTTACCTTCGCCATCGACAATCTTCCGAGGCTGCATATGCACACGATGAGTGCGGATAAAACCCTCGACATGTGGGACAATGCCCTGAGAGCGGCATGCCCACACATACACTGACATCTTCGTAAAGCACGAAGGCGTCAGCTGATGAAACCTCAGGTTGAACCTCTGAAGAACCAAGGTTACAAAGGAAGCAACCGGGAACCGAAGTCCAGCCGAAAAGAATTCTTCAAAAACAACGATCTCATCCACATCCGGCTTCAGAACGGTCTCCTCACTGCTGGTCCTCGCCTTTCCCTCCTCGATCCACCCTCGCTTAACATAAGCCGCTAAATCAGAACTGCAAACTCGGCTCAGCCCAAACTCAAAAGTCACTCCCTCATCCGCAACGGAGGGAGAAGCTACACGGGCCGTCTGCTTGGACCTAGCCATCTCTCAAACCAAAACCTTTGCAGGACACAACACACACAACCTTCGCAACTAGACTAAAGCAACCTTCGCAAAAAGGTTTGCGCAGCAGCAGGATGGCTAGAGCAAAGGAGGGCACAGCTTCAAGCCCCCCACCAACCCCTTCTATTTATAGGCCGGGAGACGAGTCACCCCACCCTACGAAAGCGGCACGACAACCGAAATCCTCGGCGCAAAAAACGAAACGGACCTAAACAGTACAAACAACAGTGTAACAGCCCGGCCCAAAGCAGCCGCGGGCGTCGCTGCCAAGGGTCTCGTTACGTTTCCCGTCAAAGAGCGCTGCTTGGGCCTAAATACCGTTCTTTAGATCCAAGACAACGAGGGGCTACTGTTGGGGGAGGGGACCCTCGGCAGTGGCGCCACGCAGGCTGGCTCAACAAGACGTCCCTCGCGCGTCCCGCGCACCTTCGCCAAACCTGCCTCTTTATTTGCTAAGTCCCTCAAGTCACCGTTCAGGCCCCCGAACACTAACCCAACCCTCGGAATGTTTAGCAAGTTCTTACAGGCAAAGGGCATGAAGAGCGCTGGAAGCAACCCTCGCGCATCCCGCGCACCTTCGCCAAGAGGCTCAGGTCCAACGGGAGGCGAAGGGACTCGGACCTCGCGACAGGACGGGAGTCTTCGCAAGATGGAGGTCAGCTCTCGCATTTCCACGAGGGTGAGCACGAGCCGAGCGGCGGCGGGCGCACGGAAGGCTGGCTAGGGTTTCCTGCGCCTCTCGTGTTTTTACGATCCTGCCCTTCCGTTGTACAGCGGGAAGGAATCTTTCTTGTGCCCTTTTGTAATTTGGTCAACACCCCCTGGTATCCCCTATAAATACCGGGAGGTGAACAGTGTAAAGCGCGATTTTTTTTGGGGGAATAGAGTTACAGCATCACTGTTCCAATTTTCCCTTAGCCTTCGCTATTGGCACCGACGATTGGCCACCTTCGCCACTCCCCTGCACGTGTGCGGAGGTAGGGCAAGTGTGTTACCAACATCTTGCAAATTACAAACAATATGTGTAATTAGTTATTTTTTAGTCTACGTTTAGTACTCTATGCATGTGTTCAAACATTCGATGTGATTAGTGAAAAGTTTTTACGGTGGAAACTAAAGATGTGTGCCTCCTCCACAACCATAAGGCTAGGCATGTCCTTCACTCTGCTGAATCTTAGCGCGCCCGCAACGGAGAGGTGAGAAGAGAGGAGTAAGACCTTAGAGCATCTTCAAGAGTTTGCCAAAATTTACTTGACAAATCTTGTATTTTGTCAAGTTACTAAAATATTTGGCAAGTCAAAATTTATTCTCTCTCCAAGAGTTTGCCATTTGGACTCGTTAAGAGCAGAAAACCCGACGCCCGGGAATTCGGCCCGGCCCAAGCACGGTCCAGCCCGAAGCCCGCAACGGGGCCGTGCCTAGCCCGGGCCCGGGCCGGACCGGGTCGGGCGACCCAGTTGCTCATCACTGCCCACAAACCTCTTTTAACAAGCTGTTCCAAAAGATAGCAACTTGTCAAAGATAACAAATTTAGGCCTCCGGATGACAACTTGGTAAAGATAGCAACCTTTTTTACCAAGCTGTTGGAGGGTGAATTTTTGTATTTTGCTAAAAAAACAAAGGATGCCAAGTTAATTTGATGAACTCTTGGACATGCTCTACTACTCGTAAGATATGTTGCGAAGAAAAACGGAAAGGAGGTAGTAGCATCATTGAGTAGTAGCACTACTACCTGGTAACAAGGAGTAAACAATTTTCTGTTGGTCTATCTATTGGTGTATTTTTTTTTGTTTCCATGTACATACGACTATGTTCATCCTGAATTTATACAGTAACTTTTGTTTCCAAACGTTCTTTCTTTACTTTATTTAGGTCTTGTTTAGTTCATGAATAAAAAGTTTTTGAGTGTCACATCGGATGTTTCGACACTAATTTAATCTATTAAAAATAGACTAATAATAAAACAAATTACATATTCCATCTAGAAATCGTGAGACGAATTTATTTAAGACTAATTAATGTATTATTGACATATATTTACTGTAGAACAACATTATCAAATTACGAACTAATTAGACTTAAAAAACATCTCGTAAAATTATCATGATTTGTATAATTAATTATTTTTTAATCTACATTTAATACTCCGTATATATATATCCTACTGAAAAGTTTTTTTTTGAGAACTAACAAAGCCTTAATACTCTATCTACTTCTGAATACTACTTTTTTTTTAAGATTTTCTCCGTACTTCTGAATAGTACCACATAAAAGTTCTCACAACTCAAAAAAGAAACATCCGACTGTTTTTTTCCTTTTTCGCGGAGGGGCGAAGGACAGAACCAGAAAAATCCATCCCCCTAAAATTCCTGCGGGACTCGACTCGAGTACTCGACCGGACTCCCAATTCGAAATCCGGATGACTTTCTCGCTTCGCCGCACCTTCAAACCATTCCACCACCACCTCCTCCCCCTCCCAAGAAGAATCGCTACGTCGCCCTACCGAGCCATGTCCTCCGCTACTAACCTTCGTTTATTGTCGTGGGACTGCGCCGACGACCCGGTGGATTTCGGCGCGTTCGCCGGCGCCGCGTTCCTCCCGCTCCAGCGGCGCACGGCGAAGCGGAAACGCGCGGTGTCGCCGGAGGCCGTTCAGGCGCACGCCGTTGACGAGCTGGGTGGCGGCGCGGCGGAGGGAGAGGAGAAGGCGCGCGCTGCCAAGAAAGGTTTTTTTTAGGGGTTTCACATTCTTTTTCTTTTTTTCGCGGATTAAATATTCGATTGCATTCCGTTATATACGTTGGTGGTGGATGCGCCAAGAATTGCTTCCTCGTGGCATTATAATACTAATCCTTATTTTATTACATGGTCCAATACCTCATATCTGAGGTAGTCAGGTTCTTTTGTTGCTTTACCAAGGTTAAATTTTTGGAAGACTTATTCGTTGGTTTCTGAGGGTAATTTTGAAACATAGATTTGCTTTTTATTGTTCCTAAATCCTAATTACCCTCAGGAAGATTTTACCAATAAATGTAACAAAGTAGTCACTATAATATGAAACCAGAGAGTAGGGACGGGCGGAAATGTTAGTCAGATGTTAACAACTGCTAATTAGTAGTTATTTCACATCTGGTGTGGCCAAGACCTCAAATTGATTGATGTTTTTGGCTTTTTGCCACCATGGATATGGGTGTACCAGGGATCAACTTCCTTTGCTCTAGGTCTGAGTGCTATTTGTCTTGTTTTGGTATTAACTTGGTCACCTGTTGGCTGTTTTACTCTGATAACCTGTTTCATGTGAATTGCTGATTTTTTTCCTCCTTTTAGGATCCACTTTTTGATAATTGGATACACATATATGATTCTGTTTTTTCTTGATACACTACATTTTAATCAGTTATTCAGTTACAAGTTATTTACATATTTTTTGAGCATGTGTATTTTTTTTACCATGCTCTACCTTTTCTGTAAACCCATAACAGTCTTACACATGTCAATCATCCTCATCTCTTGAAGCTATTTACCAGCAAAAAGTGTGCCCTTTATTATTGTTGCATCGTGCATTTATGGATTTAGTTCACCTATATTTTACATAGTATTCTACCTGACACTTGCAACATCATCATAGCTTATATCTGTTCTTTTAGAAGTTGCAATCCAGAACTTATCTTGCTTCAATTGGTCCTTTATAAGGCATTCATTTTATCATTGCTTATCCACTAACTGATGGTGATAATGGTACAAATGTTCGCTGATGAGAAACCTTGATGCACTATTCTATTGATTGAAAATTAGATATTGTTTTTCCACTGTAATTCATGGCTTTATTTCAGCTTGAGGCTAATATGTTTTTTTATCATTGCTACATTATTTATATTATGAAACTTTTACGTGGTCGCATCATTTTTTTTCTTTGCATCATTGGATGAACTGAGATTATAAAAAGAGGTTTATCATATCTTTTTGATAAAAAGAATAAAAAGTTGCAAACAAACTCATGCATGCTATAAACTGGGTTCATATTCTGTATATGTCAAATATACTATCCTAATTGTATGCTACCGTCACACTGATGACTAAATGACTTCAATAGGAAATTCAAATAATCATTTGGATAAGAAGACTGTCAAAATAATGACATACAATGTATGGTTCCGAGAGGAATTGGAACTGATTAGAAGGATGAATGCTATTGGAGACCTTATTCAGCATCACAGTCCAGATCTTATATGCTTCCAGGTCCTTTATTCAAACTATGCATTACTTGTTTTCCTCTTCTACATGGGTTTCAGATATTCATTTGTGAAACTGCAGGAAGTCACTCCAAACATTTATCTGCTTTTCGGAAAATCGGATTGGTGGCAAGCATACAAATGCTCCTTGCCGCATGAGATGGCCATGAAAAGACCATATTACAGCATGCAGGTATAAAACATTTCTCAAACTGAGATGGTCATGGACATACCATACTACTGCAGGCAGGTATTAACCTTGAGCTACTCTGCTGGCTTTAATTCGTACAAATCAGCCATGGAACAGTGTTTTTCTCTCACAAAAATCAGTCGTACGAATCAATCGAATCGGCTTATAGCTCAAGTGAACTGTTTCATATGACTTCTCTTTTTTAGTTTTTAATAACATGGGGGGATAGGCTTATGTACTTATGTTTTGTTGGATGCATAGAATTCATTACATGGTTTAATACTGGATTTAGTTGCCATTTTGAAGGCTAATCACTACCTCAACCTGCTTCTTTATTGACCTAAATTCATGTTCCATAATTCAGATTTCAGAATATTAGATGTACCTAGGTTTTAATAAAATGTGAGGTAAACTCTATCCCTTCAGGATGTTAGAAAGCTTAGCTATCCTGTTACTGTTTTATGCGCTCATGTCCATCTGTACTCTGTATGGATAAGCTGGTGCTACTATACGGCTTACTACTTTTGAGGCACGCAACAAAGGATACTCATGCCTGCCCATACACTGATGGGCTTCTTGCTTCTTTGCATAGTATTAACAGCGACATCTGCATATGCTGTCTTTTACACGTTGGGGCATTTTTATTTTGGATTGTTTGCCTCATGATTATTTTTATGTTTATTAGTCTTTGCTGCTTGAACTTTGCACATCCAGAAATGCCACTTATGCATTTTTGTTGTTTCCAGATGAGCAAGTTGCCAGTGAAGTCATTTGACCGCAAACCATTCTACAACTCAAAAATGGGACGGGAGTTGTGCATAGCTGATGTGGTTGTTGGAGGTCTGATCAAGCTGGTGGTGGCTACGAGCCACCTTGAGAGCCCATGCCCTGGACCTCCTACTTGGGACCAGATGTTCAGCAAGGAAAGAGTAGGCCAGGCAAATGAATCTGTGAGGATCCTGGGAGCCTTCCCCAATGTAATATTCTGCGGGGATACAAACTGGGATGACAAAGGAGATGGGCCCTTCCCCCTACCAGATGGGTGGATCGACGCTTGGGATGAGTTGAAGCCAGGCGAAAATGGCTGGACCTACGACACGAAAGCTAACGCCATGCTATCTGGTAACCGTAAGCTGCAGAAGAGGCTGGACCGGTTCGTGTGCAGGTTGTCGGATTTCAAGGTCGACAGCATCGAGATGATCGGGGAGGAAGCTATACCGGGTGTCACATACATCAAGGAGAAGAAAGTTCGCCAGGAGATCCGTCAGCTGGTGTTGCCTGTCTTACCCAGCGACCACTTCGGGCTTGTTCTGACTATCAGCTCAGTCTGATGAAGAGATCTGATTATGGTCCAGAAACTAAAATACTCTGGATGTGTCATGTAACGGCCCTCATTTTGTATGTGCACCTAGGTGGCTAGGTAGTAGCATACCCTTGGTGTGTCATGGAAGCATCACAGTGATTGGTTAATGCTGAGTGACAATGATAGGCCTACTATGATCATCCGGGTGCCCTCAATTTTGTCCCATGTAAATATGTTTGCTTGCTTGTTGCTTTGACATATCGAGATCCATTAATCCATGTGTCGAGGCTATTTTGCTTCACTGACAGCCTTAGGAAGAGAGTGACGTGCATCTGGTAGTTATATTATTTGTGATTGTGATATTGAGTAGCTTCACCGCGAGCAAACCAGCGTTCAGCTTGACGTACCTGACCAATATGGACATATGAATGTCTTGCACGCGAATCCATGCGCAAACATTTGTATATAGAGGTTGCCAATTTTCAGAACGTGTCGGGTAGCTGCCTTTTCTAGACGGCAGCGAGGGCGCATGGTAGTCGTTTAGCTAGCGTAGCGTAGTTGTCACGTACTGTACGTACAGTAGGCCCGCCGGTCACCAAGCGAGCACACACACAACACGGCCACAAATACCGAATAGAACCATGCATGTACTCCACTGGCTTGCCCTCTCCTCTCTTCGATCATCCATGGCTGAATCATGGGCGCCTCGGTTCCTCTTCCTCGTCTCTCTCGCGGCGGCGCTCGCCATGGCCACCGGCCGGCCAGCGGATGCAGCAGGGGCGGGCCACAGCCGCCTCATCCACCTGCACTTCTTCATGCACGACATCACGGGCGGCCCGGGGCAGACGGCGGTGCAGGTGGTCAAGGGTCCAGGCCCGGCGCACCCGGCGATGCCGGGGTACCACTTCGGCGACACCACGGTGATCGACGACGCCCTGACGGACGGGCCCAGCGCGTCGTCGTCGCGGCTCGTCGGGCGCGCCCAGGGCACCTACACGCTGGCGTCGCTCACGGAGCCCGTGCTGGCGGTGTCCATGACCGTGGCGCTCACGGGCGGGGGCGCCTACAACGGCAGCACCGTCGCCGTTGTGGGCCGCGACGACGTCTCCGCGGGCGTCAGGGAGCTCGCGGTGGTCGGCGGCACCGGCGCGTTCCGGAGGGCCACGGGCCACGTGCTGTGGCGGACGGCCAGGATGGAGTCCAGGGACCACATGGTGCTGGAGCTCGACGTCTACGCCACCGTGCCGGCCGCTAGTCCGGCGCCGCCTCCGCGCGCCGGCGTCGTGCATCAGGTGGCCTGACGACGCGCGCCCTGACCTCACATCCGTGCCTCGACGTGACCGGACCGCGCATACGTATGTTGGACATGAACAAATTCTGCTACTGCTGGTGCTACTGTTACGTTTTGGATCATAATAAATTTGAATAATTGTTTGCGTTCGAATCGATAAACCTAGAGAGTGTATCCGGTGCATCCACCTCCGTACGTGACAAGCAGCGTTTTGGATGCTGAATTTGTTTTTTTTTTGGGGAAAAAACTGGATGAGGACCGTTTTCACCGTGCATTCATGGACACCTACCATAAATTCATGTTATGTACTGTATCCACTATCCATATATAACCATCCAACGATACGATATGCGGATCCATCCATAGTGACCGCTCTACCTGCTCTTCGGCGGCGGGATCCCCTCCAGGCACCTCTCGCCCCATCTCCATGGGCACATCAGTTCTCGAGTCCGAAGTACAATGAACGCACATGGAGAAGGGAGGAAGAAGACAAATAATTTGGGCTCTTCACCTCTAGGTCCTCTAGGGTGAACAGCCCGGACGAACCTTCAACATTTGGGCCCTTCACGTACCCTTGTGGGCTGTCCCTTTAACCTTTTGGCAATTAGGCTGCCACCGCACATCTGTACACTCAAAACGCGTTTCGTAAGGCAAATAATTTTGATACAGCCATATAACGTTCATTCCCATCGTGACAACTGATCATCAACACACGTACGTAACGAAAGCCATCTCGAGTTCTTTTTACGGTAATGCTACTTTTTTTTTTTTTTTGAAACCGGCACTTTCATTACTTTTCTGACGAATCGTCAGCAACGATTACAACAATATCAACTGGGATGGAAATGGTGGTCAGTACTTCCCCATCAACACACTCATAACCTAGCTTTGCCAATGCTACTTACTGCACGTCCAGCCAATCAGATATAGGCCTACATCCGATTAATTAACGGTAACTGTATCACGTGGACGTCAATCCAGTGATATTTTTATCTAAACGCATGGCTCATGTCCACTCGCTTGCATCGCGGTAATCCTCGTCCACATGCGCTTCTCATCCTCATCCACACGCTTGTTGTGTTCACATGTGTCGCCGCACAACCACATCTCCGCCGTCGCATGCACACCTTGTTAGGATGATCTCACTAGGGGGGCCAACGACTACCTGGATCCCCTAATCTCGCGCCCTGATCGGGGCACCACAAGAGTAATATAAAGGCTCCACATCCTCTTTCCTCTCTCTTTTCCTCACTTTTGAGAGCCCCCTCTAGACCTAGATCTAGATTTGTGGCGGAAAGAGAGAGCTTGTGTTTTTTTTATCTAGATTCATCATGAATGAGTAAAAGCTCTTTCTCATCGTCATTGCTCTCTTTTTCATTGATTTTGGATGTAAATCATTATTTATTTCTAATTCTTCTCTGCTTTGTGATCGATGTGTGTAATAAGGTTCGCAAGAACGATGGATAGGTCGAAATGGATGTACGGGATCAGTAGAGTGCTTGATCCGTGGTATCTCGCTGAAGTGAGGAAGTTTATTGCCGCTATGAAAGCTTACTATGAGAGATCGAAGCGGACGACAACCATATGTCCATGTTCTCACTGCAAAAAACTTGACAACCTTCACAAACGACGACAAAGTGCAATCTCATTTGATTCAGTTTGGTTTCGTGGAAGATTACACAATGTGGACTCATCACAGCGAGAGAGTCGATCCGAGTGGCAGTGCTTCTGGCGTGAGCTTGGTGTCGACGACGATGAACCAAGGTCTTAGAGCATCCGTCTCATCTTTAGAAACAACAGGGTCAACCTGGAACGACAACAGTGCTCGTGATTATATCACTGAGGAGGATGTAGTCCAGGGGGTGGCAGAAGATGATGGTGGAGATGGTCATGAGGCTACCGTGCAGGAACCTGAGGATGTGCAAATGTTTGAGGGTTTATTCAACCACATAGATGAAGATGACGTTGTGTATGGCTCCCCGAAGTGGCTAGAAAATTTCAGAGAGTTGAAGCAGGCAACACTTAATCCTCTGTATAAGGATGGTGGCGATTGTCCGAAGGAGTGCACGGTGCTCCGGTTTAACCTCCACATGTTGATGTTGAAGACCCGACATGGTTGGTCTGACAGTAGTTCAATGAGCTGTTAAGTTATCTTGCTACCACATACCCGACGAGTAATAAGCTTCCAGCAAATACCTATTGGGCGAATAAGCTGACCCGTCTAGTGGCGATGAAGCTTAGAAAGTTTGGTGCCTGCCCTAACCACTGCATCCTGTATCAGGGCACAAAGTATGAGAATTTGACGAGCTGTCTGCACTATGGCGCCAGTCGCTACAAGAGGAATGTTGGCTGTTGCGTGGATGCAAACAATAACGAGGCCTTGCGGGGTGGTGATCCGAGGAAGAAGAAGGGGGCCAAGAAGAGCACTGCTGCAACCAATCGCATCTTGGCTCAACGAGACGAGGAAGAAGAGGGTTACATGCGAAGGAGAAGTACAACACTATCGGTGTGGTACCTGCCTTTGATGGACCACCTACGTGCACTATTCGGGAACCTAGAGGATGCCAAGCTCATGTCCTAGCATGCATCAGCTGACCGCAAGAAGGACGATAGCATGTTGCGGCACCCATCCGATGGCCAGCAGTGGAAAGATTTCGACAAGGCCTACCCAAAATTTGTCGAAGATCCCAAGAACGTTCAGTTCACGCGGAGTACCAACAGGATGAACCCTTTCTGTGAGCCTAGTAGCTCGCACAACATCTGGCCGGTCGTACTCACCATCTACAACCTGCCTCCCCATCTGTGTCAGAGGCGCAAATATCTTATGCTGACCATGCTTATCTCGGGACCAAGGCAACCTAGTAACGATATCAATGTTTTCCTAGAGCCGTTAATGGAGGAAAGACGAGAGCTATTTGATGTTGCGGTCTAGATGATGGATGTGTCCTACAAAGAGAAGTTCACCCTAAAAGCCATCATCTTTGTCACCATCACCGATTACCCCAGTCTCTTCTCACTGTCGGGGCAGATCAAAGGGAAGATCAGCTGCGTAATGTGCATCGACAGGACCTGCTACACTTACCTCAAGGGATTCAACAAGATGGTGTACATGAGGCATGGACAGTTCCTTCCCAAAAAGCACGGGTATAAAAGAAGTGTTATGAATCAATTCTTCGATGATCAGGATGAGCCGCAGGGTGAAGCACCGGCGCAGATTAGTTGGGGGCCAAAGGTGCATGAGATGGTGAATGATATGGATTAGATCGAGTTCAGCAAGAAGAAGAAGCCACCAGAGGAGAGGACAAAACAGACAAGGAAGCGAAAGCATGACACGATGGAGGAAGCCACCACAGTGCACGATCTCAGCATCAGGATACGAAATCGGCAAGGCTCGAGGTACTTGCAGCAACACGAGGGCTTTTTCACCTTTTCAATGAAGCGTGTGCAAGACTAAATGCGAGTACCACTCCTCAACAGATCCCGACTGTGCCTCATTAGTTGGAGTTCAGGGAGGAAGAAGAGGTCAGGGAGGAAGAAGTCACCGCTCCCTCCACCGTGACCTCTTCAGTGAAATCTAAGAGTAAGAGGAGGAGGGAACACGAGAGGCACCAGAGGGAGTTGAACGACGAGGTCCACGTGATCCTTGAGGTGGGGCTAGAGGGAAACCCATTGAGGCCACATGAGGTCATTTCGAAGTTTAGCAACCAAGTGGCCTACTCCCTCCGTCCCTAAATAACTGTCTCTAGAAATCCATGTTTCCCTCACATACACGCTTTCTGGACGACAATTAAAAAGGGACGGAGGGAGTATATAGTCAAGGAGAAGGTGTTGATCACTTGGTCGAGCTAGCACGATGTTTCGATCGACATCAAGGGACATGTCTGGGGTGAGGTGACCTAGAAATTCTCTTAACCTGATGGCGCCGATATGGAGAAGTGTAGGGAGTGGTCCATGCACGTGGCATTCTGTGCCCTTCGCAACTTCAAGTCCATGCTGGCCAGGGAATTCCTGAAGAAGGGGAAGTCAACCTTAGAGAAATACACTTTGGTAAAGGCACCTGCATGGGAAGAATTCTGTCGAATGAGAACGACACCCGAAGCGGAGGCAAAGAGAGCCAGGTTCAGCGTACTAGTGAAGAAGAACTAGCATCCCCACCACTTGGGCATGATTGGCTTTGTCGGTCATAGGCCCCGGTGGCGGGCAGAAGAACAGGCTAGACAGGCGGTCTGACTTCCCGATCCGTAAGAAGGCGTCGATCCCAGGGCAAAGGATTTCATGTGTGCCCACATTTCGAAGAAGCTAAGGCCAGGCGCGACCAAGTTCAATGAGCCACACTTCGAGGATTTGGAGAAGGTTGTCATCCAGGCTACCAAATCTAAGGACAACTTCGAGGTCCACAGGGGCGATGACTTGCTGACTGAGGTCCTACGAAACCTCGAGCACCGCGACCGCGTTTGTGGAGTGCAGTCAAAGATGAGCTGGAAGTCGGTTGACTTGTGGCAATCCGACTCTGCCATGTACAAGTCAAGGACGTGGTACAAGGAAGCATTATTTAAGAAAGGATACAAAGAAGGCATGTCCGAAATGATCAACCACTCGATAAAGGAAGCCTTCACAAGCAACGCCCCCGACATGGTGGTGATGAGGTCATAGACGTTTCGCCAAGCTGGCCTGCCCGCGCCTCAAGTTCAACAAGCACATATTGTGCCGAGGATCAAGGATTGCCTAAGGCACTCGAACAAGGACATCTAGGAAGGCAAACATGTCCAACTCTTGATTATGTTCGAAAGGTCCAAGAAGATGCATGTGGTCGAGGGATATTTACACCCAACCCATGAAATCAGAGACTTCAGCCGAGATGAGATCCCTATCGTGACCCCGCTCTGGAATGTGCCAGATCACGAAGAATATGAATTGGACCATCCGAACATACAATGGGCCAGGTACCTTGGACGTGCGATTGGTTTTGAAGTCCTATGGAATTAGGAAGACATTTAGATCATTATGTCAACCAACTCCGACGATGACACCTGGATCACAACCATCAATTGTCAGATCTTGTCCCCCAGAAGATTCGGGTGATGGTGGCAATGATGACGAAGGCAATGGCAGGGACAAGGGAAAGGGCAAGGGACAAGGCGATGATGAAGGCGGGGACAAGGGCAAGGGCAAGGGACAAGGCGATGGATATGGTGGGGAAAAGAAGAAGGGGCAAGGCAATGACGATGGTGGGCAAAAGGAGAAGGGACAAGGCGATGGCGGGGACATGGACAAGGAGAAGGACATGGGCACATTCTCTCCCCCTCCTCCAAGCAGTCTGCCAGTGGGCTCGATCGATGAGGCAGGAAGTTTAGAGGCACCTAAGGGGGACAAGACGACGCCGACAAGGGAGCAGAGCATGAGCGAACGATCGGGAGGCATGGAAGAGGCACCAGGGACGAAGACACCTCCTGCTGTAGCAAGCCCACTAGGAGGTACCAAGACGAGCACAAGCCAATGTTCTCCCCCACTGAGGAAGGATCTAGGCAAGCGCGCCACACCGCTCCCGTACATGCTAACGTTTGAAAGGTATGGTACCGAGCATAATATTCTGTTAACATTTCTATCCCATAAAATGATACTAAAATTTCTGTCTCTATTTTTCGAGGCCTGATACTAGCTATCATCTATTTCCTGAGGCGGAAGACTGCCCTGGCCACTACGAGCGCAGGAAGTTCATGATTCCTAAGTCTCAGCTCATCAATGAGGAAAAGTGGGATACAAAGAGGTTCCATTTGTGGTATATGGAAGCGGCAAAAATTGAGATGTCAAGTTTCACCGTTAAGATTCCCCCGGAGTACTTCCACTTGCCCGGTGGCAATGATATTCGACTCCCCATGCACTTCAACGACATGTATAATCTATTGTGGGAAGAACACATTGACATTGTCCAAATCACCTTATTCTCTCTGTAAGCGATGATTGCGACTTTCATAGATCTCTGCATTCGCATTTTCGACAACTCTATACTCATTATGCCATGATGACTTGTCCGTGCTGGATGACGGTCACTATAAGCAACCAAAAGAAACAACCTGTTCTCCACCTTTCTCCAATGCACATATTGCTGAGAGAGTAATAAAGGGTTATGAGATAAAGGACCTAGAGTTGACAACACGACGGAGAGAGAAGAAATATGAAGAAAATTTGAAAGAGGAGGAGAAGAAGAAATTGTCAATCTACATACTAGAAGTCATGAAATAGCTCAACAAGGATGGGCCGAACTGTATCATGGCTGCCTACCCGTTCGGGTAAGTCAGAAATATGTACGTAGAGCTAAGTGGCTAGGATCATGCCTTCTCATCATTGTAAACTGTATTTTGTTTTGATGGTGTAGCCAGGGCCTCGTCGGTGGCCATTGGGTCGCATTTATCATCTATCCTCAGGATGGCAGTGCGTGCGTATTTGACTCGTTGAGTGTACCAAATAAACAAGGGTACAAAGCCTTCGAAGATTGCTTGAAAAAGTGAGTCATCGAGCTTTTTGATCATTTATGGTTATCATACGTATTCAAATTGTTGTTAACACTAGTGCATTTCATACATCACTTATAAGGCGTACCTGGAGGAGCTCCAATGTTGGGATCGAAGAACTGACAAGTTTAAGAAAAAGCATAAGTACCACCTCAAAATCCGACATGATTTTCTAGTACGTATTTCAAAGGTTCAATCATGCTTTTCGTACATATGGGTTCTAATGTTTGTGTATCGATCGTGCAATGTGCCAAACAACCTCTGGGATCAAAGTCATGTGGCTTGTACAACTGCGAGCACTTGAGGGAGTGTAAGAAGTACACCAACAGCTGGAAGAAGCTCAAGGAAGGAGTCAAATGTTGGGCAAAGATGCAAAACGCCTGACTTGCTTTCGAACAAGTGAAGGCGGACATATGTAAGTTCGTCCTAGAGAAATGAGTGCTCCAAGGGGAATCATTCTTTGATGATGAGGCTGACCTGGCGGTGTTACCTGAGTACGAGAAGCTCAGGAAATAGAACACCATGCTCCGTCCGAGGGATTACGTCCACCCTGTAGAACTTTGATATGTAAATTTGACGGTTTCATATGTGTATGGATGATGATGAGAAGAACAACTAAGTGAAGGTGTATATTATGTCATGGTATGAATATTTTATATTTGTATATATATATATATTTATTTTTTATATGAAATCTATTTGTTTCTTATATGAAATCTTAAATGGTTTTAATTCAAATTCTAGAATTATTTTCAGCCTGAATTATTATTTTTAATCGAAAATAGTTAACCGTGGCGGACAACATAAGAAGCCAGCCCCAACCACAGCGGGCAACCTAACCCATCCGATACGGTAAACCGTTTTACCGCAGTGGGTGACATAAGAGCCCGCTACGGTGGTGGCCACTATTAAGAGTGGCCTTGCCATCACAGTGGGCACTTTTGCCTGCTGCAGTAAAGTCTTTTCGCCCGTCATGGTAAAACTTTGTGCAGTAGTGCTTCACTCCGCACATCATCATGACATCTTCAGAGCCATCAGAGGTACATGCTCCAGCAAAGCACCTCTCTGAAAATGAATGTTCCAAGAAATAGGATGCAACTTCGGTTTGGGTAGGCAGGTGCTTTCACTTTACATTGTTTGTTATAATCACTTCAATTTTTTGCAGTAGATTATTAGTTATTTATGCCTCTGTGTTTTACATATTGTCATCCTAGTTTTGTATTTATGGCTCTGCGAAGATGGCCCTTCGTCTACCTTTGCCGAAGCACGCCACACCTACACCTCTGGAGTCCATCGTAGTCACCACCGCCATCGCGCAACCTTCATCATCGTTAAGAAGAAGTCAAGTATTTTTTTAGATAAAAGATAGTTTATACCTGGCTTCATCTATCAACAGATAGAATCAAGCCAATTATTACAAAAGTCCGCCCCAGGGCAAAACGAAAGCCAAAAAAGAGTGCGGATTACATCCAAACAACGGATAAATCAAAACAAAAGTAAAAGTTTGACTACACATAACCAATGTGCCTTGCCGATAACCATCCATTGGAACTGAAAAATGCAACGCCGATGACTCTAAAAATTGCGCAGCTGAGGACAATTGATCACGTGAATCTTCACACCGTTGCAACCTTGCCCACTGTCGAAGCTAGTGTGTTCCCCTGAAAAGGACCTGCAAGAAAGATTTTGGTCTGTATTTGTCAAACACCACTTCATTTCTTGTAATCCAGACTGCCCAACAAAGTGCTGAGGCTCCTGTTAATAACAATGCATTATACTTCTTGGTTGCTACTTTTGACCATCTAATGAACATATCATCTATATCAGTGGGAGGTGAAATTCCAAAAAGTATATGTACACAACGCCACAAAAATTTGGCATATACACAATCTAAAAAAAGGTGTTTGATTGACTCAGGTTGGTAGCAGAAACAACATTGTTTGTAACCATGCCAGTTTCGTTTTACCAAATTATCTTTAGTTAAAACTACTCCTTTTTTAAATACCAAAGAAAAACTTTAATTTTTATCGCTAACTTGGTTTGGCAAATATCCTGTGACACTCACACCATTGTTAATTAGAGCAGCGTACAAAGATTTGCTGCAAATTGTCCAGATGAATTCAAACTCCATTTAAAGACATCTCTTCCCTCCGTTAAGGTGTTGACACTGGTTATATATCAAAATTAAAGGATAAATAAATATGAAAAGGGCATGAATTCAATCACCAATAAAGGTTTAGGGTTTTAATTGAAAATATTCCACAAGTTTTGGTGAATTATGATTTTGCAGGGACAAAACCAGAAAACCAGCACAGATTACTTCTCCTGGAAGGAACCCGACGGAAGATAGCCGAACCGACGCACCAGGAATATTCTAGAAGGATCTAGAGGACACCAGAAGACACCAGGAGGCCGGACACCCCGAGAGACGGCCAAGTGGGACCGACCGGTCCCACCATTAGACCGATCGGTCTCCCCCTAGGCTCGCTGGACTCCGTCTTCTGGATACTTCCTCCACCGCCTTTGAGGATCCATCTCAGCCCTACGTGAAGTCGGTTTGATCCAACGGCCGCGGTTGATCCCTCAGGGCTATATAAACAGGCCCCCAGGCCCCAGGGAAGATCAGGTCTCTCTTCAGAAAAGTCTACGCCTCATTCAGAAACCCTAGAAGAAGACTTCAAGAGCCAGCTTTCAAGTAGAAGACTAGTTACCCCTCTAGTTTAGGTTTAAAACCTAGTCTTATACTAGAACTAGAAGAGTGTGTGTGAGAGAGAGGAAGAGATCAAGAAGGATCTCCGGCCTATCGGATCAACTTCTTCATCTTGTACCTGCGGATTCAAGTTTATCTTCAACTTGCTTCAGCGATTGTTTCGGTAATCAATGTCTATATTTAAGTTTGAGCCATTGTTCTTGTTATTCTTAAGGTTTATGACTCTCTTTTGAGTACTTCAATTCTAGTAATTCTAGAGTTAGAGTAGTTGGATAGTATACGCGTGGTGCTTAGACTTGATAGCTCATAGATGCCTCCTATAACGCCGGTAGTAGTGGTTGTTCGCAAGGGTGACTCTTATAGCCTTGTTGATTCTTCTATAGTCCACTTACCTGTGTGTAGGCTCGGTAGGATTATACATTTGCATAAAAGACTCATACTCTGTTTGTGACCTTTTATGGTAACTTCCCCACTAAGAATAAATATAAACATATCACTCTTAAATTGGAATTAAACAACCTTAGTGATCCCCTCTATACTTCTAGATTCTCCGTCCTTGTTAGCTACTCAGGGGTTAGACTTAAAGGCTTAACACTATCCGTTCCTTTGGGTTCGATATTAAAACTGGGTTACTCCGGTGAAGTGCTACATCGGTAGATTTTATCTGTGCGCTTGAAGATAAAGTAGAGTGTGCGTTAATTTATACCAACAAGCATTTCTGGCGCCGTTGCCGAGGAACGGTAGATCATCTTAAGTCTTAGTTTATGCTTGTAATCATACTTTTATCTTTTTCTTTTTTGTCCCAGTCTTTTCATCATTTTTGTGTTCATTCTTATTAATGTTGTTTTTGAATTCCACTCTTATCTATCACTACCCCATGAGCGCAAGCTATAACCAGTAGAATCCTTACACCCTATCATAACATCTGGTTATTAGCTACGCCTACTTTTCCGCTGCACTTCCTTCTGTAATGTGTATAGAAATGTCACACCCAATTTTAAGAACAAAATTGAATGTATAAACTTATGTGCGCCCAGGAAACAGTCGCACACATAAGGGACAAATTACAACGAAGGCATCATCACTGTGCTCAATACATAGCGTTATTATTACAACTCATCAAAAGAACTAAACACAAACAAGCGGAAGATAAATAACTCTCGACGAAGCTCCACTCCACAGGGACGTCGACTGGTGATCCGCAAGACTAGAAATCCTCTGGGAACTTATCTTGCTCATACTCAAAACCATCTGTTACCCATCCAGGATTTTTATCCAAAAAGAAGAAAATATAACAAGCGTAAGTACATCTCGTACTCAGCAAGCAACATGGGGTTATGCAGCTCAAAAGGCTTGACACTGGTTTACTGCGGTTAGCATTTTTAGTTGGTCAAGATTTTAGCTCTAAGTAGTCATCAAGTTGTGCTTGCAAACCCAATTATACCACATGAATAATAATATGGCAACATCATCAGAATCACAAATATGTTAGTAACGTGAACAAAAGTAAATTTAGTTTAAGTGGTTAGCCTGCAAGTTTTCCGAGCCGCTCGTGACCGTGAGCACGGCTGATATATCAGTTTATTACTCTGCAGAGTTTGTACAACTTTACCCGTGAGCCGTGATCCCCATATGCCAGGGGTTGCAAATCCCATATCACCTCTTCCAAGGAGGTGCGGCAGGGTACACTATGAAGTCTTTCGAGGTTCCCCTAACAGGATAGTGGCCACTAGGTTTCCAATCGGCAAGCATATATAGGAACACCCCTTTCCGATGGCACATTCCTTCCCGGCTATACACATGAGACCAGGTGGCCGTCCTATACCCGAGTCGTCGAGCCCCTTTTGTGCCCTTTCAGGTAACCACCATCAAGCGAGGAGAGGTCCCCGAACCAACTAAAACCAGAGCCATGTAGCCCTCACGGTTGTACTGTATGTCCCAGCTTTTGCCCGCAGAAGATCATTTAAGGGGCCAAGAACACGAAGACTCCCACGCCCGGGTTCACATTACCAAGAACAAGATAAGATCAGAAGTTGCGCATATCATTAGTCAGATTATCAGATCTTATTTGAAGATTTACAGCACTAGCAAATCTACCCACATGCACATATCCCACGGTAACAAGGTACAGGTTGAACATCTAGGTAATTCCTATGGT
Source organism: Coix lacryma-jobi var. lacryma-jobi (assembly GCA_009763385.1). Lineage (NCBI taxonomy): Eukaryota > Viridiplantae > Streptophyta > Magnoliopsida > Poales > Poaceae > Coix > Coix lacryma-jobi. Next base: position 146,819,120 of record CM019823.1, on the reverse strand, counting down.
TATCATTTTGACACATGCACATGATTGGTAGATTAAAATGTGTAGGTAACAAGGATGATCCCATGTATACTTGCCTTGATCCGCGTACTCCTGGTTTTGGTCCTCCTGCTGGTCGTAGTAGATCTGATCTTGGTCACCCACGTACTGCTCACCGTCTGAACTCGAATACAACGCAACATACAAGCATCCACGCACACACATGCATTGCAAACAGATCTAACATTAGAACAGTACACCAACAGATTTAAATAAATAAATAAAAGTTGTAAAACAGATCTATTCGTCACTACGATCACATAGACGTTTGGATCACCGAAATCGGATTTAAAACGCGAAAGTTACGGCCTAAACAAGATTATAAAAGGCCTAAACGAGACTGACTTAAACGTGAAATAAAACTTTTGCAAATCTATTCTACAGTGATACTACTGCGTAGAGCACGAAATTACGAAACTAACGCAATTTGAATGGATCAAAACGGAGTTAAAATGAGCAAGTTATGGATAAAATGGTGCGGTGGCAGTTCTGTAAATAGATCAAACTATTTTCGAAATAAAATAAATCAGAAAAATCAGATTAATCCGCGTCGGCAGGGACCGCGGGTTTATTAGATTGAAACCGAGGGGCTCTTTTGCATATTTGCCCGCGAAAGGGTATCGACCTCTCTTGGCCGTCCGATCTGATCTGGGCGATCCAGATTAAATCTGGGAGAGGGTTCGGCGGCGCCGCCAGCTTGCTCACGGCCGGCACGGCGGGCGCCAGGCTTGCGCGGCGGCGAGCTCGTCGGAGTTGGCCCGCCCAGCAATTGCGGCCACCAAACACGAAGTGGAAAAGACCGGGAGAAAGAGGAGAGGACGGGGATCTCACCACAACCAAAAACCGAGGTCGGAAGGCAAGCGAGGATGGCACACGGCGGAGCTTCGCGGTCGGGTGGAACTGCTGAAGACCGACGAGCAATTCATGAGTAAACGGAGCACGAAATACACAATCGAGGAGTTCTCCGAAGACCTTACGACACGGCGGAGCTTCGGAGACAGTCCAATTTGACGGCCAATCGCCAAATCGCAGAAGCTAGCTCGGCGGAACGGCGGCGGCTAGGGTTTCGTGGTGGCGCGGCTGGGAAGCGCGAGAGCTGCTCGTAGATGGGAAAGAGGAAGGCGGCTACGGAGCGGGGCTCTTTATAGGGCTCGAGCACGCCCTGGATAAGCGTCCACGCCGGGGAAAACGGAGGTGCGGCGGCGGCAACAGCTCCCGGATTCGTCGGGAGGTCGGGGACGACCGCGCTGACAGGTGGGCCCCACCTGTCAGTGAGCGCGAGCGCGGGACCGGGCGGTCAGCGAGACGACGAGCGGGTGCGGCGGCTTGCGCGCTCTTGGGCCGGCCCGCTGGCTTGGGCCACGCGCGAAGGGAGGGCGGAGGCGGCGGCGCTGCGGCTGGCGAACTGGGCCGAGGCGCGCGCGAGACGGCCCAAGGTGGAGGAGGGAGCGGCCTGCAGAGAAGAACGGTAGCAGGCCGAGATGGAGAAAGGAAATGGCCTTCGGGCCGGAATTGGGAGAAGGGAAAGAAGGAAAAAGCTTGCTCTTTTCTTTTATTGCAACTGATTTTCAAAGCCTTTTTCAAACCAGATTTGAATTCTAGTTTTCAAATTTAAATATTCACTCAAACAAAAGAATGCAGCAGCATGAATGCATCAACTTGTTACTAAACTAGGATAAATTTTATTTCCCCAACATTTATTTATTTTGCCTATGTTATAATGCCACAATAGATTTAAATAAATCATATTAATCTATTTTGAACTAAAGAAAAATTTAGGGTGTTACAAACCTACCCCCCTTAACATGAATCTCGTCCTCGAGATTCAGCTGATGCTTACTCGAACAACTGCGGGTAAGCCTTTCTGAGCTCATCCTCTCTTTCCCAAGTAGCCTCTTCTGCGGTATACCGATTCCACTGCACTTTGCACATCTTAATAGCACGGCTCCTGGTAATCCTTTCAGCTGTCTCCAAAATTTTCACTGGGTACTCCTTGTATGTCAGATCTTCCTTCACAGTCAGCTCCTCTAGCGGTATTTGTTCCTCTGGAACCCGTAAACACTTTTTCAACTGGGAGACATGGAACACATCGTGTACTCCTGACAAACTCGCTGGTAACTCCAACTGGTATGCCACTTCCCCACGCCTTTCTAAAATCTGGAATGGTCCCACATATCTGGGTGCTAACTTGCCCTTCATGTTAAACCTCTTTACACTGCGCATAGGAGTTACTTTTAGGTACACAAAGTCCCCTACCTTAAAGGTTAAGTCCCTTCTACGAGTGTCAGCATAGCTCTTCTGTCGGGACTGGGCTATCCTCAAATTATCCCTGATTTTCCTTACATGTTCCTCAGCATTCCTCAGCACATCTGGTCCGAACACTTGGCTCTCCCCTGTTTGATTCCAGAATAACGGAGTCCTACATTTCCTTCCATACAAGGCCTCAAATGGTGCCATTTTGAGACTCTTTTGGTAACTATTGTTGTAGGAGAACTCTGCATATGACAAGCTCTTGTCCCAACTGGTACCATACTGCAGAGCACAGGCTCTCAACATGTCCTCTAGAATCTGATTAGTACGTTCCGTCTGTCCATCTGTCTGGGGGTGATAAGCAGTACTGAAAGTCAACTGTGTCCCTAACGATTCGTGGACTTTTCCCCAGAAATGTGATGTGAACTGAGTGCCTCTGTCAGACACAATCTTTTTGGGAACTCCATGCAAACACACTATTCTTTCCATATATAGCTCTGCCAATCTTGCCCCTGTATAAGTGGTCTTAACTGGTAGGAAATGAGCAACCTTAGTGAGTCGATCCACGATCACCCAGATTGAGTCATATCCTCGTTGGGTGCGTGGTAAACCAACTATGAAATCCATGCCCACTTCTTCCCATTTCCATTCTGGTACTTTCATAGGTTGTAGCAAACCGGCAGGTCGCTGGTGTTCAGCCTTGACTCTCTGACAGGTATCACATATTGCCACATATTCTGCTACATCTCTTTTCAGGCCATACCACCAATACTTTTCTTTCAGATCCAAATACATCTTAGTGCTACCCGGGTGAATGGAGTAGGCTGACTCATGTGCCTCTTTCAAGATAGCCTCCTTAATGGACTTCACATCAGGTACACAGATCCTCTTACCAAACCACAAGGTACCATCCTCATCTAGCTTGAAACCGGGTGCCTTCCCAAGTACTATATTCTCAGATATCTCCTTTAACTTTTCATCCTGCAGTTGAGCTTGACGTATCTCCTTCTCAAGTGTGGGCATTACTTCCATCTCCACTGCACTAGCGACAAAACCCAGATTTAGATATGCCATTTCCTCACATAATTTCTCGGACCATTCTGTGATTAAGAGTTCATTCACATGACTCTTCCTACTCAGGGCGTCTGCTACAACATTCGCCTTCCCTGGATGATAATGCACCTCCAGGTCATAGTCCTTAATTAACTCCAACCATCGGCGTTGTCTTAGGTTCAGATCTGGCTGAGTGAAAATGTATTTCAAGCTTTTGTGATCTGTATAGATATCACTAGGATGTCCTATAAGATAGTGTCTCCAAATCTTCAGTGCATGAACCACTGCGGCTAACTCCAGATCATGGGTAGGATAATTCAACTCATGCTTCCTCAACTGCCTCGATGCATAAGCAACAACCCTACCTTCCTGCATCAGAACACATCCCAGGCCCATACGAGAAGCATCACAGTAGATGGAGAACTTCTTACTTAGATCAGGTAAGACTAGAACTGGAGCTGTAGTCAACCTCTTCTTCAACTCCTCAAAGCTGACTTGGCACTTATCGGTCCATAGAAATTTGGCATTTTTCTCTAACAGGGCGGTCATAGGTTTAGCTATTTTAGAAAACCCCTCAATGAACCGCCGATAGTATCCTGCCATTCCCAGGAAACTACGAACCTCACTTACATCCACAGGGGGATCCCAATCCAACACATCCTTAACCTTGCTTGGGTCCACAGCTATTCCTCCATTAGAGATAACATGACCCTAGAAAAGCAACTTCTTTCAACCAGAACTCACACTTACTCCGTTTTGCATACAACTTATGCTCACGGAGTTTCTGCAAAACCAGTCTTAGGTGTTCTGCATGTTCCTCCTCATTCTTAGAATATATTAAAATGTCATCGATGAACACTACCACAAACAGATCTAGGTACTCCATGAAAACCTTATTCATCATGTACATAAAGTGTGCGGGGGCATTAGTCAATCCAAAAGACATAACAGTATACTCATATAGCCCGTATCTAGTAACAAAGGCTGTCTTAGGGATGTCAGTAGCTCGAATCTTGATCTGGTGGTATCCCGATCGAAGATCGATTTTAGAGAATACACAAGCACCTTTTAACTGGTCAAAGAGGTCATCAATTCTAGGCAAGGGATATTTGTTCTTAATTGTGACTCTATTCAGGGTCCGATAATCAACACACATACGCTGGCCCCCATCCTTTTTATCAACAAAGATAACTGGTGACCTCCAAGGTGAGGAACTAGGACGAATAAAACCCTTTTCTTGTAACTCTTTTAATTGTTTCTTTAGTTCTTCTAGTTCATCTACCCCCATTCTATATGGCCTTTGAGCTATAGGTGCAGTTCCAGGCAATAACTCAATAATAAACTCAACATCTCGGTCAGGTGGCATACCTGGTAGATCATCGGGAAAAACATCCTGGAATTCTTCCATCAGCCGATCTTGTGGTTGGTTATCTTTCTCTAACTGGTTCACCACAGCCTTCGGCTGCTCCTTCATGACCACATCAACTCTAAGTCTGTCCCCACCAGGAGTTGTCAACGTCACTACCTTCTCCTGGCACTGAATCTCTGCCTGATGTTGCATCATCCAATCCATTCCGAGAATTATATCTATCCCCGCTGTCCTCAACACAATGGGTCTCACTTGGAACTCTACCCCCCTTAAAGTCACACTAGTTGAAAGACACTGATATGTGGCTCTCATGTACCCCCCAGGTGAATTTACTGCTATAGGATTGTGCATGGCACACAAAGGCACACTATGTATTCTAACAAAATCTTGCGAGATGAAAGAATGCGAAGCACCAGAATCGAAAAGAACTGAAGCAGGGATTGAGTTGATACTGAACGTACCCATCATTACTTCTGGCACCTCCTGTGCAGTTTCAGCAGCCACGTGGTTCACGCGTCCAACATTAGGTGCCACCCTCTGGTGGTTCCCCTTCTGGTTGTTCTGCCCTTGAGGTGCGGTTTGATTCTGCTTCCGGGGACAATTGTTTGCATAGTGTCCCTGCTCTCCGCAACGAAAACACACATTGGGGTTGCTTGGAGCTCCCCCTCTTGCTGGATTGTTGGTAGGCACTCCCTGACGAGGCACCTGTTGACCTCCCTGCATCTGCTTCTGCTGACGTTGTTGTTGGAACTGATTCCGCTGCTGGTTCTGTCCACCTCCCCATTGATTCGGGAGTCCTTGAATACGTAGTTGGTTTTGGGGTGGAGGATTCATGCGGGGGCGAGTGTTGTTGTTGGATGACTGCCCCAAGAACTTCCTCTTCTTGGCCTCCATCTCCTTGCACTTATTGTCTATAACAATAGCGCGATTGACCAGCGTCTGGTAATCAGCATATACATTGGCCATAAGCTGAAGCTGTAGACCATCTTGCAACCCCTTTAGGAAACGGCGTTGCTTGTCCTTGTCTTCTGCCACATCATTGGGAGCATAACGTGACAGTTGTGAGAACTTGTCACGATACTCTGCCACAGACATTGACCCTTGCTTCAGGGCCCTGAATTCTTCCTGCTTCAGTTCCACTAGACCATCCGGTATGTGATAGGAGCGGAACGTTTGCTTGAATTCCTGCCAGGTAAGTGCAGGTGCATTGTTGGGACGTCCATACTCGAAAGACTCCCACCAATCCTGGGCAGCCCCTTGAAGTTGCCCTGAAGCATATAGGACCTTCTCGAGGTCGGTGCACTGAGCTATGTTCAGCTGCTTCTCAACTGCCCGCAGCCAATCATCAGCATCCAGTGGATCTACTGCGTGGGTGAACACTGGAGGGTGCCCCTTTAGGAACTCTCCCCTTTTGTCCCTCACATGCAACGGCGGTGGTACTCCTGCTGGCTGATTGTGCAGGTGTTGCATCATCGTTTGCATAAACTGGGCCTGGATGCCCATCAGCTGTTGGATGTCCACTGGGGGTGGTGGTGGTGGATTCACAGGTGCTCCACGACCACGGCCACGTCCATGTCCACGTCCACCTCCAATACCTCCTCCTCTGGCAGCCATCTGTGTTCCAAAAATATGCAAGTTCATTTAGTGATCAGAGAGTAGCATTGGGGTAAGCATATGGAATAGAAGTGAAACGGTTTCAGCGATAACAGTCAGGTAAATCAGTCATATCTCGAGTTCCAGATATCGGATTAAGGCGTTCTTTAAACTGTTGGAAAGATAATGAAATTATCTACAACTTTCATTCAGATCATTTCCCAAGATTCTGTCATTAACGTACCCAAAAACAGAACACAAGCGAAACTGTTTTGTCCTCCAGACTGCGCAGAAACCCTAACTTGTGACAGCCATATCTCACAAACGAAAAATGCTTTTTAGGTGATTCCAGTGGGGTTTGTTAGATATGGAAGTCTAGTTGTTACCATAAAAATTTCACTGTATTTGATCGTACGGATCTGGAGATATGTCGAAGGGAACGCAGACTGCTCCAAGCAGAACAGCAGAAACAGCACATACGAAAACCCAGAAACTTTACTAACTCATATGAAAACTCATCTAAGAGATTTGCGGACAAGCCCACAATCTCACAATCATAGAAAGATCCAAATCAAACATGTTCATAATGATAAGCAAAAGATCAACAAGTTCCAAACCTCACTAACAAGACACGACTAACGATCTAATGACGATTATTACAGAGCATGGTAACTAATCTATGGCGCTGTGTCGATGTAGGTGTAGGGTTCCTCATTCTCCTTGTAGAGTGGGGGCATCCCTAGCTGTGCCCTGAGGTGGTCGATCTCATCTTGATGTCGCCGTGCAGCAGCTTGAGCATTGCCTAGCTCAATCATCAGATTGTCCTTGTGAACCTACACCTCACACAGGTGATCCACTGCAGCGTCCATGGCGGTGTTGATGCTAGGAGGCATCAACACAGACCAGGTGTCCTCCTCGGGTCTGTTGCGTGACAGGTACCTGTACTTGTCATGCCTCATGGCCTCGAAACGACGACCATGGTAATGCAAGTAAGCCACCTCCGCAGCATCTTCTAAACTGGAATGCAGTGTCTGACGTCTGGCCCCATGGGTGTGGGTAGACTCATGCTGCTCGGAGTCCAGACCTTCATTCCAGGAAGTGATGGTCAAGAAAGTCTCCCAGCGGGTAGCCTCCACTGGGTGGTAATGCTCAACACTCATGTAGCGAAACTTGGCCTTCAAGTCGGGGTAGTACTTCCCCAACATCTCCATCAGCAGCTTGTGGTAGTAGGCGGTGCCGAAGGGCTTCGGGAAAAGGGTCCTGCGGCGCCAGCCCGCCTCGTCATCTTCCGGCAACACAAGAGATGGCGATGGAGTCGGTGTACGTGTAGATACCACGGGGTACACCGGTACAACTGGTGGCGCCGACGCAGATGCAGGTGTCGGTGTAGGCAGCGGCGTCGGTGTCGGCGTCGGGGCAGGTGCTGAAGCAGGTACTGGAGCAGGTGCTGGCGCAGGTGCTGGAGCAGGTACTGGAGCGGAGGTGTACTCTGGTGATGCATCTGGTGTCAAGTACCATTCCTCGCCGTCACGTCCAGTGATGTCATGGACCAACACCATATCCTCCACGGGCTCCTCCATGGGCTCCATCTCCTCCTCATCATCAGAAATCATGATGATATCGTCCTCCTGAGGCTCGTAGGAGACCATCGGTGGAAGCTGTCCTCCGGTGCTGATGCGGGCAGTCTTCTTGGCACGAGACATCTATCAAAGTTTTAAGGATAAGTTGAGATTAGATCGACAATTTTATAATAGAATATGAGGAAGTAGAATAAAATTTTGACAATTAACAAGAGTAAAATACAAAAGCAAGATCCAGAAGATTAAAAAGAGACTAACACGACCCTTTCTACCTAGGCTTGCGTCCTACAGTCAACACGGCTCCGATACCAATTTGTCACACCCAATTTTAAGAACAAAATTGAATGTATAAACTTATGTGCGCCCAGGAAACAGTCGCACACATAAGGGACAAATTACAACGAAGGCATCATCACTGTGCTCAATACATAGCGTTATTATTACAACTCATCAAAAGAACTAAACACAAACAAGCGGAAGATAAATAACTCTCGACGAAGCTCCACTCCACAGGGACGTCGACTGGTGATCCGCAAGACTAGAAATCCTCTGGGAACTTATCTTGCTCATACTCAAAACCATCTGTTACCCATCCGGGATTTTTATCCAAAAAGAAGAAAATATAACAAGCGTAAGTACATCTCGTACTCAGCAAGCAACATGGGGTTATGCAGCTCAAAAGGCTTGACACTGATTTACTGCGGTTAGCATTTTTAGTTGGTCAAGATTTTAGCTCTAAGTAGTCATCAAGTTGTGCTTGCAAACCCAATTATACCACATGAATAATAATATGGCAACATCATCAGAATCACAAATATGTTAGTAACGTGAACAAAAGTAAATTTAGTTTAAGTGGTTAGCCTGCAAGTTTTCCGAGCCGCTCGTGACCGTGAGCACGGCTGATATATCAGTTTATTACTCTGCAGAGTTTGTACAACTTTACCCGTGAGCCGTGATCCCCATATGCCAGGGGTTGCAAATCCCATATCACCTCTTCCAAGGAGGTGCGGCAGGGTACACTATGAAGTCTTTCGAGGTTCCCCTAACAGGATAGTGGCCACTAGGTTTCCAATCGGCAAGCATATATAGGAACACCCCTTTCCGATGGCACATTCCTTCCCGGCTATACACATGAGACCAGGTGGCCATCCTATACCCGAGTCGTCGAGCCCCTTTTGTGCCCTTTCAGGTAACCACCATCAAGCGAGGAGAGGTCCCCGAACCAACTAAAACCAGAACCATGTAGCCCTCACGGTTGTACTGTATGTCCCAGCTTTTGCCCGCAGAAGATCATTTAAGGGGCCAAGAACACGAAGACTCCCACGCCCGGGTTCACATTACCAAGAACAAGATAAGATCAGAAGTTGCGCATATCATTAGTCAGATTATCAGATCTTATTTGAAGATTTACAGCACTAGCAAATCTACCCACATGCACATATCCCACGGTAACAAGGTACAGGTTGAACATCTAGGTAATTCCTATGGTTATCATTTTGACACATGCACATGATTGGTAGATTAAAATGTGTAGGTAACAAGGATGATCCCATGTATACTTGCCTTGATCCGCGTACTCCTGGTTCTGGTCCTCCTGCTGGTCGTAGTAGATCTGATCTTGGTCACCCACGTACTGCTCACCGTCTGAACTCGAATACAACGCAACATACAAGCATCCACGCACACACATGCATTGCAAACAGATCTAACATTAGAACAGTACACCAACAGATTTAAATAAATAAATAAAAGTTGTAAAACAGATCTATTCGTCACTACGATCACATAGACGTTTGGATCACCGAAATCGGATTTAAAACGCGAAAGTTACGGCCTAAACAAGATTATAAAAGGCCTAAACGAGACTGACTTAAACGTGAAATAAAACTTTTGCAAATCTATTCTACAGTGATACTACTGCGTAGAGCACGAAATTACGAAACTAACGCAATTTGAATGGATCAAAACGGAGTTAAAATGAGCAAGTTATGGATAAAATGGTGCGGTGGCAGTTCTGTAAATAGATCAAACTATTTTCGAAATAAAATAAATCAGAAAAATCAGATTAATCCGCGTCGGCAGGGACCGCGGGTTTATTAGATTGAAACCGAGGGGCTCTTTTGCATATTTGCCCGCGAAAGGGTATCGGCCTCTCTTGGCCGTCCGATCTGATCTGGGCGATCCAGATTAAATCTGGGAGAGGGTTCGGCGGCGCCGCCAGCTTGCTCACGGCCGGCACGGCGGGCGCCAGGCTTGCGCGGCGGCGAGCTCGTCGGAGTTGGCCCGCCCAGCAATTGCGGCCACCAAACACGAAGTGGAAAAGACCGGGAGAAAGAGGAGAGGACGGGGATCTCACCACAACCAAAAACCGAGGTCGGAAGGCAAGCGAGGATGGCACACGGCGGAGCTTCGCGGTCGGGTGGAACTGCTGAAGACCGACGAGCAATTCATGAGTAAACGGAGCACGAAATACACAATCGAGGAGTTCTCCGAAGACCTTACGACACGGCGGAGCTTCGGAGACAGTCCAATTTGACGGCCAATCGCCAAATCGCAGAAGCTAGCTCGGCGGAACGGCGGCGGCTAGGGTTTCGTGGTGGCGCGGCTGGGAAGCGCGAGAGCTGCTCGTAGATGGGAAAGAGGAAGGCGGCTACGGAGCGGGGCTCTTTATAGGGCTCGAGCACGCCCTGGATAAGCGTCCACGCCGGGGAAAACGGAGGTGCGGCGGCGGCAACAGCTCCCGGATTCGTCGGGAGGTCGGGGACGACCGCGCTGACAGGTGGGCCCCACCTGTCAGTGAGCGCGAGCGCGGGACCGGGCGGTCAGCGAGACGACGAGCGGGTGCGGCGGCTTGCGCGCTCTTGGGCCGGCCCGCTGGCTTGGGCCACGCGCGAAGGGAGGGCGGAGGCGGCGGCGCTGCGGCTGGCGAACTGGGCCGAGGCGCGCACGAGACGGCCCAAGGTGGAGGAGGGAGCGGCCTGCAGAGAAGAACGGTAGCAGGCCGAGATGGAGAAAGGAAATGGCCTTCGGGCCGGAATTGGGAGAAGGGAAAGAAGGAAAAAGCTTGCTCTTTTCTTTTATTGCAACTGATTTTCAAAGCCTTTTTCAAACCAGATTTGAATTCTAGTTTTCAAATTTAAATATTCACTCAAACAAAAGAATGCAGCAGCATGAATGCATCAACTTGTTACTAAACTAGGATAAATTTTATTTCCCCAACATTTATTTATTTTGCCTATGTTATAATGCCACAATAGATTTAAATAAATCATATTAATCTATTTTGAACTAAAGAAAAATTTAGGGTGTTACAAACCTACCCCCCTTAACATGAATCTCGTCCTCGAGATTCAGCTGATGCTTACTCGAACAACTGCGGGTAAGCCTTTCTGAGCTCATCCTCTCTTTCCCAAGTAGCCTCTTCTGCGGTATACCGATTCCACTGCACTTTGCACATCTTAATAGCACGGCTCCTGGTAATCCTTTCAGCTGTCTCCAAAATTTTCACTGGGTACTCCTTGTATGTCAGATCTTCCTTCACAGTCAGCTCCTCTAGCGGTATTTGTTCCTCTGGAACCCGTAAACACTTTTTCAACTGGGAGACATGGAACACATCGTGTACTCCTGACAAACTCGCTGGTAACTCCAACTGGTATGCCACTTCCCCACGCCTTTCTAAAATCTGGAATGGTCCCACATATCTGGGTGCTAACTTGCCCTTCATGTTAAACCTCTTTACACTGCGCATAGGAGTTACTTTTAGGTACACAAAGTCCCCTACCTTAAAGGTTAAGTCCCTTCTACGAGTGTCAGCATAGCTCTTCTGTCGGGACTGGGCTATCCTCAAATTATCCCTGATTTTCCTTACATGTTCCTCAGCATTCCTCAGCACATCTGGTCCGAACACTTGGCTCTCCCCTGTTTGATTCCAGAATAACGGAGTCCTACATTTCCTTCCATACAAGGCCTCAAATGGTGCCATTTTGAGACTCTTTTGGTAACTATTGTTGTAGGAGAACTCTGCATATGACAAGCTCTTGTCCCAACTGGTACCATACTGCAGAGCACAGGCTCTCAACATGTCCTCTAGAATCTGATTAGTACGTTCCGTCTGTCCATCTGTCTGGGGGTGATAAGCAGTACTGAAAGTCAACTGTGTCCCTAACGATTCGTGGACTTTTCCCCAGAAATGTGATGTGAACTGAGTGCCTCTGTCAGACACAATCTTTTTGGGAACTCCATGCAAACACACTATTCTTTCCATATATAGCTCTGCCAATCTTGCCCCTGTATAAGTGGTCTTAACTGGTAGGAAATGAGCAACCTTAGTGAGTCGATCCACGATCACCCAGATTGAGTCATATCCTCGTTGGGTGTGTGGTAAACCAACTATGAAATCCATGCCCACTTCTTCCCATTTCCATTCTGGTACTTTCATAGGTTGTAGCAAACCGGCAGGTCGCTGGTGTTCAGCCTTGACTCTCTGACAGGTATCACATATTGCCACATATTCTGCTACATCTCTTTTCAGGCCATACCACCAATACTTTTCTTTCAGATCCAAATACATCTTAGTGCTACCCGGGTGAATGGAGTAGGCTGACTCATGTGCCTCTTTCAAGATAGCCTCCTTAATGGACTTCACATCAGGTACACAGATCCTCTTACCAAACCACAAGGTACCATCCTCATCTAGCTTGAAACCGGGTGCCTTCCCAAGTACTATATTCTCAGATATCTCCTTTAACTTTTCATCCTGCAGTTGAGCTTGACGTATCTCCTTCTCAAGTGTGGGCATTACTTCCATCTCCACTGCACTAGCGACAAAACCCAGATTTAGATATGCCATTTCCTCACATAATTTCTCGGACCATTCTGTGATTAAGAGTTCATTCACATGACTCTTCCTACTCAGGGCGTCTGCTACAACATTCGCCTTCCCTGGATGATAATGCACCTCCAGGTCATAGTCCTTAATTAACTCCAACCATCGGCGTTGTCTTAGGTTCAGATCTGGCTGAGTGAAAATGTATTTCAAGCTTTTGTGATCTGTATAGATATCACTAGGATGTCCTATAAGATAGTGTCTCCAAATCTTCAGTGCATGAACCACTGCGGCTAACTCCAGATCATGGGTAGGATAATTCAACTCATGCTTCCTCAACTGCCTCGATGCATAAGCAACAACCCTACCTTCCTGCATCAGAACACATCCCAGGCCCATACGAGAAGCATCACAGTAGATGGAGAACTTCTTACTTAGATCAGGTAAGACTAGAACTGGAGCTGTAGTCAACCTCTTCTTCAACTCCTCAAAGCTGACTTGGCACTTATCGGTCCATAGAAATTTGGCATTTTTCTCTAACAGGGCGGTCATAGGTTTAGCTATTTTAGAAAACCCCTCAATGAACCGCCGATAGTATCCTGCCATTCCCAGGAAACTTTCAATATCAATTTGGGAAAGTCCGGAGATGAACTCACACTGGAGATGAAGCAAGGCGTACAATGAACTTCAACAACTCTTGCACAATGAAGACTCAGCTCATTCATCATGGATGAAATAACTGTGAGTATCAAAGTTTATTTATTTTGTCTTCTACTGCAAGTTATCTTTTGTCTTGAATCATGTGCAGCCAACACATAAGATACTAGTCTATGCTAAAATAATCCTAAAAACATCTTTTTATTAGCATAGATGCAAAATACATAAGTTGTGGATAATAACCCATGCTTCAAATTCTTGCAATCCTTCGGGTATATGTCCACTAACATTACACAGGAGAGAGATTTTGTTCATCTATGGTTTCGTCTGAACATTGAAGATCCAAAACTCAAACCATAGACACACAAATCTACTCTCAGATCACAAATGGTGCTAGCCTAGCTTTCAGTCTTGCTTGGGCACTGATGACAAACAAGATGCAACTTACCTCATATGAGACAACTTATGCCTGCAACCATCATTGCCCAAGACATCAAGACAAGAAGTGGGAAGTTATCCTCTTTTCTAATTAAGAGCTAGCTTGAGAGACAAGATGGTACCACTACAACAATAGCAAGATCTACACGTCAAACACATGAACATGTTGTTGGGAGTCCATCTACATCACAAGCCAGCCTGGGAGAGACAATTCCGTTGTCTAGATGTGTTTCACAATCAAAGGGAGGAAGGAGAAACCCAACTTCAAGACATATTGATCTCCTACCTATCACTTTGATCACTACAAACCACTAGATGTTGTCCCAGTCGAGAAGAAGAATATGATCCATCACTCATTCTTGGAAGATCATTCTTGAACACCATCAATGTTATCATCTTTGCCGAACCTGAAGAAGTCAACTTTTGGATCTTTCGCTGCATCTTCAACATCTACATCACATATGAGCAGCCAAAGAGAACCAAGAGAAGACCTCGAAGGGAGAGCCAACTGCCAAGAATTGAGGAGGGCATCATGAAGGATGAAGCCACTGCACCACAAGAGTTAGAAGATGGAGAGATAGTACCTGAGCCAGCAAATCAAGAAGAACATCCGATAAGATCTCCATCATCTAGACACTATTGAGAGGACAAGTCTCAGTTGTGACATTACAAGACAAAAGACTCTCATGGAGGCACTCGAGTAGCAGCTCTAAATTCAAGTCTCTTGCCAACCCAATGATTAAAGGAAAACAAGAAAGGTTGACAAGAGAAGAATGTGGAACCGTCCCTACATCCTCATAGTACAGAATTAATACAAGAAAGAGAGAGGATCCTAGTCAGCATACTCGAGGAACAATGCGCCTTCACTGATAATTAGACACAAGAGAAGGAAGGTCAATACCTCTAAAGATGATTCCACTGTGATCTTTCTCCTCCCAAGCACACTGTGAGACAAGCAAGAGAAGAAAAGCCAGTTAGATAAGAGAAGCCTCCACAAGGTGGTTCGACGCATCACTCTTCAATGACAAAGTAACATTTCAAGGTAAGTAACCATCACTTTAAAAGCTTCTTCTTGATTCTAGTATGAACATAAATAAAGAACAAAACATGTTTAAGTTGCACCTAATCAATTCAACACGTTTAGTCCTTTAATCTTTGTTCTTAGCTTTCCTCTCTTGAATCTCACTGTCTTAACTACATGAGCTAAAATGTTGTGCATCTAACCTTTGGAAGATGATATATCTCAATCATGAAAAGATCAACATTTTATGCATAAATTATCCTTCCTTAGGTTAAGTAATTTGATCTGTTAAATATTTTAAGATGCTACTTTCATGCTCATCCTCTGATTCTATCACTCATGTTAAGATTGAATAGAATACATAAACAATAAGTTTGTCTTGTGCAATGTGCCTAAGGTTAGAGGGGAATAAACAAAACTTTTGGTTCTGTTGGTGTTTTTCCACCAACAGAGCCCATGCACTTGATCTCTACCTTGTTTTAATGAGCATGACACACTCTTGAGCAAAACATGGAGAAGTCACTCCCAAATTCTACAGAGTGAAGGTCCTAGATCTATAAGAACATGCACACTGAGCAATATGCTGCCAGCGTCCACAATTAACACTTCACTTCAAACTGCTGGACGAACAAATGACATGAGTGACACCATATCAAGAGGCATAAACAAGAAGGAATGATGGAAGACGTCATAGTCAGAATTAGAGGTCATGAAGTCCCCATAGACTTCTTGATCCTCGACATGAGAAGACGATGGTGTCCACCTCATCCTAGGAAGACCATTCCTCTACGCTACAAGTACAATCATTTACAAGAGGAAATCCATTTTCACTTTCCTAGAGAAAAGGCACGATGCAACTTTATCAACTAAATGCCTAATAAAGCACCCAAGAAGAATAGAAGTGAAAGACGCCGCTCTCAAAGCCAAAGAAGACAAGCTATCGAGAATAGAGAGGCCAATCACGAAGAAGAAGCTATCGACACTGTCCCAGAAAAGAAAGGATAGAAACCTCAAGACAGTGAACCACATGAAGTGAAGACTCAGACCAAGAAAGTATGGGAGAAAATGTCTGCACCTAAGAGGTACAATCAATAACAACTTTCCAAATGTCTGACAACCTTGTGAGGTCTGAACCAAGGGAAGGTCCGGTTCGTTGGACCTAAATATCCGAACCTTCGCCAAAAGGTAAAAATCGGTAGTTATCTTTATATTTACTTTGCTGCATATTTCTCATATTTAATTCATATCCATTTCTTGCATCATCATATTTAATTCACAAACATTTTAATTTTTGCATTGCATTAGAAAACAAAATAAAAATATTGCATTTGTTACACTACATCATAAACTATGAAGCCCCATGTGAATAATTCTATGGTGTGTAAAAACCCACGGGAATGTTCATCGTGGTGGCATAAAAATAATAAAATAAATATGCATGCATTCATCATGTGCATTTTCTCTTGCATCATAAAAATATAAAAATATAAAAATATTGAGAAAGAGATCTTACTTCTAGACAACTAAGGCTTGAGTGGCCAACCGCTAATGCTTAATCTGTTCCACAAGTTTTGTTGTCTATTTGAGTTCACAGGATTTGAAAGACGAAGAAAAGCTGACGAACAGGTGAATGCTCCATCCACTGTTGGAGCATTATTTCAACAACCATCAACATCAATCAAAGCTCTGATAGAGGACGGATATATCCGCTTCCAGTCTGCTACATTACAAGTTCAAACGACTACGTCAACATTCAGCTTGGGGGAAGGCATCCCCATGTATCCACGTAAGTATCTTTATCCTCTTAAGTTTTTCATTCTATAAAAAAATTCAAAAAAATATGAACACATGAAGGCTCACCCCTAAAAAGAAAAGAACAAAAATATGTGAGCACATGAAGGCTTACCGTTAATTAAAAAAGAGACAAAAATATATGGGCACATGAAGGCTCAACGCTATTAAGGGAACCAGCTTGGGGGAGACGCACCCCCGTTATCTTCGCGATTCAGGTATGTCTTTATTATTATTACTACTACTACTATTATTATATCTTAAAGTGTGTTAGATTAAATAAATAAAATAGTGTGTCTAGTTTATTTTAAGAAGTTGATGACCAAAGAAGAACCTTCTCTCTCTAATATTTTGCATGGAAATGATGAATAGTTGCTCTATCTAATTTCTTTCAAGTACCTAGTCTTCAAAGCATGAGTTCTTCTAATTAATAATGATGCCTTAAAATAAAATTAAATGCATGGTTGGCAAATACTTAATCTCTAAGGTCTAGGTAATTGGGATATGACATGTGATGATCTGAGCTGCTATTATTTTGTTCTAAACAACACTAAGGTTCCAGAGATTTCTAAATATAAACATAACTAATAATTGTATTGAGTTAAATTAAGCTTTGTGACCCTATGAGTAGTTTACCATGCCATTGAATTGAGATTACTTACACATTTCATCCATCCTCCGCATAAATGCTCATAATTATCTGTTGCTACCCTCTCAGATGTTTGTTGGAAGCATGTGGCTATTAAAAAAAAGAAAAAAAAGAGAGATCCGAGGAAATAAAAAGGGACAAGTGTCCAGAACATCAAAAAGATAGATCCCGAGGAAATAAAAAGGGACAAGTGTCCGGAACCTCAAAATAAAAAAAACAGAAAAAATGGGCACGTGCCCGATAGTAGAATTAGCTTAATAGCCATATGTCTCTGATAAACAGAAGAGAGTGAATATATTTAAAAGAGCATCCAACTCCATTTTTCCATACACATGCACTTCTTGATTCAATGGTTGGTTGACTTTCTCTTTGGATCCATTATTTAATTTGACAACACATGTATTAATGCTTTTGAAAATTATTTAAAACTCTGGGATAAAGGTGAAGTGAAGGAACTAGAGACATAATGCTTGATTTGATCGTTCAATCTTTCAATTACTCAAGATCTAAGGTAAAAGTAATAAGCCCCATGAAGAATAACATAATATATTTTGGAGAATTTTTGTTTAGCAGCAGGTATACTTGTTGGAAGTGAAGATATTGTAGCAACTCCTGATCCATTGTTAAGTTTTGGTTTTGCTATGGGACTAGCAAAAGGGTAAGCTTGGGGGAGTTGTTGACACTGGTTATCTATCAAAATTAAAGGATAAATAAATATGAAAAGAGCATAAATTCAATCACCAATAAAGGTTTAGGGTTTCAATTGATAATATTCCACGAGTTTTGGTGAATTGTGATTCTGCAGGGACAAAACTAGAAAACCAGCACAGATTACTTCTGCTGGAAGGAACCCGACGGAAGATAGCCGAACCGACGCATCAGGAATATTCTAGAAGGATCGAGGACACCAGAAGACACCAGGAGGCCGGACACCCCGAGAGGCGGCCAGGTGGGATCGACCGGTCCCACCATTAGACCGGTCGGTCTCCCTCTAGGCCCGCTGGACTCCGTCTTCTGGAAGCTTCCTCCACCGCCTTTGAGGATCCATCTTAGCCCTATGTGAAGTTGGTTTGGTCCAACGGACGCGGTTGATCCCTTAGGGCTATATAAATAGGCCTCAGGCCCCAGGGAAGATCATGTCTCTCTTCAGAAAAGTCTACGCCTCATTCAGAAACCCTAGAAGAAGACTTCAAGAGCCAACTTTCAAGTAGAAGACTAGTTACCCCTCTAGTTTAGGTTTAGAACCTAGTCTTATACTAGAACTAGAAGAGAGAGAGAAGGAGCTCCGGCCTGTCGGATCAACTTCTTCATCTTGTACCTACGGATTCAAGTTTATCTTCAACTTGCTTCAGCGATTGTTTCGGTAATCAACCTCTATATTTAAGTTTGAGCCATTGTTCTTGTTATTCTTAAGGTTTATGACTCTCTTTTGAGTACTTTAATTCTAGTCATTCTAGAGTTAGAGTAGTTGGATAGTATAAGTGTGTTGCTTAGACTTGATAGCTCATATATGCCTCCTATAACGCCGGTAGTAGTGGTTGTTCGCAAGGGTGACTCTTATAGCCTTGTTGATTCTTCTATAGTCCACTTACCGTGTGTAGGCTCGATAGGATTATACATTTGCATAAAAGACTCATACTCTGTTTGTGACCTTTTATGGCAACTTCCCCACTAAGAATAAGTATAAACATATCACTCTTAAATTGGAATTAGACAACCTTAGTGATCCCCTCTATACTTCTAGATTCTCCGTCCTTGTTAGCTACTCAGGGGTTAGACTTTAAGGCTTAACATTATCCGTTCCTTTGGGTTCGATATTAAAACTGGGTTACTCCGGTGAAGTGCTACATCGGTAGATTTTATCTGTGCGCTTGCGGATAAAGTAGAGTGTGCGTTAATTTATACCAACATAAGGTAACGTCATGTAAAGAAGCAACGATTCTATGCCAGCGTAATAAGTTGGCACCCACTAAATTTCTGCGAAATGAGACATTTAATGGGGACGCACTTAACACTTTAGCCACAGAGTCGTGTTTTCTTCTTACAATGTTAAATAATGAAGGAAATTTATCTTTAAGGTGTTTATTTCCCATCCAAGTATCAAACCAAAATTTGGTTTGGGAACCATCTTTTACACTAAAAGACCCAAAATCCATAAATGTATCTTTAACATTCATCAAACTTTTCCAGAAATAAGAGTCTGTTGGTTTTTTAACACAACTTCCAAGGGTTTTATCCTTGATGTATTTGTTTTGTAGCAACTCTTGGCACATACCATCTTCATTCAGCAACTTAAAAAGCCACTTACTCAGTAGGCATTTGTTCTGGAGATCCAGGTTTTGAATACCTAACCCTCCTTGATTTTTAGGTTGGCATAATATTTCCCATTTGGCTAGTATGTATTTATGTTTGTGCTGATCATTTTGCCAATAAAACCTTGATCCAAAACAATCCAATTTCTCCAACACCCCACGCGGTAGTTCGAAGAAATACATCATAAACATCGGTAAGCTAGACAACACTGAGTTTATCAAAACCAAACGGCCTCCTACTGACAACAACTTGCCTTTCCAACCACTTAGTCGCTTTTCGATTCGCTCTTCAATTATTTTCCAATCTTTATTATTTAGTTTCCTAATATGCATAGACAATCCTAGGTAACAGAAAGGGTAATTACCAATGGCACAACCCAAAAGTTGTGAATACAACACCTCATATTCCTTGGCTTTGCCAAAACAGAAGATTTCACTTTTATGAAAGTTAATTTTAAGCCCAGATAGTTGTTCAAAGGTGGTAAGTAACAGTTTCATATTCACCGCCTTTTCAACAACATGACTCAAAAATAACACCGTATCATCTGCATACTGAAGAATGGATAGACCATCCTGGATGAGGTGAGGTATTACTCCTTCCACCTGACCTGCTTCCTTGGCTCTGGCTATCAGTATGGCCAACATGTCAACTACTATGTTAAATAGTATAGGAGACATTGGATCACCTTGCCTTAAACCTTTCTTCGACTGGAAGTAAGAGCCTATTTTATCATTAACTTTAATATTCACATTACCCCCTTGTGTGAATTTTTGTACCCATTCACACCATTTCTGTGAGAAACCTTTCATTCTGAGTGTTTGTTGTAGAAAACTCCAATTGACTTTATCATAAGCCTTTTTAAAGTCTATTTTAAAAATAACCCCATCTTGTTTCTTGGAATGTAGCTCATGTAAAGTTTCATGCAGGATAACTGCACCGTCCATAATATTCTGACCTGGCAAAAAAGCCGTCTGAGTTGGTCTAATAACCTTTTCTACTATGGTTGTCAACCTATTCGTTGTGACTTTCGTAAATATTTTAAAGGATACATTTAGCAAACAGATTGGCCTGTATTGTTGAATCACCTTCGCATCTTTCTTTTTTGGTAAGAGGATTATATTTCCAAAGTTAAGGCAATGCTGAGGTAATTCCCCTTGATGGAAATCCATGAATAGAGCCATCAGGTGAAAGCTCTAGTTTGGTTTTGGTTAATTGATGAAACCTATTGGACTAACCCTATGCTTAAGAGTAATTATAAGATAGGTTGGTCCAAGTCCAAGTGGTGGAGCTAGATGGCACTCATGTGATGGAGATGGCCAAAAGATTGTGATCAAGTGCTCCAACTTGGAAATGAAGAAAGAGAAAAAAATTGGCTCAAGGAAAAGGTATAAAACCTAAGGCCATTTTGTTTTACCGGTCAAGACGCAATAGAGTGCGTGATCGGGTTTAGGATAGATAACCGTACTATAAAGAGGAGAAATCTTTGATTGCAATGGTTATCTAGTGCCACTAAGTGTGAGTGTCTTTTGCATATACATTGCGCTTAGTGATGTGGTGAGATCCATGAGAAAGCCCGAGAAAATTCTTTGCGAAAATTGCTAACTTAAGTGCTAAAATTTTTTGGGATCTCTTTGGAAAGTTAGCACTTAAAAGTATATATGGCCACCGTGCTGGCACGGAACGGCACGCGACACGGCCGTGTCGTGCTGGCATGGCACTGTGTCGTGTCGCGGCGTGCCGCCGTGCCGTGCCACCCCGTGCGATGGGCCAGGCCTTCGGCCCATGACACAACACATGGGCCGTTTACCCGTGTCGTGCCGCCCATGTGCCACGACCAGTTTTGCGGTGTCGTGCCGACCCACAGCCCATCAAAGCTAAAAACCTCATTTTCAACAGAAAATTCCGAATTTCAAAGTTCCAAACTTCAAATCACATGATAAAACATGATTCAAAGAATAGCAGAACACAAGTCAAGATAATGAAAATGATTATCAAAAGGAGCTATTGTGCAATGCTGCCTCATTAAAAACCTTTCTAGGTAAAACTCACCCTTGTGAGAAACCCTAGAAAGGAAAAGAGTACAGCTAACTCATCAAGTCTTAGTTCATAATGATAATCATCAAGTCTTAGTAGTTCTATCCTATTACATAACCAGCAAATGTTCTTAAGTTACAAAAGGCCAACAGTGGGTAGTCACCAGTCAGTAGTGGCATTGTGCCACTATGGTAACAAGAAGCAACAAATGTCCGTGTCCTTACTTCTCAATGCTTCAAGCTTCACCAAAAGACCGAAAGTGCAATCAACCTGCAAAATGTAACAACTAACAATCAGTGATGGACTCATAGATGAACAAGTTTGATGGACTGAAGCTACTAAGCTAGATGGACTCATGGTCTACCTCTCCTTTTGTAGAGGTTCTCTTCTTCTAATCTTCTATCCAGCACCAGCACCAGCAGTACCTCCGCTGTCGGTGCCGCTGCCGCTTCCGCTGCCTTCGCCTTCATCCAGGTACAAGTTGTCGAACAACTCCTCCAGGTCTGTGTCCTCAGGTGCATGTTGTTCCTTTCTTGCTGCTTGATCCCAGTCCTTGATGCAGGTGAGCATCTCCACATGCGCAGGCAACAAGCGCTGCCGTCGATCTTCGAGTATCCTTGTTGTACAACTGAAACAAGACTCGGAGGACACAGTAGATACAGTAACAGACATGATATCACGAGCCATTATCGATAAGATGAGATAGGTTAGCTTGTGGTCACGCCACCACAATAGTATGTCAAAGGACTCCCCCAATCAGTGACAGGGTCACTGTCCAAATAAGCTATCAGCTCATTGACACCAGATGTAGAGGATGAAGAGGGGGTGCTAGAGGAAGCACCTAGACCACCATAGATCTTTCCCCATGCCTGCTTCCTTTTACCTGAAGGAGCACTATGCACAGGAGGCCTTTGAGATCGAGCTGCACCATATCTCTGCTCATACTTGCTAAACAATCTGGTCATTTCAACTTTCACATCACCATAGTAAACATTATAAGAGGTACCGGTCTCTTTAGCAAGTAAGTCAAGCACATTAAAGAAGCCTTTCATCTTAGCTCTAGGATCCAGAATGAATGCATAAGAATACAACAATGGAATGTCCCCCCAGTACTTAAGGAACTTAAGTTTCATAGGAGCTGCAATACTTCTAAATCCAGGATCATTTTCAGCTTTATGCAAATGCTCAGCAAAGTCAAGGATATGATGCATCATAAGTGGAGCAGTGGGATAGTAAACACTAGACAAAGCACAAGTTGCCTCATAAAACATCTCCAGAAATTTCATAATTTGTTCAGCAGCATACCAGTGATTTGCAATCAACAGTTGCTCACCATAATTTGTCTCAACCCACACATAAAACACCTCTTTATATGGCAGCAAATGTTTAAGCATCAAATAGGTGGAATTCCACATAACATCCATATCCAATCCAAACTTTCTAGGTCTAACACCCTTAGCAATACAATAGTTCTTAAACAATGCAATTCTTTGATTAGAGGAATTCAAAAAGCTGATTGCAGTCCTGAAAGCATCAAGGTAAGGACTGAACCTCTTTAAGCCAGACTTAACAATCAGGTTAATAATATGGCATGCACAACGCTGATGCACAAGCAAGTACTTGACTTTGTGAGGATCATAATTAGTAGGTGCAGGATAAGAGCCCAGGTAACCAAACAACATAGGTTGCAAGATATCAAAAGCCTTAGAATTAGTAGAAGAATTATGAAGACTCACAACAAAGACCTTGTCAATCAAACCAAACTCCTCAACCACACTAGCAATTTTCTCATCAATGTTTTCACCAGTATGTGATGACTCAATCAGCCTAAAACCAATAACCTTTTTATGCAACTCCCAATCAGCACCAACATAATGAGCAACAACAGAGATATAATCTTCCTCAGCATTACCAGACCAGATATCAGATGTTAAAGAAACAAATGAACAAGCAGGCAACAAAGAATTTATAATCAAAGCACGCTCTTCAGCAAACAACTTATGCATGTCCCTAGTAGTGGACTGCCTAGAGACCTTCTCGAAAGCAGGATTATGGGCATTCTTAATGTAATCTTCCCATGCCTGTGTGTCACCAATGCCTAATGGAAGATCCAGCCTAGCAATCAACGGGCACAGTTCATTACGAGCACGAGCAGCATCATAAACCTAGTTATGCAACCCACTAACATTCATAGAAAGCCTAGACTGAACCCTACGATCGTTATCCTACTTCTTCCTACATGCTGCCATGTGCCTATTCAAGGAACCAGTGCCAATCGAAGCTCTAGAAGCAAACTTCTTACCACACCGTTTACAGATGGCATGAGTTCTAACCCCTGCCTCATCCAAGATTGGGACAAAATCCTCCCAACAAGCAGCAGTGATCTTATCAGATGAGGCACCATTACCATTAGTGTCCTCAGAGCCGTCCACCCCACCATCGCTGCCGTCGAGATCGATTGGGTGCTCGTCGTCACCCATATCGATGCCGAACAGCGCAGCTGCGCCTTCGGTGATGTCGTCGTCGTTCTCAATCTCCAACTCCTCCACGGCCTCCTCGGTGTGCTCGCTCATCACCGTGGCCGCAGGAGGGTGGGGAGGCCGGTTCCGGCCCCTAGCCGCAGCTCCAGCACCGTCCCTCGACGGTGGGCAGGGGCGCTTCAAGCCGGACGGCCTTGCCATCGCGCCTCCAGAGGAGGAGGACAAAGCGTTAGGCACCAACCTGCGAAGAACATGAAGACAAGAAGAAGATCATTAGAACACAAGAAGATGCAGAGAAGATGAAGAACAAGAACAAGCTAGGGTTAGGGTTTTGACTGACCTACGCCACCGGAGCCTAGTGCTAGAGAAGAAGCCAAGGAGCCAACATCCAAGCAGAGAACGACAAGACAAGCACCGTGCACCGTTAGACCGACAGCGAGTGGCGGCGGAAGAATAGACAGCTCAACGACTCACATGGTACACCGGAGGAGGAGGAGGAGGAGGAGGGAAGGACGGACCATCGGAAAGGAGGTAGGAGAGGGAGAAGGAGTGGTCGGCGAGGTGTCGAGGTCACCGGAGCAAGGCTGGCGCCTGGCGAGCTCAAGGCGAACGACGGTGGCTTCGGCCTTCAGGGACAGGGAGGGATTGAGAGAGAGCGAGAGCGAGAGAGACGAAGACTGAGAGAGAGCTGCGGCTGCGGGGGCTGGGGGGAAATGAATTAGGGTTAGGGTTGGGAGTGGGAGGGGCTGCGCCGCCGCGACATATATATGACAGCGAGCGTGGGTGGGCCGCTACTGGGCCAAATGCGCGGTCGTGCCGACGCCCATGCCGGCCCTTTGGCCTTGTCGTGCCCATGCCATGCCATGGGCCAGGCCGACGGCCCATGCACTGCACTTGGCTTTGAGCCGTGCCGACACGGGCACAGTGTCTGTCGTGCCGTGCGGCCCATGGGCCGTGCTAAAAGGCTGTGCCACGTGCCGTGCCGCCGGCTCATGGGCCGTCTGGAAATCTTTACTTAAAAGGGTATAAAAAGGAGAAGAAAGTTGGCTGTGGTCAGAAATTTCAGCTTAGCTCGTTGTTTTTCCAGGGAGGGGTTCTATGTTGTTCTAACGCTTTGATCCGGAAATTTCGGTGCCCCGAGCTGGAATTTCCAGTGTGGGTAGGTAGAGTTGCTCCCACCCTGGAAATTCCAGGGCGCACAGTCTGGAATTTCCAGTGTGGGTCGGGAGAGATGCTCCCACCCTGGAAATTCCAGGGCGCGCCGCCTGGAATTTCCAGTGCGGGTTTGGGTCCAGAGCAACGGTCGGAAGACGCTCCCGCCCTGAAAATTCCAGGGCGCGCCGTCTGGAATTTCCAGTGCGGGGCTGAGTAGTGAGAGTGCGTGTGCGTAAGGGGATAAGGCTGGTTGCCTCCTCTCTTCTTCCTCACTTCTTCTTTTCCTGTTCTTGCACATTTTGAATCCCTAAGAGAAGAAAGCTCTCTCCCCTCTCCTCTCTCACTCCCAAGGATTTGTGCTCCATTCAAGTGAGAGATTGAGCTCTAGTGATTCTTTTTGAGAGCTTCAAGAGCTTCTCCCTCTCCTAGCTTGTTGCTCTTTTGGGAGAGGATTTGGGGAAACCCTAGTGTGTATATTTGAGATTGCATATTTGGTGGCACTAGGTAATTGTTGTGTTGTGGATTTCTTATTACTCTTGGTGATTGCCGTCACCTAGACGGTTGGTGATTTGGTGATTGGTGAGGGGATTTGGTGTAACATCCCAAAATTTGCATCAATTTGAAAATAGGCAAATGAATTAATTATGCATTTTGTGTGTTGCATAAAACTTAGTTAATAAATTATTTACAAAAGCTAAAATTAATCCTAGGCCAAAGATCATGTTGATGCATACATGCTGGTGCATATCTTATCTTTGTGATGTGTGGTTTTAGTTCAAAAGTTGTTTGAATTCAAAAAGGATTTGAAAATGCTTCTGAAAAGTCAAATCTGAAATTGGAAAACAATTTTCCTTCTCTCCCCTCCTCCTTTCTCCCATCTGGCCCGAACCAGCTTGGCCGGCCCGCTCCCTCTCTCCGCTGGCCTGCTTCTCCCCTTTCCCTCTCTCCTTCGCCCGCGTGGGCCGCCGCCCGGCCCAGCAGTCCCTGCGCAGCGCCGCAGCCCGTGCCGAGTCCGAGGGTCCAGCCTCGGCTTCGTGTCGGCGTTTCCGTCTCGCCCGAGGGTCTCCGCCTCGCGTGCGTGTCGCCGTTTCCGTCTCGCCCGAGGGTCGCCGCTCCCGCGCCTCACCGTCGCTGACCGCGCGTCCCTGCCTGTCAGCGCTTTTTCCCCCTCGCTCTAGTCGCTGACGCCGTTGGCCCAAGTGTCAGCGTCCTCCCCCTCCCTGCTCGTGTCCATGGCGGACACCGGAAGTCGAGCCCGACTCCACCCCGGGGCCACGCGTTTCCCTTGCCAAATCGACCGAACAGACCCCCTATAAAACTCCGGAGAATCCGCCGCCTCTCCCCACGCATCTAGCTCTTGCTCTCGTGCCCTAGTTCGCTCCCGCGACGAACTCCGCCGGCCGCCGAAGATCCGCCGCCGTCGACCCGACACTTCATCGAGTTCCAGCCGCTGCAAGAGCCCCCGCTGTCCGCCCCGTTGCAAAATCCGCTGTCCCCGAGGCTTCTCCGGCGCCATAAACACCACTGGTGAGTTCGCCTTGATCTTCTCTTGCGATTGGGTCTTTTCCCGAGGTCTCTACCGCACTGTAGGGCAAACCCGAGCCGCGCCGCCGTGCTTCGGCCATGGCGCCGCCGCGTCCTCTCTCGGCTCCGGCAAAAGCGCCTCCGGCTCCTCCCGAGATCTAATCTCAGTCGCCCATCTGAAATCCGACGCACCACAGCGCGCCATACCCCTTCGCCGGTCGTTTTGCAAAAAGGCCATTATAAATTCTTGGGCCTCAACCCGCGGTCCTTTTGGGCACTATGCTCTGTGTCTAAGTTTTCTTGTTTCTAAGCCCCTGCGTTTCGTCCAAATTGAGGCGCAGTCCATCCAATCCGCAGATTTGTTTAAATCGATTTTAAATACAAATTCAATTTCAGTTTATTTACAGTTTTGCCACTGATTTCAAATGCTTATAACTTCTACGTTTTTAGTCCGATTTAGTCCGTTCAAGTTGCGTTAGATTCGTTTTGAAAAGATCTATCTAACTGTATGAAAATATCTACTGTTTTCTGTAATTAAAATTTGAGTTAGATTTAATCTACTAATTAAGGTTTTATAACTTGTTTAGCTCATTACTTTCACGTTATAATTCCGTTTTTCGTGATTCTCGCGTTTATGTGATCGTGGTAGACCGTAGTTGCTGTTTTCAAACTTTTTATTTTATTTTCTTGCTGATTGGTGTAATGTTCTAATTATAGCTTGTCTGCTTTGCATGATTGTGTTCCGATGATTGTGTGTTGATGTGGTAATCGAGTATAGACGGTGAGATCTACGCTGGTGATCAGGAGCCCTTCTACGACAACCAAGAGCAACCAGAGTTCTCTGAATCAGGCAAGTATAGCATGGGATCATCCTTGTTGACCTATTCACAATGAAGCATCTAAATTCATATGCATGTGTCTAATTTTGATCTCCTAACTAGTTTATCCTAGGTGTTTGACTCGTTACCTTGTTAACCTTGGGTTGCTATGCATATGGGTAGAATCGTTGCTAGAGCTTTACTTAAACCAAACATGATCTAATAACGGTGAATAAAACTTGATCTTTTTAGCAACATGGTTAGGACCTCCTGTCAGCAAAAGCTGGGACATACAGTGCAACCATGAGGGTTATATGGCTCTGACCTTAGCTCAGTATAAGGACCTTTTCTAGCTTGTTAGCGGACACCTGTATAGGCGCGTTGGATCTTGCCGAGACGGGTATAGTGCGGCTTCTGTCCACGTGAGTATAGGCTGCGTGTTATTGTGCCACCTGGAAGGAGGGCTCTACATCCCCTTGCCTTAAGAACTAGCGGCCCTAACTTGTTAGACGAACCTTTGAAAGGCTTTGCGTGTATCCTGCCCACTCACCTCGGAAGTGTTATGGGAGTAATTAACCCGGGCATCTGGATATCACGACTCATCGGGTAAAGTGTACACCTCTGCGCAGAGTTTAATAAACTGTTATAACAGCCGTGCTCACGGATACGAGCGGCCCGGAAAACTCACAGACTTAGTTGTTATGTGTTGTTTATTTATGTTGCTCATGTTGTTTACCTTATTACTATGTTTCAGTTATTATGATCATGTGGGTTGGGTTTTAAGCCTTCATATATGTTCACCTTAATGTTAAAATGTTGCCAAATAAAAGCTACTGCAGTTTAACCAGGTGTCAGCCTTTTTGAGCCTCATGAACCCCATGTTACACTTGTTAAGTACGAGATGTACTTATGCTTGTTTATTCTCTTTCTACTTGGATAAAAATCCCGGATGGGTAACAGATTGCTATGGTAATGACGACTTCCCTGAAGAGTTCTAGACTTGCTGTCAACCAGTCATCTTCCCTGTGATGGAGCTACCGCGAGAGATACTTTATTTATCCGCTGCTATGTAAAGTCTTTGAATAATATTCGTTATGTAATAGACATATGTGATGGTACTCCTTAATTTGTGGCTTATGTGTGTGATTGATCTCTGGGCACACATGAGTTATTGCATTCAATTTTGTTCTTAAAATTGGGTGTGACAAATTGGTATCGGAGCTATGTTGACTGTAGGACGCAAGCCTAGTTAGTTATGGTCGTTTTAGTGGTCCTTGCTTCTCAATTCTTGCTATTTATCTTAGCCTTGTTAATTTATCAAAACTATATGCTTCTCTTTACTTGCTCTATTACACAAATATATTGATTCTATTGTATCTATCTCTTGGTCTATTCCATAGATGGCTCGTCGTATCACCCGCAGGACCGTCAGTGGACGCAGGAGGGCAGGCAACCCCGTTCCGCAAGCACCGCAAGCACCCCAGGAGCCAGAACAACAGGAGTTAGCACCGCAAGAGCCAGCGCTGCAAGAACAAGCACCTCAAGAAGTGGAACCACAAGCGCCGGCACCACCAGTACAAGCTCCAGCTCAGCAAGCACCAGCTCCACAAGTTCCAGTACCTCCCGCGCCAGTGTCCCCAGAAGTGCTGGAGGTTGAAGACGATGAAGAGCTTCCAACGGGTTGGGATGTGGACTCCGGATATTTCGTCGGAGCGCCTACAACTGCCCAGAGCCCCACACATCACAGGCTGATGAGACTTTTTGATGCCTACTACCCCGACAAGAACATCATCGTACAGTACACCCATTGGAGGTACAGTCATCCCATGGAAAAGACCTACTGGAAGGCAAGAGTGACTGTCGCCGTCCGAGAACCAGAGAGTGGCCTATACCTGCATGAGATGGTGATCGGCCACAGGGCTCGTCGGTCCACTCTAGCGTCAGCCTTGGAAGCCGTGGCAGTTGAAGCCTACAAAGCATTCCGAGGTCAACGCATTGAAGACATGAGGAATGATGCATACCGCTATCTGCCCTATTGGAACAGTGAGAATAAGGAGGCTATGGTAGAAGACCCTAATGCAACACCAACCGAGAAGGCCACACGAGATTTTCTCCTTGACAGGGAAAGGTCTAACGCGGATTTGGAAAGGCAGGTGATATCCATGGGAAAAGATCTCAAAAGATGCTATAGCACTATTGATGGGCTCTTGGAACTTCTCAATCAACCCCCTATGTACAAGAGGCTCCGTGAACCGCTCTACAAATAGGCATAGGTCACCCTTCTATGTAATAAGACGATTTTAGTAGACGTTTGTCGAGTCTAGTTAACCTTTGTGCTAGTGTGCTTCTTTATGTGTGAGTTGGATTATCATTATGCTTATGTGTGATTTGGATCTTTGTAATGAGTGTTGAGATATTGTGGGCTTGTCTACAAATCTCATAGTTAGACATAACGTTTATGAATAATAAGAGGGTTAGTTATATCTTGTCCTATGCTGTTTTCTGGAACAACCTGTGATCTTTTGGTTATATCTCAAGTCCTGATCGTGCAACATGGCTGAAAATTTTATGATGGAAAATAGACTCCTATATCTAACCAATGCCTCTGGAATCACTTCAATAGCTGTTATGGTTTGTGAGATATGGCTGTTTCAAGTTAGAATTCTGCGCAGTTTTGAGCTCTGGACAGATCTGTTTGTTCTCTGTTTTTGACTGATTTAACGGCAGAATCTGGGAAAGTCACTTAAATAAAAGTTGTAGATAATTTCGTTATCTTTCCAACCGTGTATCACACGCCCTGTTTGGATTTCTGGAACTCCGTATATGACTGTTTTTCTGTACTGCTGTTACCGGATCTCGCCCAGAAATTTTCAGATCTCCTGTTTCCTCTCATAGAAGTGATCTTTTCTTGAAAAGGTTCACTAACCTTGATCCCTGTTTGGAAACACAGATGGCCGCCAGAGGAGGTGGAGTTGGAGGTGGACGTGGACGTGGCCGTGGTCGTGGAGCACCTGTTAACCCACCACCACCACCACCCCCAGTTGACATTCAGCAGTTGATGGGCATCCAAGCCCAATTTATGCAAACTATGATGCAACATATGCAGCATCAGCCAGTTGGAGGAGCACCACCGATGCAAGTGAGGGACAAGAGGGGTGAGTTTTTGAAGGGTCACCCGCCAGTGTTCTCTCATGCCGCTGATCCCCTGGAGGCTGATGACTGGCTTCGTGCCATTGAACGCCAGCTTACCATCGCGCAATGCAATGACCAGGAGAAGGTGCTCTATGCTTCTGGTCAGTTGCAAGGAGCTGCTCTGGATTGGTGGGAATCGTTTCAGTTCGGCCAAGCCAACGATGCTCCACCTGTCACCTTTGAAGAATTCAAGACCAACTTCAAAGCATACCATATTCCTGCTGGTCTGATTGAATTGAAGCAGGAAGAGTTCAGATCTCTGCGCCAAGGAGCCATGACCATTGCTGAGTACCGTGACAAGTTTGCTCAATTGTCACGCTATGCCCCCACAGATATCGCTCAGGATGCCGACAAGCAGCGTCGCTTTCTCAAGGGTCTGAATGATGGACTGGCACTGCAGCTTATGTCCAATGAGTATGCCAGTTACCAGACTCTAGTCAACCGTGCTATAGTGGTTGACAACAAGCGCAAGGAGATGGAGGCTAGAAAAAGGAAGCTTCAAGGTCAGTCCTCTGGTAGTAACAACCGCCCTCGCTCCAACTTCGCACCAGGCAACCAGCAGAGGTACCAGGGACCTACTACTCAGTGGAACCGCAACCAGGGACAGCAACGTCCTTCATACCAGCAGCAAGGCTACAATCAGCGCCCTCAGCAGCAGCAGAACAACAACCAAACTCAACGCCAAGGTACCCCTGTCAGCACCCCCATGAAAAATAGTGCACCTAACACTCCCAACAAGTGTTTCGTCTGTGGTGATGCTGGTCACCTCTCCTACAACTGCCCTAAGAAGCAAAACCAGCAGACTCCGCAGAACCAGAACAACAATCAAAGGGGACGACCGAATCCATCACCTAACTCCGGCAAGGTGAACCACGTGTCCGCAGAGACCGTGCAGGAAGCGCCAGAAGTCATGCTTGGTACGTTCAACATCAGTTCCATCCCTGCTTCAGTGCTTTTCGATTCTGGTGCATCGCATACTTTTATATCCCATACATTTGTTAGAATGCATAATCTACCTGTTAGTCTCATGAAAACCCCTATAATGGTTACCTCACCGGGTGGAGGATTGCAAGCTACGCTCCAGTGTATGCCTATAGATGTGTCCTTAGGGGGGGTAGATTTCTCAGTATCCCCAATTGTGCTGAGGACAGCTGGTATTGATTTGATACTGGGTATGGACTGGATGAAGAGGTGCAAGACAAATATACAGTGTCAAGATAAAGTTGTGACAGTTACCACAGCTAAGGGAGACAGAATCAGTGTGAAGGTAGTGCTACAACCAACACCGACTGCAACCGTGAACCAGTTGAATGAAGAGGTTTTTCCGGAAGATCTAGTGGTGGATGAGTTCCCGGATGTGTTCCCCGATGATTTGCCAGGTATGCCACCCGATCGCGACATTGAATTTATTATTGAACTTTTACCTGGAACTGCACCCATAGCTAAAAGACCATATAGAATGGGAGTACCTGAATTAGATGAACTTAAGAAACAAATTAAAGAGTTGCAAGAAAAAGGGTTTATTCGTCCTAGTTCATCACCTTGGGGAGCTCCTGTTATTTTCGTTGACAAGAAGGATGGTGGTCAACGGATGTGTGTTGACTATAGATCGCTTAATGAAGTTACCATTAAGAACAAGTACCCGTTGCCGAGGATTGATGATCTGTTCGACCAGCTTAAAGGTGCATGTGTGTTTTCTAAGATTGATCTGCGTTCTGGTTACCATCAGTTGAAGATTCGAGCATCTGATATTCCAAAGACAGCTTTCACTACAAGGTATGGGTTGTATGAGTATACAGTCATGTCATTTGGATTGACCAATGCACCTGCCTACTTTATGTATTTGATGAACAAGGTGTTCATGGAATATCTCGACAAGTTCGTGGTCGTGTTTATTGATGATATTTTGGTTTACTCTAAGAACAAGGAAGATCATGCTAAACACCTGAGGTTAGTGCTACAGAAACTCAGAGAGCACAAGTTGTATGCCAAGCGCAGCAAGTGTGAGTTTTGGTTGAAGGAAGTCTCTTTCCTTGGACATGTTATCTCTAATGGAGGCATCTCAGTAGATCCGGGCAAGGTTGAAGATGTGTTGAATTGGAAGCCACCAACAGATGTGACGGAGATTCGTAGTTTTCTTGGATTGGCCGGTTACTATAGAAGGTTCATTGAAGGATTCTCCAAACTTGCTAAGCCAATGACAGCTCTGCTAGAGAAGAATGCTAAGTTTGTCTGGTCCGATAAATGTCAAGCTAATTTCGAGGAGTTGAAGAAACGTTTGACTACAGCTCCAGTGTTAATTCTGCCAGATCTGAGTAAGGATTTCTCTATTTATTGTGATGCATCTCGACAAGGTTTGGGTTGTGTTCTTATGCAAGAAGGCAGAGTTGTAGCATATGCATCGAGGCAATTGAGAAAGCATGAGCTGAATTATCCTACACATGATCTTGAGTTGGCAGCTGTTGTCCATGCACTGAAAATTTGGAGACACTATCTAGTGGGTCACAAGACGGACATCTATACTGATCATAAGAGCTTGAAGTATATTTTCACTCAGTCTGATCTGAATTTGAGACAACGCAGATGGTTGGAATTGATTAAGGATTATGATTTGGAAATACACTACCATCCCGGAAAGGCTAATGTTGTAGCAGATGCCTTGAGCAGAAAAAGCCATGCCAATGAGATCCGAATTGCTTCTATGCCAGATGAGTTGTGTGCTGAATTTGCACATCTAAATTTGGGAATTGTGATCAACAGAATGGAGTTAGAACTTGAACCGGTATTGATGCAAGAGATACGAAAGGGTCAGATGTCAGATGAGAAGTTAAAGCGAATAGCCGATAATATTGTTCTTGGCAAAGCATCAGGTTTCCGGTTAGACGATGATGGTACATTATGGCATGGGAACAGATTATGTGTACCTGCAATCAAGGAGATACGTGAGTCTATACTGCGAGAAGTGCATGAGTCAGCTTATTCCATTCATCCTGGAAGCACTAAGATGTACCTTGATCTGAAGAAAAAGTATTGGTGGGATGGGCTGAAGCGAGATGTAGCCGAGTACGTCGCTCTGTGTGATACATGTCAGAGGGTGAAGGCAGAACATCAGAGACCCGCTGGTTTGTTACAACCGATGAAGATACCTGAATGGAAGTGGGAAGAAGTCGGTATGGAC
Source organism: Coix lacryma-jobi var. lacryma-jobi (assembly GCA_009763385.1). Lineage (NCBI taxonomy): Eukaryota > Viridiplantae > Streptophyta > Magnoliopsida > Poales > Poaceae > Coix > Coix lacryma-jobi. Next base: position 146,785,164 of record CM019823.1, on the reverse strand, counting down.
TTTATAGTTGGTTTGCCTCGTACGCAGAGAGGGTACGACTCCATATGGGTAATAGTGGATCGATTGACCAAAGTTGCTCACTTTATACCAGTCAAAACTACCTATACGGGAGCTAGATTGGCAGAATTGTATATGGAACGGATAGTATGTTTGCATGGAGTACCCCGAAAGATTGTGTCAGATCGTGGTACTCAGTTCACCTCTCACTTTTGGCAGATGATACATCGATCATTAGGCACAAGGTTGAACTTCAGTACTGCTTATCATCCACAGACTGATGGACAGACAGAAAGAACAAATCAGATTCTAGAAGACATGTTGAGAGCTTGTGCATTGCAATATGGCACCAGTTGGGACAAGAATTTGTGTTATGCAGAGTTCTCATACAACAATAGCTATCAGGAGAGTCTAAAGATGGCACCGTTTGAAGCTTTGTATGGGAGATCGTGTAGAACACCGTTGTTCTGGGATCAGACAGGTGAGAGTCAAGTATTCGGACCTGATGTGCTAAGGGATGCAGAGGATCATGTCAAGATAGTCAGAGATAACCTGAGAGCCGCTCAGTCCCGACAGAAGAGTTATGCAAATAACCGTCGGCGAGATCTGTCTTTTGCAGTAGGTGATTATGTCTACCTCAAGGTGTCACCGATGAGAGGTGTGAAAAGGTTCAATAAGAAAGGAAAGCTAGCACCCAGGTATATTGGACCGTTCAAAATTCTTGAAAGACGTGGTGAAGTGGCGTACCAGTTAGAATTGCCTGAAAGCTTGTCAGGAGTGCATGATGTGTTTCATGTTTCTCAGTTGAAGAAGTGCCTGCGAGTGCCTGAAGAGCAGATACCGTTGGAAGAGCTCACAGTTAAGGAAGATTTGACTTATGATGAGTATCCAATAAAGATCTTAGAGACCGCTGAAAGAGTCACCAGGAGCAGGATAATAAAGATGTGCAAGGTTCAGTGGAATCGGTACTCAGAAGCAGAGGCAACTTGGGAAAGAGAAGAGGATTTGAGAAAGTCTTACCCGCAGTTGTTTGAGTAAGCATCGCTGGAATCTCGAGGACGAGATTCTTTAAGGGGGGTAGAATTGTAACATCCCAAAATTTGCATCAATTTGAAAATAGGCAAATGAATTAATTATGCATTTTGTGTGTTGCATAAAACTTAGTTAATAAATTATTTACAAAAGCTAAAATTAATCCTAGGCCAAAGATCATGTTGATGCATACATGCTGGTGCATATCTTATCTTTGTGATGTGTGGTTTTAGTTCAAAAGTTGTTTGAATTCAAAAAGGATTTGAAAATGCTTCTGAAAAGTCAAATCTGAAATTGGAAAACAATTTTCCTTCTCTCCCCTCCTCCTTTCTCCCATCTGGCCCGAACCAGCTTGGCCGGCCCGCTCCCTCTCTCCGCTGGCCTGCTTCTCCCCTTTCCCTCTCTCCTTCGCCCGCGTGGGCCGCCGCCCGGCCCAGCAGTCCCTGCGCAGCGCCGCAGCCCGTGCCGAGTCCGAGGGTCCAGCCTCGGCTTCGTGTCGGCGTTTCCGTCTCGCCCGAGGGTCTCCGCTCGCCCGAGGGTCTCCGCTCGCCCGAGGGTCTCCGCCTCGCGTGCGTGTCGCCGTTTCCGTCTCGCCCGAGGGTCGCCGCTCCCGCGCCTCGCCGTCGCTGACCGCGCGTCCCTGCCTGTCAGCGCTTTTTCCCCCTCGCTCTAGTCGCTGACGCCGTTGGCCCAAGTGTCAGCGTCCTCCCCCTCCCTGCTCGTGTCCATGGCGGACACCGGAAGTCGAGCCCGACTCCACCCCGGGGCCACGCGTTTTCCCTTGCCAAATCGACCGAACAGACCCCCTATAAAACTCCGGAGAATCCGCCGCCTCTCCCCACGCATCTAGCTCTTGCTCTCGTGCCCTAGTTCGCTCCCGCGACGAACTCCGCCGGCCGCCGAAGATCCGCCGCCGTCGACCCGACACTTCATCGAGTTCCAGCCGCTGCAAGAGCCCCCGCTGTCCGCCCCGTTGCAAAATCCGCTGTCCCCGAGGCTTCTCCGGCGCCATAAACACCACTGGTGAGTTCGCCTTGATCTTCTCTTGCGATTGGGTCTTTTCCCGAGGTCTCTACCGCACTGTAGGGCAAACCCGAGCCGCGCCGCCGTGCTTCGGCCATGGCGCCGCCGCGTCCTCTCTCTGCTCCGGCAAAAGCGCCTCCGGCTCCTCCCGAGATCTAATCTCAGTCGCCCATCTGAAATCCGACGCACCACAGCGCGCCATACCCCTTCGCCGGTCGTTTTGCAAAAAGGCCATTATAAATTCTTGGGCCTCAACCCGCGGTCCTTTTGGGCACTATGCTCTGTGTCTAAGTTTTCTTGTTTCTAAGCCCCTGCGTTTCGTCCAAATTGAGGCGCAGTCCATCCAATCCGCAGATTTGTTTAAATCGATTTTAAATACAAATTCAATTTCAGTTTATTTACAGTTTTGCCACTGATTTCAAATGCTTATAACTTCTACGTTTTTAGTCCGATTTAGTCCGTTCAAGTTGCGTTAGATTCGTTTTGAAAAGATCTATCTAACTGTATGAAAATATCTACTGTTTTCTGTAATTAAAATTTGAGTTAGATTTAATCTACTAATTAAGGTTTTATAACTTGTTTAGCTCATTACTTTCACGTTATAATTCCGTTTTTCGTGATTCTCGCGTTTATGTGATCGTGGTAGACCGTAGTTGCTGTTTTCAAACTTTTTATTTTATTTTCTTGCTGATTGGTGTAATGTTCTAATTATAGCTTGTCTGCTTTGCATGATTGTGTTCCGATGATTGTGTGTTGATGTGGTAATCGAGTATAGACGGTGAGATCTACGCTGGTGATCAGGAGCCCTTCTACGACAACCAAGAGCAACCAGAGTTCTCTGAATCAGGCAAGTATAGCATGGGATCATCCTTGTTGACCTATTCACAATGAAGCATCTAAATTCATATGCATGTGTCTAATTTTGATCTCCTAACTAGTTTATCCTAGGTGTTTGACTCGTTACCTTGTTAACCTTGGGTTGCTATGCATATGGGTAGAATCGTTGCTAGAGCTTTACTTAAACCAAACATGATCTAATAACGGTGAATAAAACTTGATCTTTTTAGCAACATGGTTAGGACCTCCTGTCAGCAAAAGCTGGGACATACAGTGCAACCATGAGGGTTATATGGCTCTGACCTTAGCTCAGTATAAGGACCTTTTCTAGCTTGTTAGCGGACACCTGTATAGGCGCGTTGGATCTTGCCGAGACGGGTATAGTGCGGCTTCTGTCCACGTGAGTATAGGCTGCGTGTTATTGTGCCACCTGGAAGGAGGGCTCTACATCCCCTTGCCTTAAGAACTAGCGGCCCTAACTTGTTAGACGAACCTTTGAAAGGCTTTGCGTGTATCCTGCCCACTCACCTCGGAAGTGTTATGGGAGTAATTAACCCGGGCATCTGGATATCACGACTCATCGGGTAAAGTGTACACCTCTGCGCAGAGTTTAATAAACTGTTATAACAGCCGTGCTCACGGATACGAGCGGCCCGGAAAACTCACAGACTTAGTTGTTATGTGTTGTTTATTTATGTTGCTCATGTTGTTTACCTTATTACTATGTTTCAGTTATTATGATCATGTGGGTTGGGTTTTAAGCCTTCATATATGTTCACCTTAATGTTAAAATGTTGCCAAATAAAAGCTACTGCAGTTTAACCGGTGTCAGCCTTTTTGAGCCTCATGAACCCCATGTTACACTTGTTAAGTACGAGATGTACTTATGCTTGTTTATTCTCTTTCTACTTGGATAAAAATCCCGGATGGGTAACAGATTGCTATGGTAATGACGACTTCCCTGAAGAGTTCTAGACTTGCTGTCAACCAGTCATCTTCCCTGTGATGGAGCTACCGCGAGAGATACTTTATTTATCCGCTGCTATGTAAAGTCTTTGAATAATATTCGTTATGTAATAGACATATGTGATGGTACTCCTTAATTTGTGGCTTATGTGTGTGATTGATCTCTGGGCACACATGAGTTATTGCATTCAATTTTGTTCTTAAAATTGGGTGTGACATTTGGTGATTGTATCCTCCCCCAATCGGTGATTTGTGAGGGGTTCTTGTGCCTTCCCCGGCGGAGCGCCAAAGGCAACTCTAGTGGATTGCTCGTAGCTTGTGGATCCCCATCTTGTGGTGTGGTTGTGCGGCACCGTATTGAGGGTTTGGCATGTGATGCCAATTAGCTCGTGAACCTCCAAGTGGGTGAATCGCTACAACGGGGACGTAGCTTGCCGGCAAGCAAGTGAACGCCGGAGGAAAAATCATTGTGTCATCTTGTCTCCGTGGTATTCATTGGTATCTATTTATTGATCACTTGCCCAGCTCGGTATACACACTTCTATCACTTGTATTTACCTTTGTTACATTCTTGCAAGTGATAATTATATCTTCTTGTAGCTAGTTAAAATTACTTATCTTGTGTAGTTGTATTTTTTCTTGCTCATTTAGTTATAAAATAGCAACATAGACATTGTGTGACATAGAAATTATATTTAACTAGAATTGTGGATAGGTGGCTTGCACTTTTGTAGAGCTAGCGCAAAACTTGCTTCGCCATTTAGTTGTCTAACAAGCTTGCTTAAGTGTTGTTGTAGAAATTTTTATAGGCTATTCACCCCCCTCTAGCCATTTAGGACCTTTCATCAGGTCATCTTTTATTAAATTCCAGAATACCTGATAGAACTCTGGAGGGAAACCATCTGGACCTGGAGCCATATTATGTTCCATTTGAAAAATTGCAGTCCTCACCTCTTCTTGTGAAAAAACACTCATCAAAAACTCATTTTCCAACTCGGATACCTGAGGGATGTCATCGATCTGTGACTCATCCAATGTAGTGGGTGAGCTTTCAGAGGGACCAAACAAGTTTTTGTAATAACTGGTAAAATGCTCTTTTAATTGAGCATCACCGGTTATTATACTCTTTCTTTCCTCTAACTGAAAAATACAAGTTTTCCGGTGTCGACCATTAGCCAACAAGTTGTAGTACTTAGTATTCGCATCACCCTCTAAAAGATGCTTCACTTTAGCCCTCTGGTACCATTTTAGTTCCCCCTCACGGAGGAGCTTCGCTAGTCTCTCACTAAGCACGTGTTTCAAGCCACGCTTAGGCTCACTGAGAAGTACAACTTCTGCCTTTTTGTCCAATTCATCCAGCTTGTTATGAATAGTTATTTTTTCTTTCTTATAATTGCCACTGGTATTTTTTGCCCAGCCACTGAGATATTGTCTAAGCCTTCTAATTTTGGCTTGCCACCTCTCTATAGCAGAACCTTCAACTACTATTTCGTTCCATACACTTTGAACTGTCTTATAAAACCCATCTCTCAGCAACCAGCCCAATTCAAATTTAAACTGAGGTTGGTAAACAGAAGAAGAATTATTGGTGGACAGTAAAAGGGGTGTATGGACAGAAATATCTCTTGACAAAGCCTGTACAGCAGTATGAGGGAACTTAGATTCAAAGTCTGTGCAGACTAGAATCCTATCCAACTTTTCAAAGGTTGGGTTTTGAAGGTGGTTAGCCCAAGTAAATTTTCTTCCACACATCTCTATTTCTCTAAGATTTAGAGAATCAATCACTGCGTTAAAAAGGAAGGGCCAAGTATCATTATAAATGTCATTATTTTTCTCATCCGGTCTCCGAATAATGTTAAAGTCACCACCTACAACCATAGGTACAATGACTTTTGAACATACCCGAACTAACTCAAATAAGAAGTGAGATTTGTGTTCCAGCTGTGCAGGTCCATAAACAACAATAAGATTGAACTTAAAATCATCTTCTCTATTTCTAATTTTAAAGCGGATAAAAAAAATCCCCTTCCTCAATCTCGCCTATGTCATACAGCAACAAATGTATATCTAGAATCATGCCACCAGACCTCCCCCGTGGAGCCATACAGTGCCACAAAAAATCTCTGCCAGCGCAGATATTATTTAAAGTAGACTGTGGAAAATTGGCTCTACCAGTTTCTGATAAGGCAATGAAATCTAAGTTCTTCTCTTTGGTTACATCCGAAAGAAATTTGTATTTTTTTAGGATCCACAAAACCATTACAATTCCAAAAAAATTCTTTTATTTTGAAAACTTGTTTTTTTACAATTCTTCTTACCAAAACTCTTTCTCTGCTTATGTGATACGAGGGTCTATAGATAAAAAGGATCACATCCCCCATCACCTAGCCCTTCAGAAACCTCTTTAACTGGTGCAGATTCCAAATTCTTTCTGGCCTTCAACTTTGTTGCCTTCTCCACAGAATCCTTATCTGCAGAAGCTGCAGCCCTCTTACTTGACCTTGCAGGTGTCGCTGTCCCACCAAATTTAGCAGCCTCAGAGTTTGTTTGTGGAGCCACTAACATGGCCTTCCACTTACCATCACCATTTAAATTCACATCATCCTGAGATAGCACTATGGCTGGATTTTTGGACACCTTCTGAGATAATATGGCATCAGCACCTCCCCCCTTCAGAGCAGCACCGCTAACTATGTGTTGTCCGGAGTTTGGTAACTGGCTACCTGAATCAAAGTTAGGCGTCTGGTTCTCATTCTTCTTATCATCTAAATCCATGTTTCCTTTGACACTTGGTTTTTCACTTTTAGGGTCAACGTCACCCATGGTAGAGTCCATATCAATGAGCGCAGGCTCACCATCGGGCATGTCAAGCTCCACCCTAAATTGTAGCTCATAAACATGATCCCCAATTACAACACTCACCAAATCTAGAACCAGGTTGGGATCAAGCACGACTACTTTGATTCTTGATCTGCCATATTTCTTGGAAAATTTCATATCAACAACTTTTAGCACACCTAGAATAGAGCAATTGCCCAAACAATGGGAAATTCCCTCAACTCCTTAGGTAGTCCCCTAAACTGAATCCATACCTTATCAATCTCATATTTATAAACATCATTCTCAATACCTCTCTCAAAGTGAATCTTTCCTTTCACTATTTTAGTATCCATTGGTCCCCAGTTAACCAAAGCGTCTAGCCAATCAGAAGATGGGAAATTAGCTGTGAAAGCATCAACATCTTTCTCCTCAATTACCCACTTATGTTTGCCTGGTATAAGTTTTTTCAGTTCCATTGCCAACAACTCAGCAGTAATAGAACCTTCTAAAACACGCACCACAACTAATTTATCCCCTGAATTGACCTTCAGATTTTCAGCAATTGGAATATGATAAAAACTCAAACCTTCAACAACATACCCACATGGAACATCAGTGGTGTTTATTTATTTTTTTAATATTTGGGCATGACTTTGCAACATGGTCACCATAACATATATCACAGCAAGGAACCACAATACAATCATGTATGGTATGACCTTTAGTAAAGCAACGATAACAATATGGTTTACTCTTACTTTTTTGCCCTCCATGGTGCGACGTTTCTGGTGCTTCACTTTCATGCCCTCCGTAGCCCAGTTTAAAACCTGGGTGGAAACCAGGGTAGTAACCCGACCCCCTCCCTCCTCCACGACCAGTGTAACCACCACCGTTACCTCCTTGCGCCGCCATTGGTTTCCCTAGTCGAACTACGTCCGCGAACGAACGAGATCGGCAGCTGGGTGAAGGCGGCGACTTGGCTTGGCACCTGGTACCCGTGCAGGAGAAAAGGGATAGACCCTTAGTGGGCAAAAAAAAATCCAGGCCCAAGCCGCACCCGACCAACATGCTGAGTGATTTTCCCAACCGCACCACGTTGAGTCAAGGTAAGCACCGGTTGGACCACGTCAATAAGCGGAGGAAAGAAGAACAAGATTTGACGCTAACTCTGTTGTTGCAGTAATTCTAAGGCTAAAATGCTAAATCCTTGAATTATTATGCAGGCCTGCACGGTGATGCCACCGACAATCACTAATCTGAGTATATGTCAACAATCTTCTATATGCAACCAAGAATTTCCAAGGTTTTCTAAGAATCAAATACCCCTCCATCCCAAATTGTAAGTCATTCCAAGAATCTCGGAGAGTTAAAGTTTTTCAAGTTTGACCAACATTATATAATAAGATAATAACAGTTATGTTATCAATTAAGTATCATTAGATTCTTCATTACTTATATTTTCATAATATATCTATTTTATGTCATAAATCTTTGTATTTTTTCTATAACTATGGTCAAACTTGAAAATCTTTGACTCTCGAAGATTCTTGGAATGACTTATAATTTGGAATGGAGGGAGTAGCAGTTAATGTGAAACAATGCTAGGTTACTTGCAATTTTGCAAATGACACACTTCCTGGTAAATGAGGTACCAAAGCTAATTTGATGTATTGAAAATCGACACGACTTATAACCCGACTAATAAGCTGAAACAACTAATTTGTTGTTAGAGAAAAATAATGTTCCACGACTGATTTGTACGGATTAAAATTGGCTTATAGCTCAAACGAACAGAGTAATTTGCTATTTCTTATGAGGTTGACTGCTGAATAAATCTATTATCTCGTATTTTCTTCACTATTATTGAATCCTTTTGATAGTTAAATCTGTTTCTAGTTTTAAATGAGTATTGGCTGGAGGTGCACAGGAGTGCAAGGTGCAATTTAAGCTAAGCATGAGACACAAAATAGAGACCACATAAGTCGGCACATGCAAAATAAACCACATATTAGTTTTGTAAAAAAGAACGTTAGAAGTTACAATATTTATTTTGAGTCATATATTTGGTTTATTGTAATTAGTAGAGTTGTATTATAATTGTTGAAGAAATTTTGACTCATATATTCATTGTGTTTGAAAAAAATGAAGTCAATTTTAGTAAAAAGGAATCCCAGATGATATGTTTGTTTGCATCATGCACGTAGCGTGTTGAGTTGCAATGGTTGTCTTATACAGAGAAACAATATTTTGGTTGTTTTATGTATATTTGAATGTCGTTGTAGTGTTACCACGAACATTATACTAGTATATATAAGTGTATAACAATATATGTATCATAGATTAGACCATACATCCATGGTCCATACTCCATACTATACATGATGCATCAAAAATCTATTATTGATTATCCATATATCTATTAAAACAAAGTGATAGTCATAACAATCTCACTTGAAAGGGTTTGGGTCCAACCATCAACCAATTATAAAAGTGCAAGGCATCAAGAAATGGTGCTTTACATGACGTTTATTGATGACGTTCCAATAAATCATCATAAAAGTTCATTGTCTATGACAGTTCATCGCAAGGGTGATAAATCTATGAAACCTAGTTTAGTTTTTGTCAATCTATGATGAAAGACTTGATTTGGTCATAGATGAAGCATTCAACAAAGAGCTTCTTGGCAGATTGATTTGTCGAGTGTTTTGTGGTTACCGAGTGTCAATTGATTTGCCGAGTGTTTTTCGGGCACTTGGCAAAGAAACTCTTTATCGAGTGTCAAATAAAACACTCGACAAAGAGCTTCTTTACCGAGTGCCAAATAAAACATTTGACAAAGAGTTTCTTTGTCAAGTATCAAGAAAATAATTTGACAAACTGAAAATAATTTTGTTCACAAATCTTACCTCTCTCGTAGTTTATGAAACTACAGAAGTGATATATAAGATTTGTGAATAATGTTAGAACCACAATACCGAATGTATAAATCTACAAACAACTAAAGTAAACTTTGTAGATCTTGAGAAGTTATGAAAGTTTGTAGTTGATAACTTTTTAATTTGAAGTCATCTTGTCATGCAAAATTGCATCTGAATTTAAAAAATTTAAAATTCAATTTTTTCAAAAGACTTCGGACGGAGAAATGACCAAAATAAAAGTTGTATACCTCAAAAAGTTACGAAACTTTATAGTCGACAACTTTTTAATTTGAAATCATATTGTCATGCAAAACTGCATTTGAATTTAAAAACTTTGAAATTTAAATTTTTCAAAATACCTCAGATGGAAAAACGACCAAAACTAAACTTGTAGATCTTAAAAAGTTATGGAACTTTGAAGTTGATATTTTTTTAATTTAAAATCATCTTGTCACTGAAAATGACGTTTAAAATTTTTCAAATTTGAAATTCAAATTTGTATATGACCTAGGATGAAGAAACTTCCTAAACAAAAAGTGTAGATCTCAAAAAGTTATTAAACTTTGTAGTTGACAACTTTTTGATTTGAATTTGTTTAGAGCCTCAAACAAGCAATTTACACACAGCTTAATATAATATGATGGGACGTGAAATGGAATATAGACACAGATGACAAAGAGATAGAGTGGTAGTCAAGGTTACGCACGCGTGTGCGATAGGTTGTTGGTTCAAATTTTGGTTGATGCAAAGTACGAAAAAGTCATGAAAAACATATTGTGGAAGTAAGATGGGTGGTCTGAGTGGCTGTGTGGGTGGGTCCTCCCTCGATTAAAAAAAATCCTAATTTTTTGGATTTTTTGTTTGGATTTTGCGGAGTATTCCATGACGAAATAAAATGACAATCGGCGACGTCTCCGGTTGGTCCAGCAAATGTATGACGTGAGATATATGACGGATTTTCCGATCATAATGACAAGTTATCTGTGACGTATTTTCGACTGTTTATGACCAAAGTGATCGTCATGTAAAACATCATTCCATGTAATACAAAACTAATATAAGTTTAATGCAAACAACATTGGGTCCAACCATCAACCAATTATAAAAGACATCATTAATACAAAACTAATACTCATTAGGCTCGCGAGTATAAGTTTAATACCAACAACTTTGGTTCGTTAGGCTTGCGAGTCAGCTTTATAGCCAGCTCACGAGCTAACTCATTAAGTACACAAATCATCAACCATTTATAAAGTGTAAGACAACATGTAATACAAAACTAATTAAGTTTTAATGCTAACAACTTTGGTTCGTTAGGCTCACGCGAGCTAGCTTGATCATTAACTACACGAGCTAAAATTCTAGTTCAGCTCGTTGAAAAATATAAACAAGCCAAGCCAAGCCAAATCACTAATTATTCGAGCCGTGCGAGCTATATATCGAGCTGTGAGCTTTTCATCCGGCCTCCATCTATAATTATCATGATTGCTCTCTTAAAAATAACATCTTGCCTCTTATTTGCCGTTCTACAACTTTTGCTAGTGACATGTAAGTCTTTTTATTTTTAACTAAAATTTTATAGTTTAGGTTCGTCTTACCTCTATTTTTTAGATGGGACCATCAATCTGCTAAAAACCATAACTTACTGTTGGATAATTATGCATGCACATCTGCCAAAAGAATCCACAGTCGGTGCCCAACGGGTATATATATGATGGGGTAGTACTCACCTTTTTTTTTTTTTTCTCTTTCTGGACTTGAGACTGACTGACTGAGGCATGCCAAGATCTCGGGGAATCTTTTTTTCCTGATTATCTACTTCTATATATAGTCTATAAAATCAAGGAGAGTACCGTGAGGGCTTGACCTAAATCCATCTTCATACCATGCGCATTGTATTATAAAATTTAATGCTGATCTCGGAATCTCACTGACACGCCCTCTCGTTCACTCAAAACGCGTATCGGCATACTCCCTCCGTATCGCAAATAGAAGTCGTTTTGGAAAAGGTTTCGGTCAAACATTGGAAATATAAATCATCAATAACTTTTAAATTATTGAGTTTAGAAATGTAAAAATCATATAAATTATCTTAAAAGTACTTTTATAAAAGTATATATATATATCACTTTATAACAAATATTTTTTAAAAAATAATTGGTCAAAGTTAGGTTTTGGAGACCGTGTCGCTGTCCTAAATGACTTCTATTTATGTATACGGAGGGAGTATATCATATCTTTACACGAGTTTCTAAGGCAGATTATTTTGATACAGCCATATCGTACGTTCATTAATTCCCATCGTGACAACTGACAACTGATCATCAACACGTAATGAAAGCCATATCTCGAGTTTTTTTTTTAATAATTGGGTGTATATAACAATGATGAACGTGATGCATGCCCATCTCCATCTCGTGAGCAAGACGCCACACGCATGATCGACTATATATTGAATTGAACTGCTAGGGACCCAGCAGAGGGGTGCCTAGAGATTCAACTTCTGCTGCAAAAACGTGGTAGCTAGATGGCCCCCCGAGGAGATGGAGATTGGATTGGAAATGACAGCGGGAGAGCACATCGTCAGCAGGAAGAATGGATCATCTGCTGATAATGCCGAAGAAGCGCCTCACGATGTGCTGCTTCAGAGCAGCAAGGCAGGCGCTCTCAGGAGGCGAGAATTCTTCGACAATCTTGTCAAGTGCGTCGAGGACGACAACCTCCATTTCCTCAAGAGACAAAAGGAAAGAATTGAGAGGCAAGCATCTCAGTTTTCTTAATTATTTCACACCGCTATAGTGTGTTAGCTTTAGCACAATAACTTTAGTTATATATGATATATGCATATTAGTGACGGTGATCTCATTGTGTAATTCATATATATTATTGACATAATAGGGTTGGTGTGGAGCTGCCGGCAATAGAGGTGAGATATGAAAATCTCTGCGTGGAAGCAGAGAGCAGCAGATACTCCGGTGGGAATAATAATCACCTGCCAACCCTATGGAACAGCATCAAGGGTGTTTTCTCATCGGTAAGGCGAATCTCACTCCTGGTATCTAGCACAGGGAATTTAATTTCATGATGTCTAGAAGCAAGTTAATTAGCAACTGAAGGCTTCATGCAATAAACATTTATATACTCAATGTTATCATCCAGAAACTCTGGAAACCAAGAACCTCTTGCAAAACACTGCACGTACGCTTGCTTTACCACTTGCACCAAGGAATATTGACCACACCATTGTACGTTGCAGAAACTATAAGGACCCATTTGGATCCCTTTATTTTGGAGGAATTAGAATCCACTTAATAAATTGGACTATTTGGCTTGAAATTTGATATTCCACCACTTTCCAAAGTTCATATATATATGCCTATCTCAAATTCATAGGGTGGGAGAGGGAAATAGATTCTATGGATCATTTCTACTTTACAACTTATAACATATCTTCCTCAACTCACTCCCATAGGGTAGAAATACAACACATAAGTATCTCTCGTATAGCCAACAATAATATACAAATATAATCCATATATAATCATATTAGCCTAATTAATATGTGTCTAAATTATAATTCTTAAAATGAATTCAATTCCAAACATCCAAACGGGCCCTAAAAACATTTGTCCAAGAAAAGCTCTATGTATTACTCCATCTGCCTCGGTACATAAGGCGTGCATGTATTTTAAAGTTTAAATTTTGTTATGTTTGATCAACAATTAGTCTAATCACGTGAAAAGTATATATTGCAAAAGTTTTGTTAGATTGAATTTGTATTTAGAATACTGTCTACTGATTAAGTTTTTGTTTACATAAATATATATTATACTCCATTTATTTCAAACTATAAGACGTTTTGGTTTTTCTAGATACATTAGTTTTGATATGTATCTAGATATAGTGTATATCTAATTAAGTGCATATCAAAAGCTATATATCTAAAAAGCCAAAATGTTTTATAATTTAGAATAGAGGGAGTAAGAGAAATTAGTGGTGAAACATGCTTTTCAAGTCGTACCAAGTCAAATCGTGCCATGTTAAGTATTCAGTCCTTATGTCACCGTGTTGATTGTTCAGTGGTGACATCATTTTAATGCGGGGATTTGTTATATTTCAGGCGCCTGAAATATAGCATATTTTCAGGCGATGACTAACAACCTTTCAGATCTTCATCCAATGATCCAAATCTATTAGCACAAATCACAATGAACTAATGATAAATTTTTCTATAGAAGGAGAAAGACAAAAACTGTTCAGGCGACTCAAATATACGAAATGTGTTTAATGTGACTTGACGACTTAACTTGCCGGCCGAGTGAAGATGATACAATGTGGCAATCGGTGGGAGTCTTGTGGATCTTGTGTGGTACCAAGAGCGCTATAGAGTAGCGGCAAATCAGTATTGTATGGCACGTGTTGAGTTCCCTTTCCCTTTCCCTCCCACCACATGTTGATAGTTGTTTTGGTTGCTCTTGGCTTTTGTCTAGGCCTTGTTGTTGTTTGTTACTCAACCCTTTGTTTGGAGTTATAGTGTTGCCAAGGATCTTAAGGCACGAATGGGCTTTAGCCCCGGTTGAGAAGGGACTTTAGCCCCGGTTTCCCAACCGGGACTGGCACTCTGTGACTAAAGGTCCCAGGCTTTAGTTCCGGGTGCTTTCAACTGGGGCTAAAGACTCTTACGAGGAAAAATAAATGTGCGTCTGTGAGATTCGAACTCATCACCTCTCGCCTCACGCACAGTGGCGGAGCCAGGGGGCTGGCAGGGGCCATGGCCCCCCTAACATTTCACAAATTTTTTACTACTATATAATATTAGAACTTTTATTTATATTGAAATAGAATATAACAAAATTATAGTCATATAAATCTATTAGTATCTTGTACTTTGTTCAATAAAAGTATTATTCTTCCTTTCCGAGAAATAAAATATTTTCAATTTTGACCAAATGTATAAAAGAAAATATTAATATTTATAGTACATAATTAGTATCACTAGCTAGATCATTGGATATATTTTCATAATAAACCTATTTAGAGATATAAATTAATAATATTTTCTATAAATCAAGTTAAACTTAAAAAAGTTTAACCTACTTTTTGTGAGATGGATAGAGTAGATATAAAATTCATACAAAACATAGGTAGATACAAAAATCATCTCTATAAATACCTCCAAAATACTAAACCAGTAGGTCTTAAGATTTTTTAAATTACCACAGAGCCTTGTTATCATTAGACATATCGCCCACCACTGAAAGAATAATACATTAGATCCAGAGTACATGTAAAAAATACGAGCGACGTCGTCAAATTGATAATTTAACTCAAAATATCGCCACGAATAATCTAACCATTTGAGTTGCGCTTAGTTTTTACATGTTGACTATTTTCGACCGGCCCCCATCATGTATTATTCCTAGCTCCGCCACTGCTCACGCACGCTTACCAACTGAGCTACACAACCCACGTGATATAGTTTTGGACGTTTTCCTTTTGAATTCACTCGTGAAGGACCTTTAGTCCCAGTTGGTAACACCAACCAAGACTAAAAGGACCTTTAGTCCCGGTTGGTAACACCAACTAGGGCTAAAAGGTCACCCTTTAATCCGTTGGGGACCTTTAGTCTGGGTTGGTAATACCAATCGGGACTAAAAGTCTTTAGTCCCAGACACAACGGGACTAAAAGTCTTTAGTCCCAGACACAATTTTTTGCCGAGACTAAAGCTCAGTTGATAGATCGTCCAAAGACATGTTCTCTAGCAGTGGCAGTGAGGCAAGGTGCGGCAAGCTACCCCTTCCAGAGACCTAGGCGTTTATGGCACGTGACCAGGCAACACCATACAAACATTCTAATATTTTAATGCCACTATAGTTTATAGAAGCAAATTATACCTTAATATTGCTAATTCTTAGCATGTGATACCATAATAAGCAGTGCTACTAGAGTACTAGTGCACAACATAAATTGAAAAAATAGGAAATATGAAATAACTCCTCCCAATAGCAACAAATCAGTCTCTAATGACATAACAACTTGATTACTAATGACATAGCACCCAACTCTTAGCTCTCATCTTTAATTGTCCATCATCATCAAACTCATTGGATTGTTAGCAGCATCCAAGCATTCTTAAATCTTTATGCCAGCCTCTGGACATGGAACCACATCTCCATAATCAATAGCTAGAAGTTTCTTAAGCCATTTAATTCCTCCTATAATCCTCCTGTCACAAAGCTTACATGTCACCTTATCTCACTCGTCAAGGTTCGCCCAATACTAATCTCATTCTAGATCATTCGAGTTCGGTGGTCTTCCTTTTGGACCATTCTCAGGATCGTATGCGGTTGAATTCTGCATTACGTTGTTTCCTTGTTGGCTACAGAGCAAAGAAGTGCCAAGCACAGCTAGTCAACAACCTAGTAATCTAGCACAAATTAAAGCAACAAACCACATAGAAACCATCATATACACAATCTAACTATCTAAGCGAAGGAAGAAGCAAACAACAGAACATAACAGAGGAAATAGGAGGGGACAGGGAGGGGGAGGAAGAGAGAGCACATACTTGTAATGTGAGCTGCTAGTAGGGAGGCAGAGTAGAGGCTAGATCAATGGGTGGAGATTGGAGGCACAAATGGTGAAGACTGTGGAGGAGTCATGAACCAAAGGGCAGAAGGGGGGTGTTGAGACAAGCATGCAGTAAATAGAGGCGAGCAGGAGGAGGCGCTGTCAACTTTTCTCTGCCTCTAGGTTGTCCCACCGCACGCCCTCATTCCTCCCCCTCTCGCCTCTCTCAACTCGCATGGATTTGATTCTCGATAGTCGATACATGCATGCTTGCGGAGAGCTAAAGACACACGACTCCCTCTCTTTCTCACGCTCTCTTTCCCTGTGCCTAATTCCTTCTCTTTCCTAAGCATGATCCCTTCCCGCATGCGCAGAGCTCCCTCTCTTTCCCGCACGCAACGCCTTTTCCTTTGGCATGTGTGGCGTCCACCCGATGCCTTAGGGCAGTCGCAATAGCTCATAAGCTAGCTCTTAAATTATTTGTCATATTTTAATAGGAGAAAGAGAAGAGTTAGCTCAAGAGCTAGGCTCATACACACATTCCAAGACCATGTGTGAATGAAATGTAGGTCTAATTATACTATGAGCTATTGCTAAGAGTTAGTACTATTGGAGAGGTTGATTTAGAGCTAACAGCTAGCTTATACTAGTACGGGTGTCCTTAGCGCTTGAAGCGACACCATGCGCAGCAAAGTCGCTGCCAGCTTGACGCCTTAGTTGGAAAACTGCATAAGATGGCTAGGCGATGACTAGGCGACGCATTGATAGCTATGACTGATGTTTTGTTGTACTACCCAGTGTCCCAGTATTAGCTTTTTCTCGTTAAAAGAAAATAACGATTTACTCGAAATGTTACATATTCATATATAGGTGCCTCTATTCACACCTTCTCTCCATTTCCAAATAAATTATGAAGGTTACATCGATGATTTAATCTATGCACCGGTACAACCATGTCTCCATTTGAAGGGAAAAAGGCATAAAGTGGAATTTGGGCAAAACATTTTTTTACCTTCTCTTGTTTTTAAGATATGGTAGGATTCATGTTGCAGAAGCTAATAGTTACGTGAACTTTTTTATCGCAATATTCTCTAATCAAGGCCAAAACATCCAAGTAACTCGATTTCTTTTTTTTTTGTTAGTGTCTAAAACTCTCTGATTATGTATATGGATCATCTGTGAGTCTGTGACTTTGTGAGGTTAGCGAAAGGCAAGTGGAAATATTGATAACGAATTGAATTTGTACAGAACAAGTATTCACAATAATTTCTGTTTTGGTGAGCTTTACAGCCATAATTTAGAAGCCAACAGTTATGCTTACTAGGGTGGTTCATAATTCATAGGGTTTCATCATGTTGTTGTCACACCCGGTTTTAAAAACAAAACCAGGTATACACCATATGTGAGCCCAGGAAGTCAAATCTCACATACAGCTATAAATAAAGGGTAATATCGAAAGACAATGCTCTTATATAACGTATAAACACAAAGAACATAACCTTAAAGAACAGACAGCGGAAAGACACTCCGATCTTCAGATGGAGACACCAACTTCACAGGGACAACTGACTGGTTGATCACAAGCCTAACTTCTCCAACTCTTGCAGTCTGGTACCCATCCGGGATTTTTCCAAAGTATTGAAAAGTAAAGCAAGCATAAGTACATCTCGTACTTAACAAATATAACATGGGGTTCATGAGGCTCAAAAAGGCTAACACAGGTTTAACTGCAATCAGCTTTTAGTTGTCACAATTTTAGCATTAGGTAAACGTATGTTATGCTTACCCCAATTAAACCATATGATCACATTAATTCCATCATCGTCATGATAACACTCTCATAAACCAGTATTAAATATTAATTAACTATTTAACCAGCTTTTCTGTGAGTTTTCTGGGCCGCTCGTAACCGTGAGCACGGCTGATATATCAGTTTTACACTCTGCAGAGGTTGTACACTTTACCCGATGAGTCGTGATTCCCGTTTGCCAGGGATAGCTAGTCCCATATCACACTGCCAAGGTGCATGGCTGGGTTTCACTGCGTAGCCTTTCAAAGGTTCGTCTAACAAGTTAGGGCCGCTAGGTTTCATTAGTCAGTCTGTGTGATACAACCAGTCTCAGGGATCCACAGTCTGATGTCCCCCATTTGCGCCACAAGGGTAACCTCTAACAAGCTAGAAAAGGTCCTCATACTGAGCTAAGGTCAGAGCCATATAACTCCCATGGTTGCACTGTATGTCCCAGCTTTTGCTGACAGATAGGCAAGTTTTAATCATCTTACATAAGTCATAACCATGAGTCAATTAATCATGAATCATTAATCAGTGATCGGAGCATGTTGGTTTAAGTTGAGCACTAGCAATATACTACCCAAATGCAAAACATCCCACGGTGACAAGGTAATGGATAACAAGAACTAGGTAATCCTTAATGGCATTCAAATTAAACACATGCACTATGAATTAAGTGATTACGATGAATAGGTAACAAGGATGGTCCCATGCTATACTTGCCTTAAACTCAAGATCCTTCTTCTGTTGACGTGTAGACTTCCAAAGGTTGACTCTTGAACTTTTGACCACGAACTTCTTCTTGATCACCAACGAAAAACTCACCGACTGGACATACGATCATAGCACACCACACAAGCATCCAAAGGCAGTCATGCAAAGCAAACATAGCCTATGATTAGAACAGTACACCAATCAATCAATCAATAAATAAATAAATAAAGAGTTTTGAAAACTGATCTACGATTCGCTACGAACACACAGACGCGAAAAACACGCTAATCGGAGCTATAACGAGAAAGATATGAACTGAACAAGATTAAAGACACTAATTACGAGATTAGATTTAACTCAAATTTTAATTACAGAAAACAGTGGTGAAAGTTATATATTTGGAAAGATCTTTTCGAAACGAATCTAACGCAAGTTGAACGGACTAAAAACGTAGAAGTTATAAGCATTTAAATCCAGTGGCAAAACTGTAAATAAGCTGAAATTGAATTTGAATTTAAATTGATTTAAATCAAATTTGCGGATCGGTTGGACTGCGCCTCAATTTGAACGAAACTGAGGGGCTTAGAAGGAAGTTTGCGCAGACTTGATGAACAGGGTCAAAAGGACGGCGGGTTTAGGCCCAAAAAGTTGTAAGGATCTTTTTGCAAAGTCGACACCGAAAGGGTATCGAGCTCTCCTGAGCGTCGGATCGGAGACGGACGCTTAGGATTAGATCGGGGAAGGTGGGCGGCGCTGTCGCCGGAGGGGAAGGAGGAGATGGCGCTCGCGGTGGCTCCATGGCCGGAGAGCGGCGGTGCGCTTCGGGTTAGGGTTTAGGTACGGTTAGAGAGCTTGGGAAGGGTCCAATCGGACGAGGAGCTCACGGAGATCTCACCTGGCGTACAAAGGACGACGAGGACGGCTCGGTGGTGGTGGATGGCTCGTTGAGACGGCAGCGGTTCCTCTGCATACGACGGCGAGCATAGATTAGGCAAAACCGAGGGGGAAAAAGAGGGAAAATGGTTCGGATGGATTCGGGAAGTTGATACGGAGCTCGAGGATGACCTGGAAGCGACGGCGGAGCGGCGTAGAGCACAACCGACGGCGGCGGGATCTTGGCAGGTGGCGGAGCTCTTGGCTAGGGCAAGGCAGGGCATGGGAGCTCGTGATTTTTGGAAGAGGAGAGGCGGCGGAGGGTCGTAGAGCTTTATAGGGGAGACTCGGGGCTCGACACGGCAGAGAGGAGGCCGGGAGCGGGACGGGACGGACTCGGGATGCAGAGTCCTTGCGGCTGACGGGAGGAGGGGGACGGAGCTGATACTTCGGGCCCAGCTGTAAGCGAGACAGAGCGTGGGACCGGGAGGTCAGTCAGAAGGGAGGGAGGGAGATGCCGAGCGGGCCGCCAGCAGGCTCCCGAGCTGGGCCGGCGCGGTAAAAGGCAAGGCCGGGAGAGGGAGACCGGGGCGCTGGGCCAAAATGGGAGAAAGGAGAAGGGAAAATGGCCTTCGGGTCAGAAACCAAAGGAGGAGAGGGGAAGAAGAGTTTTGCCTTTTTCTTTTATTTCAAAACCTTTTTCAAACTATTTTCAAACCAATTTGAAATCCTTTTGAAATTTTGTTTTGAATCTTTTGAGAGAAACAGAAAGATTTGAAACTTTAAACTTTCCAAACTTTTTGAAAACAAAAAGTCTTTATTTTTAAATCCCTTTCTAGAAAATTCATTTTCAAATTGTTTGCAAATCATTTTGAACTCAAATTGAATTTTAACCAAAACCACACATCACAAAAACTCAAATGCTCCAACATGAATGCACAAACATGTTTCTAAACCCTAGGATAAATTTTAATTTAGAGAAATTTTTTTATTTACCTACACTTTATGAGCACAGAAATTCATAAATAAATCATTTTAACTCTAATTCAAGAAACACCAATTTCAGGGTGTGACAGTTGTTCGGGCTAAAGTCTGCTAAAGCAAAGACCAAAATTCTAGAAGATGTGATGGGAGTCATTAAACCCTGCAGGTATGTCAACACCCCAGAATTTGGATCGTCCTTTTTCGCATAATTATTGATGTGCAACTATTAGGGCAGTCCCAACGGCAATTAATGCTCGTTTCCATCTGCATTAACTCAGCAGCCACGTAACCAGGAAAATCGACGTGACATGATATTAAATGAAGTGAGAGAGCAAATTTTGACGGTACCGTTTCTACGGCAAGGAACGACGTTCTCCCTCGACCCGAGGCAAGAAGAAACGACCAAATAGTTGTTGGGGAGAAATCGCTCGTTTCTAGCATTAACTCACCAGCCCTGTCCGGCCACGTGCGCTCGCCGGCCGCCGCAGCTCGCCCATCTGCCGCGTGCGATGGCTCGCCGCGACACCGTGCGCTCGTCGACCACCGCGGCTGCTTGCCCGTTGACCGCCGCGCTCGCCCATCTGCCGCGCGCGGTGGCTCAACGCGCCCGTGCGCTCGCCGGCCAGGCTCGTGCTGGTCCGGCGCGGCGCTCCTCCGCGACTCAACCGTCTGCGTCCGCCGCGGCCACCCCGCCTGCACCGCCGCGCACATGCCGCGAGCGCTCGCCTGCAGCCGCGAGCTCGCCCTGCGCCGCGCGCTAGCCCCGGCCGCAAGTGCCGGCCGCGCGCGCTCGCCGGCTGCCACGAGCTCGCCGTCTACCGCGCTTTCCCCGGCCTCCGCAGTCGCATGCTGGCCGCGACCGCTGCTTGCTAGCTTGCCGGCCACCGCACGACCTTGCAGGCCGCCGCTCGTCCGCGTCGCGCGAGCTCGCCACTAGCGGTTTTTGACGGTATGACTCATAGTGTTTCTCAGGCAGGCCCTGATCATGTCAGGAGAAGAGCGTCAACTTTGGTCTATGGTAGGATACTCGAAATCTAAAACCGGATGAGTTTTTTACCCTATTAGAGCATGAGCATGGATTAAAATTCTTACCTATGGATACTGTTAAAAGAATAGGCAATTTCCAGATTAAAACTAGAATATAAATAATGATAAATTGATGATCTAGATATTTCAGATTGTATTGTTTATTGCATAACAAAACATGCATAACATGATCTTAAACATGACAACCGATGTAAGCATAGCTCGTACACTAGATAGATTAAATAGCAAGAACAAAGACATAAGATCGAACGGTGTACCTTTTCTGTTGCTGGAGAAGACGGTGCTGGAGTCGGTGCTGGACGATCCTCGATGAGCGCGGGACGAAGAGCTCAGAGCAGTTGACGACG
This sequence comes from Coix lacryma-jobi var. lacryma-jobi, assembly GCA_009763385.1. Lineage (NCBI taxonomy): Eukaryota > Viridiplantae > Streptophyta > Magnoliopsida > Poales > Poaceae > Coix > Coix lacryma-jobi. Next base: position 146,763,243 of record CM019823.1, on the reverse strand, counting down.
AGTACGTCTGGACGCAGCGCCGTCTGACTTGGACGATGGATCCACCTGCTAACGGGGATAAACCCGCCCACACCCGCCCCAACTCGTTGTCATACGAAGTCTTCACCCGCCCCAGTCCCGCTCAAATATTTAGTGAATAAACCTGCTCCAACCCGCCCCGTTCATATGGGTTCAACCCGTCATAAGCAAAAAACACTCTGCTAATAGTATGAGTTCAAATGGGTCCACCTTTGGTGTGAGGCCCATATATTGATCTGACAGTGATAATTGGCATAAAGTAGCTGCTTGTGAAAATAAATCATATGCAACAAATTTCAGTCAATTCGGTAAAATTTTATAGTGTGAACGCGAGCTTTTATTTCTAGGGTCCGGCTATGATGTGGGGCCCACATATTAATCTGGCAGTAATAATTGACATAAAGTAGTTGTTTGTTAAAATAAATCATATGCAATAAATTTCAGTCAAATCGGATAAAATTTTATAGTGTGAACACGAACTTTTATTTCCAGGGTCCGGCTTTGATGTGAGGCCCATATATTGATAGGAGTTACATGAGCGCAATCTTTCCACTAACTCGCCCCGACACGTTTTCTCTGTAACCCAAACCCGACCCGACCCGACCCGTTTTCTCTGTAACCCAAACCCGACCCGACCCGGTCATATGAAAATAACACACGTTGAGACCCGTCAACACACAGCCCATATGAGAACCCACCCAAAAAAACTCGTTTCCGCCCGACCCATTAGCAGGCGGAACGGTGGACGACCCGTTGTTGAAGACGAGAGCAGTCGCGCGACGAGCGCTTCCCAAGAACCTTATTCGCCTTCTCCCGGTGCAGGATCGCAAAGACGAGGGTTTCGGAGACCTGCTCGCCCGGTCGCTGGTGCACGCAAGCGAACAGACTGGAGACAACTAGACGGCAGCGCAAAAGCGAGATGAGGCAAAACCCTAGCTCGAGAGGTGTTGAGATGCGTTTTGGCGTGGCCGATAGGTTGCTTATATTGTCCTGTTGAACCGACCTCGTGTCGCGATCACGATCTAAATCGGTTTAGGACTCTTGAGTTGTAATGATTAACGGAGACGGGTATTTGTAAGATGTTTGTCTCGGTTAATATTCTCCAGAACATTAAAAAAACCAAAAAACTTTGCAACTTCGGGGAATCAAACCCATGACGTCACACTCCACACTACTACATCTCTACCATTATACCTCACACTTGTTCATGCCTATATGTAATATGTTATTGTTTTATATCAATATTTCGTAATCTTATATTGAATATTTGAGCTACTAAATGAACTCAAATAAAAAAACTTATAAGTACAAAGTTTTAAATCTTGTTAAGTACTACAACTTTAGTATAGGATGTATCTCCATCAGATATAGTTTGAAAAATTTAAAAAGTTGAGTCTCAAAACCTGTGAATTTCAAACGAGACTCTAGATGATTATAAAACAAAAACTTGTCCATATCAAAGACCTGGCCGGGTCTTGAGTGGGGTTTTTAGACGGGTCATCTTTGCCTTATATTTAATCGGCGCATTTTGTAACTTATAATTGTGGTGGGGGTTGTAACTTGGTTTTTATCCCATTGTCTTCTTAATAGGCCTTGTTTATATGTAGCAGTGGGGTGAAAAAAATTAGAATATCAGATCAGATATTGCGGCACTAATTTAGTCTATTAAAAATAGATTAATTATAAAACTAATTACACCATCGCACAATACTTAACAATATGAAACTATTAAGCCTAATTAATCTATCATTAGCATATGTTTACTATAGCACCACATTGTCAAATCATGGACTAAATGATCTCAATAGATTCGTCTTGCGAAGTAGACTCCGGCTGATAAATTAGTTTTATAATTAGTCTATATTTAGTACTCCATGTGTTCTAATATTTGATGTAATAAGTGAAAAAAAAAATAGGTAACATCTAAACTAGGCTATAATGAAGTGCATCTCTCCTGTGTTTTTGAGAAAAAAGAAGAAATTACAAAATAATTACAGAAGAAATATATTCAGGAAGCATACTAGAGATAAATAATTGAGTTATCATGCAGAAAGCCTAACATAGAATGATTGAAATCTAAAAACTGTTTGATCCGATAGAACATTCTGAAATACCTCAATTCCCTTGGTGTCGCAAAAGGATAATGCAACTAGTCCGCAAGAACATTCTCCTGCATGCAGGCTCAGCCTGGTCCGCCCCATCTCAGGCCCAACGAAGCCATTGTGGCCCAGTCCAGCTCCTCTCCCCTCTCCCCTCTCTCATCTCCCTTCCCTTCCCGCTTTGGACTAAGCCCAATAACCGGCCCAACATCACACGAGCATGTGGCCGCTCCCTTCTTTTCTCTTCCGCTCACTGACAGCCTGACCTGACCCGTCAGGGTCATCTTCTATCTCGTGACCGTGTCGGACTCTGGTGACCAGGCCTGAGCATTCGGTCATGGATCGGTTCGGTTCTTCGATCATCTCGAAAGTTCGATCATCTAAAAACGGAGATTGATCGGTTAGTTTCAGTACTTAAGACTGAGCAAGTTTAGTCTTGGTTAGTTTGGTTCGGTCTCGGTCATGACCGAACTAACCGGACTACAAAACATCTACTAATTTATATAATTTATAGCAAATTTGAGTAATATTTTTTCTATTTCATTACAAAAATAACAATATAACCTCCAGATAAATTAAATAAAGTGATAAGAGTGATGATTGATATAAACCCATTAGAATAAATATTATATCACTAATAATAGTCTAAAGTACACATTATGTCAACAAAAACTAAATATTCAGTTACTTGGGTTACTTCAGTTACCGGAGGCAAATAACCGAACTAAGCGTAAAAAGTTTGGTGAGTGTTGACTCGAGACCGAACTAGTAACCGAAAACTTTTGTAGATCAGTAAGTGGAAGTAATTGATCAGTAGATCATTAGCACAGGGTATAAGAACCCAGTTCAATACATTAGTAAGCAGGAGTAATTGATCATAAGCTACTGCAGAAGTGGTAAGTGGGAAATCTCTGTCAGCACAGGGTAGCTTTTTTCTTGATGAAAGCATAAGAAAACAGCTCAGAAAAAGAGAATTATTGACATATGTGCCCACTCCGGAGATCATACCAAAGAAGGACAGTTGAGCCTGAAGAGAAAACCAGCGATGACATACCTTTGAAAGAATCCAGGAGGCTTATCACGCCATCAGAAGGAACCTTTCCTGATGTGACTGGGCAATTTTCCATTCCTATAGTGCGTTTCCCAGATTAGAGAAACCCACAGGATATTAACCTTATTAAAAAAAATTATATGAAGATGCTTAATCAAAAGGGCCTCATCATGTGTTCGCAGATTTAGAACTCCAAGTCCACCCTCAATTTTCGGCTGACATATCATATCCCACACTGCTTTTGGTGGGCTTCTAGCATTAATACCTGCACCTCGCCATAGACAATAATGTTTGAGAAATTTGTCTATCTGCTTAATCACTATTTTGGGAGCTTGATAGTATGGTGAAAGTGGGGAGAGCACTGAAAGCAGAATTGGTTAATTCCAAATTACATGACTGACTAAGGAACATGGAGGTGCTGACCAAACGCCTTTCACACTTGGAAACTGAAGGCCAAAAGTCCTCAACTCTAGGCCTAGTTAAGCTTAGGGGCAGCCCTAAATATGTGAACGACAAATAGCCTGCTGAGCAGCCAAAGGTGCTATAGCTAGGTGACGCAACCTGGAGCTGAGGGAGAGACATTGATTGACACCATCACAGATTTAGCATAGTTAACTAACCTTCAGTCTAGTAGACTCTACAAAGCTGGCCTTGCCTACAAAAGCGTCATATTTGGCTGTCTAAAAATTATGTTTAGTTGATCAGACTCATTTTGCATTGGAGTTCATCCTGTGCTTAGAATAACCACAATCATAATTTGTTGGGAAGACATAACAACGATGAATGGCACACCTCTTTAGTTCATTGTGAAGCTAATAAAATGAATATAAGGTATAGGATGCAAGCATTTACATTTCATATCATATACACATAAACCCAATATGCCATCAGTAGATTTTTTTCTATTTGATAAGTTGTCTTTCTCCATTGATAAACTATTTCAAAAAAAAAACTTGCTTCAATATTTACAAAGCAAAGGTCAATACGAAACTAGAAGTTCCATGCAAAGTCAATCTGAATTCAATCTGAATGACAAATTCAAGATACTGTTCACAGCTTACAGGGGATATTTCTTACAATAGTTACCGACTTGATGAATTTGTACCTGAGAAAACAGCTGTTTATATTAGCCAATATGATTTGCACATACCTGATATGACAGTAAGGGAAACTTTAGATTTCTCTGCCCGGTGCCAAGGTGTTGGAACTAGAGCTGGTAAATTCCTCTTCCCGAATAGTCATGATAAGAAAAAAAAAATGTAACTTCCTAATTAACATCAATATGTGTTTTTGTTTGTCCAAAGAAATACTCGAGGAGGTGAGCAAAAGGGAGAAGGTGACTGGGATAATACCTGATCATGACATAGATCTGTACATGAAGGTAATGCTTTAGTCTCCTTTTAGAAACTGGCTAATGACAGTATCTATTATTTGTTTTACACACAATATATAGTTAGATGTCAATGCTAATAGGGTGAAAAGCAGAAAGTCATGTATATATTCGAACATAATTAAAACAGTCCTGGCCTTTACTTCAGCTCTAAAAATTATACATCTGAAAAGGATTCAAAAAGTAATTTGGATTACGCAGGCAACCGCAGTTGCAGCTGCAGATAAAAGCCTACAAACAGACTACATTTTGAAGGTACATATTGCTGAAACATACAAGTTTACATTACTGAAACAATGCTCAAGGAAAATAGCTAATAAGACTGAAAAGAAATCTCATATTATTGATTGGCCGGTTTTGATAGATCATGGGGCTAGACATATGTGCAGACACTATGGTTGGGGATGCAATGAGAAGAGGAATCTCAGGGGGGCAGAAGAGAAGACTAACAACAGGTAGTTAAACAAATATGGTTCGCGAATATGCTCTTATAGCAATCACTTAATATTCTTTCATCTGCATGCACCAGCGGAGATGATTGTTGGACCAGCGAAAGCTTTTTTCATGGATGAAATATCCAATGGCTTGGATAGCTCTACTACTTTTCAAATAATCAAGTGCTTTCAGCAATTGGCAAAAACCAATGAATGCACCATGCTTATTTCACTTCTTCAGCCAACTCCCGAGGTATTTGATCTATTTGATGACCTGATATTGATGGCAGAAGGAAAGATTATATACCATGGCCCTCGAAATGAAGCTCATGATTTTTTTGAGGAGTGTGGCTTCAGATGCCCAGAGAGAAAAGGGATCGCTGACTTTCTCCAGGAGGTAATTAATTGTAAATCATGAAAATAGCTGAAAAGGCAAAACAAATGCTTCACGAGTTCATGATCTATTTTTACGAATTTGTGAATCATTAGGTATTGTCCATAAAGGACCAAAGGCAATATTGGTCTGGTACAGATGAATCTTACAGATACATCTCTTCTAATAAATTATCAAATATGTTCAAAAAATATCAGAAACAGAGAAATTTAGAAGAGACTAATGTACCTCAGAAAAGCAAGTTGGGCAAGGAATCTTTGTCATTCAATAAGTATTCACTACCCAAACTGGAACTGTTCAAAGCATGTGGAGCAAGGGAAGCACTCTTGATCAAAAGGAGTGTGTTTGTTTATGCCTTCAAAAGTGCACAGGTTATAGTAGTCAGACAACTTCTTCGTACAAGAAATACAATAGCCATTATTTCTCTATAAATACATGAAACTAAATTAACTTTACTCATTTATGCAGCTTTCCATAACTGCAACCATTACAATGTCTATATTCTTCCAAATTCGTATGAAAACAGATGTAACTCATGCAAATTACTACATGGGAGCACTATATTATTCCATCTTCATCATTTTTCTAAATGGCGTATCAGAGATGAGCATGCAAATTGCAAGATTGCCAAGTTTCTACAAGCAAAACAATTATCATTTTTATCCTTCATGGGCATATGCAATACCTGCATCGATCTTGAAGGTCCCTATCTCCTTGTTAGACTCGCTTGTATGGATATGCATTACTTACTATGGTATTGGTTATACAGCTACAACTTCGAGGTAAATATTTACAAAAAAAAAAAACAAAGTCACATTTTTTAGAATTAATTTTGAGTCTCTGACTAATTACAGAAGTCTTTCTTTCATGTCACTTCCAGGTTCTTCTGCCAATTACTGATACTTTCTCTTCTCCATCAATCAGTAACATCATACTATCGATTTGTCGCTTCTTATGCTCAAACACATAGTTTGTCTTTCTTCTTTCTATTTGTTTCCATATTACTCTTCCTAGTGTTTGGAGGCTTCATTCTTCCCAAGCGTAAGACAACTATCATCATAGAAGGCACATTTATAGAGCATCTACATCACTTAACACTTGTTATATGCTACTTTATGTTCCAGCCTCAATCCCAGGATGGTTAAGGTGGGGATTTTGGACATCTCCATTGTCCTATGCAGAAATCAGCATAGCCATAAATGAATTCCTTGCACCAAGATGGCAAAAGGTGAAATGTCCTCTTGGATAAAAAAAACAAAATCAATTGGGTGCTATCAGACATTTAACATTCTAACCATCATTTGACTATTTTTTTAGGAAACCATGCAAAATAAAACAATAGGGAACCAAATATTGATTAATCATGGCCTCTACTACAGTTGGTATTTTTATTGGATATCTATTGGAGCCCTGCTTGGATTCATCATTTTGTTCTGCATAGCTTTTGGACTAGCACTAGCTTATAGAAGGCGTAAGTTCACTACTGAAAGTGCACTTGATACCACCATAACTTTTTTATTTTCTTTAGAAACAAATCATGTATCTACCTGTTTCAGCTATAGAAACATATTATGGAAGCATGCATAGAAAATGCTTTTCGAAAAGACAAGAAGAAGAGACTGATATGAAAAAAAATTATGATGATCATGAAAACAAGGCCCAAGAAGGTAATCCCATCATCCACCTACCTGTTGCTCCAATGTTTCTTCTCCCTCCCCACTAACATAATAGGGAAAAGTATACTAGAATGATTACGATGACATTAATAACATACCATATGAAACACTAAAATATACATATACTTCTCAATTATAATATGAAGCTAATAAAGTTCTGTTTCAAAACCATATTACATTCTTACAAGCATTCTTCTATTATCTTCATCTTCTTGCAGAAAAGATGGCTATGTCTACTAAGCAACTTGCACTTACATTCTGCAATCTAAACTACTATGTTGACACACCACCGGTAATTTCAAAAGCACTATATTCATTTTTTTTCTTATTGTTTCTGTAGTGCTTGCCTGATTTTCATTTGAATTACATATATAACAATTGTACCCATGTTGTAGGAAATGCTAAAACTAGGCTACCCAACTAGAAGACTTCAACTATTAAACAACATCACTGGTGCATTCCGTCCAGGTGTTCTTTCTGCATTAATGGGTGCTAGCGGAACTGGGAAGACAACTCTTCTAGATGTATTGGCTGGAAGGAAAACCAGAGGATATATGGAAGGAGACATAAGAATAGGTGGATATCCCAAAGTGCAAGATACGTTTGTCAGAATCTTAGGTTATTGTGAGCAAGTGGACATACATTCTCCACAACTTACAGTTGAAGAATCTGTAGTGTATTCAGCTTGGCTTCGCCTGCCTTCACAGCATAATGAAAAAACAAAATTGGTACGTCCTTTAAAACATCATAAGACATTAAAAAAAATTATGAACAATTCAACTCAATATTCCCATAAATAGAGACCTAAATGCAAAACAACTACAAGAATTTGTAATTGACCATTCTTTTCATTTTGCATGTTTATGCACAGAAATTTGTGGATGAAGTCCTCAAAACTGTTGAGTTAGATGAAATAAAAGATTCTTTAGTTGGGAGGCCAGGAATAAATGGATTATCCTTGGAGCAGAGGAAAAGGTTAACAGTTGCAGTGGAACTTGTCTCAAACCCATCAATCATACTAATGGATGAACCAACTACAGGATTAGATGCTAGATCAGCTGCGATTGTTATACGTGCAATGAAAAATATTTCTGAAACAGGAAGGACAGTTGTATGTACAATCCATCAGCCTAGCACCGACATTTTTGAGGCATTTGATGAGGTATTGACATCAATTTTGTGCAAAGAAAATAGTTTTTTTTTTTAATTTGGTGGAAAGCAAATAGTTTCTGGATAGAAAATTGAGTGTTCAAGATAATATGAGAAACTTTCGATGTCTGTATTAGTCAAAGCAAATTGTTTTTTCGGACTTTCAAAGCAAATAGTATGTTCATCAATTTAAGCAATGTTTTAGAAAATGACAATCACTATGTATACACTACTGTCAGTGCTTAAGCGGTATGTAGATCTTAAAGCAGTTGATATAATTTAACAATGAAATATGATGCTTTATTATAAAATTGTAAAGTAAATTATACTTTTATGACCTCGCAAAAAAAATCATACTTTTATGAGGTTCGTCGCTGATTTTATATAAATGAATTGTTACAAAGCATATATCCTTATAAACCCTAAACCCTAAACCCTAAAACATTGATATATTGATTATTCATTTTGAAAATATCTTTTTTGCAAAACTCTTCTCTATTAACAAATGTTGCCAGTGTTTTCAAAAAATATCTTGCAATACTTCTTTTCATAAGTCAATATGTCATGTTGAAACGTGCTTCATACAATATGTGATGAATGTGTCACATGTGCTGAAAAATAGTAGCTTTTGGCTACATAATAAAATATATAGCGTGCAGTCGGAGTTCTGGAGTAGTTAATTGACCGCATAAGCTGATAGGCAGCTACTTATCTGCCAAAGCAGCCCACACAATCATGGAAAATAATTAGAGGCAGAGAGGTAGCACTCGATCCAAAATAGTAAAAAAAAAACACTATCTAGAATAATCATAGAAAAGATTAGTTTCATGTTTTGTGTTGCCATATGTAAGGAAAATGTAAATGGAAGATTAAAGTCTATCACCGGTCCCTAAACTTGTACCGTTGTGTCATCCCGGTCCCTAAACTCGTAAATCGATCGTCTAGGTCCTTAAACTTGTTCGGATGTGTCATCCCGGTCCTTAAACTTATTTGACTATGTTATCTCGGTCCTTAAACTTATAAATGACTCATTTAGGTCCTTAAACTTATTCAGTTGTGTCATCCTCGTCCCTAAACTTTGTTTTGAGTCTCATCTAAATCTAAACATAGCAATTTAAAAACTTTATATCAATAAATAATTCATAACTTTTTCATATGAACTCAAATAAAGACAAACTTTATATCAAAATTGTAGTCCTTGATGCGATCTATAACTTTGTAGTTGAATTTTTTTGAATTAAAATGGTTTAGAGTTCCAAAAAATTGTTTTATAATTATAGATTTTGAAATTTAAAATTATCAAACGATCTTGAATATTGACGTAATCTATATAAAAAGTTATAGTTCTCAATGCAATCTATAACACTATAGATGAAAAAAATTATTTAAAGTTGTTTAGTATCCAAAAATAATAATTTTAAATTTTAAATTTTAAAATCTATAAACATACAACAATATTTTAAGACCCTAAATAGTTTTAATTCAAAAACTTTTCAACTACAAAGTTGTAGATCACATTGAGAGCTATAGTTATGATATAATAGTTGCTTCATTCGAGTTCATATTAAAAAGTTATGAATTATTTTTTATATAAAGTTTTTAGATTGCCCTGTTTTAACCTAGATGAGACTCAAAACTAAGTTTAGGGACTGGAATGATACAACTGAACAAGTTTAAGGACCTAAATGAGTGACTTGGAACTTTAGGGACTAGGATGATATAACCGAACAAGTTTGAGGATCTAAACAGTTGATTTGCGAGTTTAGGGACCGGAATGACACACCAGCACAAGTTTAGAGACCGGTGATGGATTTTACTCTAAATGGAATAGATATTAAAAAAATATCTCAACCTGTTTTTCTCCTTTCCTCATTTTGTAAAGCATCGCTATGCATGTAAAGAGAAAGGGCAATGCTGTGGTACCCCTTTATTTGCTAGAAGGTAAAATTTTAAAGAAATCGCAGCTGTTAATTTTTATATAAGTTAAAACAATTAAATAATCTAAATAAAGAAACTCCTCAGCATCCCTCACGTTAATAATTTTTTTTTTTGTCTTTTCCTTCCTTATTTGCACTCACATGATCACGTAAATTAAATCCTCTCCTTGTTTGTCGCATGATGAGCGTACAAAGGATGTGGATAAATAATTTTGCACCGGCTTATATAAGATTTGAGTACTGAAGTAGTATATGACAATCGTACAGAGCTACTTTCATTCTTACTCATGAAGTCAGTGCTCAAAACTTTGAAGAACTACACCCGTTACACCTTTCGTTACAAACAAACATTTGTCATGATAGGGTTCTATGTATTTTATTTTTCTAAAGTTTGTCATGTCTAACAGAGCAGTTATGTCCATATTGTTTTTCAAAGTTGTCACACCTCACGTTAAAAAATAATCATTCTGTATATCATGTCATTTTTTCCAATAAATGTTACAAGCAAATCATGCTTGATTTTTTTACAAAAATAAATATGTTAAAGGAAAGAAACTTTACATGTTATCCACATGTCATGTTACATCAAGAAGGAAAGTTTGATCATACGTGTATATTAGATATAATAAATGATATTTTCATTTCCTATTTCTTGTATTATCCTCTAGGAGGTAATATGTGCTAATCTACATCCAAATCAACGGTCTATAGTTATTTGGGTGTACCATAGCAAAGCCCAAAGAGAAATGGTTTGTAGTTTAATTCCAAGTTCTTTTTTAGAGGAAAAAGAAACAATTTTTCCACCAATACTAGAATTTTTTTAGTCGCTGCTAGAGGAAATTTACCTTCATTGAATTGAGTAAATATTTTTATGCAGCTTATATTGATGAAAAATGGTGGCAAAATAATCTACAATGGGCCAATAGGAGAGCAATCTTGCAAAGTGATTGAGTACTTTGAGGTCAGTATTCCTCGGAATGATTCTAGATACATATGACTCTTTATTTTTTATCCATTTCTTTTGAATTCAATTATAAATTCAAGCATGACACACCTCGCATGAAACCACAGTCACACATGAACGCATTAGCCAGTACTTCATAGGCATATTGGCAACCAGAGGGCCACCCCTGCAGCTGTGGCATAAACGGTGCTTGCCACTTGCCGCTTGGTGAGACGAGCTTGGGGCTAGGGACTCCAAATTGAGGTGGTGGCTTGTGCAACTACGGTAGGTGAGACTGTGCGTGGAAGTCAGCAATTCGGTGTGGAGAGACAATGGTATTGTTGTCATATTGTTGCCTTGCCAGTTGATGTGGAATGAGGTGCGAAGGTGTGATGTTGTGTTGGTTAGTGGTGCTACGACACCACGCCATGTTAGGTTGTTGTTTGTGTTTGGGTCATGTAAGATTATTGTTTTAGTCGTGGGGAGAGGTATCACATCGATCGTTAAGTTCATCTTCATATGGGGTCGTTGCTTGTTTTGTTGTTAGGTCGGTACGTAGTTATGCAAGAAAGGTTGGTCATTTAGGTTACTCGAAAAGTATGGGTCCACTATATCGGGTTTACAAAATTTATACCCAAAATCTGTCTACCCGATATTTGGGCTATTTGAAATTTTTGGGTCCAGGTATTTTTTTTAGCTATCTGAAATCAACAAAATGAAATTCGTAGCAACAAAACTATAGCACTAAGTTTAAGCAATTATGCAATATAAACTACAGATCTTTAGTAACGTCTTAGAATAGAAAACATGAGCTCCACATCACATATCAATAAATCACAATTGCATCACAAATCGACATTACCGAACAACACAATCAATCAATCGCAATACCAAATAGCATATCCTCTTCCATAAGTAAATCTAGTACTAGGCCTAAAACCCAAATTACCCAAACTAAAAATCTTGTTTTTGGACTCACTACCCAAAATAGCAATCAGGTGATTCTGGGTCAGGTTCACGTATTGGCTACCGGATTTATACCCATCCCTACGTGCAGAGTAGCCACTGTTGTTGTCGTCTGAGGTCATTGTAGCACACACTATTTTGACCAATGGGGCCTTTCCTCTCTTCTAGTCCAATGACGGCACACATCTTCCATATTGTTTTGAGGAACGAAAATTATGTGGAATTTTGGAAAAATCATATCATTATGAAAGTACACACCTAAAAATAATGAAAATGATTTAAATTGGATGGTGGGTGTGTGCAGACTGTACATCCACATATACCACCTACAGGAATGAACTAACAAATTCTGCTTCTTTGTATCAATAGAATATTTTTGGTATCCCAAAAATAAAGAGAAATTGCAACCCTGCTACTTGGATGATGGACGTAACATCAACATCCATGGAGTTTCAGCTCAATATAGACTTTGCAAGTGTCTACCAAGAATCACATTTGCATAGGTACATAATATTACCACACTATTTTGCATTTGATGATCGATAGATAATTAATTTATTCCTTAAATAAGATAGTCAACAAAATATCAGCATTGCACCTATATGAAAGCAATTGTAAATTTTCTTTTCCTGCAGGGACAGGCAAGAGCTTGTTAAGCAACTAAGTAGTCCACTGTTAAATTCACAAAACCTATCTTTCTCCAATCGCTTCACACAGAATGGTTGGGGTCAGTTTAAAGCTTGTTTATGGAAACAGAAAATAACTTACTGGAGAAGCCCTCAATATAATTTCAGTCGTATGGTGATGACAATAATTGTAGCCTTGACCTTTGGAGTATTATACTGGAGGCATGCAAAGATATTGTAAGTCCAAACCCCATTTTAGTTTTTCTTGTTTTGGTCGTGTCTTTCTTTTACTGATAATTGTATATTTTGCTAAAACTCAACTGTAACCCACTTTGTTCTCCTAAACGAGATAAAGTAGGTTATCTCCTACTTGTTCAAGAACGAAAACTGTACCCTGATGGTTCATTAGTCGAGTATGATTAAATCATCAACTAACCAAGTTATGTTACAAATTCGATAAGCTAACTAACCTTTCTTGTTGCTTCCAAGAAATAATGAGCAAGATCTATTCAATGTTTTTGGTGCAATGTATATGGGCGTTATACAACTTGGTGTTTATAATCATAAGTCAATAATAGGATTCAGTACAACAGAGCGCATTGTAATGTATCGTGAGAAATATTCAAGAATGTATTCTTCCTGGTCATACTCATTTGCACAGGTCAGATACTATCATATGATCACAATGTTTTAAGTGTAGAAAAATATTCATTGAAAGGACTAATTAAAATTTCTTCACTTTCTACAGGCTGCAATAGAGATCCCTTATGTATTTATCCAAGCGTTACTCTATACATGCATCGTCTACCCAACAATTGGCTATTATTGGACATCATACAAACTCTTATTGTTCTTCTACACCACCTTTTGCTCAATTCTTTCTTATGTTTTCGTCGGATTGCTGCTTGTTTCAATAACTCCAAATGTTGAAGTTGCGATCATACTGGGATCATTTTTTAACACAATGCAGACTCTACTCTCAGGATTTGTTTTACCTGCACCTGTAAGTCTAGATCTCTTGTCCCTATTGCAAACATGATAATACAACCTTAATGTTTTAATTAGTCATTTTGGGAAATATGTTCACAGAATGCAAGTTTGACAACTACGTTCTCACATAAAGTTTGATTGGCAACACTAAAAGATATATATCTCGGTCTGAAATTTGCATTAATTGTGATGCTAATGATCCAAGAGGAAACTGACTAGGACATATGAATAATATTTCTAACTTGGATGACCTTCTGTGTAATAGATCAATTATTTGTACAACATCTAGTTTGAACATGTTGAATCTGTTTATGCATACATTTCTAGAGAAGTGCATTCACTTAATTGCTTTTATAAGTATACTGTAATAGGGAGATTATGATTTAGAGATAAGTATATAAGAATGTTTGTTTTATCGTAAACCCATTGGCACCATCATCAGTCTTTGGGTTCCACTAGTATTTAGACTTAGTAATGAAATTTGGGTTTGTCCCATTATGTTTTTTTTAACTAAATGCTGAAATTATAATCAAAATCTAGTTTAGTTTGATTATGTGAATGGAGCATGTAGGCCTACAGAAGAAGTTATGGTCCACTGATATGATATTATGCTATAGCTTGTCATTGGAAACACATTTGCCAACCTAATCCCAAGAATTAGCAACACTTGAATTGCACAGTGATTTACCATTTATACTGAAATCTGCATTACTCATGGTGACAATTGTTCAATAGTTGGCATGTAAACATCATATCTAAATTAAAAAAAAAATAATCATATCTTAATATCTTTTATCTTACTAATATTTAAATTGAGTGCCAAAAATTTAGTGATTGGTATTCCTATTCCGCACCTACTTCCTAATTTTTGGAGGAGACGTAGTAACTCTGTAAGTTCTAATCTATCAATAAATACTAGAACAATCATGAAGTATTATCAGAATTGGAAATAATTTATTAGCAGCCTAGTATACACAAAAACCTCAGAACAGTTCTAAGATATATTTCGTTGATAATTTTTGCCACAACCAAACTTAACAACTAGGCAATACCAGCAGAAGATAAATTATAAATTTTACCCCATGTAAACTCAATTGTCTTAATCTCATATCATATGAAGTTTAAATGTAACCCTAAAAATTACACCGTGCAAAAATAACTTTGATTTTATAAAGGAAAGCAGTTTTAGCTCAACCGTACCAGGTGTTTCTCTATGTTCTGTGGAGGAGCACTAACATTCTGTTAACATTTTCTTTCCAGCAATTTCCAAAGTGGTGGATCTGGTTCTATTACCTTGCACCTACATCTTGGGTGCTCAATTCCTTATTGACCTCCCAGTATGGAAACATAGACAAAGAGGTCAAAGCATTTGGAGAGATTAAAACTGTTGCTGTTTTCTTGAATGACTATTTCGGGTTTCATCAAGAAAGGTTGAGCGTAGTAGTTGTTGTTATCACTGCTTTCCCTATTGTATTGATTACTCTTTACTCATTGTCAGTTGAAAAATTGAACTTCCAAAGGAGGTGAACATGCTGCAGTACATATCAAATTGTATGCATACGAAAGATGTACAAGCTTTTCTCCCTGTTGAAGAACGAAATCTGAATAAAAGTCATTCCATTAGTAAAGAACAATTCAGGGTGGGAGGTGTGGTTCTGAGTCTCAACCACAACCAAGCACAAGTCCTCCCCAACACGAATTTGGTGTTTTTTTTTCTCTTAATGAAAAACAACCTAGTTTTTGTTGGATTTTGGTTTCTCATTGTTTGTCCTACCATGGTTAAGCGAGCGTGCCTTAGCAGTTAGCACGTATTTCATTAAGAGAGAGTAAACAACACCAACAAAACAACAAGCAACTCAATTCTGGGCAACTAAAGATTTCCTAGATGAGGAGCTGTAATTTGGTGCTAATTACAGCACAGAGAGGAGCGACATCTGCCGGCTAACATAACCAACCTGCACCCAGAGAGCAATTTCCTGCAAAATCTGAAGGGAGGTCACGCGCACTGGAAGACGAATTCCTGAATATCCTGGTGTTTTGTTCCCTACAAAGCGGACAACAAACTAACATGAAGGAATTCTGGCCTTCCTGCTAGATCGCGGCACCCTTCGCCTTGACCAGTTCCACCAGTGAAACACATCGACGTCGTTTTGGGTTATCAAAGCCGTCAGCCCCAGCGGGGAGAGAATCCTAGCCCACACTTCTCGACTAAACACACAACCGAGCAGGATATGACTCATCGTCTCAAAGCCTGAAGACACATGACACATTTATTGCCAGCCTGCAATCCGTGCCTCATTCTCGTCACCTGTTCAGCAACGGCAGTGAAGAACAAGCCAGAAAAGAACTCATTGGTTTTTTAGAGTTTATAAGGACCATATGGTCCCCGTCCTTTAGTCTCTCACAACTAAAAAGACCAAAGAGAGGACAGTTCTTTCGTGTGACTTTTTTCGCTTCGCTTCGTCGATCCGCTCCCTTGCGATCCTCGCCATCGATTTTCTGCGCCGCCAGGTGGGACCAGGTACGAGACCACCGTACTCGCTCAATCACGCCGACGCTTCCTCTCGCTCCATCGCCGCGCTCGCCCTACCCCAACGCGGCTAGGGTTTTCCGGTCGCCGCCCTCGCCAGCCATCGCCTTCGCGAGCCCTTGCCTTTAGCATCGCGCCGCTGCCTGGGAGCCGCCGCCGCCGCTCCCTCGCGAGCCCTGCGCCCCTGGCCAAACCCTAGGGAGCGGGCGCTCCCTGGGAGTCGCCGTTCCCTCGCACCTCAGCGCCGGACGCCGCGCGCTCCTCCCGGCCGATGTCCGACGCGTGTCCCAGCCCTCACATCCGAGAGGGCACGGATGCCAAGGATTGCCGGACCGACCTCGGGAACCCTAGCCGGTCGTCGCTATAAGAACCGTATCCGCCGCCGCCTCCTCTTCTCCTTCCTCCCTCCCTGTTCCTGCGCCGGCCAGCCGCAATCGCCACAGACGTCCGGCCACGGTCGCGCTCGGGCTGAGCCGCTTCGTCGCCGGTGTGCGCGGTCACTGCATCCCCGGCCTCCGAGCCCTACGACCCCGGTCGACCGTCCAGCGCCAGCGGCCGCACCGTGGCCGCGACGCCGTGCCCGTTGCCACTTGGAGCTCCAGCAGGACGAGCTCTGCCTCCACCACCACGCCTCCGTCCACCAGTGCCGAAGCTCCTTCGGCAAGCCCCAGCGCCAGGCCTCCTGCTGCGGCCATGCCGGCCCCCAGCCAGGCTGTCGTGCCCCGACCGTCCCCTGCACATTGGCTGGCTGTGGCCGAGACCTCGCCGCGTCACACTCCTCTCTCTCTCTTAGTCTCTCATGCTGTTCTAAAATAAAGTGTTTCTTTACTGTTCTATGTTTTTTTTCTTTTCTCAAAATTTCTTTCTAGGTCCACTTTGTATAATATACTCGGTTTAAATAATCCTCTTTACTAACTTCGTTAGCTATATTATTTTTTTCTAAAAATTCTTTCTAAGTTCGACTCAAAATATCATTGCGATCTCGACGTGCAGAAGAAATTTCTGCATTTGCTCGAGGACGACGATGCCAACGGCCTGACGTCGCAGCACTGATCTCACCTAGCTGAACAAGGCCACCAAGGGCCACGCTGGCTCTAGGGCGTTGTAGCCGATGGCCAAACGCCGTAGCAGGTACTACGCATTTTTCTGTACAATTCTAAATATACATACCCACAGTCAGGTTGCTAGCACTACTGAGTCCCGAGTCATGGGTGTCCTCCAGTGATTTTGCTTCAGCTACCGCAACAAGTTGATCTGGTGTTGTTCCGTGCGATTGCCTGCATTGCATATGATGGTTGAGTATGTTAGATATCGATGTGGTTTTCCTTGGTCGTCCAACTGGAACTACATGTACACATACACGAGATCTATTATTAGATGGAATACTATGATGAACCGTTAATCTACAAGTCAAATTGGATATTATTGCCTAATTGATATGTGGATTGTTAATCTACAAGCCCAATCACTTCATTTAGATTGGAGCTTGTATTTGTTTGAATTTTAGAGCTATATATTGCATTATCTGTTATTTTTACATTCTACTAAATTTGGTTTTTTTGTCTTACAGAATATGGATCCTTTCAATATTAAATCAAAAAATATTGATAATGCAGATGCCCAATCTTTAAAGAGACCCAAATGTTCAAAACTGATGGATTTCGAGTTTGACAAAGATTTAAATGAGAATTCGGCATCTCATTAATCACCATCCATCTAGGTATATTCAAGGCCAAAGGTGTTGCTGCAAATTTCATATAGTTTCAGGCACTTGGAAGACACCTGCTGAATGGTGCTTTCTGTGGCACTACGGGAAAACCGATCTTTGTCGGCAAAGAAAAAACACTCGGTAAAGATTTTTTTGCCGAGTGCCAAAAAAAAACACTCGGCAAAGAAATTCTTTGCCGAGTGTTTGGCACTCGGCAAAGCCAATTTTCAAATCATATTTTGAAGCAGTAAATTAATCCAAATGAGTTCCTAGCTGTTAAAGGTGAGTGTTCATTCTTGGGCATTTTTTTCCTCTGCCCTCACTAGGAATATAAGATTGCTGATTTCTCTACATAATTTAAAATTTGAGCTCCTAGCAAATCACCTCGAGCCCCTAACTGAGCAGTAAATATTGGGTCTCAGTTCACAACCTTCCACATCGTAATGGTGATGTTGATTTCTGCAGGAGGGAATTAGCAAGAATCTATATGAGACCAAACTTGAAAAATCTGGTTACCAGTTTCAAAAATATGGATAGCAAAATTTGTAGGTTCATATTAGCTTATCGGAGCGAGTGAGCGAACTGTAGAAGTAATTAGCAAGCATCCGCATAAGACAAAACTTGAAAATTCTGGTTAGCAATTTTAAATATTATATTATGGATAGAAAATTTTGTAGGTTCGTATTAGCTTATTAAAGTGAGTGTCACACCCGGTTTTAAGAACAAAACCAGGTATACACCATATGTGAGCCCAGAAAGTCAAATCTCACGTATAACCACAAATAAAGGGTAATATCGAAAGACAATGCTCATATATAACGTATAAACACAAAGAACATAACCTTAAGGAGCAGACAGCGGAAAGACACTCCGATCTTCAGATGGAGACACCAACTTCACAGGGAACAACTGACTGGTTGACCACAAGCCTAAGCTTCTTCAAAGATTAACTCTCTGAGGTGTGGGGAAAAGCAAGAGTGAGTCCATGTCGAACTCCACAAGTATAGCAACAAGTGATATAGATCCCAAGTTTCATGATCAATATAACATAAATAATGAATAGCATAGAACGGTAAATAATGAACATGTTAACTAACAAAAGTCATAATCTTAATGTAAAAGTCTTCAAGGCCGCTCGTGTCCTCGAGCAAGGCTGATATATCAGTTTAATAAACTTTGCGCAAAGGTGTATACTTTCCCTGTGAGACGTGAATTGCCCTTTCGCTCGAGGTGATCAGCCTCTTGACTCACTTCCAAGGAAAGTTGGCAGGGTTCACGATGATGCCTTTCAAAGGTTCGTCTAACAAGTTAGGGCCGCTAGGTTTCAATAGTCAGTCTGGGTGATTCAACCAACCGCAGGGATCCCCAGTCTGCTATCCCCCATTTGCGCCACAAGGGTAACCTCTAACAAGCTAGAAAAGGTCCTCATACTGAGCTAAAGCCAGAGCCATATAACCCCCATCAGTTGCACTGTAAAACCCGAAGGTGCTCGTACAGATAATTTCTTAAGTTGCTAATAAGTCATTTTTATCATTCGATGCATACATTAATTAAGTAACATGATCATGATTGCGAAAAGAAAACCCGATTGCTATACTTGCCTTAACTCAAGATCCTTCTTCTGTTGACTTGTAGATTTCCAAAGATTGACTCTTGATCACGATCTCTGGATCACAAACTTCTTCTTGATTCACCAACGTACAACTCACCGACTGGACATACGATCACAGAACACCACGCAAACATCCAACACCAATCATGCAAAGCAAACATAGCCTATGATTAGAACAGTACATCAATCATAATAAAACAAAAATAAAACTTTGATAAAACAGAAGTACGTGTCGCTACGATCACAACGATATTTGGTTCACTGAAAACGGGGTTACGACGCGAAAGATACGGCCGAAACGGGGTTTTCTAAAGCCCTAAACTTGGCTGGCTAGGACCCTACAGCGATCTGGTCCAAAACAGGGTAACAGAGACATAAACGGATAGAGCACTAAATTATGAAGCTATCGCAATTTGAACGGATCAAATCGGAGCTAAAACATGGGTTTTATAAGCGTTTTAGTGCAGTGGCAAAAGTGTAAATAAGCTGAAATTCATTTGAATTAAAACCGAAATTTAAAACGAATTTAAAAACGGGATTTAAACCCAACCGAGGACGGTGGGTTGATTCCAAGCTTTCCCGGGGTCTCTTTAACAAAAACGCCACCGAAGGGGTATCGCCCAATCTGGGCCATTGGATCGGACACGGGCGGTGCAGATTAGGGCAAGGTGGGGGTGGTGCGCACGGCGAGCCGGGGACGCGCTGAGACCGCGACGTCGCGGCGCCTCGCGACGCCGGGCGCGCTCCCGCCATGGCCAACCCGGCGGAGCTCTCGGGTTCGGCCGAGAGACTCATATGTGACCACGAAAATGGGATGGGAAGGAAGCAGAGGGTGTAGGGTTCCTTACCGCGGCGAAACTAAGCGAAGGGGTGGCTCGGAGGCGGCGGACCGCGGCGAGCGGCGGACGGCGGCGCCCTGCTCAGAGAAAGGTCGACGGTTAGAGCCAAACCGCGGCCAAGGAAGGGAGAGAAGGGGCTCAGCAACATCACCACCACGATGCGGAGCTCGGAGATGGGTCGAATCGGCCGGGGAAGCGGCCAACGATTGCAGCGAGCTCGGCAGATCTTGGCAATGGCTTGCGGCGGTTCTGAGGCTCGGTTGGCTCGAGGACGAACGAAGTGGGGAAGGAAATGGAAGAGAGGGGAAGTGTGCGCGGGCGCTTGCCATTTTGAAGCCGAGAGAGGAGTGGGGAGCGCCCACGACGCAGAGGGGAGGAGCGAGTGCGGCGGTTGCCGCTCGACGCTCGGGAGAGCAGAGCAGGAGGTTGGGGATGAGCCGACTGACGCGTGGGACCGCCAGGTCAGTGAGGGAGAGGGAGGGAGGTGGTTGCAAGCGCTCGGATGGGCCGAGCTGTGCTAGCCTGCTGGGCCGCAACGGGGAAAGAGAGGAGAAGGGGAAAGGCCCAGCGCGGGGAAGGGAGGAGGGGAGAGAGGAAAAGGCGGGCTGGGCCGCCAGGCCGCTTGGGCCGGAAGCAAGTGAGAGGGGGAGAAAGAAAATAAAGCCTTTTCTTTTTATATTCAACACTTTTCAACCTCTTTTCAAATGAATTTTGAATTTAAATTCTTTTCTGCCGAAACCACTCATCTCAAAAATTAAAATGCAGAGGCATGAATGCAAAACATGTTCCTAACTTGGTTTTAATTTTGAAAATTATTTAATCCCTAGATTAGATGCACACCAAAATTCAATAAAGAAACATTTTCACCTATTTTTAAATTGGGCAAATTTTAGGGTGTCACAGTGAGCGAGTGAAACTGTAGAATTGACGTGGTTACAACTATGTCAAGTATTTTCCTTTGTTATATAAGATATGGTCATTAGTGCATATTAACATATTGACTATATATTAGAAATTATGCCCGTGTTTAGATTTGAAGCTTCCATACAATAAAGTAATCATGCTGTAATTTTTATTTCCTTCACTGCCTGAACTGATAAAGATGAAAATTGGCGACAACTGTTCTCTAATCTATGTTTCAGTGAAATGCACAGAGACGACAAATAATTTTTCAGTGAACTACATAGGGACGTCAAATGGAACTACTGACTACCTATGATGACTGTCTTGGTTCTCCAATTAACTCATGGCATTGGAATATGAGGTAAGAGTATACTGTCATTCTATGGCAAGTCACTGGTGGCTTTCTGTAGGCAACACCTATGATGTACTGATTTAGCGATGCTCGGTCTACTTTTAATACTCATGATCCATTTTAGGCTTATTAGTAATTATTACAGTCAGAAAGCCTGAAAAGTGAACTTTATCCTGTATTGGAAACAAGGAAGGCCATTCCTGCTCTGTTTCGTTGATATGGATTTAAGCAAGCAGTATATTCATCCATCCAACCAACTGGGACCAATTCAATTAACAAAATAAATTTAGCTAAAAGAATGTCAATACGACATATTAGACCTTTTTTCTCCTTTGAGTAAGAGACTCCTTAGCTTTGATAAACAAGAGGGGTACTCAAAGTAAAATATGAGGGCGGTTTCAGAGTGCAATTGAAATATCAAAACCTTTCCAATAAAATCACACCATGATATTTTTTTTTTAAAAAAGGTGCTTTCTAGATAAAGAGGCCTTTTTCTTAAGCAGAGTTGTTTGAATTAGAAGTCCTTTCATATATGTTTGGTGGGAGCTAGGGAGGAATTCTCAGAGTTGGCAAATGTGCAAGGAGTCCAAGATAGCAAGTTTCTTTTAGTAGTCAGCTATAGATAATTGACATAGGCCAACTTCCAATTTGTAAAGATTTTCCAAATTGCTTCCTAGAAATTATGCAGCTTAGCTGCAATAGAAGAGGTGAATGACATGTGGTTTGAGTCTTCATAAAAAACCCAATTATCAAAGTTGTGTTAATACTAATTTAATGGTCAAATTAGGAACTGAACTATTGGGAATATCCTGGTATTCTACAATTAAATACAGGTATATTATGCATAAACAACTAAACCTATAATTTTTAGTTTGTTTTTTATCTTATGATGAAATATTGTCCTTTCCTTTGATTTATTTTGGTCATGCACTCATGCTGCATTTGCGCCAAACTGAAGAGCTTTTATGTCACACACAATTTTAAGAATAAAATTGAATGCACTAACTCATGTGTGCCCAGAGATCAATCACACACATAAGCCACAAATTAAGGAGTACCATCACATATGCTTATTACATAACGAACATTATTCAAAGTCTTTACGTAGCAGCGGATAAATAAAATAACTCTCGCGGTAGCTCCATCACAGGGAAGATGACTGGTTGACAGCAAGACTAGAACTCTTCAGGGAAGTCATCATTACCATAGCAATCTGTTACCCATCCGGGATTTTTATCCAAGTAGAAAGAAATAAACAAGCATAAGTACATCTCGTACTTAACAAGTGTAACATGGGGTTCATGAGGCTCAAATAAAGCTAACACTGGTTTAACTGCAGTAGCTTTTAGTTGACAACATTTTAACATTAAGGTGAACATATATGAATGCTTAAACCCAATCCACATGATCATAATAACTGAAACATAGCAATAAGATAATCAACATGAGCAACATAAATAAAAAACATATAACAACTAATCTGTGAGTTTTCCGGGCCGCTCGTGTCCGTGAGCACGTCTGATATATCAGTTTATTAAAACTCTGCAGAGTGTGTACACTTTACCCACGAGTCGTGATATCCAGATGCCCGGGTTAATTACTCCCATAACACTTCTGAGGTGAGCGGGCAGGATACACTGCGAAGCCTTTCAAAGGTTCGTCTAACAAGTTAGGGCCGCTAGTTCTTAAGGCAAGAGGATGTAGAGCCCTCCTTTCAGGTGGCACAATAACACGCAGCCTACACACACGTGGACAAAAGCCGCACTATACCCGTCTCGGCAAGACCCAACGCGCTTATACAGGTGTCCACTAACAAGCTAGAAAAGGTTCTTATACTGAGCTAAGGTCAGAGCCATATAGCCCTCATGGTTGCACTGTATGTCCCAGCTTTTGCTGACAGAAGATCCTAGACCATGTTGCTAAAAGATCAAGTTTTATTCACCGTTATTAGATCATGTTTGGTTTAAGTAATGCGCTAGAAAAACTACCCATATGCATAGCATCCCAAGGTTAACAAGGTAACAGGTCAAAAATCTAGGGTAGACTAAATAGGTATTCAAATTTAGACACATGCATATGAATTTAGATGATTCATAGTGAATAGGTCAACAAGGAGGATCCCATGCTATACTTGCCTGACCCAGTGAACTCTTGATGCTCCTGGTTGTCGAAGAAGGGCTTCTGGTCACCAGCGTACATCTCACCGTCTATACTCGATTACCACACCAACACACAATCATCCGGACAACAATCAGGCAAAGCAAACAAGCTATTATTAGAACATTACACCAACAACAAGAAAATAATAATAAAAGTTTGAAAACAGAAACTACGTTCTACCATGATCACATAAACGCGAAGATCACGAAAAACGGAAATATAACGGAAAGGATATGGCCTAAACAAATTACAAAACCTTAATTAGTAGATTAAACCTAACTCAAATTTTAAGTACAGAAAACAGTATATATTTTCATACAGATAGATAGATCTTTTCAAAATGAAACTAACGTAACTTGAACGGACTAAAACGGACTAAAAACGTAGAAGTTATAAGCATTTTAAACTGGTGGCAAAACTGTAAATTAATTGAAATTGAATTTAAATTTAAATCGATTTTAAATCGAATTTCAGAATCGACTGGACTTCGCCTCAATTAGATGAAAGCGCAGGGGCTTAGAAAGGAGTTTGTGCAGACACAGTGCACAGTATACAGAGGACTGCGGGTTGAGACTTGAGAAATTTGAGGGACTCTTTAGCAAAAGAGACAGGCGAAGGGGTATCGGTTGACGGTGATCGTTGAATCTGAGATGAGCGACCCAGATTAAACGGAGGGAGAAGGGCGGCGCTTCCGCCAGAGCTGAGGGGGGTTACGGCGGCGCCATGGCCGGAAGGCGGCGGCGCGGCTCGGTTTGGCACTAGGAGGCAGTAGAGACCTCGGGGATTGGTTCATTCAAACCGTGAGCTCAAGGCGAACTCACCAGAGGTGAATATGGCGTCGGAGAAACCTCGGTGACGGCGAATTGCACGATTTGGCGGCGGCGGATCCCTGTGAACAACGACGAGGAATTAGGGTACCAAACAGAGGGAGAAAAAGAGGGAAAAACACCTCAGAAGCTTCGGGAAATCGAGATGAAGCTCGTGGAACCTCTTGCGGTCGCAGGAACTCGCTGGTACGTTGGGTCGACGACGGCGGGGACTTTGCAGAAGGTGAAGCTCTTGGTCATGGCAAATTAGGGCACGAGAGCGTGAAAAACTTGCGTGGAGCGAGGCGGCGGTTGTTCGGGGGTTTTGTGGAGGGCTCCAGATTAGATAGGAATCGAGAAGGAGGCAGGGATTTGCTGGATTCGGAGCTCGGGTTGGATTCCTGGTCGAACACAGGAAGGAGACGCTGACTTGTGGGCCATGCTGGCAGTGAGAGAGAGGGCGGCTGACGCGCGGGGCCGCGCGGTCAGTGAGAAGGCGCGGGCGCACCGTGGCCGCAAGGAGTAGAAGCGGGCCGCCAAGCTGGGCCGGGGCGATCGGCCCATGCGGCGAAAGAGAGGGGGGGAAGAGAGCAGGCCGACGAGGAGAACTTGGGCTAGCCGGCTGCTCCGGGCCAAAAGCCAAGGAAGAGAGGGAGGGAGAAAGAAGTGATTTTCCATTTTCAGAAATGAGATTTTCCAAAAGTATTTGAAACCAAATTCGAATTCAAACAAGTTTGGAGTAAAAACCAGTCATCACAAATTAAAATATGCACCAGCATGTATGCATCAACATGGTCTTGGCCTAGGATTTATTTTAGCTTTTGCAATTAATTTATTCTCTAGGTTTTATGCAACACATAAAATGCAATAATTAGATCATATTGCCTATTTCAAAGTGATGCAATTTTTGGGATGTTACAAATCTACCCCCCTTAAAGAATCTCGTCCTCGAGATTCCAGCGATGCTTACTCAAACAACTGTGGGTATGACTTCCTCAGATCCTCTTCTCTTTCCCAAGTTGCCTCTTCTTCTGAGTATCGGTTCCACTGAACTTTGCACATCTTTATTACTCTGCTCCTGGTAACTCTTTCAGCTGTCTCTAGAATCTTTGTCGGATACTCATCGTAAGTCAGATCTTCCTTAACTGTAAGCTCTTCCAACGGTATCTGCTCTTCGGGCACTCGTAGGCACTTCTTCAACTGAGAAACATGAAACACATCATGCACTCCTGACAAGCTTTCAGGCAACTCTAACTGATATGCCACTTCACCACGTCTTTCAAGAATCTTGAACGGTCCAATATACCTTGGTGCTAGCTTTCCTTTCTTATTGAACCTTTTCACACCTCTCATCGGTGACACTTTCAGGTAGACATAATCACCTACTGCAAAAGACAGATCTCGACGACGGTTGTTTGCATAACTCTTCTGTCGGGACTGAGCTGCCCTCAGGTTATCTCTGACTATTCTGACATGTTCCTCTGCATTCCTCAGCACATCAGGTCCAAACACTTGACTTTCACCTGTCTGATCCCAGAACAATGGTGTTCTACACTGTCTCCCACATAAAGCTTCAAACGGTGCCATCTTAAGACTCTCTTGATAGCTGTTGTTGTACGAGAACTCTGCATAACACAAATTCTTGTCCCAACTAGTGCCATACTGTAATGCACAAGCTCTCAACATGTCTTCTAGGATCTGATTTGTTCTTTCAGTCTGTCCGTCGGTCTGCGGATGATAAGCAGTGCTGAAGTTCAACCTTGTACCCAATGATCGATGTATCATCTGCCAAAAGTGAGAGGTGAACTGAGTACCACGATCTGACACAATCTTTCGAGGCACTCCATGCAAACATACTATCCGTTCCATATACAACTCTGCCAATCTAGCTCCCGTATAGGTAGTTTTGACTGGTATAAAGTGAGCAACTTTGGTCAATCGATCAACTATTACCCATATGGAGTCGTAACCTCTCTGAGTACGAGGCAAACCAACTATAAAGTCCATACCGACTTCTTCCCACTTCCATTCAGGTATCTTCATTGGTTGCAACAAACCAGCGGGTCTCTGATGTTCTGCCTTCACTCTCTGGCAGGTATCACACAGAGCCACGTACTCGGCTACATCTCGCTTCAGTCCATCCCACTAATACTTTTTCTTCATATCAAGGTATATCTTAGTGCTTCCAGGATGAATGGAGTAGGCTGACTCATGCACTTCTTGCAGTATAGTCTCACGTATCTCCTTGTTTTCAGGCACACATAACCTCTTCCCATGCCATAACGTACCATCATCATCTAACCGGAAACATGATGCTTTGCCAAGAACAATATTATCTGCTATCTGCTTCAACTTTTCATCTGCCATCTGACCCTTATGTATCTCTTGCATCGACACTGGTTCAAGTACCAATTCCATGGCATTAGTCACAAATCCCAGATTTAGATGCGCAAATTCAGCACACAGCTCTTCTGGCATAGAAGCAATTCGGATCTCATTGGCATAGCTTTTTCTGCTCAAGGCATCTGCTACAACATTAGCCTTCCCGGGATGGTAGTGTATCTCCAGATCATAGTCCTTAATCAATTCTAACCATCTGCGCGGTCTCAAGTTCAGATCAGACTGAGTGAAAATGTACTTCAAGCTCTTATAATTCGTATAGATGTCTGTCTTGTGACCCACTAGATAGTGTCTCCAGATTTTCAATGCATGGACAACAGCTGCCAACTCTAGATCATGTGTGGGATAGTTCAACTCATGCTTCCTCAACTGCCTCGATGCATATGCCACAACTCTGCCTTCTTGCATAAGAACACAACCCAAACCTTGACGAGATGCATCACAGTAAATAGAGAAATCCTTTCTCAGATCTGGTAGTATCAACATTGGAGCTGTAGTCAGACGTTTCTTCAACTCTTCAAAATTAGCCTGACATTTATCGGACCAGACAAACTTAGCATTCTTCTCTAGCAGAGCGGTCATTGGCTTAGCAAGCTTGAAGAATCCTTCAATGAACCTTCTGTAGCAACCAGCCAATCCGAGGAAGCTACGGATCCCAGTCACATCTGTTGGTGGCTCCCAACTCAACACATCTTCAACCTTGCTCGGATCTACTGAGATACCTCCATTAGAGACAACATGTCCAAGGAAGGAAACCTCCTTCAACCAAAACTCACACTTGCTGCGCTTGGCATACAACTTGTGCTCTCTGAGTTTCTGTAGTACTAGCCTCAAATGTTCAGCATGATCTTCCTTGTTCTTAGAGTATACCAGAATGTCATCAATAAACACAACAACAAACTTGTCGAGATACTCCATGAACACCTTGTTCATCATATACATAAAGTAGGCAGGTGCATTGGTCAATCCAAATGACATGATTGTATACTCATACAACCCATACCTGGTAGTGAAAGCTGTCTTTGGAATATCAGATGCCCGAATCTTCAACTGATGGTAACCAGAACGCAGATCAATCTTAGAGAACACACATGCACCTTTGAGCTGATCGAACAGATCATCAATTCTTGGCAACGGGTACTTGTTCTTGATAGTAACTTCATTAAGTGATCTATAGTCAACACACATCCGTTGACCACCATCCTTCTTGTCAACAAAGATAACAGGAGCTCCCCATGGTGATGAACTAGGACGAATAAACCCTTTTTCTTGTAACTCTCTAATTTGTTTCTTAAGTTCTTCAAATTCAGGTACTCCCATTCTATATGGTCTTTTAGCTATGGGTGTAGTTCCAGGTAAAAGCTCAATAATAAATTCAATGTCGCGATCAGGTGGCATACCTGGCAAGTCCTCGGGGAACACATCCGGAAACTCTTCCACCACTAGATCTTCCGGGAAAACCTCTTCATTCATCTGGTTCACAGTTGCGGTTGGTGTTGGTTGTAGCACTACATTCACACTGATTCTGTCTCCCTTAGTTGTGCTAACTGTCACAACTTTCCCTTGACACTGAATCTCTGTCTTGCACCTCTTCATCCAGTCCATACCCAGTATCAAATCAATACCGGCTGTCCTCAGCACAATTGGGGATACTGAAAAATCTACCCCCCTAAGGACACATCTAGCGGCATACACTGAAGCGTAGCTTGCAATCCTCCACCCGGTGAGGTAAACATAATGGGAGTTTTCATGAGGCTAACAGGTAGATTATGCATTCTAACAAATGTATGTGATATGAAAGTATGCGATGCACCAGAATCGAAAAGAACTGTAGCGGGGATGGAACTGATGTTGAACGTACCAAGCATGATTTCTGGCGCTTCCTGCACGGTCTCTGCTGACACGTGATTCACCTTGCCTGAGTTAGGTGATGGATTCGGACGTCCCCTTTGATTGTTGTTCTGATTTTGCGGAGTCTGTTGGTTCTGCTTCTTAGGTCAGTTGTAGGAGAGATGACCAACATCACCACATACAAAGCACTTGTTGGGAGTGTTAGGTGCACTATTCTTCATGGGGGTGTTGACGGGGGTACCTTGGCGTTGAGCTTGGTTGTTAGGCTGTTGCTGAGGGCGTTGATTATTACCCTGCTGTTGGTATGAAGGACGTTGCTGGGCTTGGTTGCGGTTCCACTAGGTAGTCGGTCCCTGGTACCTCTGCTGGTTGCCTGGTGCGAAGTTGGGACGAGGGCGTTGTTACTACCAGAGGACTGACCTTGGAGCTTCCTCTTTCTAGCCTCCATCTCTTTGCGCTTGTTGTCAACCACTATAGCATGGTTGACTAGAGTCTGGTAACTGGCGAACTCATTGGACATCAGCTGCAGTGCCAGTCCATCATTCAGACCCTTGAGGAAGCGACGCTGCTTGTCGGCATCCTGAGCAATATCAGCGGGGCATAGCATGACAACTGAGCAAACTTGTCACGGTACTCAGCAACGGTCATGGCTCCTTGGCGCAAAGATCTGAATTCCTCCTACTTCAACTCCATCAAGCCAGCGGGGATGTGGTACGCTTTGAAGTTGCTCTTGAACTCCTCAAATGTGACAACTGGGGCATTGTTGGCGCGACCGAACTGAAACAATTCCCACCAATCCAGAGCAGCTCCTTGCAACTGACCAGAAGCATAGAGCACCTTTTCCTGGTCATTGCACTGTGCGATGGTGAGCTGGCGTTCAATAGCACGAAGCCAGTCATCAGCCTCCAGGGGATCAACAGCATGAGAGAACACTGGCGGGTGACCCTTCAGAAACTCACCCCTCTTGTCCCTCACTTGCATCGGTGGTGCCCCTCCAACTGGCTGGTTGTGCAGATGTTGCATCATGGTCTGCATGAATTGGGCCTGGATGCCCATTAGTTGTTGAATGACCACTGGTGGTGGTGGTGGTGGTGGGTTTACAGGGGCTCCACGACCACGGCCACGTCCACGTCCACCTCCAACTCCACCTCCTCTGGCAGCCATCTGTGTTCCAACAAGGTCCACGGTTAGCGAACTTTTCAATAAAAGATCACTTACATGAGAAGAAACAAGAGATCTGAAAATTTCTGGGCGAGATCCGATAACAGCAGTACGGAAAAACGGTCATAACTCGAGTTTCAGAATTCCAACCAGGGCGTGCCATATACGGTTGGAAAGATGACGAAATTATCTACAACTTTTATTTAAGTGACTTTCCCAGATTCTGTCATTAAATTAGTCAAAAACAGAGAACAAACGAAACTCTCCAGAGCCTAGAACTGCGCAGAAACTCTAACTTGAAACAGTCATATCTCACAAACCGTAGTAGCTATTAAGGTGATTCCAGAGGCATTGGTTAGATGTTGAGGTCTATTTTCCACCATAAAAATTTCAGCCATGTTGCACAAACAGATCTCGAGATATAACAGAAAGATTACAGGTTGCTCAAGAAAACAGCATAGGACAAGATATAACTAACTCTCTTATTATTCATAAACGTTATGCATAACTATGAGAATTGTAGACAAGCCTACCATATCTCAACACACATTACAAAGAACCAAATCACACATAAGCATAATAATAGTTCAACTCACACATAAAGAAGCACACTAGCACAAAATTTAACTAGACTCGACAAAACGCTTGCTACTATCGTTTTATTACATAAAGGGTGACCTGAACCTATTTATAAAGCGGACCACGAAGCCTCTTGTATAAAGAGGGTTGGCCGAGCAGCTCCGAGAGCTCATCTATGATGTGATAACACCTCTTGAGATCCTTCCCTTGGGATATCACCATCTTCTCCAAGTCCACGATAGACCTTTCCTTGTCAAGGAGATAGTCTCGCGTAGCCTTTACAGTTGGAGTTGCATGAGGGTCTTCCACCATGGCATCCTTCATGTCATGGTTCCAGTAAGGCAGGTAGCGATATGGATCATCCCTCATATCCTCGATGCGACGACCTGGAAATGCCTTGTAGGCTTCAACAGCGACGACTTCCAAGGCTGACTCCAGGGTGGACCGACGAGCCCTGTGGGCTATCACCATGTCATGTAGGTGAAGGCCACTCTCTTGCTCTCGGATGGCGACGGTCATCCTCGCCTTCCAGTAGGTCTTCTCTAGGGGATGCCTGTACCTCCAGTGGGTGTACTGCACAATTATATTCTGGTCTGGGTAGTAGGCATCAAGAAGTCCCATCAGCCTTTGATGTGTGGGACACTAGGCCGCTGGGGGCACTCCGACGAGATATCCAGAGTCCACGATCCATCCTATCTCAGGCTCATCATCGTCTTCAACCTCCAGCACTTCAGGGGGCACTGGCGCGGGAGGCACGGGTGCTTGAGGAGCTGGTGCTTGCTGAGCTGGAGCTTGTTGTGCGGGTTCTTGTTGTACGGGTGCTGGTGGTGCCGGTGGTGCTTGCTCCTGGGGCGCTGGCACTGGGGGTGCGTGCACTGGTGGTGCCGGCTCTTGCGGTTCCAGATCCTGAGGTGCTTGGTCTTGCAGTGCTGGCTCTTGTGGTACTGCCTCTTGCTGTGCTGGCTCCTGAGGTGCTTGCGGGATGGGGTTGCCTGCCCTCAGGCCTGACCTCATACGACCTTTGACAGTCTTGCGGGCGGTCCGACGTGCCATCTATGGAGTAGACCAAGAGACAGTTACAATACAATCAATATATTTATATAATAGAACAAGTAAAGAAGAACATATAATTTGATAAATTAACAAGGTTAAGATATATAGCAAGAAGGAGAAGCAAAGACCATTAAAACGACCATGAACTAACTAGGCTTGCGTCCTACAGTCAACATAGCTCTGATACCAATTTGTCACACCCAATTTTAAGAACAAAATTGAATGCACTAACTCATGTGTGCCCAGAGATCAATCACACACATAAGCCACAAATTAAGGAGTACCATCACATATGCTTATTACATAACGAACATTATTCAAAGTCTTTACATAGCAGTGGATAAATAAAATAACTCTCGCGGTAGCTCCATCACAGGGAAGATGACTGGTTGACAGCAAGACTAGAACTCTTCAGGGAAGTCATCATTACCATAGCAATCTGTTACCCATCCGGGATTTTTATCCAAGTAGAAAGAAATAAACAAGCATAAGTACATCTCGTACTTAACAAGTGTAACATGGGGTTCATGAGGCTCAAATAAAGCTGACACTGGTTTAACTGCAGTAGCTTTTAGTTGGCAACATTTTAACATTAAGGTGAACATATATGAATGCTTAAACCCAATCCACATGATCATAATAACTGAAACATAGCAATAAGATAATCAACATGAGCAACATAAATAAACAACATATAACAACTAATTTGTGAGTTTTCCGGGCCGCTCGTGTCCGTGAGCACGGCTGATATATCAGTTTATTAAAACTCTGCAGAGTGTGTACACTTTACTCATGAGTCGTGATATCCAGATGCCCGGGTTAATTACTCCCATAACACTTCCGAGGTGAGCGGGCAGGATACACTGCGAAGCCTTTCAAAGGTTCATCTAACAAGTTAGGGCCGCTAATTCTTAAGGCAAGGGGATGTAGAGCCCTCCTTCCAGGTGGCACAATAACACGCAGCCTACACACGTGGACAGAAGCCGCACTATACCTGTCTCGGCAAGACCCAACGCGCCTATACAGGTGTCCACTAACAAGCTAGAAAAGGTCCTTATACTGAGCTAAGGTCAGAGCCATATAGCCCTCATGGTTGCACTGTATGTCCCAGCTTTTGCTGACAGAAGATCCTAAACCATGTTGCTAAAAGATCAAGTTTTATTCACCGTTATTAGATCATGTTTGGTTTAAGTAATGCGCTAGCAAAAACTACCCATATGCATAGCATCCCAAGGTTAACAAGGTAACAGGTTAAAAATCTAGGGTAGACTAAATAGGTATTCAAATTTAGACACATGCATATGAATTTAGATGATTCATAGTGAATAGGTCAACAAGGAGGATCCCATGCTATACTTGCCTGACTCAGTGAACTCTTGATGCTCATGGTTGTCGAAGAAGGGCTTCTGGTCACCAGCGTACGTCTCACCGTCTATACTCGATTACCACACCAACACACAATCATCCGGACAACAATCACGCAAAGCAAACAAGCTATTATTAGAACATTACACCAACAACAAGAAAATAATAATAAAAGTTTGAAAACAGAAACTACGTTCTACCACGATCACATAAACGCGAAGATCACGAAAAACGGAAATATAACAGAAAGGATATTGCCTAAACAAATTACAAAACCTTAATTAGTAGATTAAACCTAACTCAAATTTTAAGTACAGAAAACAGTATATATTTTCGTACCGATAGATAGATCTTTTCAAAACGAAACTAACGCAACTTGAACGGACTAAAAACGTAGAAGTTATAAGCATTTTAAACTGGTGGCAAAACTGTAAATAAATTGAAATTGAATTTAAATTTAAATCGATTTTAAATCGAATTTCAGAATCGACTGGACTGCGCCTCAATTAGATGAAAGCACAGGGGCTTAGAAAGGAGTTTGCGCAGACACAATGCACAGTATACAGAGGACTGCGGGTTGAGACTTGAGAAATTTGAGGGACTCTTTAGCAAAAGAGACAGGCGAAGGGGTATCGGTTGACGGTGATCGTTGAATCTGAGATGAGCGACCCAGATTAAACGGAGGGAGAAGGGCGGCGCTTCCGCCGGAGCTGAGGGGGGTTACGGCGGCGCCATGGCCGGAAGGCGGCGGCGCGGCTCGGTTTGGCACTAGGAGGCAGTAGAGACCTCGGGGATTGGTTCATTCAAACCGTGAGCTCAAGGCAAACTCACCAGAGGTGAATTTGGCGTCGGAGAAACCTCGGTGACGGCGGATTGCACGATTTGGCGGCGGCGGATCCCTGTGAACAACGGCGAGGAATTAGGGTACCAAACAGAGGGAGAAAAAGAGGGAAAAACACCTCGGAAGCTTCGGGAAATCGAGATGAAGCTCGTGGAACCTCTTGCGGTCGCAGGAACTCACTGGTACGTCGGGTCGACGACGGCGGGGACTTTGCAGAAGGTGAAGCTCTCGGTCACGGCAAATTAGGGCACGGGAGCGTGAAAAACTTGCATGGAGCGAGGCGGCGGTTGTTCGGGGGTTTTGTGGAGGGCTCCAGATTAGATAGGAATCGAGGAGGAGGCGGGGATTTGCTGGATTCGGAGCTCGGGTTGGATTCCTGGTCGAACACAGGAAGGAGACGCTGACTTGTGGGCCATGCTGGCAGTGAGAGAGAGGGCGGCTGACGCGCGGGGCCGCGCGGTCAGTGAGAAGGCGCGGGCGCGCCGCGGCCGCAAGGAGTAGAAGCGGGCTGCCAAGCTGGGCCGGGGCGATCGGCCCATGCGGCGAAAGAGAGGGGGGGGGGAAGAGAGCAGGCCGACGAGGAGAACTTGGGCTAGCCGGCTGCTCCGGGCCAAAAGCCAAGGAAGAGAGGGAGGGAGAAAGAAGTGATTTTCCATTTTCAGAAATGAGATTTTCCAAAAGTATTTGAAACCAAATTCGAATTCAAACAAGTTTGGAGTAAAAACCAGTCATCACAAATTAAAATATGCACCAGCATGTATGCATCAACATGGTCTTGGCCTAGGATTTATTTTAGCTTTTGCAATTAATTTATTCTCTAGGTTTTATGCAACACATAAAATGCAATAATTAGTTCATATTGCCTATTTCAAAGTGATGCAATTTTTGGGATGTTACATTCTAGATATTATTTTAATGTTGGTGTTTAATTTTATACAATCCTGGCCAACCGAACATGGCCTCGGTGGTTTGTTAATGGTCTGAGAAGTTTCAGAAATATCTACTTGCTGGAAACTGCCTTGAATCATGGTAAATGATCGCGTGATCAACAAAAGATCTGTATGGATCCTTTATTCGTGTAGTCTTTGTTACACAATTTCTAGGTCTCCAATATTGAGATTAAACCATCTCTAATGTTCATGTCCTGACATTTTATACTGTTTTAGATTATGTGCAAACCTGATAGTCAAGACGGAGGCTTTTTTTTGCAGAAATATACATCCTGACAACAGATGAAAGTGGCCGGTACACTTCCAGCTATGGATGGAATTTTATCCTTCTTTACCGTATACTTACTGTTTGAAGGCCTAATGATTTTATGGTCTCAAGTCTATGACCCCTTCAGCGTTCATTTTTCTGTATTAGAATAATCGTGGTTCATCAAAAGTAACTCATTTCAATTTCATGACTTCCTGGATTGGTTGGGTTTGTTTTCTTCTGGTGGAACTTCTGAGAAATGATTTCTTGGATTCCTTGACTCCAAAGTTTGTATGTCTCTAAGTTTGTCATGAATTCAATTTGAGTTGTCGTCGTCTATCGTCTTTCAACAATTCAGATAGGCATTCAAGATTTACTTCACAGTCTCTGCAGAAATCCCGATATTTTGCCACTAAGAGGAAAAGTAGCATGTGTCCTTATTTTGTCACTCCCCAACTATAGGAGAACAATGTTGCATTCTCTGTATGTACTCTTGCAACCTCATGAAACATGAGACTGAAAAAAAGTCATTCAAAAAATTCTTATTAGTTTTTCAGGTGGCAGAATTTTCATAAATATTATTAATTTCTCTGGCAGACACGTCTATTTAGTTTTTGTTGATTCACTTCTTTTATGTTGTAAGTTCAAGATTCAGTTATTATTTGTTTTTTCTTGGAAGCACCAATTGAACATTTAAAAGAAGCTGGTTCTCCTTTTCTCACAAGTTTACATATTGGTACATTGAACACATTTGTGATCATCTTTACGGCAATGCAATTTTTTTTTGCAGTTCTTAATGAAAGGGTGTTTGACTGATTGTTCTGACTAATGTATCGTGAATTTCTAATATTTATTATTTCTTTTTAGATTAGGGCACTATATTCTGGTAGCACTAAGATAAGATCATTCGCCTGACTAGAACCACTAGCAACACCTATGAAGGTGATGAATATCAAGACAATACAATAACGAAGTAAGGTCAAGCTCTAAGGGCTATTTAATCTTCTTTTTTGCACTTAGTCCATCGCTGAACAAGCCTACCTTTCCTTGCTTATTCCCTTTAATAACATGTAACCCCTCCATTCTCAATTATAAAATGTTTTGGCTTTTTTCTTGATTGATAGCTCTGAGGTTGCTATGGTCATGTGCTCTTCAACATAAGACTTAGGTGGTAAAAAGGATCTCCAGCAAACTCCTACAAGCAATACTATATGAATGCAACAATTTATTTATAAATTGTTCTTAGTTCAGCTAGCAACTATATGCTCCACTCAATCACAGAAAATTTTAAAAAGCCTAAATTTTTGGGTTGTTACTTCCCGTCCCTAAACTTGGTTTTTAGTCTCATTTAGGTTAAAACAGGGCGATCTAACAACTTTATATCAAAAAATAATTCATAACTTTTTAATATGAACTCGAATGAAGACGACCATTATATCAAAATTATAGCTCTCGATGTGATCTACAACTTTGTAGTTGAAAAGTTTTTGAATTGAAATTGTTTAGGGTCTTAAAATATTGTTGTATGTTTATAGATTTTAAAATTTAAAATTTAAAATTAAATTTTTGGATACTAAACAACCTTAAATATTTTTTTTTCATCTACAACGTTATAGAGTGCATTGAGAACTATAACTTTTATATAGATTATGTCAATATTCAAGATTGTTTGATAATTTTAAATTTTAAATTTCAAAATCTACAATTATAAAACAATATTTTGGGACTCTAAACAATTTTAATTCAAAAACTTTTCAACTACAAAGTTATAGATCGCATCAAGGACTACAATAATATAAAGTTTATCTTTATTCGAGTTCATATGAAAAAGTTATGAATTATTTGTTGATATAAAGTTTTAAATTGATATGTTTAGATTTAGATGAGACTCAAACAAAGTTTAGGGACCATGATGACACAACTGAATAAGTTTGAGAACCTAATTAAGTAATTTATAAGTTTAGGGACCAGAATGACATAGCCGAATAAGTTTAAGAACCGGGATGACACAGTCGAACAAGTTTGAGGACATAGACGGTCGATTTACGAGTTTAGGGACCGGGATGATACAGCGGTACAAGTTTAGGGACCGGTGATAGACTTTACTCTTTTCCTTCAGTCAGATGGTCACTGTTGACACTGGTTATCTATCAAAATTAAAGGATAAATAAATATGAAAAGGACATGAATTCAATCACCAATAAAGGTTTAGGGTTTTAATTGACAATATTCCACGAGTTTTGGTGGATTGTGATTCTGCAGGGACTAAACATGAAAACCAGCACTGATTACTTCTCCTAGAAGGAAACCGACGGAAGATTACGGAACCGCCAAGTCAGGAATTCTCCAGAAGGCTCCAGAGGACACCAGAGGACTCCACGAGGCGGGGCACCCCGATACCCCGACAGGTGGGACCGACCAGTCTGGTGGGCCCACCAGTCGGTTGGGTCCCGGGCCCCCACGCCTCCTCCTTCTGGAACCTTCTTCCACCGACCCCGAGGACTCATCTTAGCCTTATGTGAAGTCGGTTTGATCTAACGGCCGCGGTTGATCCCTCAGGGCTATATATACAGGCCCCCAGGCCCTAGGGTAGAACAAGTCTCTCTTCAGAAAAGTCTACGCCTCATTCAGAAATCCTAGAAGAAGACTTCAAAGCCAGCTTTCAAGTAGAAGACTAGTTACCCCTCTAGTTTAGGTTTAGAATCTAGTCTTATACTAGAACTAGAAGAGAGAGAGAGAGGAAGAGATCAAGAAGGATTCAAGTTCATCTTCAACTTGCTTCAGTAATTGTTTTGGTAATCAACGTCTATATTTAAGTTTGAGTCATTGTTCTTATTATTCTTAAGGTTTATGACTCTCTTTTGAGTACTTTAATTATAAGTCTCTCTAGAGTTAGAGTAGTTGGACAGTGTAAGCGTGGTGCTTAGACTTTATAGCTCATAAATGTCTCCTATAACGCAGGTAGTAGTGGTTGTTCGCAAGGGTGACTCTTATAGCCTTGTTGATTCTTCTATAGTCCACTTACCCGTGTGTAGGCTCGGTAGGATTATACATTTGCATAAAAGATTCATACTCTGTTTGTGACCTTTTATGGCAACTTCCCCACTAAGAATAATATAAACATATCACTCTTGAATTAGAATTAGACAGCCTTAGTGATCCCCTCTATACTTCTAGATTCTCTGTCCTTGTTAGCTACTCAGGGGTTAGACTTTAAGACTTAACACTATCCGTTCCTTTGGGTTCGATATTAAAACTGGGTTACTCCGGTGAAGTGCTACATCGGTAGGTTTTATCTATGCGCTTGCGGATAAAGTAGAGTGTGTGTTAATTTATACCAACAAGCATTTCTGGCGCCGTTGCCAGGGAACGGTAGATCATCTTAAGTCTTAGTTTATCCTTGTAATCATACTTTTATCTTTTCCTTATTTGTCTCCGTCTTTTCATCATTATTTTTGTGTTCATTCTTATGAATGTTGTTTTTGAATTCCACTCTTATCTATCACTACCCCATGAGCGCAAGCTATAACCAGTAGAATCCTTACACCATATCATAACATCTGGTTATTAGCTACGCCTACCTTTCCGCTGCACTTCCTTTTGTAATGAGCATAGAAATATAATTATGAAATTATTCCTTCAGGTATTCTTCTCACTAACCTTTCCAGGTCTGGAGCAGAAAAGAACGAAGGAACAACAAACACAAGGTATGACCAACCAATCATCATGTAACATTGAATTACATTCATCCAATCTTGATTTGTGCAAAATCCAAGCTTGGGGAATAGACTTTCTAAGAGCATCTCTTGTCGTGTTGCTATGTTGGTTGTCCCTACCTTTAAGATATGCTCATATACTAATCATGCTCTTTCATCACCATCTGAATAAATCTCTATAATACTTTCATGCTACCCTCATTCACTATATTATATGTTTAGGTTTGGAGTACTTTCATACATCTCTTAAATTAAGCATGGTGCTTAGTTTAGGAGTGGTGATCTTGTTTTCAAAGGCTTTTAATTTAAGCAATTAAGTTAAAATGTCTTCCTAGATCAAATTAGACATGGTGTCTAGGTTGATTTTTGAGCCGATAGTATGCTATAGTGGATGTTGGATATTTTGTTAGACTAACCCATGTAGGAAACTTTCAATATAAATTTGGGAAAGTCCTGAGATGAATTCACACTGCAGATGAATCAAGGCGTACAATGAACTTCAACAACTTCGCACAATGAAGACTCAGCTCATTCATCATGGATGAAAGAACTGTGAGTATCAAAGTTTACTTATTTTGTCTTCTACTGCAAGTTATCTTTTGCCTTGAATCATGTTAAAGTGCAGCCAACACATGAAATACTAGTCTATGCTAAAATAATCCTAAAAATATCTTTTTATTAGCATAGATGCAAAATACATAAGTTGTGGATGATAACTCATGCTTCAAATTCTTGCAATCCTTCGGGTATATGTCCACTAACACTACGCAGGAGAGAGATTTTGTTCATCCATGGTTTGGTCTGAACATTGAAGATCCAAAACTCAAACCATAGACACACAAACCTACTCTCAGATCACAAATGGTGCTAGCCTAGCTTTGAGTCTTGCTTGGGCGCTGATGACAAACAGGATGCAACTTACCTCATATGAGACAACCAATGCCTGCAACCATCATTGTCCAAGACATCAAGACAAGAAGTGGGGAGTTATCTTCTCTTCTAATCAAGAGCTAGCTTGGGAGAGAAGATGGTACCACTACAACAATAGCAAGATCTACAAATTCAAAACATGAACATGTTGTTTGGGAATCCATCTATATCACAAGCCAGCCTGGGAGAGACAATTCCATTGTCTAGATTTTTTTCACAATCAAAGGGGGGAAGGAGAAAACCAGCTTCAAGACATATTGATCTCCTACCTATCACTTTGATCAGTGCAAACCACTAGATGATGTCCCAGTCGAGAAGAAGAATATGATCCATCACTCATTCTTGAAAGATCGTTCTTGAACACCATCAATGTTATCATCTTTATCGGACTTGGAGAAATCAACTTTTGGATCTTTTGCTGATTCTTCAACAACTACATCACTTATGAGCAGCCAAAGTGAACCAAGAGAAGACGTCAAGGAAAGAACCAACTGCTAAGAATTGAGGAGGGCATTATGAACAGAGCCGGCTCTAGGGGAGGGGCAGGCGGTGCGACCGCCGGGGGCCCATGGAGCTAGGGGACCCAAGACCATATAGGTAATTAGTATATATAATAATTTTTTATGTAGCTAATTAGCTTAAGCAAAGGCAAAGTTCATCATAAACCACATGTTAACACCAGCCGATGTGGCTAGAAGCCCACAACCGTAGGGAATTATTACAGCCTAAAAGAAAGGAACACAGAACTATCGAGCCCTCCGGCCTCCGCTCATTTTAGAGTTCGATGTTTCGTTTTCTGCCGCCGCGAGTTCACAACTACGACCCTAGCTACTGAGCTACGCATTGACGGACGAGACTACGTTCTGCGGGAGACCAGAGAGGAAGAGGAGACGTTGCCGCCAATCTGATCAGTCAAGGCCCTGGCTGAATAGTGCCACGACACGGCGCCAGACAACAAACGCTGGAACGCTAAGACGTGAACATGATCAGACAATCACAGATTCACAGTATGCAACACATCAACACCCATGTTCGATTTGTATTTTCTATTTTTTTTCTTATTTTTTGTGTATACGGTTATAAATTTCTAATTCAATGTCTTTATTTGAATAAATTTCTAATTTTCAAATCTTGATATTGTTCTTGAAGATTTTGCATTAAGAAATACCCGAAGACAATTTTTACAAGACAATGAAGCATTATATCTTTATTTGAGGTAATCATAGTGGTTACTTTTTATAGTTTTTCTTGTTACACTATTGTTATGTCTTATGAGCTATATAGATATTATAAAATAAATTTTACTATATATATATATATACACTATAATTTTCTATTCAAATTTAGTTTAAATTTAGTTCGACGGACCCTTATCTTCTTGCTTCCCCGAGGGCCCTTAAAATTATAGAGCCGACCCTGATTATGAAGGATGAAGCCACTACACCACAAGAACTAGAAGATGGAGAGATAGTACCTGAGCCAGCAAGTCAAGAAGAATAGCTGATAAGATCTCCATCATCTAGACACTGTTGAGAGGACAAGTCTCAGTTGTGACATTACAAGACAAAAGACTCTCATGGAGGCACTCGAGTAGCAGCTCTAAATTCAAGTCTCTTGCCAACCCAATGATTAAAGGAAAACAAAAAAGGTTGACAAGAGAAGAATGCGGAACTGTCCCTACATTCTCATAGTACAGAATTAATACAAGAGAGAGAGAGGATCCTAGTTAGCATACTCAAGGAACAATACGCCTTCACTGATATGTCGACACAAGAGAAGGAAGGTCAATACCTCTAAAGATGATTCCACTGTGATCTTCCTCCTCTCAAGCACACTGTGAGACAAGCAAGAGAAGACAAGCCAGCTAGACAAGAGAAGCTTCCACAAGGTGGTTCGACACATCACTCTTCAATGACAAAGTAACATTTCAAGGTAAGTGACCATCACTTTAAAAGTTTCTTCTTGATTCTAGTATAAACATAAATAAAGAACAAAACATGTTTAAGTTGCACCTCACTTGATCCAACCTAATCAACTTAACATGTTTAGTCCTTTGATCTTAACTCTACTCTCTTGAATCTCATTGTCTTAAGTAAATGAGCTAAAATGTTGTGCATCTAACCTTTGGAAGATGATATATCTCAATCATAAAAAGATCAACACTTTATGCATAGATTATCCTTCCTTGGGTTAAGTAATCTAATCTGTTAAATATTTTAAGATGTTACTTTCATGCTCATCCTCTGATCCTATCACTCATATTAAGATTGAATAGAACACATAAATAAAAAGTTTATCTTGTGCAATGTGCCTAAGGTTAGAGAGGAATAAACAAAACTTTTGGTTCTGTTGGTATTTTTTTACCAACAGAGCTCATGCACTTGATCTCTACCTTGTCTTATGAGCAGGACACACTCTTGAGCAAAACATGGAGAAGTCACTCCCAAATTCTACAGAGTAAAGGTCCTAGATCTATAAGAACATGCACACTGAGGAAAATGATGCCAGCGTCCACAATTAATGCTTCACTTCAAACTGCTGGACGAACAAATGACATGAGTGACACCATATCAAGAGGCATAAATAAGAAGGAATGATGGAAGACGTCGTAGTTAGAATTAGAGGTCATGAAGTTCCCACAGACTTCTTGATCCTCGACATGAGAAGACGATGATGTCCACCTCATCCTAGGAAGACCATTCCTCTACGCTACAAGTACAATAATTTATAAGAGGAAATCCATTTTCACTTTCCTGGAGGAAAGGTACGATGCTACTTCATCAACTACGTACCCAATGAAGCACCCAAGAAGAACAGAAGTGAAAAACGCCGCTCTCAAACGCCAAAGAAGACACGCTATCAAGAATAGAGAGGTCAATCACGAACAAGAAGCTAGCGACACTGTCCTGGAATAGAAAAGAGAGAAACCTCAAGACAGTGAACCACAGGAAGTGAAGACTCAGACCAAGAAAATATGAGAGAAAATGTCTGCACCTAAGAGGTACAATCAATAACAACTTTCCAAACGTCTGACATACCTTGGGAGGTCTAAACCAAGGGAAGGTCTGGTTCGTCGGACCTAAATATCCGAACCTTCGCCAAAAGGTAAAAATCGGTAGTTATCTTTATATTTACCTTGTTGCATATTTCTCATATTTAATTCATAATCATTTCTTATATCATCATATTTAATTCACAAACATTTTCATTAGAAAACAAAATAAAAAAATATTTTACTGCATCATAAACCATGAAGCCCCATGTGAATAATTCTATGGTGTGTAAAAACGCACAGGAATATTCACCGTGGTGGCATAACAAAATAATAATATAAATATATATATATATATAC
The DNA here is from genome assembly GCA_009763385.1 of Coix lacryma-jobi var. lacryma-jobi. Taxonomy (NCBI): domain Eukaryota; kingdom Viridiplantae; phylum Streptophyta; class Magnoliopsida; order Poales; family Poaceae; genus Coix; species Coix lacryma-jobi. Next base: position 146,720,215 of record CM019823.1, on the reverse strand, counting down.
ATTCATCCTGTTGTATTTTTTCTCTTGCATTGTAAAAATATTAAAATACAAAAATATTAAGAAAGAGATTTTACCGAAATTCTAGACAACTAAGGCTTGAGTGGCCAACCATTAATGCTTAATCTATTCCACAAGTTTTGTTGTCTATTTGAGTTTCACAGGATTTGAAAGGCCAAGAAAAGCTGATGAGCAAGTGAATGCTTCATCCACTGTTGGAGCACTGTCTCAACAAACATCAACATCAATCAAAGCTCTAATAGAGGAAGGACATATCCACTGTCAGTCTACTACATTGCAAGATCGAACGACTACGTCAACATTCGGCTTGGGAGAATGCACCCCCATGTATCCACGTAAGTATCTTTATCCTTTTAAGTTTTTCATTCTATAAACAAATTGAAATAAAAAAATGTGAGCACATGAAGGCTCACCCTTAAAAAGAAAAAAATAAAAAAATATGAGCACATGAAGGCTCACCCCTAAAAAAAGAACAAAAAAAATGTGAGCACATGAAGGCTCACCATTAATTAAAAAAAGAGACAAAAATATATGAGCACATGAAGGCTCAACGCTATTAAGGGAACCAACTTGGGGAGACGCACCCCCGTTATCTTCGTGATTCAGGTATGTCTTTATTATTATTACTACTACTATTATTATTAGCTTTTATATTATATCTTCAAGTGTGTTAGATTAAATAAATAAAATAGTGTGTTTTAAGAAGTTGATGACTAAAAGAGAACCCTTTCTCTCTAATCTTTTGCATGGAAATGATGAATAGTTGCTCTATCTAATTTCTTTCAAGTACCTAGTCTTCAAAGCATGAGTTCTCCTAATTAATAATGATGCCTTAAAATAAAATTAAATACATGGTTGGCAAATACTTAATCTAAGGTCTAGGTAATTGAGATATGACACGTGATGATCTGAGCTGCTATTATCTTGTTCTAAACAACACTAAAGTTCTGGAGATTTCTAAATATAAACATGACTAATAATTGCATTGAGTTAAATTAAGCTTTGTGACCCTATGAGTAGTTTATCATGCCATTGAATTGAGATCACTTACACATTTCATCCATCTTCCGTATAAATGCTCATAATTATCTGTTGCTACCCTCTCAGAAGTTTGTTGGAAGCATGTGGCTATTAAAAAAAGAAAAAAAAGAAGAGAAAGAAAAAAAAGAGAGAAAGATCCGAGGAAATAAAAAAGGACAAGTGTCTGAAACCTCAAAAAGATAGATCCCGAGGAAATAAAAAGGGACAAGTATCCAAAACCTCGAAAAAAAATATATCAAAAAAAATGGGCACGTGCCCGATAGTAGAATTCGCCTAATAGTCATATCTCTCTGATAAACAGAAGAGAGTGAATATATTCAAAAGAGCATCCGACTCCATTTTTCCATACACATGCACTTCTTTATTCAATGGTTGGTTGACTTTCTCTTTGGATCCATTGTTTAATTTGACAACATATGTATTAAAGCTTTTAAAAAAATTAATTAAAACTCTGGGATAAAGGTGAAGTGAAGGAACTAGAGACATAGTGCTTGAATTACTCAAGATCTAAGGTAAAAGTAATAAGCCCCATGAAGAATAACATAATATATTTTGAAGAATTTTTGTTTAACAACAGGTATACTTATTGGAAGTGAAGATATTGTAGCAACTCCTGATCCATTGTTAATTTTTGGTTTTGCTAAGGGACTAGCAAAAGGTAAGCTTGGGGGAGTTGTTGACACTGGTTATCTATCCAAATTAAAGGATAAATAAATATGAAAAGGACATGAATTCAATCACCAATAAAGGTTTAGGGTTTTAATTGACAATATTCCAAGAGTTTTGGTGGATTGTGATTCTGCAGGGACTAAACAGGAAAACCAGCACTGATTACTTCTCCTAAAAGGAAACCGACGGAAGATTACGGAACTGCCAAGTCAGGAATTCTCTAGAAGGCTCTAGAGGACACCAGAGGACTCCACGAGGCGGGGCACCCGAGACCCCGACAGGTGGGACCGACCGGTCTGGTGGGCCCACTGGTCGGTTGGGTCCCAGGCCCCCACGCCTCCTCCTTCTGGAACCTTCCTCCACCGACCCCGAGGACTCATCTCAGCCCTACGTGAAGTCGGTTTGATCTAACTGTCGTGGTTGATCCCTCAGGGCTATATATACAGGCCCCCAGGCCCCAGGGTAGAACAAGTCTCTCTTTAGAAAAGTCTACGCCTCATTCAGAAACCCTAGAAGAAGACTTCAAGAGCCAGCTTTCAAGTAGAAGACTAGTTACCCCTCTAGTTTAGGGATTTATGTGTGAGCCACACGCTCTACTTGTAGCTTTATTTTGAAGATGATTTTGTTTGTTCGTCGAAGTCTCCTTATCCAACACTTTGCTGCTGGGCTCAAGGTACCTATGGTTGTATTTCTTAATTCTTATAGAACTTATGTATTCATTCCTTTGCTTGCATAAGCTCTCAGCGATGGTTTCTTTGGTGATTGAACAATAAAATTATTGTGATACTTTTATCTATTTCACTTTGACTGTGAGTTTTGGTTTTCCTCTTTCATACAAATTTTGCTTTAATTTCATATTCTAAGAGTTGTAACTGGTGCTTACCCAGATACTAAACTTTTAATCTGTTATGGCTACACATAGTATACTTACTAATTGAAAAATAGGACAATTTATCAGTATAATTGACTTGATTACACAATAACTATAAGGATAGTTTGTTATTTTTGGGAAATTATGATCTTTCCTGGTGATGCAAATAACTTTGAAGTAGCGTCCCAGATGGGTTAGGAGATATCTTTATGTTATCATGTATATTACATTTGTTCTCAGCAATCCTTCCAGCAGCATCCTTGCAAACCATGGAAAGTATTACACATAATATTTTTTACTTTGGAAGAGTATCCAAAAAGAATTTCATATTTATTTTATTTATTTGTGCCACAAGCAACCAACTTCATATATAAATCATTGTGTTTATTTATTTGTGCCACAAGCAACTAACTTCATATATAAGTCATTGTGGTCAAGTGTTTGGATTGCGGGCATCAAAATTTCATGAAACTTGATTTCAGATTGTATCCTAATGCTTAATTTGTTGCCACGTGTCCAGCCCCTTTGAATTAGATCCAATCGATCCCAACGGCTACTTTACTTCTCCCGTAGGCTAAAGTGACATCGGACGCACCGACGCCATGCATCGGACGCGCCGATGCCTTCTGTCTGGTTTCAACACTAAACAGTCCCACATCGAACGCACTGAGGGCAGCGTCTGATGTCTATACATAGAGGTTCGAGAGAGCGCCCCAACACGTCGGATGTGTCCAATGGAACCTCATCGGGCTCTCTCGTCAGTTAAGCTCGCACCACGTCATGTGCATCGGACACTTGAACAGTGTTATTTGTGCATCCGGTGCAGCGTCCGATGTTCTAACAGCATCAGACTATACTTTGCCATTGGACGCAACAGGGCAGTGTCTGATGCTCTCGCAGGGAGTGTCCGATGCCCCTATCTCAGCATCTCTCACTTTCTAACTACCGTCCTTGCTTCCATACGCTAACACTAAAGTGTTCTAACACCTGTGCACGTGTGTTAGCATTTTTCAAGGGTTTTGCTAGTCACTCACTAGGTCTAATGCATCAACATGTTAGTGATCACCTAGTGGCACTTGAACACCACATAAGCCGTAAAATATCTTCTCTTAATAGTATGGATATCTATCCTAAATGTGATCACACTCGCTAAGTGTATTGATCACCAAAACAAAGATCCCTATAGATTTGATGAACCATAATGTCAAAGATATCATCCAATGATGATTACTCGGACTAAGTCCTGGGAAGTCGAGGAAAGATCCGAAGACATGACACGAAGTATACATGGATTAGGACTTGTATTGTAACTTAGTCGAAGCTACGGAAGGAAGTCTTGTAATTAGAATAGGACTCCTCTGTTGTATTCGACTAGGACTCGGTATATGTCGTGTTTCACCCGATTATATAAGGGGAAGCGGGCGCATAACCCTATCATTGAATCTCAGATCATAACACAAGACACACGCCGCCACTGGACGTAAGGTATTACGCTATTAAGCGACCTGAACCAGTATAAATTGTTGTCTCTGTGTACTCGCCGAGTTTTACGAACGCCGATCCCCACCGAACAAACGTCTGGGAATCCCCAAGACGAGTCGCCAGTTAATAAATACCGACAGCTGGCACGCCAGGTAGGGGATCTCGGCGATTCCACGATCAAGAGCTCGACGAACCGCTTCAACATGTTCTCGGCGGGATCAATTTTCATTTTTGGCACATGGACTTGCATCGCGGATGATCAAGGAAAGTTGCATCGACACCTTCAACCTGAATCAAAAGCACAAGCCACGCCAAAGATGGACGATCTCGCCCGGGACATGGAAAATCTCACAATCCAAGAATTGCAAGGATCTGGGGACCAGGTCGAAGCATCCGACTCCTACTCAGACACAAACTCTCGGTCCGAACAGGACTCGGATTTCAGGCACCGTATCCCCTTTGGACTGCACCATTCAATAAAGAACTTCCAAGAGTTGATTGGATCAAACTTTAAAAAGCTTCAGCAGATCCCCCTGATAGGAGCCCAGCAGGGACTCGTTTTCAGTTCAACCGAGGAAGGTAACATCGTCCATTGGTCAATACAACCAGCCCCAGCTAGGTTGGTTGGCACAATCGACCAACAACTCCTTACCAATACGGACATCAGCTCCCCTTCAAGGAAAACGACGCCTCAGCAGAGCTAATCTCCAGTGCTTCCACCATGGAGTCAGTTACACCGGGATCAACAAACCAAGGCCACACTCACGAAGTCTTCATGACAGGACATCAACCATCACTACGACCCCCAACCCCTCCAGATGTCTTCTGTGATGATGAAACCTTGAGCATGATATCCGATGACGACCCAGAAGGACCCGGTGAGATTGAAACCTCAAAGGCAGAAAGAATAAGGAAAAATCAAGCCAAAGATGCTCGTAGGAGGCGAGCGACTCATCGTAAAGAGGCAATCGAATGATACCAAGCACGGCTAGATGAATACAATAGTCACAGACGCTTGATAGAGGAAGCTGAACTCCAAGCCCGACACCAGCGTGATCATGACTTACAGTCTCAAGATGACCACAATCAACGATGAGCCGATTGCTCACGCAACCTCGAACCTGAATTCATGAGGGTCGCTAGCCATAAATTGTACCAGACACCCTACCAAAACATCATGGCTTTAGCTACGGAGATGGGAGCTAAGGACAATCGCACACCTGATGAAGAACGACGGTTGATCATGCTTCAGACCACCGCGCTACAACTCAAAGGTAGAAACCTTGAGTCTTTAGCCGATCATCAAGACTCATCTCATCCAAGTCAGAGACGACCTGTTCATGAGCGGCTCGGCCGGGTCCCAGCCAGAAGTCGCCTGGGCAACCGAGTCCCTGACCAAGCAGAAGGTGTAGCCGAGTCATCATATCGAGGAGTCGATAACTTGGTCTCCGATGCAGTAGACCGCTTTCCCTGTTTTTCCCAGCGGCTTCGAGTAGTCCCGTTCCCCCACAAATTCAAACTCGGGAACTACTCTAAGTACGATGGGAAAACAGAACCTAAACAGTGGCTCATACTATATTCTCAAGCAATCGAGTTGGCAGGCGGAAGCAACGATGTCAAAGCATTATTTCTACCCATGGCTCTAGAGACAATGCCCCTTGCATGGTTCGACAGACTTAAGTCTGAGCCTATCGACTCCTGGGAACAACTCCATCGCATTTTCATAGAAAACTTTGCGGGTGTTCCCGAGAGATAAGATCCTCGGACTAAGCTCAGAACTTGCAAGCAGCAGAAAAATGAGACCATACGAAAATACTACAGACGTTTCTCTGAGATTCGCTCCATAGTCTCAGATATAACAGATAGAGAAGTAATTGACCTTTTCGGCAATGGAATTTGCGAAAGGTACAATTACAAAGATTTCATCAAGCACGACCCGTCCACTGCAGACGAGTTCCACCGAGCAGTAAACTCCATGATGGCAACAGAAGAACGCACACAGGAGCGCTTCCCCGAGAGGAACACTGTTGGTATAAATTAACGCACACTTTACTTTATTCGCAAACGCACAGATAAAATCTACCAATGTAGCACATCACCGGAGTAACCCAGTTTTAATATTGAACCCAAAGGAACGGATAGTACTAAGTCTTAAAGTCTAACCCTTGAGTAGCTAACAAGGACAGAGAATCTAGAAGTATAGAGGGGGTCATTAAGGTTGTCTAATTCCAATTTAAGACTAATATGTTTATATTATTCTTAGTGGGGAAGTTGCCATAAAAGGTCACAAACAGAGTATGAGTCTTTTATGCAAATGTATAATCCTATCGAGCCTACACACGGGTAAGTGGACTATAGAAGAATCAACAAGGCTATAAGAGTCACCCTTGCGAACAACCACTACTACCGGCGTTATAGGAGGCATTATGAGCTATCAAGTCTAAGCACCACGCTTACACTATCCAACTACTCTAACTCTAGAGCAACTTAGAATTAAAGTACTCAAAAGAGAGTCATAAACCTTAAGAATAATAAGAACAATGGCTCAAACTTAAATATAGACGTTGATTACTGAAACAATCGCTGAAGCAAGTTGAAGATGGACTTGAATCCGCAGGTACAAGATGAAGAAGTTGATCCGATAGGCCAGAGCTCCTTCTTGATCTCTTCCTCTCTCTCTCTCTCTCTCTCTCTTCTAGTTCTAGTATAAGACTAGGTTCTAAACCTAAACTAGAGGGGTAACTAGTCTTCTACTTGAAAGCTGACTCTTGAAGTCTCTTCTAGGGTTTCCGAATGAGGCGTAGACTTTTCTGAAGAGAGACTTGTTCTACCTTGGGGCCTGGGGGCCTGTTTATATAGCCCTGAGGGACAGTGGCCGTTAGATCAAACCGACTTCTTTTCTTTGAGATGAAAGAAGAATTATATTAAAATATAGCTGGGTACATCATCACATTACAAGTATTCTGGAAAAAACATATATCCAGAAATTGATTTTCATCTATATTGCACCCACACTGTGAATAGCTCAAACTCTCAAATCCAAACCTATTTGACGCTTCATATGGATGACCGCACAGGCAAATACTCGACAACAATTGTTTTAGGCCAGACAATAGATGCTCAACGGACGGCCAACATTCCTGCAGGTGGAGTTGAGAAACTTCTTCTTTCTCGTGTCTTCCTTCTTCTTCTTTCTGCCACCGAAGAGTGAAGAAGACTGATCTGAAACTTATTCTCACTAGTCCTTCATTGTGGCTAGATCTAACCACAACAAAACAGAGAAAAGACCAGAGAAAATTATTCCATGATGACGACATCATCTCCGCCTTGATGCCGTCATCCGGAAACAAAAATCTCCATGTCGTCATGCTGCTGAAGATGCTGACGTCGAAGTTGTCGTCCTCATCTTCAACGAAGCCGCCATGGAGAAGACAATACTTGGCATGGAGAGACTCAAACCCTAAAAAAATTCAATCTATTGGGAAAAAGTATCAAAAGCGATGGATCCCCACTCTCTCCAACCTCTAGCGTAGGCCGGAGGGAGGAGAGAGGGGGACCAACGGAGGACGGCGACGGCGCGAAGGAGCGACGGGACGGTGGAGATGCATCCTAGGAGGCGATGGAAGAAGGTTCCGGAAGGCGGAGGCCATCGGGCCCCGGGGGTGACCGACCAGTCATAGGGTGGGACCGGTCGGTCCCACTTGGCGGCCTCTTGGGGTGTCCCGCCTCGTGGTGTCCTCTAGGTCCTTCTGGAGTATTCCTGACGTGCCGGTTCCGTAATCTTCCGTCGGTTTCCTTCTAGAAGAAGTTATCAGTGCTGGTTTTCCTGTTTAGTCACTGCAGAATCACAATCTACCAAAACTCGTGGAATATTGTCAATTAAAACCCTAAACCTTTATTGGTGATTGAATTCATGCCCTTTTCATATTTATTTATCCTTTAATTTTGATAGATAACCAGTGTCAATAACTCCCCCAAGCTTACCTTTTGCTAGTCCCTTAGCAAAACCAAAAATTAACAATGGATCAGGAGTTGCTACAATATCTTCGCTTCCAGCAAGTATATCCGTTGTTAAACAAAAATTCTCCAAAATATATTATGTTATTCTTCATGGGGCTTATTACTTTTATCTTAGATCTTGAGTAATTGAAAGATTGAACGATCAAATCAAGCACTATGTCTCTAGTTCCTTCACTTCACCTTTATCCTGGAGTTTTAATTAATTTTTTTAAAAGCTTTAATATATATGTTGTCAAATTAAACAATGGATCCAAAGAGAAAGTTAACCAACCATTGAATCAAGAAGTGCATGTGTATGGAAAATGGAGTCGGATGCTCTTTTAAATATATCACTCTCTTCTGTTTATGAGAGACATATGGCTATTAGGCTAATTCTACTGTCGGGCACGTACCCATTTTTTCTGACATTTTTTTTTCTTCGAGGTTCCGGAGACTTGTCCCTTTTTATTTCCTCGAGATCTATCTTTTTGAGGTTTCGGACACTTGTCCCTTTTTATTTCCTCAGACCTTTCTCTCTCTTTTTTTTTCTTTTTTTCTTTTTTTTAATAGCCACATGCTTCCAACAAACTTCTAAGAGGGTAGCAATAGATAATTATGAGCATTTATGCGGAAGATGTATGAAATGTGTAAGTGATCTCAATTCAATGGCATGATAAACTACTCATAGGGTCGCAAAGCTTAATTTAACTCAATGCAATTATTAGTCATGTTTATATTTAGAAATCTCCTGAACTTTAGTGTTGTTTAGAACAAGATAATAGCAGGTCAGATCATCACATGTCATATCCCAATTACCTAGACCTTAGATTAAGTATTTGCCAACCATGCATTTAATTTTATTTTAAGGCATCATTATTAATTAGGAGAACTCATGCTTTGAAGAAGTGTCTCTCAGTTGAAGAAGTGTCTACAAGTACCCGAAGAGCAGATACCATTGGAAGAGCTCACAGTTAAGGAAGATTTGACTTATGATGAGTATCCGACAAGGATTTTGGAAATAGCTGAAAGAGTTACCAGGAGCAGAGTAATAAAGATGTGCAAGGTTCAGTGGAATCGGTACTCAGAAGCAGAGGCAACTTGGGAAAGAGAAGAGGATCTGAGGAAGTCATACCCACAGTTGTTTGAGTAAGCATCGCTGGAATCTCGAGGACGAGATTCTTTAAGGGGGGTAGATTTGTAACATCCCAAAAATTGCATCAATTTGAAATAGGCAATATGATTTAATTGTTGCATTTTATGTGTTGCATAAAACCTAGTTAATAAATTATTTGCAAAAGCTAAAATAAATTCTAGGCCAAAGACCATGATGATGCATTCATGCTGTTGCATATTTTATTTTGTGATGTTTGGTTTTGCTCAAAATCTTGTTTGAATTCAAATTGTATTCCAAATGCTTTTGAAATCTCATTTCTGAAAATTGAAAAGCATTTTCTTTCTCCCTCCCTTTCTTCCTTGGCTTTTGGCCCGGAGCAGCTTGCTGGCCCGTTCCCGTCGGCCTGCCCTTTCTCCCCTCTCCTCCCGCTTGGCCCAGCGCCGGCTGTTTCTCCCCCACTCCTCTCTTTGGGCCGAAGGCGCCCGGCCGGCCCATTCCTGCAGCCGCAGCGCGCACTCCCCCTTTTCTCTCCTTCGCCCGCGCGGCCCAGCCGCCGGCCCGGCTTGACACCTGCGCGCGCTCTTCTTTCTCCCGCTGACGCCGCGCCCCCACCTTGTCAGCTCGTTCCCCCACCAGAGTCCGACCCGAGCACGAACCAGAGCCCCGATTTCCATCAAATCTACGCCTCCTCCTCGATTTCCATCTGTTTTGGAGCCCTCCACAAAACCCCGAGCACCTGCCGTCTCTTTCCCTGCGAAAAGCTCTTGTTCTTGTGCCCTAAATTGCCCCCGCGACAAGCTCCGCAAGCTGCAACTCGCCCGCCGCCGTCAAACTCGTTGCTCGACGAATCGCCGTCGTTCCCGGGTGCCCTCCGAGTTCCGCGAGGTCCTCCAGAGCTCGTTGATGCTTTTCCCTCCTTTTTCTCTCTTTTCACGGTGCCTTAATCCCTCGCCGTCGTTGCAGAGCCCCGCCGTCCGCCTCGCCGAGCAATTAGCCGTCTCAGAGCCGTCGCAGGCGTCGTCGTCTCCTCTGGTGAGTTTGCCTTGATCCCCTCTTTCGTTTGGATCAAGTCCCGAGGTCGCTACTACTCCCTATCGCCAAACCGAGCTTGCGCCGCCGCGTTCCGGCCATGGCGCCGCCGCGTGCAGCCGTCCCCCTCCACGTCGGCGTAAAAGCGCCACCGGTTTTCTCCCAGATCTAATCTGAGCCATCCATCTGGGAATCAACGATCTCCATCAGCCGATACCCCTTCGGGGTCAATTTTGTTAAAGAGCCCCTCATGTTTTTGGATCTAAACCCGCGGTCCATGATGCACTGTGCTCTGTGTCTGTGAAATCTTCCGTCTACACCCCTGCGTTTCTTCCAAATTGAGGCGCAGTCTAGTCAATTCTGAAATTCGTTTTAAATCGAATTTAAATTCAAATTCAAGTTTGGTTTATTTACAGTTTTGCCACCAGTTTCAAACGCTTACAACTTCTACGTTTTTAATCTGTTTTAGTCCGTTCAAGTTGCGTTAGATTCGTTTTGAAAAGATCTATCTGTCTGTACGAAAATATATACTGTTTTCAGTAATTAAAATTTGAGTTAGGTTTAATCTACTAATTAAGGTTTTGTAACTTGTTTAGCTCATAACTTTCGCGTTATAATTTCGTTTTTCGTGATCTTCGCGTTTATGTGATCGTGATAGACCGTAGTTTCTGTTTTCAAACTTTTTATATTATTTTCTTGCTGTTGGTGTAATGTTCTAATTATAGCTTGTTTGCTTTGCATGATTGTTGTCCCGATGATTGTGTGTTGATGTGGTAATCGAGTATAGACGGTGAGACATACGCTGGTGATCAGGAGCCCTGCTTCGATAACCAGGAGCAACCAGAGTTCTCTGAATCAGGCAAGTATAGCATGGGATCCTCCTTGTTGACCTATTCACCATGAATCATCTAAATTCATATGCATGTGTCTAATTTTGATTTCCTATCTAGTCTACCCTAGGTGTTTGACCCGTTACCTTGTTAACCTTGGGATGCTATGCATATGGGTAGAATCTTTGCTAGAGCTTTACTTAAACCAAACATGATCTAATAACGGTGAATAAAACTTGATCTTTTTAGCAACATGGTTTAGGACCTCCTGTCAGCAAAAGCTGGGACATACAGTGCAACCATGAGGGTTATATGGCTCTGACCTTAGCTCAGTATAAGGACCTTTTCTAGCTAGTTAGTGGACACCTGTATAGGCGCGTTGGATCTTGCCGAGACGGGTATAGTGCGGCTTCTGTCCACGTGTGTATAGGCTGCGTGTTTTTGTGCCACCTGGAAGGAGGGCTCTACATCCCCTTGCCTTAAGACCTAGCGGCCCTAACTTGTTAGACGAACCTTTGAAAGGCTTTGCGTGTATCCTACCCGCTCACATCGGAAGTGTTATGGGAGTAATTAACCCGGGCATCTGGATATCACGACTCATCGGGTAAAGTGTACAACCTCTGCAGAGTGTAAAACTGATATATCAGTCGTGCTCACGGTTACGAGCGGCCCGGAAAACTCACAGATTTAGTTGTTATATGTTGTTTATTTATGTTGCTCATGTTGATTACCTTATTGCTATGTTTCAGTTATTATGATCATGTGGATTGGGTTTAAGCATTCATATATGTTCACTTTAATATTAAAATATTGCCAATTAAAAGCTACCGCAGTTTAACCAGTGTCAGCCTTATTTGAGCCTCATGAACCCCATGTTACACTTGTTAAGTACGAGATGTACTTATGCTTGTTTGTTTCTTTCTACTTGGATAAAAATCCCGGATGGGTAACAGATTGCTTTGGTAATGATGACTTCCCTGAAGAGTTCTAGTCTTGCTGTCAACCAGTCATCTTCCCTGTGATGGAGCTACCGCGAGAGATACTTTATTTATCCACTGCTATGTAAAGACTTTGAATAATATTCGTTATGTAATAAACATATGTTATGGTACTTCCTAAATTTGTGGCTCATGTGTGTGATTGATCTCTAGGCACACATGAGTTATTGCATTCAATTTTGTTCTTAAAATTGGGTGTGACAGTAGCAATAGATAATTATGAGCATTTATGCGGAAGATGTATGAAATGTGTAAGTGATCTCAATTCAATGGCATGATAAACTACTCATAGGGTCGTAAAGCTTAATTTAACTCAATGCAATTATTAGTCATGTTTATATTTAGAAATCTCTAGAACTTTAGTGTTGTTTAGAACAAGATAATAGCAGCTCAGATCATCACATGTCATATCCCAATTACCTAGACCTTAGATTAAGTATTTGCCAACCATGCATTTAATTTTATTTTAAGGCATCATTATTAATTAGGAGAACTCATGCTTTGAAGATTAGGTACTTGAAAGAAACTAGATAGAGCAACTATTCATCATTTCCATGCAAAAGATTAGAGAGAGAGGGTTCTCTTTTAGTCATCAACTTCTTAAAACACACTATTTTATTTATTTAATCTAACACACTTTAAGATATAAAATAAAAGCTAATAATAGTAGTAGTAATAATAAAGACATACCTGAATCGCGAAGATAACGAGGGTGCGTCTCCCCCAAGCTGGTTCCCTTAATAACGTTGAGCCTTCATGTGCCCATATATTTTTGTCTCTTTTTTTTAATTAATGGTGAGCCTTCATGTGCTCACATTTTTTTGTTCTTTTTTTAATTAATGGTGAGCCTTCATGTGCCCACATATGTTTGTTCTTTTCTTTTTAGGGGTGAGCCTTCATGTGCTCATTTTTTTTAATTTGAATTTGTTTATAGAATAAAAAACTTAAAAAGGATAAAGATACTTACATGGATACATGGGGGTGCCTTTCCCCAAGCTGAATGTTGACGAAGTCGTTCGATCTTGGAATGTAGCAGACTGGCAGTGAATATGTTCTTCCTCTATCAGAGCTTTGATTGATGTTGATGTTTGTTGAGACAGTGCTCCAACAGTAGATGGAGCATTCACTTGCTCGTCAGCTTTTCTTGGCCTTTCAAATCCTGTGAAACTCAAATAGACAACAAAACTTGTGGAACAGATTAATCATTAATGGTTGGTCACTTAAGCCTTAGTTGTCCCGAATTTCAGTAAGATCTCTTTTTTAATATTTTTATATTTTTATGATGCAAGAGAAAATGCAACAGGATGTAACATCCCAAAATTTGCATCAATTTAAAAATAGGCAATATGATTTAATTATGCATTTTATGTGTTGCATGGAAACTAGTTAATAAAACTATTTGCAAAAGCTAAAATAAATCCTAGGCCAAAGACCATGATGAAGCATACATGCTGGTGCATATCTTATTTTTTGTGATGATTGGTTTTTACTCAATTTTGGTTTGAATTCAAAAAGGATTTGAAATTTTCTTTTGAAATCAGTTTTGGGAAATTGGAAAGCATTTCTTCTCCTCTCCCTCTCCCTTTCTCTCTTTTGGCCCGAGCCAGCTTGGCCGGCCCGCTCCCTCTCCTCCCACCTGGCCCAGCGCCGCCTGTTCTCCCCCACTCCTCTCTTTGGGCCGAAGGCGCCCCGCCGGCCCATTCCTGCAGCCGCAGCGCATTCCCCTTTCTCTTCTTCGCCGCGTGGGCCGACCGCTCCGGCCCAGCTTGTCGCTGCGCGCAGCGCGCCGCAGCTCCTTACCGCAGCCGCTGACGTCGCGTCCCCGCTTGTCAGCGCCATCTCCCACCTCGAGTCCGACTGGAACTCGAGTCGTGACCGACCCGGTGTGCGTGGTCGCCTGCCTAATCGGCCGAACCGACTCCCTAATAAGGTTCCCGAGAGCTCGCCGCCTCTCCCCACGCATCTAGCTCTTGCTCTCGTGCCCTAGTTCGCTCCCGCGACGAACTCCGCGGCCGCCGAAGATCCGCCGCCGTCGACCCGACGCTTCATCGAGTTCCAGTCGTCGCAAGGTTCCTATCTAGCTTTGTCTTGGTCACGCGAAGCCATGACACCTTTTTCCCCTCTGTTTTCTCCTGGTTTCGCGTTAACCCGTGCTCGCCGTCGTTGCAGAGCCGCGCTGTCCGCCTCGCCGCGCAATCCGCCGTCACAGAGACCTCACCGACGCCATCATCACCACTGGTGAGTCCGCTTTGCTCTCCTCTTTCGATTGGATCTTTTCCCGAGGTCTCTACCGCTCTGTAGCGGAATCCCGAGCCGCGCCGCCGCCTTCCGGCCATGGCGCCGCCACGCCCTCTTTCTGCTCCGGCGAAAAGCGCCGCCAGCTCTCCCTGATCTAATCCCGAGCGTCCATCTCAGATCCGACGCACACCAGAGCTCGATACCCCTTCGTTGCCTGTTTTACAAAAAGAACCTTACACCTTTTTATGCATCAACCCGCGGTCCTTTTGGGCACTGTGCTCTGAGTCTGCGAAAACTTGCTTCTAAGCCCCTGCGTTTCATCCAAATTGAGGCGCAGTCCAGCCAAATCTGAAATTCGTTTTAAATCAATTTAAATTCAAAATCAATTTCAGTTTATTTACAGTTTTGCCACTGATTTCAAATGCTTATAACTTCTACGTTTTTAGTCCGATTTAGTCCGTTCAAGTTGCGTTAGATTTGTTTTGAAAAGATCTATCTATCTGTACAAGAATATCTACTGTTTTCAGTAATTAAAATTTGAGTTAGGTTTAATCTACTAATTAAGGTTTTGTAACTTGTTTAGCTCATAACTTTTGCGTTATAAATCCGTTTTTCGTGATTCTCGCGTTTGTGTGATCGTGGTAGACCGTAGTTGCTGTTTTCAAACTTTTTATATTATTTTCTTGCTGTTGGTGTAATGTTCTAATTATAGCTTGTTTGTCTTGCATGATTGTTGTCCCGTTGATTGTGTGTTGATGTGATAATCGAGTATAGACGGTGAGACATACGCTGGTGATCAGGAGCTCTACTTCGACAACCAGGAGCAACCAGAGTACTCTGAATCAGGCAAGTATAGCATGGGATCATCCTTGTTGACCTATTCACCATGAAGCATCTAAATTCATATGCATGTGTCTAATTTTGACCTCCTATCTAGTTTATCCTAGATTTTTGACCTGTTACCTTGTTAACCTTGGGATGCTATGCATATGGGTAGAATTTTGCTAGAGCTTTACTTAAACCAAACATGATCTAATAACGGTGAATAAAACTTGATCTTTTTAGCAACATGGTTTAGGACCTCCTGTCAGCAAAAGCTGGGACATACAGTGCAACCATGAGGGTTATATGGCTCTGACCTTAGCTCAGTATAAGGACCTTTTCTAGCTTGTTAGTGGTTACCCGAAAGGGCGCATAAGGCGCTTGACGAGCTGGATTTAGGGCGGCTACTTTCACCTTGCCTGCGTTGCCGTAAGGTTGGGAGACCCTTCTTCCCCTTGCCTTAAGACCTAGCGGCCCTAACTTGTTAGACGAACCTTTGAAAGGCTTTGCGTGTATCCTGCCCACTCACCTTGGAAGTGTTATGGGAGTAATTAACCCGGGCATCTGGATATCACGACTCATCGGGTAAAGTGTACACCTCTGCGCAGAGTTTAATAAACTGATATATCAGCCGTGCTCACGGATACGAGCGGCCCGGAAAACTCACAGACTTAGTTGTTATATGTTGTTTATTTATGTTGCTCATGTTGATTACCTTATTACTATGTTTCAGTTATTATGATCATGTGGATTGGGTTTAAGCATTCATATATGTTCACTTTAATATTAAAATATTGCCAATTAAAAGCTACCGCAGTCTAACCAGTGTCAGCCTTATTTGAGCTTCATGAACCCCATGTTACACTTGTTAAGTACGAGATGTACTTATGCTTGTTTGTTTTCTTTCTACTTGGATAAAATCCCGGATGGGAAACAGATTGCTATGGTAATGACGACTTCCCTGAAGAGTTCTAGTCTTGCTGTCAACCAGTCATCTTCCCTGTGATGGAGCTACCGCGAGAGATACTTTATTTATCCGCTGCTATGTAAAGACTTTAAATAATATTCGTTATGTAATAAACATATGTGATGGTACTTCTTAATTTGTGGCTTATGTGTGTGATGGATCTCTGGGCACACATGAGTTATTGCATTCAATTTTGTTCTTAAAATTGGGTGTGACAAATTGGTATCGGAGCTATGTTGACTGTAGGACGCAAGCCTAGTTAGTTATGGTCGTTTTAGTGGTCCTTGCTTCTCAATTCTTGCTATTCATCTTAGCCTTGTTAATTTATCAAAATTATATGCTTCTCTATACTTGCTCTATTACACAAATATATTGATTCTATTGTATCTGTCTCTTGGTCTACTCCATAGATGGCTCGTCGAACCACCCGCAGGACCATCGGTGGACGCAGGAGGGCAGGCAACCCCGTTCAGCAAGCACCGCAAGCACCCCAGGAGCCAGAACAGCAGGAGGTAGCGCCGCAAGAGCCAGTACTGCAAGAACAAGCACCTCAAGAGGTGGAACCACGAGAACCAGCACCACCAGCACCAGTACCACAAGCTCCAGTACCTCCCGCGCCAGTGCCCCCAGAAGTGCTGGAGGTTGAAGACGATGAAGAACTTCCAACGGGTTGGGACGTGGACTCCGGGTATCTCGTCGGAGCGCCCACCGCGGCCCAGAGTCCCACACATCACAGGCTGATGGGACTTTTTGATGCCTACTACCCTGACAAGAACATCATCGTACAGTACACCCACTGGAGGTACAGTCATCCCGTGGAAAGGACCTACTGGAAGGCAAGAGTGACTGTCGCCGTCCGAGAACCAGAGAGTGGCCTATACCTGCATGAGATGGTGATTGGCCACAGAGCTCGTCGGTCCACTCTAGCGTCAGCCTTGGAAGCCGTGGCAGTTGAAGCCTACAAAGCGTTCCGGGGTCGTCGCATTGAAGACATGAGGGATGATGCATACCGCTATCTGCCCTATTGGAACAGTGAGAATAAGGAGGCTATGGTAGAAGACCCCAATGCAACTCCAACCGAGAAGGCCACACGAGATTTTCTCCTTGACAGGGAAAGGTCTAACGCGGACTTGGAAAAGGAGGTGATATCCCTGGGAAAAGATCTCAAAAGATGCTATAGCACCATTGATGGGCTCTTGGAACTTCTCAACCAACCCCCTATGTACAAGAGGCTCCGCGAACCGCTCTACAAATAGGCATAGGTCACCCTTCTATGTAATAAGACGATATTAGTAAACGTTTTGTCGAGTCTAGTTAAACTTTGTGCTAGTGTGCTTCTTTATGTGTGAGTTGGATTATCATTATGCTTATGTATGATTTGGTTCTTTGTAATGAGTGTTGAGATTTGTGGGCTTGTCTACAAATCTCATAGTTAGACAACGTTTATGAATAATAAGAGGGTTAGTTATATCTTGTCCTATGCTGTTTTCTGGAGCAACCTGTGATCTTTTGGTTATATCTCAAGTTCTGATCGTGCAACATGGCTGAAAATTTTATGGTAGAAAATAGACTCCTATATCTAACCAATGCCTCTGGAATCACTTCAATAGCTGTTATGGTTTGTGAGATATGGCTGTTTTAAGTTAGAGTTTCTGCGCAGTTTTGAGCTCTGGACAGATCTGTTTGTTCTCTGTTTTTGACTAACTTAACGACAGAATCTGGGAAAGTCACTTAAATAAAAGTTGTAGATAATTTCGTTATCTTTCCAACCGTGTATCACACGCCCTGTTTGGATTTCTGGAACTCCGAATATGACTGTTTTTCTGTACTACTGTTACCGGATCTCATCCAGAAATTTTCAGATCTCCTGTTTCCTCTCATATAAGTGATCTTTTCCTAAAAAGTTCGCTAATCTTGATCCCTGCTTGAAAACACAGATGGCCGCCAGAGGAGGTGGAGCTGGAGGTGGACGTGGACGTGGCCGTGGTCGTGGAGCACCTGTTAATCCACCACCACCACCCCCAGTTAACATTCAGCAGTTGATGGGCATCCAAGCCCAATTTATGCAAACCATGATGCAACACATGCAGAACCAACCAGTTGGAGGAGCACCACCGATGCAAGTGAGGGACAAGAGGGGTGAGTTTCTGAAGGGTCACCCGCCAGTGTTCTCTCATGCTGCTGATCCCTTGGAGGCTGATGACTGGCTTCGTGCTATTGAACGCCAGCTTACCATCGCGCAATGCAATGACCAGGAGAAGGTGCTCTATGCTTCTGGTCAGTTGCAAGGAGCTGCTCTGGATTGGTGGGAATCGTTTCAGTTCGGTCAAGCCAACGATGCTCCACCTGTCACCTTTGAGGAATTCAAGACCAACTTCAAAGCGTACCATATCCCTGCTGGTCTGATTGAATTGAAGCAGGAAGAGTTTAGATCTCTGCGCCAAGGAGCCATGACCGTTGCAGAGTACCGTGACAAGTTTGCTCAATTGTCACGCTATGCTCCCGCTGATATTGCTCAGGATGTCGACAAGCAGCGTCGCTTCCTCAAGGGTCTGAATGATGGACTGGCACTTCAGCTGATGTCCAATGAGTTCGCCAGCTACCAGACCTTAGTCAACCATGCTATTGTGGTTGACAACAAGCGCAAGGAGATGGAGGCTAGAAAGAGGAAGCTCCAAGGTCAGTCTTCTGGTAGTAACAACCGCCCTCGTTCCAACTTCGCACCAGGCAATCAGCAGAGGTACCAGGGACCGACTACTCAGTGGAACCGCAACCAGGGACAGCAACGTCCTTCATACCCGCAACAGCAGCAGAACAATAATCAAGCCCAACGCCAAGGCACTCCCAACAATGCTCCCATGAAGACTAGTGCACCCAACACCCCCGTCAAGAATGGAACACCCAATGCTTGCTACCGTTGTGGTGATCCCGGTCACTATGCCAACCGCTGTCCAAAGAGGCAAGATCAGCTCCCACCTCAGAATAATGGGCAGAAAGGAAGGCAGCAAGTACCCCCTAATTCGGGCAAGGTGAATCACGTGTCCACAGAGACCGTACAGGAAGCGCCAGAAATTATGCTTGGTACGTTCAACATCAGTTCCATCCCTGCTACAGTTCTTTTCGATTCTGGTGCATCGCATACTTTCATATCACATACATTTGTTAGAATGCATAATCTACCTGTTAGTCTCATGAAAACCCCCATAATGGTTACCTCACCGGGTGGAGGTTTGCAAGCTACGCTCCAGTGTATGCCGCTAGCTGTGACCTTAGGGGGGGTAGATTTCTCAGTATCCCCAATTGTGTTGAAGACAGCTGGTATTGATTTGATACTGGGTATGGATTGGCTGACGAAAACCAAGACCGGTATTCAGTGTCAAGATAAGGTTGTGACAGTTACTACAGCTAAGGGGGACAGAATCAGTGTGAATGTAGTGCTACAACCAACACCAACTGCCACCGTGAATCAGATGAATGAAGAGGTTTTCCCGGAAGATCTAGTGGTAGATGAGTTCCCGGATGTGTTCCCCGATGACCTGCCAGGTATGCCACCTGATCGCGACATTGAATTTATTATTGAACTTTTACCTGGAACTGCACCCATAGCTAAAAGACCATATAGAATGGGAGTACCTGAATTAGAAGAACTTAAGAAACAAATTAAAGAGTTACAAGAAAAAGGGTTTATTTGTCCTAGTTCATCACCTTGGGGAGCTCCTGTTATTTTCGTTGACAAGAAGGATGGTGGTCAGCGGATGTGTGTTGACTATAGATCGCTTAATGAGGTTACTATCAAGAATAAGTACCCGTTGCCAAGGATCGATGATCTGTTTGATCAGCTGAAAGGTGCATGTGTATTCTCTAAAATTGATCTGCGTTCTGGTTACCATCAGTTGAAGATTCGAGCATATGATATTCCAAAGACAGCTTTCACTACAAGGTATGGGTTGTATGAGTATACAGTCATGTCATTTGGATTGACCAATGCACCTGCCTACTTTATGTATTTGATGAACAAGGTGTTCATGGAATATCTCGACAAGTTCGTTGTTGTGTTTATTGATGATATTCTGGTATACTCTAAGAACAAGGAGGATCATGCTGATCATCTGAGGTTAGTGCTACAGAAACTCAGAGAGCACAAGTTGTATGCCAAGCGCAGTAAGTGTGAGTTTTGGTTAAAGGAAGTTTCTTTCCTTGGACATGTTATCTCTAATGGAGGCATCTCAGTAGATCCGGGCAAGGTTGAAGATGTGTTGAACTGGGAGCCACCAATAGATGTGACCGAGATTCGTAGTTTCCTTGGATTGGCCGGTTACTATAGAAGGTTCATTGAAGGATTCTCCAAACTTGCTAAGCCAATGACAGCTCTGCTAGAGAAGAATGCTAAGTTTGTCTGGTCCGATAAATGTCAAGCTAATTTTGAGGAGTTGAAGAAACGTCTGACTACAGCTCCAGTGTTAATTCTGCCAGATCTGAGTAAGGATTTCTCTATTTATTGTGATGCATCTCGTCAAGGTTTGGGTTGTGTTCTTATGCAAGAAGGCAGAGTGGTAGCATATGCATCAAGGCAGTTGAGAAAGCATGAGCTGAACTATCCCACTCATGATTTAGAATTAGCAGCTGTTGTCCATGCATTGAAAATTTGGAGACACTATCTAGTGGGTCACAAGACAGACATCTATACCGATCATAAGAGCTTGAAGTACATTTTCACTCAGTCTGATCTGAATTTGAGGCAGCGCAGATGGTTGGAATTGATTAAGGATTATGATTTGGAGATACACTACCATCCCGGGAAGGCTAATGTTGTAGCAGATGCCTTGAGCAGAAAAAGCCATGCCAATGAGATCCGAATTGCTTCTATGCCAGAAGAGTTGTGTGCTGAATTTGCACATCTGAATTTGGGAATTGTGATCAACAGAATAGAGTTAGAACTTGAACCAGTATTGATGCAAGAGATACGTAAGGGTCAGATGTCAGATGAAAAGTTAAAGCAGATAGCCGATAACATTGTTCTTGGCAAAGTATCAGGTTTTCGGTTAGATGATGATGGTACATTATGGCATGGGAATAGATTATGTGTACCTGCAATCAAGGAGATACGTGAGTCTATACTGCGAGAAGTGCATGAGTCAGCTTACTCCATTCATCCTGGAAGCACTAAGATGTACCTTGATCTGAAGAAGAAGTATTGGTGGGATGGATTGAAAAGGGATGTAGCCGAGTACGTCGCTATGTGTGATACCTGTCAGAGAGTGAAGGCAGAACATCAGAGACCCGCTGGTTTGTTACAGCCAATGAAGATACCTGAATGGAAGTGGGAAGAAGTTGGTATGGACTTTATAGTTGGGTTACCTCGTACTCAGAGAGGTTACGACTCCATATGGGTAATAGTCGATCGATTGACCAAAGTTGCTCACTTTATACCGGTCAAAACTACCTATACTGGAGCTAGGTTGGCAGAATTGTATATGGAACGGATAGTATGTTTGCATGGAGTGCCAAGAAAGATTGTGTCGGATCGTGGTACTCAGTTCACCTCTCACTTTTGGCAGATGATACATCGATCATTGGGTACAAGGTTGAACTTCAGTACTGCTTATCATCCACAGACTGATGGACAGATAGAAAGAACAAATCAGATTCTAGAAGACATGTTGAGAGCTTGTGCATTACAGTATGGCACCAGTTGGGACAAGAATTTGTGTTATGTAGATTTCTCATACAACAATAGCTATCAGGAGAGTCTAAAGATGGCACCGTTTGAAGCTTTGTATGGAAGACCGTGTAGAACACTGTTGTTCTGGGATCAGACAGGTGAAAGTCAAGTGTTTGGACCTGATGTATTGAGGAATGCCGAGGAACATGTCAGAATAATCAGAGATAACCTGAGAGCCGCTCAGTCTCGACAGAAGAGTTATGCAAACAACCGTCGTCGAGATCTATCTTTTGCAGTAGGTGATTATGTCTACCTAAAGGTGTCACCGATGAGAGGTGTGAAAAGGTTCAATAAGAAAGGAAAACTAGCACCTAGGTATATTGGACCATTCAACATTCTTGAAAGACGTGGTGAAGTGGCATATCAGTTAGAGTTGCCTGAAGGCTTGTCAGGAGTGCATGATGTGTTTCATGTTTCTCAGTTGAAGAAGTGCCTGCGAGTGCCCGAAGAGCAGATACCGTTGGAAGAGCTCACAGTTAAGGAAGATTTGACTTATGATGAGTATCCGACAAAGATTTTGGAAACAGCTGAAAGAGTTACTAGGAGCAGAGTAATAAAGATGTGTAAGGTTCAGTGGAATCGGTACTCAGAAGCAGAGGCAACTTGGGAAAGAGAAGAGGATTTGAGAAAGTCTTACCCGCAGTTGTTTGAGTAAGCATCGTTGGAATCTCGAGGACGAGATTCTTTAAGGGGGGTAGAATTGTAACATCCCAAAATTTGCATCAATTTAAAAATAGGCAATATGATTTAATTATGCATTTTATGTGTTGCATGGAAACTAGTTAATAAAACTATTTGCAAAAGCTAAAATAAATCCTAGGCCAAAGACCATGATGAAGCATACATGCTGGTGCATATCTTATTTTTTGTGATGATTGGTTTTTACTCAATTTTGGTTTGAATTCAAAAAGGATTTGAAATTTTCTTTTGAAATCAGTTTTGGGAAATTGGAAAGCATTTCTTCTCCTCTCCCTCTCCCTTTCTCTCTTTTGGCCCGAGCCAGCTTGGCCGGCCCGCTCCCTCTCCTCCCACCTGGCCCAGCGCCGCCTGTTCTCCCCCACTCCTCTCTTTGGGCCGAAGGCGCCCCGCCGGCCCATTCCTGCAGCCGCAGCGCGTTCCCCTTTCTCTTCTTCGCCGCGTGGGCCGACCGCTCCGGCCCAGCTTGTCGCTGCGCGCAGCGCGCCGCAACTCCTTACCGCAGCCGCTGACGTCGCGTCCCCGCTTGTCAGCGCCATCTCCCACCTCGAGTCCGACTCGAACTCGAGTCGTGACCGACCCGGTGTGCGTGGTCGCCTGCCTAATCGGCCGAACCGACTCCCTAATAAGGTTCCCGAGAGCTCGCCGCCTCTCCCCACGCATCTAGCTCTTGCTCTCGTGCCCTAGTTCGCTCCCGCGACGAACTCCGCGGCCGCCGAAGATCCGCCGCCGTCGACCCGACGCTTCATCGAGTTCCAGCCGTCGCAAGGTTCCTATCTAGCTTTGTCTTGGTCACGCGAAGCCATGACACCTTTTTCCCCTCTGTTTTCTCCTGGTTTCGCGTTAACCCGTGCTCGCCGTCGTTGCAGAGCCGCGCTGTCCGCCTCGCCGCGCAATCCGCCGTCACAGAGACCTCACCGACGCCATCATCACCACTGGTGAGTCCGCTTTGCTCTCCTCTTTCGATTGGATCTTTTCCCGAGGTCTCTACCGCTCTGTAGCGGAATCCCGAGCCGCGCCGCCGCCTTCCGGCCATGGCGCCGCCGCGCCCTCTTTCTGCTCCGGCGAAAAGCGCCGCCAGCTCTCCCTGATCTAATCCCGAGCGTCCATCTCAGATCCGACGCACACCAGAGCTCGATACCCCTTCGTTGCCTGTTTTACAAAAAGAACCTTACACCTTTTTATGCATCAACCCGCGGTCCTTTTGGGCACTGTGCTCTGAGTCTGCGAAAACTTGCTTCTAAGCCCCTGCGTTTCATCCAAATTGAGGCGCAGTCCAGCCAGATCTGAAATTCATTTTAAATCAATTTAAATTCAAAATCAATTTCAGTTTATTTACAGTTTTGCCACTGATTTCAAATGCTTATAACTTCTACGTTTTTAGTCCGATTTAGTCCGTTCAAGTTGCGTTAGATTCGTTTTGAAAAGATCTATCTATCTGTACAAGAATATCTACTGTTTTCAGTAATTAAAATTTGAGTTAGGTTTAATCTACTAATTAAGGTTTTGTAACTTGTTTAGCTCATAACTTTTGCGTTATAAATCCGTTTTTCGTGATTCTCGCGTTTGTGTGATCGTGGTAGACCGTAGTTGCTGTTTTCAAACTTTTTATATTATTTTCTTGCTGTTGGTGTAATGTTCTAATTATAGCTTGTTTGTCTTGCATGATTGTTGTCCCGTTGATTGTGTGTTGATGTGATAATCGAGTATAGACGGTGAGACATACGCTGGTGATCAGGAGCTCTACTTCGACAACCAGGAGCAACCAGAGTACTCTGAATCAGGCAAGTATAGCATGGGATCATCCTTGTTGACCTATTCACCATGAAGCATCTAAATTCATATGCATGTGTCTAATTTTGACCTCCTATCTAGTTTATCCTAGATTTTTGACCTGTTACCTTGTTAACCTTGGGATGCTATGCATATGGGTAGAATTTTGCTAGAGCTTTACTTAAACCAAACATGATCTAATAACGGTGAATAAAACTTGATCTTTTTAGCAACATGGTTTAGGACCTCCTGTCAGCAAAAGCTGGGACATACAGTGCAACCATGAGGGTTATATGGCTCTGACCTTAGCTCAGTATAAGGACCTTTTCTAGCTTGTTAGTGGTTACCCGAAAGGGCGCATAAGGCGCTTGACGAGCTGGATTTAGGGCGGCTACTTTCACCTTGCCTGCGTTGCCGTAAGGTTGGGAGACCCTTCTTCCCCTTGCCTTAAGACCTAGCGGCCCTAACTTGTTAGACGAACCTTTGAAAGGCTTTGCGTGTATCCTGCCCACTCACCTTGGAAGTGTTATGGGAGTAATTAACCCGGGCATCTGGATATCACGACTCATCGGGTAAAGTGTACACCTCTGCGCAGAGTTTAATAAACTGATATATCAGCCGTGCTCACGGATACGAGCGGCCCGGAAAACTCACAGACTTAGTTGTTATATGTTGTTTATTTATGTTGCTCATGTTGATTACCTTATTACTATGTTTCAGTTATTATGATCATGTGGATTGGGTTTAAGCATTCATATATGTTCACTTTAATATTAAAATATTGCCAATTAAAAGCTACCGCAGTCTAACCAGTGTCAGCCTTATTTGAGCTTCATGAACCCCATGTTACACTTGTTAAGTACGAGATGTACTTATGCTTGTTTGTTTTCTTTCTACTTGGATAAAATCCCGGATGGGAAACAGATTGCTATGGTAATGACGACTTCCCTGAAGAGTTCTAGTCTTGCTGTCAACCAGTCATCTTCCCTGTGATGGAGCTACCGCGAGAGATACTTTATTTATCCGCTGCTATGTAAAGACTTTAAATAATATTCGTTATGTAATAAACATATGTGATGGTACTTCTTAATTTGTGGCTTATGTGTGTGATGGATCTCTGGGCACACATGAGTTATTGCATTCAATTTTGTTCTTAAAATTGGGTGTGACAAATTGGTATCGGAGCTATGTTGACTGTAGGACGCAAGCCTAGTTAGTTATGGTCGTTTTAGTGGTCCTTGCTTCTCAATTCTTGCTATTCATCTTAGCCTTGTTAATTTATCAAAATTATATGCTTCTCTATACTTGCTCTATTACACAAATATATTGATTCTATTGTATCTGTCTCTTGGTCTACTCCATAGATGGCTCGTCGAACCACCCGCAGGACCATCGGTGGACGCAGGAGGGCAGGCAACCCCGTTCAGCAAGCACCGCAAGCACCCCAGGAGCCAGAACAGCAGGAGGTAGCGCCGCAAGAGCCAGTACTGCAAGAACAAGCACCTCAAGAGGTGGAACCACGAGAACCAGCACCACCAGCACCAGTACCACAAGCTCCAGTACCTCCCGCGCCAGTGCCCCCAGAAGTGCTGGAGGTTGAAGACGATGAAGAACTTCCAACGGGTTGGGACGTGGACTCCGGGTATCTCGTCGGAGCGCCCACCGCGGCCCAGAGTCCCACACATCACAGGCTGATGGGACTTTTTGATGCCTACTACCCTGACAAGAACATCATCGTACAGTACACCCACTGGAGGTACAGTCATCCCGTGGAAAGGACCTACTGGAAGGCAAGAGTGACTGTCGCCGTCCGAGAACCAGAGAGTGGCCTATACCTGCATGAGATGGTGATTGGCCACAGAGCTCGTCGGTCCACTCTAGCGTCAGCCTTGGAAGCCGTGGCAGTTGAAGCCTACAAAGCGTTCCGGGGTCGTCGCATTGAAGACATGAGGGATGATGCATACCGCTATCTGCCCTATTGGAACAGTGAGAATAAGGAGGCTATGGTAGAAGACCCCAATGCAACTCCAACCGAGAAGGCCACACGAGATTTTCTCCTTGACAGGGAAAGGTCTAACGCGGACTTGGAAAAGGAGGTGATATCCCTGGGAAAAGATCTCAAAAGATGCTATAGCACCATTGATGGGCTCTTGGAACTTCTCAACCAACCCCCTATGTACAAGAGGCTCCGCGAACCGCTCTACAAATAGGCATAGGTCACCCTTCTATGTAATAAGACGATATTAGTAAACGTTTTGTCGAGTCTAGTTAAACTTTGTGCTAGTGTGCTTCTTTATGTGTGAGTTGGATTATCATTATGCTTATGTATGATTTGGTTCTTTGTAATGAGTGTTGAGATTTGTGGGCTTGTCTACAAATCTCATAGTTAGACAACGTTTATGAATAATAAGAGGGTTAGTTATATCTTGTCCTATGCTGTTTTCTGGAGCAACCTGTGATCTTTTGGTTATATCTCAAGTTCTGATCGTGCAACATGGCTGAAAATTTTATGGTAGAAAATAGACTCCTATATCTAACCAATGCCTCTGGAATCACTTCAATAGCTGTTATGGTTTGTGAGATATGGCTGTTTTAAGTTAGAGTTTCTGCGCAGTTTTGAGCTCTGGACAGATCTGTTTGTTCTCTGTTTTTGACTAACTTAACGACAGAATCTGGGAAAGTCACTTAAATAAAAGTTGTAGATAATTTCGTTATCTTTCCAACCGTGTATCACACGCCCTGTTTGGATTTCTGGAACTCCGAATATGACTGTTTTTCTGTACTACTGTTACCGGATCTCATCCAGAAATTTTCAGATCTCCTGTTTCCTCTCATATAAGTGATCTTTTCCTAAAAAGTTCGCTAATCTTGATCCCTGCTTGAAAACACAGATGGCCGCCAGAGGAGGTGGAGCTGGAGGTGGACGTGGACGTGGCCGTGGTCGTGGAGCACCTGTTAATCCACCACCACCACCCCCAGTTAACATTCAGCAGTTGATGGGCATCCAAGCCCAATTTATGCAAACCATGATGCAACACATGCAGAACCAACCAGTTGGAGGAGCACCACCGATGCAAGTGAGGGACAAGAGGGGTGAGTTTCTGAAGGGTCACCCGCCAGTGTTCTCTCATGCTGCTGATCCCTTGGAGGCTGATGACTGGCTTCGTGCTATTGAACGCCAGCTTACCATCGCGCAATGCAATGACCAGGAGAAGGTGCTCTATGCTTCTGGTCAGTTGCAAGGAGCTGCTCTGGATTGGTGGGAATCGTTTCAGTTCGGTCAAGCCAACGATGCTCCACCTGTCACCTTTGAGGAATTCAAGACCAACTTCAAAGCGTACCATATCCCTGCTGGTCTGATTGAATTGAAGCAGGAAGAGTTTAGATCTCTGCGCCAAGGAGCCATGACCGTTGCAGAGTACCGTGACAAGTTTGCTCAATTGTCACGCTATGCTCCCGCTGATATTGCTCAGGATGTCGACAAGCAGCGTCGCTTCCTCAAGGGTCTGAATGATGGACTGGCACTTCAGCTGATGTCCAATGAGTTCGCCAGCTACCAGACCTTAGTCAACCATGCTATTGTGGTTGACAACAAGCGCAAGGAGATGGAGGCTAGAAAGAGGAAGCTCCAAGGTCAGTCTTCTGGTAGTAACAACCGCCCTCGTTCCAACTTCGCACCAGGCAATCAGCAGAGGTACCAGGGACCGACTACTCAGTGGAACCGCAACCAGGGACAGCAACGTCCTTCATACCCGCAACAGCAGCAGAACAATAATCAAGCCCAACGCCAAGGCACTCCCAACAATGCTCCCATGAAGACTAGTGCACCCAACACCCCCGTCAAGAATGGAACACCCAATGCTTGCTACCGTTGTGGTGATCCCGGTCACTATGCCAACCGCTGTCCAAAGAGGCAAGATCAGCTCCCACCTCAGAATAATGGGCAGAAAGGAAGGCAGCAAGTACCCCCTAATTCGGGCAAGGTGAATCACGTGTCCACAGAGACCGTACAGGAAGCGCCAGAAATTATGCTTGGTACGTTCAACATCAGTTCCATCCCTGCTACAGTTCTTTTCGATTCTGGTGCATCGCATACTTTCATATCACATACATTTGTTAGAATGCATAATCTACCTGTTAGTCTCATGAAAACCCCCATAATGGTTACCTCACCGGGTGGAGGTTTGCAAGCTACGCTCCAGTGTATGCCGCTAGCTGTGACCTTAGGGGGGGTAGATTTCTCAGTATCCCCAATTGTGTTGAAGACAGCTGGTATTGATTTGATACTGGGTATGGATTGGCTGACGAAAACCAAGACCGGTATTCAGTGTCAAGATAAGGTTGTGACAGTTACTACAGCTAAGGGGGACAGAATCAGTGTGAATGTAGTGCTACAACCAACACCAACTGCCACCGTGAATCAGATGAATGAAGAGGTTTTCCCGGAAGATCTAGTGGTAGATGAGTTCCCGGATGTGTTCCCCGATGACCTGCCAGGTATGCCACCTGATCGCGACATTGAATTTATTATTGAACTTTTACCTGGAACTGCACCCATAGCTAAAAGACCATATAGAATGGGAGTACCTGAATTAGAAGAACTTAAGAAACAAATTAAAGAGTTACAAGAAAAAGGGTTTATTTGTCCTAGTTCATCACCTTGGGGAGCTCCTGTTATTTTCGTTGACAAGAAGGATGGTGGTCAGCGGATGTGTGTTGACTATAGATCGCTTAATGAGGTTACTATCAAGAATAAGTACCCGTTGCCAAGGATCGATGATCTGTTTGATCAGCTGAAAGGTGCATGTGTATTCTCTAAAATTGATCTGCGTTCTGGTTACCATCAGTTGAAGATTCGAGCATATGATATTCCAAAGACAGCTTTCACTACAAGGTATGGGTTGTATGAGTATACAGTCATGTCATTTGGATTGACCAATGCACCTGCCTACTTTATGTATTTGATGAACAAGGTGTTCATGGAATATCTCGACAAGTTCGTTGTTGTGTTTATTGATGATATTCTGGTATACTCTAAGAACAAGGAGGATCATGCTGATCATCTGAGGTTAGTGCTACAGAAACTCAGAGAGCACAAGTTGTATGCCAAGCGCAGTAAGTGTGAGTTTTGGTTAAAGGAAGTTTCTTTCCTTGGACATGTTATCTCTAATGGAGGCATCTCAGTAGATCCGGGCAAGGTTGAAGATGTGTTGAACTGGGAGCCACCAATAGATGTGACCGAGATTCGTAGTTTCCTTGGATTGGCCGGTTACTATAGAAGGTTCATTGAAGGATTCTCCAAACTTGCTAAGCCAATGACAGCTCTGCTAGAGAAGAATGCTAAGTTTGTCTGGTCCGATAAATGTCAAGCTAATTTTGAGGAGTTGAAGAAACGTCTGACTACAGCTCCAGTGTTAATTCTGCCAGATCTGAGTAAGGATTTCTCTATTTATTGTGATGCATCTCGTCAAGGTTTGGGTTGTGTTCTTATGCAAGAAGGCAGAGTGGTAGCATATGCATCAAGGCAGTTGAGAAAGCATGAGCTGAACTATCCCACTCATGATTTAGAATTAGCAGCTGTTGTCCATGCATTGAAAATTTGGAGACACTATCTAGTGGGTCACAAGACAGACATCTATACCGATCATAAGAGCTTGAAGTACATTTTCACTCAGTCTGATCTGAATTTGAGGCAGCGCAGATGGTTGGAATTGATTAAGGATTATGATTTGGAGATACACTACCATCCCGGGAAGGCTAATGTTGTAGCAGATGCCTTGAGCAGAAAAAGCCATGCCAATGAGATCCGAATTGCTTCTATGCCAGAAGAGTTGTGTGCTGAATTTGCACATCTGAATTTGGGAATTGTGATCAACAGAATAGAGTTAGAACTTGAACCAGTATTGATGCAAGAGATACGTAAGGGTCAGATGTCAGATGAAAAGTTAAAGCAGATAGCCGATAACATTGTTCTTGGCAAAGTATCAGGTTTTCGGTTAGATGATGATGGTACATTATGGCATGGGAATAGATTATGTGTACCTGCAATCAAGGAGATACGTGAGTCTATACTGCGAGAAGTGCATGAGTCAGCTTACTCCATTCATCCTGGAAGCACTAAGATGTACCTTGATCTGAAGAAGAAGTATTGGTGGGATGGATTGAAAAGGGATGTAGCCGAGTACGTCGCTATGTGTGATACCTGTCAGAGAGTGAAGGCAGAACATCAGAGACCCGCTGGTTTGTTACAGCCAATGAAGATACCTGAATGGAAGTGGGAAGAAGTTGGTATGGACTTTATAGTTGGGTTACCTCGTACTCAGAGAGGTTACGACTCCATATGGGTAATAGTCGATCGATTGACCAAAGTTGCTCACTTTATACCGGTCAAAACTACCTATACTGGAGCTAGGTTGGCAGAATTGTATATGGAACGGATAGTATGTTTGCATGGAGTGCCAAGAAAGATTGTGTCGGATCGTGGTACTCAGTTCACCTCTCACTTTTGGCAGATGATACATCGATCATTGGGTACAAGGTTGAACTTCAGTACTGCTTATCATCCACAGACTGATGGACAGATAGAAAGAACAAATCAGATTCTAGAAGACATGTTGAGAGCTTGTGCATTACAGTATGGCACCAGTTGGGACAAGAATTTGTGTTATGTAGATTTCTCATACAACAATAGCTATCAGGAGAGTCTAAAGATGGCACCGTTTGAAGCTTTGTATGGAAGACCGTGTAGAACACTGTTGTTCTGGGATCAGACAGGTGAAAGTCAAGTGTTTGGACCTGATGTATTGAGGAATGCCGAGGAACATGTCAGAATAATCAGAGATAACCTGAGAGCCGCTCAGTCTCGACAGAAGAGTTATGCAAACAACCGTCGTCGAGATCTATCTTTTGCAGTAGGTGATTATGTCTACCTAAAGGTGTCACCGATGAGAGGTGTGAAAAGGTTCAATAAGAAAGGAAAACTAGCACCTAGGTATATTGGACCATTCAACATTCTTGAAAGACGTGGTGAAGTGGCATATCAGTTAGAGTTGCCTGAAGGCTTGTCAGGAGTGCATGATGTGTTTCATGTTTCTCAGTTGAAGAAGTGCCTGCGAGTGCCCGAAGAGCAGATACCGTTGGAAGAGCTCACAGTTAAGGAAGATTTGACTTATGATGAGTATCCGACAAAGATTTTGGAAACAGCTGAAAGAGTTACTAGGAGCAGAGTAATAAAGATGTGTAAGGTTCAGTGGAATCGGTACTCAGAAGCAGAGGCAACTTGGGAAAGAGAAGAGGATTTGAGAAAGTCTTACCCGCAGTTGTTTGAGTAAGCATCGTTGGAATCTCGAGGACGAGATTCTTTAAGGGGGGTAGAATTGTAACATCCCAAAATTTGCATCAATTTAAAAATAGGCAATATGATTTAATTATGCATTTTATGTGTTGCATGGAAACTAGTTAATAAAACTATTTGCAAAAGCTAAAATAAATCCTAGGCCAAAGACCATGATGAAGCATACATGCTGGTGCATATCTTATTTTTTGTGATGATTGGTTTTTACTCAATTTTGGTTTGAATTCAAAAAGGATTTGAAATTTTCTTTTGAAATCAGTTTTGGGAAATTGGAAAGCATTTCTTCTCCTCTCCCTCTCCCTTTCTCTCTTTTGGCCCGAGCCAGCTTGGCCGGCCCGCTCCCTCTCCTCCCACCTGGCCCAGCGCCGCCTGTTCTCCCCCACTCCTCTCTTTGGGCCGAAGGCGCCCCGCCGGCCCATTCCTGCAGCCGCAGCGCGTTCCCCTTTCTCTTCTTCGCCGCGTGGGCCGACCGCTCCGGCCCAGCTTGTCGCTGCGCGCAGCGCGCCGCAACTCCTTACCGCAGCCGCTGACGTCGCGTCCCCGCTTGTCAGCGCCATCTCCCACCTCGAGTCCGACTCGAACTCGAGTCGTGACCGACCCGGTGTGCGTGGTCGCCTGCCTAATCGGCCGAACCGACTCCCTAATAAGGTTCCCGAGAGCTCGCCGCCTCTCCCCACGCATCTAGCTCTTGCTCTCGTGCCCTAGTTCGCTCCCGCGACGAACTCCGCGGCCGCCGAAGATCCGCCGCCGTCGACCCGACGCTTCATCGAGTTCCAGCCGTCGCAAGGTTCCTATCTAGCTTTGTCTTGGTCACGCGAAGCCATGACACCTTTTTCCCCTCTGTTTTCTCCTGGTTTCGCGTTAACCCGTGCTCGCCGTCGTTGCAGAGCCGCGCTGTCCGCCTCGCCGCGCAATCCGCCGTCACAGAGACCTCACCGACGCCATCATCACCACTGGTGAGTCCGCTTTGCTCTCCTCTTTCGATTGGATCTTTTCCCGAGGTCTCTACCGCTCTGTAGCGGAATCCCGAGCCGCGCCGCCGCCTTCCGGCCATGGCGCCGCCGCGCCCTCTTTCTGCTCCGGCGAAAAGCGCCGCCAGCTCTCCCTGATCTAATCCCGAGCGTCCATCTCAGATCCGACGCACACCAGAGCTCGATACCCCTTCGTTGCCTGTTTTACAAAAAGAACCTTACACCTTTTTATGCATCAACCCGCGGTCCTTTTGGGCACTGTGCTCTGAGTCTGCGAAAACTTGCTTCTAAGCCCCTGCGTTTCATCCAAATTGAGGCGCAGTCCAGCCAGATCTGAAATTCATTTTAAATCAATTTAAATTCAAAATCAATTTCAGTTTATTTACAGTTTTGCCACTGATTTCAAATGCTTATAACTTCTACGTTTTTAGTCCGATTTAGTCCGTTCAAGTTGCGTTAGATTCGTTTTGAAAAGATCTATCTATCTGTACAAGAATATCTACTGTTTTCAGTAATTAAAATTTGAGTTAGGTTTAATCTACTAATTAAGGTTTTGTAACTTGTTTAGCTCATAACTTTTGCGTTATAAATCCGTTTTTCGTGATTCTCGCGTTTGTGTGATCGTGGTAGACCGTAGTTGCTGTTTTCAAACTTTTTATATTATTTTCTTGCTGTTGGTGTAATGTTCTAATTATAGCTTGTTTGTCTTGCATGATTGTTGTCCCGTTGATTGTGTGTTGATGTGATAATCGAGTATAGACGGTGAGACATACGCTGGTGATCAGGAGCTCTACTTCGACAACCAGGAGCAACCAGAGTACTCTGAATCAGGCAAGTATAGCATGGGATCATCCTTGTTGACCTATTCACCATGAAGCATCTAAATTCATATGCATGTGTCTAATTTTGACCTCCTATCTAGTTTATCCTAGATTTTTGACCTGTTACCTTGTTAACCTTGGGATGCTATGCATATGGGTAGAATTTTGCTAGAGCTTTACTTAAACCAAACATGATCTAATAACGGTGAATAAAACTTGATCTTTTTAGCAACATGGTTTAGGACCTCCTGTCAGCAAAAGCTGGGACATACAGTGCAACCATGAGGGTTATATGGCTCTGACCTTAGCTCAGTATAAGGACCTTTTCTAGCTTGTTAGTGGTTACCCGAAAGGGCGCATAAGGCGCTTGACGAGCTGGATTTAGGGCGGCTACTTTCACCTTGCCTGCGTTGCCGTAAGGTTGGGAGACCCTTCTTCCCCTTGCCTTAAGACCTAGCGGCCCTAACTTGTTAGACGAACCTTTGAAAGGCTTTGCGTGTATCCTGCCCACTCACCTTGGAAGTGTTATGGGAGTAATTAACCCGGGCATCTGGATATCACGACTCATCGGGTAAAGTGTACACCTCTGCGCAGAGTTTAATAAACTGATATATCAGCCGTGCTCACGGATACGAGCGGCCCGGAAAACTCACAGACTTAGTTGTTATATGTTGTTTATTTATGTTGCTCATGTTGATTACCTTATTACTATGTTTCAGTTATTATGATCATGTGGATTGGGTTTAAGCATTCATATATGTTCACTTTAATATTAAAATATTGCCAATTAAAAGCTACCGCAGTCTAACCAGTGTCAGCCTTATTTGAGCTTCATGAACCCCATGTTACACTTGTTAAGTACGAGATGTACTTATGCTTGTTTGTTTTCTTTCTACTTGGATAAAATCTCGGATGGGAAACAGATTGCTATGGTAATGACGACTTCCCTGAAGAGTTCTAGTCTTGCTGTCAACCAGTCATCTTCCCTGTGATGGAGCTACCGCGAGAGATACTTTATTTATCCGCTGCTATGTAAAGACTTTAAATAATATTCGTTATGTAATAAACATATGTGATGGTACTTCTTAATTTGTGGCTTATGTGTGTGATGGATCTCTGGGCACACATGAGTTATTGCATTCAATTTTGTTCTTAAAATTGGGTGTGACACAGGATGAATGCATGCATATTTATTTTTATTATTTTTATGCCACCACGATGAACATTCCTGTGGGTTTTTACACACCATAGAATTATTCACATAGGGCTTTATGATGCAGTGAAATATTTTTATTTTGTTTTCTAATGTAATGCAGAAATTAAAATGTGTTGTGAATTAAATATGATGATGCAAGAAATGGTTATGAATTAAATATGAGAAATATGCAGCAAAGTAAATATAAAGATAAGTACCGATTTTTACCTTTTGACGAAGGTTCGGATATTTAGGTCCAACGAACCGGACCTTCCCTTGGTTCAGACCTCACAAGGTTGTCAGACATTTGGAAAGTTGTTATTGATTGTACCTCTTAGGTGCAGACATTTTCTCCCATACTTTCTTGGTCTGAGTCTTCACTTCATGTGGTTCACTGTCTTGAGGTTTCTATCGTTTCTTTTCCGGGACAGTGTCGATAGCTTCTTCTTCGTGATTGGCCTCTCTATTCTCGATAGCTTGTCTTCTTTGGCTTTGAGAGCGGCGTCTTTCACTTCTATTCTTCTTGGGTGCTTTATTAGGCATTTAGTTGATAAAGTTGCATCGTGCCTTTTCTCTAGGAAAGTGAAAATGGATTTCCTCTTGTAAATGATTGTACTTGTAGCGTAGAGGAATGGTCTTCCTAGGATGAGGTGTACATCATCGTCTTCTCACGTCGAGGATCAAGAAGTCTATGGGGACTTCATGACCTCTAATTCTGACTACGACGTCTTCCATCATTCCTTCTTGTTTATGCCTCTTGATATGGTGTCACTCATGTCATTTGTTCGTCCAGTAGTTTGAAGTGAAGTGTTAATTGTGGACGCTGGCAGCATATTGCTCAGTGTGCATGTTCTTCTAGATCTAGGACCTTCACTCTGTAGAATTTGGGAGTGACTTCTCCATGTTTTGCTCAAGAGTGTGTCATGCTCATAAAAACAAGGTAAAGATCAAGTGCATGGGCTCTGTTGGTGGAAAAACACCAACAGAACCAAAAGTTTTGTTTATTCCCCTCTAACCTTAGGCACATTGCACAAGACAAACTTATTGTTTATGTATTCTATTCAATCTTAACATGAGTGATAGAATCAGAGGATGAGCATG
Source organism: Coix lacryma-jobi var. lacryma-jobi (assembly GCA_009763385.1). Classification (NCBI taxonomy): domain Eukaryota; kingdom Viridiplantae; phylum Streptophyta; class Magnoliopsida; order Poales; family Poaceae; genus Coix; species Coix lacryma-jobi. Next base: position 146,684,504 of record CM019823.1, on the reverse strand, counting down.
AAAGTAGCATCTTAAAATATTTAACAGATCAAATTACTTAACCCAAGGAAGGATAATTTATGCATAAAATGTTGATCTTTTCATGATTGAGATATATCATCTTCCAAAGGTTAGATGCACAACATTTTAGCTCATGTAGTTAAGACAGTGAGATTCAAGAGAGGAAAGCTAAGAACAAAGATTAAAGGACTAAACGTGTTGAATTGATTAGGTGCAACTTAAACATGTTTTGTTCTTTATTTATATTCATACTAGAATCAAGAAGAAGCTTTTAAAGTGATAGTTACTTACCTTGAAATGTTACTTTGTCATTGAAGAGTGATGCGTCGAACCACCTTGTGGAGGCTTCTCTTATCTAACTGACTTTTCTTCTCTTGCTTGTCTCACAGTGTGCTTGGGAGGAGGAAGATCACAGTGGAATTATCTTTAGAGGTATTGACCTTCCTTCTCTTGTGTCGAATTATCAGTGAAGGCGCATTGTTCCTCGAGTATGCTGACTAGGATCCTCTCTCTTTCTTGTATTAATTCTGTACTATGAGGATGTAGGGACGGTTCCACATTCTTCTCTTGTCAATCTTTCTTGTTTTCCTTTAATCATTGGGTTGGCAAGAGACTTGAATTTAGAGCTGCTACTCAAGTGCCTCCATGAGAGTCTTTTGTCTTGTAATGTCACAACTGAGACTTGTCCTCTCAATAGTGTCTAGATGATGGAGATCTTATCGGATGTTCTTCTTGATTTGCTGGCTCAGGTACTATCTCTCCATCTTCTAACTCTTGTGGTGCAGTGGCTTCATCCTTCATGATGCCCTCCTCAATTCTTGGCAGTTGGCTCTCCCTTCGAGGTCTTCTCTTGGTTCTCTTTGGCTGCTCATATGTGATGTAGATGTTGAAGATGCAGCGGAAGATCCAAAAGTTGACTTCTTCAGGTTCGGCAAAGATGATAACATTGATGGTGTTCAAGAATGATCTTCCAAGAATGAGTGATGGATCATATTCTTCTTCTCGACTGGGACAACATCTAGTGGTTTGTAGTGATCAAAGTGATAGGTAGGAGATCAATATGTCTTGAAGTTGGGTTTCTCCTTCCTCCCTTTGATTGTGAAACACATCTAGACAACGGAATTGTCTCTCCCAGGCTGGCTTGTGATGTAGATGGACTCCCAACAACATGTTCATGTGTTTGACGTGTAGATCTTGCTATTGTTGTAGTGGTACCATCTTGTCTCCCAAGCTAGCTCTTAATTAGAAAAGAGGATAACTTCCCACTTCTTGTCTTGATGTCTTGGGCAATGACGGTTGCAGGCATAAGTTGTCTCATATGAGGTAAGTTGCATCTTGTTTTTCATTAGTGCCCAAGCAAGACTGAAAGCTAGGCTAGCACCATTTGTGATCTGAGAGTAGATTTGTGTGTCTATGGTTTGAGTTTTGGATCTTCAATGTTCAGACGAAACCATAGATGAACCGGGTCTTCCCTTGGTTCAGACCTCCCAAGGTATGTCAGACGTTTGGAAAGTTGTTATTGATTGTACCTCTTAGGTGCAGACATTTTCTTCCATACTTTCTTGGTCTGAGTCTTCATTTCCTGTGATTCACTGTCTTGAGGTTTCTCTCCTTTCTTTTCTGGGACAGTGTCGATAGCTTCTTCTTCGTGATTGGCCTCTCTATTCTTGATAGTTTATCTTCTTTGGCTTTGAAAGCGGCGTCTTTCACTTCTATTCTTCTTGAATGCTTCATTAGGCATTATTTAGTTGATGAAGTTGCATCGTGCCTTTTCTCTAGGAAAGTGAAAATGAATTTCTTCTTGTAAATGATTGTACTTGTAGCGTAGAGGAATGGTCTTCCTAGGATGAGGTGGACATCATCGTCTTCTCATATCGAGGATCAAGAAGTCTGTGAGGACTTCATGACCTCTAATTCTGACTACGACGTCTTCCATCATTCCTTCTTGTTTATGCCTCTTGATATGGTGTCACTCATGTCATTTGTTTGTCCAGTAGTTTGAAGTGAAGCGTTAATTGTGGACACTGGCAGCATCTTGCTCAGTGTGCATGTTCTTGTAGATCTAGGACCTTCACTCTGTAGAATTTGGGAGTGACTTCTCCATGTTTTGCTCAAGAGTGTGTCCTGCTCATAAAGACAAGGTAGAGATCAAGTGCATGGGCTCTGTTGGTGGAAAAACACCAACAAAACCAAAAGTTTTGTTTATTCCCCTCTAACCTTAGGCACATTGCACAAGACAAACTTGTTGTTTATGTGTCCTATTCAATCTTAACATGAGTGATAGGATCAGAGGATGAGCATGAAAGTAGCATCTTAAAATATTTAACAGATCAAATTACTTAACTCAAGGAAGGATAATCTATGCATAAAGTGTCGATCTTTTCATGATTGAGATATATCATCTTCCAAAGGTTAGATGCACAACATTTTATCTCATTTAGTTAAGACAGTGAGATTCAAGAGAGTAAAGCTAAGATCAAATGACTAAACATGTTAAGTTGATTAGGTTGGATCAAGTGAGGTGCAACTTAAACATGTTTTGTTCTTTATTTATGTTTATACTAGAATCAAGAAGAAGCTTTTAAAGTGATGGTTACTTACCTTGAAATGTTACTTTGTCATTGAAGAGTGATGCGTCGAACCACCTTGTGGAAGCTTCTCTTGTCTAGCTGGCTTGTCTTCTCTTGCTTGTCTCACAGTGTGCTTGAGAGGAGGAAGATCACGGTGGAATCATCTTTAGAGGTATCGACCTTCCTTCTCTTGTGTCGACTTATCAGTGAAGGCACATTGTTCCTCGAGTATGCTGACTAGGATTCTCTCTCTTTCTTGTATTAATTATGTACTATGACGATGTAGGGATAGTTCTGCATTCTTCTCTTGTCAACCTCTTGTTTTCCTTTAATCATTGGGTTGGCAAGAGGCTTGAATTTAGAGCTGCTACTCGAGTGCCTCCATGAGAGTATTTTGTCTTGTAATGTCACAACTGAGACTTGTCCTCTCAACAGTGTCTAGATGATGGAGATCTTATCGGCTGTTATTCTCGATTTGCTGGCTCAGGTACTATCTCTCCATCTTCTAACTCTTGTGGTGCAGTGGCTTCATCCTTCATGATGCCCTCCTCAATTCTTGGCAGTTGGTTCTTCCTTCGACGTCTTCTCTTGGTTCTCTTTGGCTGCTCATAAGTGATGTAGATGTTGAAGATGCAGCGAAAGATCCAAAAGTTGACTTCTCCAGGTCCGGCAAAGATGATAACATTGATGGTGTATAAGAACGATCTTCCAAGAATGAGTGATGGATCATATTCTTCTTCTCAACTGGGACAGCATCTAGTGGTTTGTACTGATCAAAGTGATAGGTAGAAGATCAATATGTCTTGAAGCTGGTTTTCTCCTTCCCCCTTTGATTGTGAAACACATCTAGACAACGGAATTGTCTCTCCTAGGCTGGCTTGTGATGTAGCTGGATTCCCAAACAACATGTTCATGTTTTGGATTTGTAGATCATGCTATTGTTGTAGTGGTACCATCTTGTCTCCCAAGCTAGCTCTTGATTAGAAAAGAGGATAACTTCTCGCTTCTTGTCTTGATGTCTTGGACAATGATGGTTGCAGGCATAGGTTGTCTCATACGAGGTAAGTTGCATCTTGTTTGTCATCAGCGCCCAAGCAAGACTCAAAGCTAGGCTAGCACCATTTGTGATCTGAGAGTAGGTTTGTGTGTTTATGGCTTGAGTTTTGGATCTTCAATGTTCAGACCAAACCATGGATGAACAAAATCTCTCTCATGTGTAATGTTAGTGGACATATACCCGAAGGATTCCAAGAATTTGAAGCATGGGTTATTATCCACAACTTATGTATTTTGCATCTATGCTAATAAAAAGATGTTTTTAGGATTATTTTAGCATAGACTAGTATTTTATGTGTTGGCTGCACTTTAACATGATTCAAGGCAAAAGATAACTTGCAGTAGAAGACAAAATAAATAAACTTTGATACTCACAGTTCTTTCATCCATGATGAATGAGCTGAGTCTTCATTGTGCAAGAGTTGTTGAAGTTCATTGTACGCCTTGCTTCATCTCCAGTGTGAGTTCGTCTCCGGACTTTCTCAAATTGATATTGAAAGTTTCCCTACAGGGGTTAGTCCAACAAAATATCCAACATCCACTATAGCATACTATCGGCTCAAAAATCAACCTAGGCACCATGTCTAATTTGATCTAGGAAGGCATTTTAACTTAATTGCTTAAATTAAAAGCCTTTGAAAGCAAGATCACCACTCCTAAACTAGGCACCATGCTTAATTTAAGAGATGTATGAAAGTACTCCAAACCTAAACATATAATATAGCGAATGAGGGTAGCATGAAAGTATTATTGAGATTTATTCAGATGGTGATGAAAGAGTATGATCAGTATATGAGCATATCTTAAAGGTAGAGATAACCAACATAGCAACACGGCAAGAGATGCTCTTAGAAAGTCCATTCCCCAAGCTTGGATTTTGCAAATCAAGATTGGATGAATGTAATTCAATATTACATGGTGATTGGTTGGACATACCTTGTGTTTGTTGTTCCTTCGTTCTTTTCATCTCCAGACCTGGAAAGGTTAGTGACAAGAATACCCGAAGGAATATTTTCATAATTATATTTTTATGCTCATTACAGAAGGAAGTGCAGCGGAAAGGTAGGCATAGCTAATAACCAGATGTTATGATAGGGTGTAAGGATTCTACTGGTTATAGCTTGCGCTCATGGGGTAGTGAGATAAGAGTGGAATTTAAAAACAATATTCATAAGAATGAACACAAAAATAATGATGAAAAGACTGGGACAAAAAAGGAAAAGATAAAAGTATGATTACTAGGTTAAACTAAGACTTAAGATGATCTACCGTTCCCCAGCAACGGCGCCAGAAATGCTTGTTAGTATAAATTAACGCACACTCTACTTTATCCGCAAGCGCACAGATAAAATCTACCGATGTAGCACTTCACCGGAGTAACCCAGTTTTAATATCGAACCCAAAGGGACGGATAGTACTAAGTCTTAAAGTCTAACCCTTGAGTAGCTAACAAGGACGGAGAATCTAGAAGTATAGAGGGGATCATTAAGGTTGTCTAATTCCAATTTAAGAGTAATATGTTTATATTATTCTTAGTGGGGAAGTTGCCATAAAAGGTCACAAAGAGAGTATGAGTCTTTTATGCAAATGTATAATCCTACTGAGCCTACACACGGGTAAGTGGACTATAGAAGAATCAACAAGGCTATAAGAGTCACCCTTGCGAACAACCACTACTACCGGCGTTATAGGAGGCATTATGAGCTATCAAGTCTAAGCACCACGCTTACACTATCCAACTACTCTAACTCTAGAGCAACTTAGAATTAAAGTACTCCAAAGAGATTCATAAACCTTAAGAATAATAAGAACAATGGCTCAAACTTAAATATAGACGTTGATTACCGAAACAATCGCTGAAGCAAGTTGAAGATGAACTTGAATCCGCGGGTACAAGATGAAGAAGTTGATCCGACAGGCCGGAGCTCCTTCTTGATCTTTTCCTCTCTCTCTCTCTCTCTTCTAGTTCTAGTATAAGACTAGGTTCTAAACCTAAACTAAAGGGGTAACTAGTCTTCTACTTGAAAGCTGGCTCTTGAAGTCTTTTCTAGGGTTTTTGAATGAGGCGTAGACTTTTCTGAAGAGAGACTTGTTCTACCCTGGGGTCTGGGGCCTGTTTATATAGCCATGAGGGATCAACCGTGGCCGTTAGATCAAACCGACTTCAGGGACGGTGGAGATGCATCCTAGGAGGCGGTGGAAGAAGGTTTCGGAAGGCGGAGGCCATCGGGCCCAGGGGGGTGACCGACCGGTCATAGGGTGGGACCGGTCGGTCCCACCTGGCGGCCTCTCGGGGTGTCCCGCCTCGTGGTGTCCTCTGGTGTCCTCTAGGTCCTTCTGGAGTATTCTTGACGTGCCGGTTCCGTAATCTCCAGTCGTTTTCCTTCTAGGAGAAGTAATCAGTGCTGGTTTTCCGGTTTAGTCCCTACAAAATCACAATCCACCAAAACTCATGGAATATTGTCAATTAAAACCCTAAACCTTTATTGGTGATTGAATTCATGCCCTTTTCATATTTATTTATCCTTTAATTTTGATAGATAACCAGTGTCAACAAACACGCAAGGTGATCGAGGAAATAACCAGAGAGGAACCCAGACTGCTCAGCAAAACACCCATAAGAGGACTAGGGACAACACTATTACAACCATGGAACCTCAGAAGAAAGGGAACAAGCCTTCATGCTTCGACGACCTCCTAGATGGCTCATGCCCCTTCCATCCGAAAGGAGGACACCCGGCCAGGCACTGTTGTCAGCTCAAAGAGCGAGGTTTGAACTCCGAGTTCAACAAAAGCAAGAAAGACAAGGGTAAGAAGGTAGCTGAAGACCCACAACAAGGCGCTGGCGGTTTCGAACACCCCAAAGGAACTATCAATGTCATATTTGGAGTAACCACCAGTGACAGCAAGCGCCTCCAGAAGCTTTCCTTGCGAGAGATTATGTCCACCGAACCAGCAATTTCTAGATATCTCGACTGGTCCGAGCATCCAATCAATTTCTCTCGAGCAGACCAATGGACCGACGTCTCCAATGCAGAACATTACCCGCTAGTCCTGGATCCAACGGTTGCCTTCAGGCCTCTTTTCTCCTCTTCTCTTCATCTCACCAAGTGTATATAGAGCATTTGATCACTTGATTGCATGTTGTCATCACCATCTCCATCATGGTTGCCACCTTACTAGCTCCACCACTTGGCTTGGTCTTAATCCTTTCTCATTAGCTACACACGTGCTTAGTCATAGGATTAGACCAAATATGTTTCATCAATTATCAAAACCAAACTAAGGCTTTCAGCAGCTTGAGCTTGTATGTGATGGAACCTATCTTGTTGATGATTTGGAACAACCCAAAGTACTTGAACGCCAGCTTCTAGTGAACACATGGTGCCAGCAAGGGCTGAATGTATGACACGAGGTGGAGGCCGATGAAGTAAATGAAGAACGAGCATTCTGAACAGCGCTTGTTGGCCTGAGCCTTCATCCGTTGTTGTGCTCGAAGAAGAGGATCACTCGGCCAATAGGTCAGTGATACTAGGCATAGGGGAAACAGAGGTGTCAGATAGCCCAAAATGGTGAGGGGAGCAACCGTAGAGTACATTGAAGGGAGAGTGCACCAATACAGAATGTTGACCGATGTTGTACCAGTATTCCGCCAAGGGCAGCTAGCGGAGTCATTGTTAAGGGCAAGAATGCATGAAGCAGTGGAGGTAAGTCTCCAAACACTGGTTGACTTGTTTTGTCTAGCCATCAGGTTGGGGGTGATACACAAAGCCCATACACAATTATGTTTGCGAAAGCTTGAAGAGCTCCTTCCGAAAAAATGCTTGTGAAGATGGGATCTCGATACAATTTAACATGTATAAGCAAGCTGTGCAGCCAGAAAATGTGATCCAAGAAGGATTGAGCCATGAAATGTGCAAACTTATTGAACTTGTCCATGACCACCATGATGCAATTGGCCTGCCCTGATCGAGAAAGTCCCTTTATGAAGTCTAGAGAAACGACTTGCCATGCTTTAGTAGGTACAGGCAAAGGAGACCCGAGTACTTGACACGATCGGGTTTTGCTTGGAGACAAACCAAGCAAGCAGAAACATATGATTTGATCTCAGATTTCATCCCTCGCCAAGCAAAGAGCTTCTTAACATGGCTATAGGTGCCTGGGAAACCTGAATGTCTGAAGTTGTTATAGTGCAAACACTATGCGGAGTTGGATAGGTTTTTTGTTGCCAATCCATACACAACTGTTGTAATGGATGATGCCACTCTGTAGAGTGAAGGATGGGCGAGAATCTGGGGACAAAGCGAGCTCTTGCGGCAATTGTGATGAGACTGGAATATGAAATCATGGCCACATGAAATGGAGGTGCAAGGTGTCTGGACAAGGCATCTGTTGCAGTCTTGAAGGCGTTCGGTCTGTAGACAACCTTGTACTAGAGACCAACCAATTTGGTGTACATATGCAATCACCATGGTGTATGAAGGCATTGATCAGTCGCATAAAGAGCCTGTACAACATAGAGGCAAGGGATTGTCTCTAAGAGACTAAAATCTAACATTGAGATAATTAAAAAGACAGGTCATGCAACTCATAGACGGAGAGCTGTCTACAAGCAATTTAATGTTTTGCATGTAGCTAAGATCAATCATAAATCAATTTAATGTTTTGCATGTAGCCAAGATCAATCATGAATATAAATTTGTATACCATTATATAGTTATTTGATAGAACATGGCTCAAGCATGAATAAGACATAATTACAATATTTTAGAACCATCGTTATAATAATTATATTATATATAATGGGAGGCATGCAGTTTGTTATAAAACACAGGAGCGCGGAATAAACAAACGTGCATAAACAGGCTATTTTTTTCTCATGTAAAATCAGCACACGCAGAAATGGTAGTGAAATCATCAATTCAGTGTTGTAAAAGAGGCTTTTAGAACATTAATTGCAACGGAAGATACAAAGGACACTCGGAGGAACAGCAAATTACTAAAGCAAAGGACATTGAAGAAATAAGAAGTAGCATGGTTGCAACAAAACAGATTTCAATAACAAATCGTCCTGACTTCATTTGTTGCCACACCAATTAAATGACCGTCATTACTTAAATATCCCAACTTTCAGTGAGAAAGATGTACTCCTCCATACTCGTAAAGTACTCATGAATAACTTACCGTCAAATCATGAATAACAAGACAGGACCGTCATTACTTAAATATCCCAACTTTCATGATTTAGATAAGATTTGAGTCAAACGTTTGAAATATAAATTATGAATAACTTGTAAGTTGTTGAGTTTGAAAATGTGACAACTATATGAATAGATTCGTCTTAAAAGTACTTTTATAAAAATATACGTATGTCACTTTTCAATAAATATTATTATAGAAATAAGGAGTTAAAATTATGCTTTGGAGACCGTGTCGCTGTCTAAAACGACTTCACGAGTACGGAGGGAGTACTGCCTCGCTAGACTCGGCAATAAGCAACTGCAACCAAGAAGTGTTTGAGTGCCTGCCAACCAAGAAGTGTTTGAGTGCCTGCCAATGAAAGCAACAACAACAGTAGCATTAATCAAAACCGCAGAAGCAACAACAGTATTGCTCTGGCACCAATTAATCCTTCCTGAATGCAAGGTGTACGTAACGGATGGCTAACAGCTGAAAGTTTCTGGCACCACTTAAATTGACAGGATAAATATAGGCAAGCCAACACTATATGTCGAAAGACTAAATACTGAGTAAGTTGCAGCATATCCAGTTAGTTGCATGCATATGAACTAATCTAAAATTATTGCACGTCTGTAAACACATGATATACAAAAGCATTGTACTTTTTGCCATTTGTAATCTCTTGTGCATCATAAACTCAAAGGGACAGCTTTCTAATGAAAACAGAAACAGTCAGCCTTTTCAACCCATAATTTTCAGAACTAAAACAAGTATTTTTAGAACTGAAATGGAACTGCATTCACCATACTTGTAGCCCATAATTTTCAGAATTCTTCAACTCACAGTAGGAGCAGATAATAATAGATAATAAACGAAGTATTTGAGGCCAGAGATAAGGCGTGCACAGACGAAGACGAAGGAGGTGGCCCTCTACCCCTCCCTCGCTGCGCTGCGACGGCCGCACTACCCCTCAACCTAGTCCAGCCGCCGTGAGTGACGAGCGCGCCCTGAGCCTCCGTTGGTCAGTGAAGATGAGGAACTCTCCATGTTGCAAATGCGAACGACATTGATGCTCGACAGCCACACCAGGATTGCAAGATATTCCTTCTCTCAATCTCTCAGGCCTACACTTTGGCAACAGCTTTCCCCGCCGGGATACCAGGCATTTCCCGGGGCCGAAAGCCCACGTGCCGAGCTCCCCCGTATGATATTGCCGCGCCATTTGGAAGCCCGAGCGATAGGGTATTGCAGCCCAATTCCCCTCACTTTCCACGGGGGAGAAAACCACGACCCAACAGGTGGGGAAGCGTTCCCCTTCCTCGCTCGTGACGCGACGACGCCTCCGCTGTCCGCTTCCCTCACTCGCATCGCTCGTCGCCGCCTTTGTCAGCGCCGCATTCGCCTATTTGCTCGTGACGACCTCCTCCGCCAGTTCCTTCCTCGCCCTTCCCGTGGTTCCTCCCCTCAATCTTCCAAACACAACACAGCTATGTTTCTTAGGGGCTCGACTTCAGGTGAGCTTAGGCGATGAGGCCATGGCGGCCAGCAAGAAGGCCAAGGTTGTCTTGGTCCAGCAGGCGGTGGGGGGTTCTGGGGCTGTGCCGTCCATATGGATCTAATGGATAGACCGATGGGGATTGGGGGCTCATAGGGCAAATCGATAGATCCAACTGCTTCACAGTTCATTAGACTGTCAAGATGATTCGCATGACCAAGGTGTGAGCATCTCCTCGTTCTCCCTGTTATAATTTCTTCTATTCGGTTCCTGAGTTGCATTCAGTTTTCACTACTACTTAGTTTTGTGCTTGATATAGACTTGCCCATGTGACTCCTTGCATTCTTTATTAATAAATCAGCTTGGATAATGCCATTATGTGGTTTCTTGTTTTTTCTTTAATTATCAGGAGCCATCTCCTCTGATTAAAGCATTGTGATGTATGACCAATTGTTTGCATAATTTGAACATGCAACACTGCACTAGTTTAATTGATTCGAGCTACTGGTGGATGTGTCGTCCAGTGGTTAATTTGAGGATAAATGTTCAGGATTAACTGATTTAGTGCTAGCATTTGTCAATTCATTGTGACTCAATTATTGTCAGATTGAATTGCAGTCTAGCCTCACTTATTCTTGATGCTTTCAGCAATTTAGATGTTCATTTTTGCGCTGCCACCTGACGCAATTTTTTCCATTCATCATACTACAATATGTTTACAGAGAGCCTTGAGAGCTATTGAGGAACTCATCCACTTGGGGAAAAAAGGATAATACGTAGATTGCTAATTGACACTTCAATGAAGAAGCACTTACAAGTGTCTTGTTTATGTCCACTATAGGTCTGCAGAAAGCTTTATGAAAAGTTTGGAAAGCATGGTCTAGTGAAACCGAAACAAGCTATGCACAATCTTGAGGGAATGGACGATGACACCGCTCCAAAAAAAACAACATTAGGTTAATGTTAATGTCGTTATCCCCATTTATTTTTAGTTATTGGTCCGAAACAAGCTATGCTTTTGCAGGAGTGGTTTGTTCTGTGTGTTACATTGCTGGAGGAACAAAGAAAGAAGAAAAAGATTTTCTGCTGCCTCTTGGGACTAGGTGACACTGGTGTCAGGTTAGTACTTGGCACAGTTAGCATACTTCCAGTCTAGTATTTGACATAGTTAGCATATAAATTGTAGTGTCCTCCATAGCAGAATACGAAGCTTCAAAATGACAACTTCTTAACACATGCTTTGACTACGAACTTTTTGTTGGAAGCTGCTCAATCTATCAGAATTCAGTCTATTGGCCTATTTATTCATGTATATCAGAATGTTAAAAACTAGAGACTATATACGGAAATAGCAAAACAGGGAACACATATAAATGTTCTTTATTGGATATGCAAATAACTTTGTTCCTATTAGGTCCTATGGTTTCAATTTTGGTTGATTTGTACTACTCATTCTGAATGTCAGTTCACTGCATGTTACAACCACTCCTTTGTATAGATCGAATTTTTTGTTTGATTAATTCGTTGTATGAGAGGATCTTGTGCAGACTGCTATATTGTTGGGCGATTATTACTTGATTTCATTATTTGTCAGTTTTGATGTTGCGATGTGATGAAGAACCATTGGTTCGTGTTTCTAATCCTCTGTGATGAGTACAACACTCCAAAATTCTGATCCCTGATAAACTGCACTATATGTTTTAAAAATCATTTGCATTATCTATAGTCTGACCTCGTGCTGTTTAATTAATGTCTGTCATCATCAGAATTTGTTTCAGAGACTGTTTCTTTACAATGTATAAGCATTTGATACACAGTTTATTTTTAACTTATTATACTTTCCCTTTGTGTTACATGATACATGCAGACGCCTTGGTGGAAGCATTGCATGATCTAATAGAAGTGAAGTCTAATAGAAGTGAAGTGATGCAGTCTTGCTTAACACATGTTCTCTAGTGAAGTCGTAGTTTGTTTAGTTCCAAACATGCCAATAAGTCTCATGCCCCAATTTTATTCTTCATTTTCTAATGTTGGATGGAGATGGTCTGTGAAAGTCATAGTTTATCTAGATGGAGATGATGTGATTTGGTGAAGAATGGATTAGCTAAGTTGAATTTGCCACTTGAATTAAATTTTCTATGTATTGGACTTTGTCAAATAATTATGTTCTTGTGATTTTCCATGCATTATGTTCAAAAAAAATATTGTGGTTGGCATTGATCTGTGGTGATTTCCTTATACTTGAGAAAAAAAACTATTTTTCGTGATTTTCTAGGATATTGTTTTCAGTTTTCCAAGACTTACCAACGTTCAAACCAGTTACAATTGTCTGAACTGCATGAGTGCAAAACACGGGGCAAGCTGTTGCCAAACGGTAGCAGGGAACCACCCCCACACGCGGATATCAGCCCTGGGATGAGAAGGGGATCGAAGATTCAAAAAAAATCACGGTCGGGGGTTCCTGTCACGGGGCTGATAAGCACTCGTTGCCAAAGTAGGCCGCTATAGGTTGATAACCCCCGAGTGCATGCGCGAGGCTGGAGATTGATGAATGCGAGCAGGTGGCCATCTTGCATCAGTAGTTCAGCACAACACCCATTGACCCACCCCCAACTCCGTGCCAATTGGGAATTGCAGACCTTCACCTCTGCACCGTGCCGGGCCTAGAATAGTGGTTTTAGGAAAGAGAGCTTTTGTCTCAACTGATCAAGCAACGGTTGTTAATTACGTGGGCAGCAACGTATGAAGAAATCTCAGGCGGACTGACCGATCTCGCCGGCGCCTAGGGCCACCACCGCGCCTCCCCGGTGGCTGTCGTCGCCGCCCGCCGGAGTGCGGTGGCGGCGGCCCGCGGCGTCCGCGGAAGCCGGGCTCCGTCCGCAGCTCCTTTTCTCTCCCTCCCTCCCTCCCTCTCTCTCCCCCCTCCCTACCCCCTTCTTCTCCGGTGTGCTGTTGGCGGCTGGCCGGCCAGATCCGGTGCCCCGGTGGCTGGATCTGGCATCTCCCCACAACAGCTGCGTCGCTGCTGGTTCCGGATCCAGCCGGATCCGGGACGACGGCTTGGCTTGGGCTCGCGACGGCCGGCGCCTGGTGGTCGCTGGTGGGCGTGCGGGGCCGTGGCCACGGGCTTCCGCGATCTCCCCCTGGCTCGGGGCAGGCGGCGCGTTGGGTGCGCCACAGCTGGCAAGCTGCGCTTGGCGGAGGCCGACACGGCTCCGCACGTGGTTTGGCTATGGGTCGTGCGTGCGCCTGGGGGCCAGCCGCGGGCTCGCAGTGCGGGGCGACACCAGGCCCTTGCTTAGCTCGGTGCTGGTCGGGCGGTCGGTTGCTTCCTTCTCCGGTAGCGTCAACACTCCCTGGCTCCGGTCGGTTGGGGTGTTTGGCGGTGCGGGGCGGACGAAGATGTGGGTGGCACGGCCAGTAGCATGCATCGTCTTACGTCGTGGTGGTGTAGGCAGCTACTCTGGCTGTGCGTCATCGACGTCATGGTGGCGTGGATGGCGTCGTCCTGCTCGTTTTCGTGCATCTACAACGTTACGGTGGCGAGGCCGATGTCGGTCAAGCAGGCACACCTGCCTCTCACAGTTCGTCGGCAGGGATGAGGTGTCATGGCGAAAGCTTTACCCATTAGTTGGGTTGATAACGGTGATGTCTTTGGGTGCCGTTCACTTCCTTGGAAGCGTCTATCGAAAGGCCATTTCCCTCGGAATCGGGGGTGTCGCTTGGCGATGGTGCCATGTCATGTTGTGGTGGAGGCCGTGTTGGTCTGTCGGGGCCACTTTGTGTTTGTTGTGCTCCTTCTCCTCTTCACTTTGGTCCGTCTAGCTCGGGTATCGGTGTCGTCGCACTTCACAGTGGCTACCACTAGCGGTTTGACCTCGTGACTACCTAGTTGCTTGAGGCTCTCTACGACGTCTCCCTCGCAGTGGTTACCTGGTCACTGGCAGTTTGACCTCGCGACTACCTGGTCACTGGAGGCTCTGGAGCTCAACTTCTCCTTCGCAGTGACTACCTGGTCACTGGCGGTTCTACCTCGCGACTACCTGGTTGCTTGAGGTTCTGGTGGATGCTTTGCCACCGCGGCTGGACCTCCTTAGTTGGCGATCATTGTGCGGATATATCTCTTGTGCAGACTCAGCTTGCTTTTCTGGGTTTTTTTCTCTTGTTTTTTTTTGTTGTGTTGGTCGTTGTCTTTGGGTTGGCGTCAGTAATCCTAGGATTACTTGCGACTTCTTTGTTTCATCTATGTGTAGGTCTATTGACCATTCTTCTCTGCTTAAGGAAAAACATGTTATATGTCTGATCGCAAAAGAAGAAGTCTCAGGCGGATAAGAAACGAACAGAACATGAAATTCAGGAGGGTGATCTATGTTCCTCAAACTTTCAGCCATATGTGCAATCAATTACCAGTTGCCTCTAGAACCAATCAGCTGAAAACTATCTTTTGTCAGTTCAGACCTTTCGATAGTATGCACCGACCCACCTCAAACAATTGCTCCTGAAGCGATACTGAAGAAGAGAACTATCATTCAGGGAGCTTTGACAGTTTCGCAGGTGCTCGTTCAGTGGCAGGGGTTGCCGGCAGAAATGGCGACGTGGAAAGAGGAGTCGAGTTTGCAGAACAGATTCTCCCGGTACACAGCTTGAGATCAAACTGGAATTTAAGAGGCTGGAAGAGGGTGGGCCGTCTGGGCCCTGAGCGAGACCCATTCTCTGCAGCGCGAACATAAGCCGTGTGAGAGAAGTTATGGTTGCCTAATAAGGCGGCTTATGGCTGAAATGAACAGAAACAGTTGTGCTCTTTCCATTTAATTCTATCCAGCTTATCTAGTTCATATCATAACATAATCATGCCAGACAATCGTCCAAATGTAGGGGGAGGATCAAGACCCGGAACGTTTCTCTATCCGAAACTCCTCCAATTTTAGTAACGCTTTGGTCGTACAACCTTTCACGCACAAGATTGAGTTTTACTTTGGTACATAATAATCTCTCGCGTTCTAAATTCTAATAGGTTGATAGCACTCCATTTAAGTTTAATAATAAAAATTTTAGTAATCACGTACTTCCCATCGCGTTCTTGTAGGTGATCCAATTCCAAGATGCTTTGACGGAGCGACATGGCGACTGAACCGGCCGGGCCCACAAGTACACCCAAGTAGACCATTTCCGGTGACCCTTTCCACGTGTCCACGTCGCACCAGACACACATCACCGCACGATCCACGTTTCGTTGGACCGTCCCCTGAGTTCCTCCAAGACCTCCCTCGTCATCTGCTGATCCGGTCCCTTTGTAAAACCGATGCATATATAACAACTAACCCCTGCTCCACGGTCAGCCGGCCACGCAGCATCTGCACTTGTGCACCGGCAACTGATCGCGTGTATCACGCTGCGCGCCCTTCTTCAATTCTCGCCAGCAACTAACCTGCAGCTTCAGCTTATTAGTGTGTGTACCCCAAAGCTTTTAGCTCCGATCCTGTCGGCAACAACAGCAGCGATGGCGGCAGTGTGGGAGAAACCGGTGAACGGGAGGCCCAGGTCCGCCGACGCACCCGCCTCGTCGCGGCGGCAAGCCTTGGCAGCTTTGTTGGCAGGCGATCAGGGGAGGACGACCCCGAGAGGCTACGTCCCCATGGTGCTCGTCGGCGACGAGGGGGGCAGCGAGGACGAGGAGAGGGTCATGGTGCACGTGCACGTCAAGATGCTCAAGGAGCCATGCATGGCGGCCGTTCTGGAGATGGCCGCGCAGCAGTTCGGCTATGGCCAGCCAGGCGTGCTGCGAATCCCTTGCGGCGTCCAGCGGTTCCAACAGATGGTCGGCGCGGGCATGCGAAGCTAGATCGATAGATACGTACACTTCTATATATATATATATATAGATAGATACGTGCAGACACATTTGAGCAGAATTTGTTCATTCTTTGATACGGATTTCCTCCAGCAGTCGGTGTGCCAGATGAAGCTAGATACATGTATAGAGAAGACGCATTTTTTACTGAATCTTTTTTTTTCCCCGAATCCTGAATCTGTTCATTCTTCGGTTTGAATTTCTATACCAGGAGTTCGTGTACATATGTGAAGAGTACGCATATAGGGTCAGATTTCATGGATCCAATTTTCATCGGAAACTTGCGTGTAGATGTGTCACTACTCACAGATCTCAGAAGAGAGATGCAAAAAGAAACCGTGAGGCGGGGTTATCCCATAGGTAGATACAGCTGAACACTGAACTTAAAAAAATACAGCGAAAGGAGAGAGAATGCTACAGAAGGGGGTTTCGGTTTCGGTTTGTTTTTATCATTTCCATAGCTCCTCCATTGGAACACCGCGCTCCTCGGCGACATCCTTGAACTGCTTCATCATCTGCGTCGCCTTGATAGTGGCTCGTGCGTTGTTCAGGGGGTTCTTGCTGCGCAGTTGCTTACCCAGAGCGTTTTCAACACCAGCCATCTCCAACACAACCCTCACAGCTCCACCAGCAATAACACCAGATCCAGGGCAAGCAGGCCTCAACATCACCCTGGCTGCTCCAAAGTCCGCATCCGCTCTGCTCGCATTACAGCAAAAAAAGCAAGACAAAATGTTCACGTCGCAATAACATCAATAATACATGGTCATCTTTTACAGTTATATACAGACCCATCTATATATCATAAAAAGGACCGGGAAAATCCTATTACTGCTTGGGTGGTCACAGAGGATTCACTAATTCATGCATGACATGGCAAACATTCAAGGGGAATAAAAACAGTACTGGTAATGTGTCCAAATAGAAAAAAAAAAAAGAGGAAATGGTAAAGTCAAGGGGCATAAAACTGCAATCAGTTGAGCAGAAGCCCTTTACTTGAGCCAATTGACCAGAGGGATAAAAATGGTAAAGCAGCACTTCCAGAGTCCAGGCTTCCGTAGCAGTGAGTAAAATGTTTGCAAAATTATGCCACAAACTCTTAACCAGAATGCACACTTAGTGAGTGAGCCTATAAATTGCAAACACCAACTGACTTAAGTACAAGCTTCTAAGCCATTTGACAATTGAACAGGATTATGAGAATTTCTTTTGTTGGACTAAATATTCTAGCTTTTCATGCCAGGTTAGCTCCTTTTTGGAAACCAAGTCAGAAACATTGAGCCAATGAATTCATTTGCTTGAACTTGATTTTCCAAATAGGTTCTAGGTTACTTACAAATGCATTTGTGTCAAAAGCTGAAAAAGTAATGCTTGAAAAAAAGATAGTTTTGAACAGATACAATTGATGCAACCTTGCAAACAATACAGGTAATGCTTGAAAAACATCACGGCTCAGGAAACTAAATCAGATAGTTGCCATAAAAAAGTTATAACTGATCCAAACTAGTACCACCAGAATAAAAGACCAAAACAGTGCACTAAATTGTCTAAAAACAATTATGCATGCACCTTAACCAGGAGGAAAGGAAGTTAAAGGTGAACACTATGTTGCAAAAACAATTACTTCTACTTAGAGCATTTTGGATTCATAAAAATGAATAAATGATAGCTTAAATTATTCATTGCTGACAAACACTGTTACAATTACAGATAAATCATACTAGTTCAATGCTGTATATCATACAAGAACTGTATAAACCTCAATTTAAAGTGTTGAGCTAAATTAAAATGATTGATTTTTAAGTGGCAATTAGAGATTTTTCGCAGCCATATTGTTCAAGATCCCCTACAAATCTGCTAATATAAAACTAATGCCACCATTGGCAAGCAACCTTCATGACACTATAATTATGATTAAGACAGCATGCTATTGGCAGGCCCAGGATTTGGAGGATGGTATTAAAAAAAGAAATATCGAACATGCAAGAGAGTTGTGTATCATTATATTGAGAAGAAAAAGGGGAAGAGCCCTTACAGAACACATTTACACCGGTCAGACCAAAATTTCAAAGGGTAAAAAAATGCTTTTCCTTACAGCCTAAAACATAGTTTTTGCATGTATAATTGATTACAGCATCACATAGTACTAACTGTATAATAAATAACACAGAACTGAACATAAAGAAGTACTCCCTCCAGTTTGGTAAAAGTAGTCGTTTTGGACAAGATTTGGGTCAAACATTGGAAATATAAATCATGAATAACTTTTAAATTGTTGAGTTTAGAGATGTAAAAATCATATAAATAAATTTATCTTGAAAAGTACTTTCATAAAAATATACATATACCATTTTCCAATAAATATTTTTAAAGAAACAAGTGGTCAAAGTTACGTTTTGGAGACCGTGTCGCTGTCCGAAACGACTTCTTTTACCAAACTGGAGGGAGTACTGGTTGTTTGGCAAAAATAACAGGTATTCAATCAAACACCCTTGACTTGAACCAGGCCTGCCCCTTGCTAATTCAAACAAGTGAACTACTATAGGCTTATCCACACAACAGGAACATTCAGACAACAAGAAAGGAGACATAGCTACAGTACTGGGTCTAGCTTCTAACATGGAGTTTGCTGTCAAATTCGTGAAGGAAAATTCAGATTGAGTTTACCATCAAACTTGATCAAACAAAAGATAAATGACCATGACACTTCAGTGCCTCTGTCAAATAGGAATGTCAGGAACAATTTTCAAAAGTCATGTTAGCTTCGAAATGATGTTGGGTCAAGAATAGTACCACAAGAGAACTAGTAACCAGACTTGATTGCAGCCACTAGCCTCATTTCTTAAAACCCTTGCTGTGTATTTTTCTTAGGCCTCAATCAAGGTAGAAGGATAGTGCAATAAATCAAAAGCAAGTCTAAAACCAGCTTCGTTTCTATCAGTTGGCAGGCACAATTAACCTTGACTGGTCGATGTCCAGAATGTCTCACTATATTCAAACTAACAAGGATTAGGCGTAGGCTAACCATTTGGGAGCAATTCAAGTACAAGCGAATCTTAAGTAGTGCTGGACAATGTCACACTGACCTGTGCGGGAATGTAGAGTACTTAGTGAGCGGCACCGTGACAAGGTTGCGTCGTCCGTTCATGGCGGCCTTGGTGATGGCTTCCGTGACCTCCTTGGCCTTTCCCACGCCGACACCAACGTGTCCCTTCATGTCGCCAACGACGACGATTGCACGGTATGAGAGCTGCCTGCCTCCCTTGACGACCTTGGTGACGCGGTTGACCTGCACGACGCGCTCGGTGAAATCGTCGCTGGGGCGCTGCTCCCGGTCCATGTCGATGGGGTCGACCACCTTGACCTCGTAGACGTTGTTCCCCAGCAACGTCTCGCCGCTGAAGGCAGGCCCGTAGAGAGACTCGTACGCCGCCGCCACGTCTTCCGGGGACTCCGGCGGTAGCTCGTCAAACGCCGCGGGCTCGACGTAGCCCTCGGGGGGCGCCGCGAACTGGAACTCGGAGGAGGACACCGGCTCCGGCCGCGGCTTCTCGTCCCCATCGTCGTCATCCTCGTCTCCAGCGGCGCCGGATTCCTCCGCATCTCCTCCCTCCTCGGTGACGGATTCGTCCCAGGAGGAGGCCTTGGGGACAGGGAGGAGGAGGCGGCGGGAGGCGGCGAGGAGGAGGAGGGGTTGAGGACGGAGGTGGAGGGAGAGGGGCAGGGATGGGAAGGGCACGGATGGGATCGCGGTGGAGGGGGAGATAGTTGCTATGGTCATGGCAATGGCGG
Organism: Coix lacryma-jobi var. lacryma-jobi; assembly: GCA_009763385.1. Taxonomy (NCBI): domain Eukaryota; kingdom Viridiplantae; phylum Streptophyta; class Magnoliopsida; order Poales; family Poaceae; genus Coix; species Coix lacryma-jobi. Next base: position 146,664,559 of record CM019823.1, on the reverse strand, counting down.
TGGCCGCCATTTTGAAGTTGTATAGGACACCCCGGCGACGGCGATGGAGGGGAGGGAGGCGGCCGGAGGCGGGTGAAGTGCGGGGATGGGGAGTGGCCGTTGCCAGCTTATCCCTTCGTTATCCAGTGTGGAGGAGACGGGTAACCTTATTGGATCAGTAATGGGCCACCTGGGCCGGACGGTTCGGCCCGTCCCAGATTCCATGTCGTCATCCCATTATCGCCCTGTTGGGCCAGCAGCACTCGTCTAGGTCTAGTCGTCTTCCTCCCGTCCCCTCGACGACGAAGACAGAAGCCGCGGCCGCTGGAGCTTGTCAGGAAATACTCTCCCCGTCCGACCCGTCGTCGTGGGTGTCGTGGCCATGGAGAAGGCGAGCTCCGAGCAACGAGGCGTTGAGGGGCAACGTCGAATGTCCGAACGGCGGTAGTCGTAGTCGGCTGACTAAGTTTGATGCTGGGGACGCCGTCGTCAATCGCCACGCGTCTTCATTAAGGTAAGAAAATAGGGTATCGTGTTTTTGTCAGTTGATTCAGTTGGACTTGCTATATTCTATTTACAGAAACATATAACTGAGCAGGTCTGCAGATTTGGTGGTGAGTGGTGAGTTGTGAGTGGTGACTGATTATTGATTATTGATTGACCTTTGCTCACGGAACGGATGGATTCATCCAAGAAGAGGGCCGCAACCGCAACTGCCGCCGCCGACCTCACCGATGACCTCATCGTCGAGATACTGTCTCGACTGCCGGTCAAATCGATCTGCCGATTCAAGTGCGTCTCCCGTCACTGGCACGGCCTCATCTCTCACCCGGAGCACCGCAAAAACATTCCCCAGACAATATCTGGCTTCTTCTACTCTCACTTCCTGTTGAACCAAGAGAACGAGATAACTGCTATTCCCGAGTTCATCGGCATCAGGGGGACTGAAGAACCTCCGCTTCTGGGCCCTTCGTTGCCCTTCTTGCCCAGCTACAAGTGGATCCGTCCTATGGACTGCTGCGGTGGCCTTCTCCTCAACAGGTGCTGGAAAGTGAATCCCAAAGATAAAGTCAATTACGTGGTGTGCAACCCCGCTGCTGATAAATGGATGTTCCTGCCTGAGCCCCTTGACAAAAAGAGCTCAGTATCTACAATGCGTTTGGGTTTCGACCCTTCTGTCTCCTCTCGCTTCCATGTGTTCCGGCTCCTAAAGGAAGATCAGTATATCATTGGCCTGGAAATTTACTCATCAGAAACTGGAGCGTGGAGTCATAAGGAAAATGGTTGGAGCAATGAGGTTATGCCGGTTGGGGAAAGATGTGTCTTTATGAATGGAATACTCCATTTGATCTCCTTTGACTCCACTATACTCACTATACTGACAGTGGACAAGGAAGGGAAGACATGGAGGACCATTCCTTTGCTGGAAAGTATGAGTTTTGCAAACTCTTATATGGGCCCTGTTGCTTTTATTGGTCAGTCACAGGGGCGCTTGTGCTATATAAATACTAAGAAACATCTCACATCTAAAATATCAGTCTGGATTCTTGAAGACTATAGCGGGTCAATGGATGTTTAAGTATAATGTTAGCACTTCCCAGCTTTGCAGAGAGGTGGATCTCATGTTCGAGCTGGATTATTCTTTAATCGCAATCCACCCAGAATGCAATGTGATTTTCGTTGTTTCGAAATGTGAGAATCTGCTAATGTCATATGACATGGATCATGGGAAAGTTCGTGTTATATGTACTCTCACAGAGCCTATGGATGGGCCTTTTCTACAGTATTTTCCATATGTACCTTTTTTCTCGGACTCACTGGCTGGTCAAAACTTGAAGCACAACACAAAAGATGAAGATCATCAATTGTGACTCCAAAATGCTATGGGTGTCTTCATGAGCTGGGACTTTGGTTGTGATCAAATTAAATCAAGAGGATAGGTTATCTATATCTACTTTATTTCCTCTTTTTTTTAGAGTCTATGTTTATGGTAGTATGATACATTTCTGGTCTTGTTTTGAAGAAATGCTATAAATCGACAATCATAAAGGGGTTGTAACCTGAATACATGATGTTGCAGAGATTACTTAAATAAGTCCGCTTACTTCTCATTAATGATATTTGTTGCCATTTGTTATCTGCAGTGCCATATTTTGCCGGCATTCATCTAACTCTCCAGCATAGCTACTCCCTCCATCCTAGAATATAGTGTGTTGTGACTTCTAAAATTTGTACTGAAATATAATGCATTCTATGCGGTACCCATACCCAGATTTGCCAAAGTTTGTTAAAAAGAAAACCATAATTTGAGGAGAAACTCCTTAAATGGGTTTAATCTGTAGGCACACTAGTACAAGGCGCGCGCCTTTGCGCGCGTTGGTGGACACAGGGAAGTTTGTAGTGACTGACAAAATGTGCTAGATATGTAGATTAGAGTTTGAGTAATAAGGGTGTTCAACACGTGTATACAACATATATATACATTGATGCCTAAGTGTATGTTGCATATGGTTTTGGACATGATAGAGAACTTGCAGTTTCTTTGCCGTTGTTGGTAACATCGGTGCACAGTGGAAGTAGAAGTACTTAGAGAAAGCATCTGAATCTTCTTGGTATTATCCATGGGTAGTAACCTCTGCGGGTTACAATAAGAATTATTTAGAAAAGATTAATGTCATAATTGGAGTCTTACATTTTTTGAAACCAAAAAACCAGCAAGGTAGCCAATATTCTAGGTGAATTACCTTGAAATTGTCATAGTATGTCTCAATGTCATCGTTGATCAAAATATAATCGAAGATATATGGTTCATTGGACTGATGAAGTTTAGCCCGAGGTCATTTCTAGATGTGCCTCTGTGTATCAGCACCCATGTATGATCAATTGAGCAGAGAATAAATCCAACATGTGATGTAGTTTATGATTAAGAATGAATAACCCATCACATGAGATTATCCAAAGAATCTATTTCATGAACTACAAATATAATGTGACTGAAGGGCTTCTCTAGTTCCTCGAATGAAAGAGGGGCAAAGGGCATATAAAGGTGGATATTGCTTGAAGAGAAGAAGCCTCACGGATCGAGCTGGTTGGACATAATGTCATGGATACACCACAAAAAAGCAATACAAAGATGAAGTAGCTAACCTTTTCGTCGATAATAACAGATCTGACTACTTCAACACCTGTGCCATATACATCTGCATGTACATAGGCAAACTCACAAAATCTGCCCTTGCTAATCTCTTTCTCTGACTTGCCTGTTTCTGTAAAGTGGCAGTGGACACCATTTATTTCCTTCTCCCTTGGAGGCCTTGTATATAAAACCCTTGAAAACAAAGAACCCTCACAATATATCCATGTGGTGCAAGTGAGCATGACATTAGAAGATATTATGATCTGCGAAAATGAACTGATTTGTAAGAATCTTACCGATAAAGTCTGGGTCTTCTTTTTCCCTTGTCTCGCTTCTTATCTCATCAAAAGGGACAATTGTGTACATATATGTTGAGAATGTATCTTTTTGATTCTTTGCCAATACTATTCCTGTGTAGCTAGTGAATTCATTCATGTGTCGTCGAAGAACAGGCATGTAAGAGGATTTAGCATTTTTAACCCAGCGTTAGTATAGACTTTGTCAGTGTTTAAGAGTAGGCTGGAGGTCGGCTGTACTTAACTGGGAATCTGGTTTTCTGTACATTCTGGAGGATCGGGGAAACCTATGGTTGGCACCATGCTATTGCACCCTTCATTTTGTGTTTCAAATATGAAGCCACCATCATTTTTCTATAGGACCTGTGATTGGAATTGTAAGATGTAAAATTCCATGCAAAGTTCTATATATGGCAACTCATATATCTAGAAATGAATGCAGTGAAACAATCATCTGAAAATAGAGCAAAAACTAAGGAACTATGTGTCGTTCCCATTGATTGTGAAAAATGTTTTTTACAGATTAAGAGCGAAGTTGAGAATAAACAACTTTAAAAATAAGGGCGGGATAAATTAACGTATGAACTCTGCAATAAAATATATTTATTGGTAACAAGAAGTTGTTTGCAAAAGGCGAAGGACATGTTAGGTTCGTACCCTCCAGTGGAGAGAAAAGAAAGGTGACCAGACTGTTGGATGCAAAATGGACAAGAACAACAATGCCCTATCCATGGCTTTGTAGCCTCTAAAACCTCTAAATTCATGAGGCAACCAATAGCACCAAATGAGAGCTACAGAGGAAGCTATGCTCATCAGATAGCTTGTTACATATAAACTCACAAATATGAAGAATAGCCAAGTACTGAAACTTTGGTGCAAGGCAATCCATTATACCTCTATTTCTGAAATAATACTGATGTACCTTGTAGTAAGCCACAATAATATTCATTGGATTTCTTAAACAAGGCAAGATGGCTATTTCTTTGATCAAGGAGAAGAAAGTACCTCATAACAGCCAAAATATAGTTAAGGTGCTATTACAGCCACAGGGGAGGCATCTTTGAGTGAAGTGTTGCAGGACAAAAGGGAAAAGAAGACGAGAATCTAAAAATTTCAGAATGAACAGGCAATCAGTAGCCATAGGAGAATCATCCATCAAGACATTTGTATTCCACAAAAAGGCTAAATAAGCTAATACAAAATTACAATTCCATTAACAGCTTGAATAAGCGACGGTCTTGTGCCAAGGCTGTTGATATTTGCTACTAAAACTTTGGTGCAAGGCAATCCATTATACCTCTATTTCTGAAATAATACTGATGTACCTGATAGTAAGCAATAATAATATTCATTGGATTTCTCAAGCAAGGTAAGATGGCTATTTCTTTGATCAAGGAGAAGAAAGTACCTGATAACAGCCAAAATATAGTTGAGGTGCTATTACAGCCAAAGGGGAGGCATCTTTGAGTGAAGTGTTGCAGGACAAAAGGAAAAAGTAGATGAGAATCTAAAAATTTCAGAATGAACAGGCAATCAGTAACCATAGGAGAATCATCCATCAAGACATTTGTATTCCACAAAAAGGCTAAATAAGCTAAGACAAAATTACAATTCCACTAACAGCTTGAATAAGCGACGATCTTGTGCTAAGGCTGTTGATATTTGCTCAAAATATGCACTTTGGGTAACAGGTAAAATGCGAACCTGCAAACAAATTTGGAGGCAGCACATGATATTGGTTTGTGCATATATATATATATATATATATATATATATATATATATATATATATATATGCAGCGCTCTAAATATTATTTAGAGCATCACTAGCCATTAGTTCCAGCAACCATAAAAGTTACTATTAATTCTCATCCCACAATCGTAAATGGCAGCCACACCATTCTCTCTTCCATCCGCAACCGTAAAAATTACTGCTAATTCTCATCCCACAACCGTAAATGTTATCCAGATCATTCTCTTCCTTCTACGACATTTACGGTTGCGGGCTGAAATATTTACGGTTGCGGGATCGCTTTGCTAGTGCATACAAAAAGATGGTTGTTGGTAACAATATTTACGGTTGTGGGATTTGAGATGCTCCACCGACGCTCTAAATATTATTTACAGTGTTGTATACTGAATAGTAGTTCTCTCTCTCTCTCTCTCTCTATATATATATAGGGCCCCGCTATTTGAAGCGCAGCGCTCTAAATATTATTTAGAGCATCACTAGCCATTATGTGTGTGTGTGTTGGCGAACGTGCAAGCCCTGATCATTTTTTCAGTGCATTCAATCATATTAGGTAAGGACTGTTCAACTGATACAAGCAAATACTCCAGTGCGCAAGAAAAAAGATGATGTGAACCCAGATATTATGAAGAAAGCTAGGCACACATAAATCTGAACCATATCATGTGCATCTCTAAAGTTGACGCTTGTTTTTTTATTTGAACTTCATTTCATATCTCCTTCCTGCAAAGAGTTGGAGAACATAGGCATGAGTTAAATCTCTGAAATACTAAATTGATCAACACTGCAAAGAGGCATGAGACAGTAATCCTAGGCCACCCACCGTGCAAGGCAATGGCGCCGCCCCTGCTGCATACGTCAAGGTGAAGAAGATCCATTTCCGTGAGGACCAACAGCACAATGAGAGGCAAATCCAGCAGGCACCTGTAGTTTGCTTCCTTTATTGTAGGCAAAGAGGACCAGCAGCACGTACTGACTCGCGAAGAAGTAGGCACCTGTAGTTTGCCTCCTTTTATCATCACGTCAATAGTAAACCGATATGGAGATGACACAAAATCCTGGCTGTATATTCTCAATGAAATAGAGAAATAGGCAAAGGCTCAAATCAGCTATATTGCATGAGGAAACAAACCAAACCAACCCAGCCCTAGATCAGTGAAATAATACGGTGTGTTTTGGTTTGCATAGTTGAACTATGGAAAAATCTATTATAAGTAGTAAAAAAAGGAGCAGAATCAGTGGTACAGTGACTGAACAAGCAAAATAGTTGGACTCTTTATTCTAGGCAAAATTTTCAATAGTTTTGGAAAAAAAAACGCTGAAATAGCAGCATAAACTACGACAATAATTAGACGGTCTATCCGCAAACGTATGAATATATAAAACCTAACTATAGAGTGTTCATGAAACCAATGTTTCTCAATTGAGACAGTAGCGTATGAATATATAAAACCTAACTATAGAGTGTTCATGAAACCAATGTTTCTCAATTGAGACAGTAGAGTAAAAATATCACAATAATTAGACGATCTATCCGCAAACGTATGAATATATAAAACCTACCTATAGAGTGTTCATGAAACCAATGTTTCTCAATTCAGATAATATAGAGTACAAATATTTAAAAAAATAGCAACAACACAAATGGACCGAACATACCATTTAGCTATCAGTCTGTGTGATGGAATATTAGTACAAATTATTTTGTGTCCACTTTTCAGCAGCATATGAGGATACAACAATAATTTGGTTAGAGGTACCTGGGTATCTGCAAATAAAGGAGCAAGAATTAAGTTAGCAACTTATTGCACATAAGGAGCCATTTGCCTAAGAATCTGTGAGTAACAAAACTAACTATAGAGATCAGACAGTAGAAATGAACCAGAAGCTATGAAGAAGTGTACACGATGTACACTCATGCAAATGAAAATAAGATGAGACTAAATGGTATAGGAAACAGGAACATACATCTCAAAACTGAAAGGTTGTGTGAATGTTAAATGAGGACTTAGTCAAAATGTTTCACATCCCAACCTCCATATCAATAGCATGAATGTTTTTTTTTTCTCCAATGCAGTCCTTGGAGCAAGAAGCTGTATGAGTGATCTATTTGCCGATGCATCTTTTTGACAAAGATTTTATTTGACAACACTAAAAGCATCCTTTGTTTCCAAAGTTAATTTAAATCCTTTTTTGCGTAATCTAGTGACTAATAAGAACTTGCAATACTACTTTCGTAGCATATGATTTATGAAGGCCTGGGCAATCCAAACCATGAACGGACACATGGTATGCAATACTGAATTATATAGAACCAAATAGAGGCATTATTACAAATTCAAGAATAATCTAATCCTCTCACACAAAAAAAAACATGTTCATCTTTTCTGCAAACAACAATTACCTTTTTGTAGCGGTATCTGTTCAACATTCTGTGGGAACTGAAAGCTATAACTCAATGGAAGGGACTAAATTAAAGAGGACTGTTTAAATATATGAAAAATCTGTAGCAAATGGAGAAGGAATGAAACAAACGGTGCTCAGATCACCAAAACATATATAAAGCAGCCAATAAACAGATGTAAATAGGAAAATTATTAGGTTCATATACGTCTTGGTACCAATTGATGATTCTTTCTAATACAGGTTGCAAATTCGTTAGAGGCTCTGCTGTTAGGTGGAGGTTGACTGGAATTTACTGTAAACCAATTTGACCATGACTATCCCACTAACCAAGAATAAAGATCAGCCAAAAAAAGCAAATAGGCACCTAGGGTTTCCTGTAGCACAGTTGCAAATGTCATCAACACGTAAATCATCGCACGTCTGAAGGGGATCGAACCGCTGCAAGCACTGGAAGAGGGAGATCCGGCAGGGAGAAGTAAGAAAAGAGGGGGGAGAGTAACCGAACTGACGAGCCAACGGCGTGAAGAAACACGGAGTCGCATGGGGAACAGAGCAGCCAGGAGCAGGAGGAGCCATGGGAGGCGCGGGCGCCAACGGCCCCGGTGGCGGCCGCCGCGGCCTGCGTGCCTGGGGACGACGACGGTACGGTGGCGACCGCCGCGGCCGCGCGGCGTGCCCGAGGACGACGACGGTATGGCGCCCGCGCCGCTGGCCACCGCGCACTGGGGGCGCCGCCGTTCCGGGCGCGCACGGGGCATGGAGGCGGCCGCGTTGGGGCCTAGCTGGTGCGCCAGCATATCGGGAGACATGGAGATGAAGGGGAGGCGCGGGTGGACGGGGCGCGGAGGCGGACGGCGGCGTCGCGGTGCGCGAGGAGCCGGAAGGACGGAGAAGATTTTTTTTTTGGTGGAGGTGCGGTAGAATCAGAAGCCACAATATATATTTGTTGGTCTGGCTTTGGAGCAGAATCTGGACTATGCAGATAGAAGCAAAGAGGAAGCCGCTATAAGAACAATAAGTGGCAGAATCCGCTACTGGATGAATCCGCTACGGAGAATCATAGCCATCGTATTGAAGATCGGACGGTCAGTAAAAAACGGGTGACGTGACCACGCTGGCTGTGCATGAGTCCCCTGGAATATATAGATCTAAATGCGTCATTTGAGTATTCACTGAAGTTATCTTAATTTTTTTTGGAATGCACTATATTATAGCATAGAGGGAGTCTTACAATTTCGACTAAGATGTATCCTCAATTCCTCACTAGGTGAAATCATTTTAGAAGAACTAAATTGTTGCCTGTTCAATTTTAATAATAATATAAAAGGTGAGGAGTTGTGAAGAATGGACATAAAAGTACAGCTGTTGTCAACTATGAGGATTCTGCAGCTTAAGTATACATAAACTAGACGCCGAATTTCTACTTACGAATTATGTCGCACTATTATGAAATGTCAGTTATGAATTTCTACTACATATAGGGTCTGATTGGTTGTATGTATAACTCTTTCTCTTCTGACTTTCATAGTGCAAACTAGGTTTGATTGGTTACTTGTGTAAGGTGTTATGCAGCGTAACACTCTCCTCAAAGCAGTATGAACGTGCATCCCACTATTCGCTGAAAATTGATCGTATCTGCTATGCAGAGCGGGCTTCCACCCGCACTGCAGGTGAGATCACAGCTCGCAGGTGTTGCAGGAACCATTACATATGCAGCCAATTAACCAAACACAAGCAGTCGTGCATACCAACATCCAGTTCGGGCAACCAAACAATTTTTTTATGATGTGCAAAGTCGAAACGTAGAAAACCAAACAATGTTTGAAAGCAGAAAGCTATGCTTGATTGGATGTCTAATACTAAATCCTTATGCAGGCTATTACAGCGCAATGAACCAATCGTGAATAGAAGGTAGCATGTCAAGTGTTGTGTTGTGCGTGCCCAGAATTATACGACACTGCTTTTTTAGACGAATTATATGACACTACTTTATGTATTGAATGATGCACGCATGTGTAGTAGAGCCATCAGAGCACAATGGGAACAAAACATGACAAACAATTTGGCTTGAACGTACTGCAAGACAAAATTTGGTCTTTTTCAGTACTGATGATCACAACTCATTACACATACAGAGATACAGTATAATACAACAGACATTAATATCCTACTGATAGTCAATCAAAGAGGGACCCTAAATCGTCTGAAGAGAGGGCAACAACGGACGCCTGACGCCCGAGGAGATCCTACTACTCCTACATGCTGCTGGGCCTCTCCCTCGCACGACGGGATGCATCTTCTTTTCCTTTTGCTCAAACATCTTCGCTGCCTCGTTGTCCTTGATCTTCTGAATGGTGTGCTGACGTTTCGTCCTCTCTGCTTCTTGGTAACCCTCGTGCAACTTGCGCTTTGTAGCCTCCATCTTCTTGCTCTCGGCGACGGCTGGTTTCTTCCTCTCGCTGGTGTTCGGTGTCGACGCAGTAGCTGCGGTCGGAAGCATCTTTGCCGGCGGTAGATACACCCTCTTCTTGTGTGCCGCGGCGACGGAGACGGCAGGAAGCGTCTTCGGCGGCGCCGGCGGGATGTGCAGCTTCTCCTTGCGTCCACGCGCGTTGCCATCAGCGATGGCTGCAGAGATGCCCTGGCGTGGGATCCGGTCATCGGCAACAGAGAGCTCCTGGAGCTCCTCCTTCACAGCTGCAGTTGTGGCGACGTTGGCCGCGCTCCACCCGCGCACGACGTCGCCCGCGAGCCTGCGGATCCGGGGCGAGCCGTGGTTCCTGAGGGCGCCGACAGCCCTTGCGAGGCTGGTGGACGCCAGCGCGCCGTGCGGGACGGGCGCCGCCCGCAGAGTCTCGAGCGCTACCGCCATGGCCTCGTCGAGCGCGCCGCAGAGCTGCTCGGCCACGCCGTCGTCGGTGGTGCCGCGGAGGAGCTTGACGATCTGGACCCTCATGTCCTGGAACGCGGCGCGCGGGTGGCCGGCTGCCTCGATCGCCTCGTCGATCGCGCCGAAAGCGCCGTAGAATGACCTCCACCTTCGCAGGGGGATCCCGCTCTGCTCGTTGGCCATGGTGGTGGCGGCGGATGAGAGAAAGCCGGCTGGTGGTGTCCGCGGATGAGGGAAAGCCGGCGAATAGGGTCGGTGGATGCTAGCAGTGGACGACCGGATGCGGATGGAATTGGGAAATTGGTGCGTCTCTTATTAAATACAGTAGAATAGAACCAGCCAATCGAATCCGACTCGAGTTCCCTATTGAATTGAAGCGTGACGCGCTTCCGACACCAACTCCCTGAGCACATCGAATTGAAGCAATCCGACACCGACTCGACCTCAGGGACTCTGCGCGCACTGCCGGCAACTTGTATAAAGTGTTCTAGGACCATGGAATTAAATAGCCCGCTATTTTTGCCGCTATAGCCCGAAATAGCTTGAAAAAAATTGTGCCGCTATTTGCGTTCATGCACTATTCTGCCGCTATTTGCCGCTAAAGTCCGCTAATTACAGTTTATAAAACGCTAAACACTTTAGCTTTAGCTCGCTATTTAAAACCATGTCTAGGACCATGGAACCACTGGGGCGCTGCCGTTGCCATGCGCGCCGCCGCTCGCCATGGCCGTCGTCACGCGCTTGCCCGACGGCAGCTCCGCTCGGGTATATTCCGGATGTGCTGACGCAAGCGCTCCCACTAAGGTAACCTCCTTCGTCTCCCCAACCGTTCGTCCTTCCACAGGGCCCCAGTTCGCCGGAAAACTGTGTGCGCCGCCGGGAACGCCTACTCCTCCGTCGCCGCCGCACATGGCCGGCCGGCCGCGTGCCGGCTCCGGTAGATATACTGGAACCCGCAGGTTCGCGAGAGACTAGGGAGGCTCGCTGTCCCTCTCCCTACCGCCGGTGAGGCCATGCCCGGCTAAATCGATGGACGCCCTGTGGGCCGTGCTCTGTTTCTGTTCGAGGCTTTCAGCTGAGGAAGTGCAGAGTGGAAGAGGGGGGCTGCAGTGATTTGAAAATAGTTTGGCTTTCCAGGTACAAAAATGTCTTTTAACTTTTTTTTTCTAAAAAATAGCCAAATCGGCTTTCTCTCAAAAGAAAAAACAAATCGGCTGCAAAAAAAAGTTATAAAATGCATACCAATCCAAAGAAACATCTAAAAATATAAAAGAGGTTTTTGTTAGACTTATGTTGTCCAAATCTACAGAGTAGAAGTGTAAAATCACTCATTTGATAATTTATATTTTCTGTATAATTAAAAACCTTTGGTCTCCAGAAACGTGTATCTGCTGCTCAAGCTCCTTCACCGCCTTCACTGCTCAGACCAGTCTGGAGACTTCTGAATTCAGTCAGCTGCAACATAATTGTCAGGCAAGCAAATGCTCAGCGGAAGGGAAGCTGGATTTCCGGTAGCCTATACCTGCAGAACCACCGTGTTCAGAAAGACGATCACCATCGATTATCTTTGGCTGCCGTTTTGCTGAAGTTTTCTGGATGAAATTCCCATACAAGCGCCCATCCTCGTCCGATGGATGTCTATTCAACATGGAATGCCCAAACCAATTCCCAATTCCCATACAACGGGCACTTCAGCACCTTCGTCGCTCTTTGATACTGGCACTTGCAGAAACGTCGCAATGGAGTAATATTCAGAGATAGGTGATAGAATCACAAGATCACTAGGTAGTAGATCTAGCCGGCTAGATAATCAACAGTGCATAAAACATGTCTTATGAACTAAGAGGAACTAGATCCGAAGGGAGGGGTGACTAGGAGTGCATAGCTAGGTTGTTCGAACCTGAAGAAGTAGTAGATGAGGCAGAGCCGCCACCCGCCATGGCCTCCGGGCTCCTGGGGACGTCGGCGACGGGAGGGGGACACGACGGCGTAGGTGTTCGGCGGTGATGGCGTAGACGGACGTGGTCCAGAGCGACGGGGTTGAGGAACGGCGGCGACAGAGCTTCCCGTCGCTGGCTGCGCCCCTCTCAGATCGGATTAGGGTTTGTCGGTGGGGAGTGCGGCTCACAGTGAACCTTGTACTGAGAGCCACCGGCCTCCACCCTCTTTATATGTGCAGTGTGACGGGGGCCCGCCAGCCATTAAGTGGGCTGGGCGCCCCCGATCAGGGCGCGAGGTCAAGCCTGATAGCCGTTGGGCTATTAGTGAAAGAGATTATCCTAACAATCTCCCATTTGATCTCACCAGTTTCTTTTACTTTACTTTTCTCATTCCATCACAGATTTGCGCAAGAGGCATGCCTCATCGTCACGGTCTTTTGCCGATAGACTTAACAGCCATAATGTTCATCTCTGTTCTGAAATAGATACTTTTACTTTTGGGCCCTTTAGTCCAGGAATCATAGCCTTTCCATTAACCCCATGCCGACAACGTGTTCCTTGAACACTGTGGGTGGTAAGCCTTTCGTTAGCGGATCCGCGAGCATCTTACTCGTACTGATATGCTCTAGACTTATAGATTGATCCTGGACTTTATCTTTCACAACATAATACTTTATGTCAATGTGTTTGGCAGCACCACTTGACCTATTGTTGTGAGCATATTGTACTGCCGGATTATTATCGCAGTACAACTTCAGTGGCCTATAGATGTCATCAACCACTTTCAAACCGGGTATGAATTTTTTTCAGCCAATTCACCTGCCCAGTTGCCTCAAAACAGGCTACAAACTCGGCATACATTGTGGACGATGTAGTGACGGTTTGTTTGGAGCTTTTCCACGATATTGCTCCCCCAGCGAGAGTGAACACATACCCTGATGTGGACTTTCTTTCATCTCCCGCATAATCAGAATCCGAGTACCCTACTATGTGCAAGGAATCTGATTTTCTATACGTTAACATGAGGCCTTTTGTGCCTTGTAGGTAACGCATGACTTTCTTTACCAATTTCCAGTGTTCTAGTCCTGGATTACATTGAAATCTGCCAAGTAGCCTGGTAACAAATGCCAAGTCAGGGCGTGTGCACACCTGTGCATACTGTAAGCTTCCGACAGCTGAAGCATATGGAACCGCTTTCATTTGTTCAATTTCATATTGGTTCCTGGGGCATTGAAATTCCCCATATCTATCACCCTTGACTATTGGTGCAGGTGAAGGCTTACACGCATGCATACTATATCTTTTCAGAACCTTTTCTATGTATGCCTTTTGCGATAATCCTATAACCCCTTTCTTCTATCTCTGTGAATCTCGATGCCTAGAACAAATGATGCTTCACCGAGATCTTTCATATTAAATTTTGAGGACAAGAAATCTTTTGTCTCCCTTAGTAGACTGATATCACTACTCGCGAGTAAGATATCATCTACGTACAAGATTAGAAAAATAAATTTTCCATTCTTGAACTTGGAGTACACACAGTTGTCCTCAACATTTTCCATAAACCCAAACTTCTTTATTGTGCCGTCAAACTTTAAATACCACTGTCTGGATGCTTGTTTTAATCCATAAATGGATTTCTTCAAGCGACATCTCATCTGTTCTTTTCCTTTTACGACAAAACCTTTCGGTTGTGCCATGTAAACATTTTCCTCCAACTCAACGTTGAGGAAAGCCGTTTTCACGTCCATCTGATGCAACTCTAAATCATAATGTGCTACTAGAGCCATTATGATTCTGAAGGAATCTTTACATGAGACTGGAGAAAAGGTCTCATTGTAATTAATACCTTCTCTTTGCGTAAAACCTTTTGCCACAAGTCGCGCTTTGAACCTTTCTATATTCCCTTGGGAGTCATATTTCGTCTTGTAGACCCATTTGCAGCCTACCATTTTGGCCCCTTTAGGAATTATCTCCAAGTCTCAAACACCGTTGGTACTCATTGACTTTATCTCATCTTCCATGGCCTCAAACCACTTGGACGAGTGATCGCTTCTCATGGCCTATTCAAATGAGGTGGGATCATCCTCCATTTGAAACTCTTCAGTGTTATACACTTCATAATCTGCAGGAATAGTAGATCTTCTAGCTCTTTGGGACCTCCTCGGTCCATCATCAGATGGCTCCTGTTCAATCAGAACTTGTTGTTCTTCTTCCTCATGCGCAACGCTAGTTTCAATGGGTTCCTGTGAAACAGGTTCCTCATGTTCACTAGGTGTTGCCACAGGGACGTTAACAACAGGTTCTATCACTACAGTATCTGGTACCGTAAGGACATTGGGAACAGGTAGTGAGAAGAATGATTCCTGAATCATCGGAGTGGGTACATATACCCGCTTCTCTTCAAGATCAATCTTACGCACTGCCTTACTCCCCCTGATCAATTCATCCTCTAAGAACACAACGTGTCTCGTTTCTACGAACTTTGTATATCTGTCTGAACAGTAGAAACGATAACCCTTGGACTTTTCAAGATAACCGATAAAATGACAACTCACTGTTTTGGGATCCAGCTTCCCAATGTTCGCGTTAAACACTTTGGCCTCAGCGGGACACCCCCACACACGAAAATAGTTTAGTGAGGGTACTCTTCCTGTCCACAATTCATACGGTGTTTTAGGCACCGACTTACTTGGGACCCTGTTTAGAATGTGAATAGCGGGTTTTAACGCCTCTATCCACAGACTTAGTGGCAGAGATGAGTAACTCATCATGCTGCGCACCATATCCATCAGGGTACGGTTGCGCCTTTTTGCCACTCCATTTTGCTGAGGCTCCCCCGGTGTGGAGTACTGAGCAACTATGCCATTTTCCTGCAAGAACTTTGCAAAAGGTCCAGGAATTTGGCCATATGGGGTATGTCGCCCATAATACTCTCCACCGCGATCGGAATGTACTATTTTAATCTTTAAGTTGTGCTGATTTTCAACTTCAAGCTTAAAGATCTTAAATTTATTCAATGCTTCTGATCTCTCTTTAATTGGATAAATATAGCCATAGCGAGAATAATCATCTGTGAATGTTATAAATGAGTCATAACCATCCACACTTTTAACAGGGAATGGTCCACAAATATCAGTGTGGACTATCTCTAAGATTCTCGCACTTCTTTTGGCATCTTTCTTTATTTGCTTTACATATTTTCCTTTGATGCAGTCGATGCACTGCTCAAAGTCTGTGAACTCTAATGGAGGAAGAATATCATTTTTTTACTAATCTTTCTATTCTCCCCCTCGAAATATGGCCTAAACGACAGTGCCATAATTTCGATGACGCATCTTGAGTTCGCTTTCGTTTTCTATTCGGATTGTTCGACGAGGATACAATCTCATTCACATTCTCATTGCCGACAACATTCACATTATCACAAAGAGATAACAAATAAAGATCTTCTTGCGCGAAGGCAAGACCAACACATTCATTATTAAATAGTATTTCACACTTGCCATCTCCAAAATGACGACCATAACCATGTTTATCTAAACGTGAAACACTTATCAAGTTTCTATGCAATGAAGGTACAAATAAAACATCTCTAAGAATCAAAATGAATCCATTATTCAACTGTAGAGGAAGATCGCCAACAGCTTCAATATCAGCTCGAACTCCATTGGCGACTCTAACCCATCTTTCGCTTCTTTGCATAGTCCTTGTCGAACTGAATCCCTATAAACAATTTACAACATGAACCGTTGCACCAGAGTCAATCCACCAAGTAGATTTATCAAATTGAACATATAAAGATTCATTTATAAATGTAATAACATTCTCACCATTGCTTGTCAAAATCTTTCTTAAAAAGACCGGACAATCTTTCTTGTGGTGTCCTCGCTTCAGGCACTCGAGGCACTGATTAGGGTCCACCATCCTCCTTTGCGGTTGCATTTGCATTTGCTGTTGCTGAGGCTGAGGCCTATACTGTTGCTGTTGCTGAGGCCTATACTGGTGCATTGGCTTCTTACCCTGAGCTTTTGCATTGGGGCTACCATTGCCTTTCTTGTTGTCCTTGACATAGTTGATTGCACCGCCAGTTGCACCCTTGATCCTTTCCTCCTCTTGGGAACACATGGCTATCAACTTGTCCAATGACCAATCCTCAGGATTATTGTTGTAGGAAACAACAAAGGTTTCGAACTCTTTTGGCAGGGAAGCGAAAATCAGATGAATAAGGAATTTCTGAGAAATAGCTAATTCCTTATCCATTGGTTTAAGCTTAGATGCCATACTGTTCATTTTCA
The DNA here is from genome assembly GCA_009763385.1 of Coix lacryma-jobi var. lacryma-jobi. Taxonomy (NCBI): domain Eukaryota; kingdom Viridiplantae; phylum Streptophyta; class Magnoliopsida; order Poales; family Poaceae; genus Coix; species Coix lacryma-jobi. Next base: position 146,647,864 of record CM019823.1, on the reverse strand, counting down.
GGATATGGTCTCTTACACCACCACCAGCATATTTTTCAGTAATCAATTTCTTGATCATCTCGGTGGCATAAGTCTTTGAGGAACCAGTAAACTGATTCTTCAACCTTTCCAGAATTTCAGTGACCGTGTCACATTCTGGTGGGAGCGAGTTCAGGATGGCAGGATCTACAGTGTTCTTAACAACTGCAACCAACTTCTTGTTGGTCTTTTCCCACCTAACCCGCTCCAAATCATGTTTCAACTTTTCTGGACCAAAGTCTAGTTCCCGCTGTTTTCAAGCGGCATCATCCTCACCCGCCTCTCTCACAGGCTCCTTGAGCACTGCAGGACGAGGCTCAGTGAGGATCCAGTCAACCTCAGCCAACAGAAAAGCCAGCTCAATTTTCTTCTCCCACTCCAAGTGGTTATCCCCCTTGAGAGGTGGGATATCTTTAACCATGTTCATCAGAATGGAGCCTGAAAACATAGTTCAAAATATAGTGAGAACAATATAAAACATAGTAAATGAGTTGCTTTTATGCATTATAACTAAATCACCGTTGGGCAGAAATAGAAATAATGCATAAACCTTTAATGGAACAGTGATTATAATATTATTATTTATCAACGTTGGTCAGAAAAATAATAACATCATAATGACAAAAAATATGTTATTTTCAAAATTAAATTCTCCCGTTGGTTCGAATTTAACAGTGAAAATTAAAATCAAAGTACGCAGCGGAAACAATTAACAATTCTTTATATTTCATTTTTCTAGAAGCAATTCATACACTTTAACATTTTCTGTACAAAAAAATTCGTTGGAATAAATTTGCACAGAAAATATTCAACAAAGAACAATTAAATTGCATCAAATTTCATTGAAATATTGCTTCTGGAAAAAGGAAAAACAAAAACTGTGCAAAAATACACCCTTTTGGCCCGAAAGCCCAGCTGGCCCACGGCCATGCGCGCGGCGCGCTGCCTGCAGACGGCCCGCGGCGGCCTCCAGGCGGCCCAGAGTAACAATCGGCCGATTCGGCCCACGGAGGCCCGCAAACGGCCCAGCCGTGTGCGCGTCCTTTCCCCCGCCCGTGGCCAGACCGCAACCTGGGCCTGGGCCGAGAAAAAGACCCGCACGCTCTTCCCTCTTGGGCTCAATCCGGTCCGGCCAGCGACAGCCGTTCATCTGAGATGGACGGCTCTCCTTGCTTTGCGCTAGAACAAAAACGGCCAGCGGCCGGGTCCCCAAAACCCTAGCTCACATTCCACTCCCTAGCCGTTCTCCTCCTCCGCCTCCCTCTCTGGACGGCGCCTGATCCAGAGGACAAGGCGAGCGCCGGTGAGAGCCCTCTACCGGAGAAAAACGCAAAGGAGATGGCACCGCTGCGGGGCCCCTAGCCGGCGGGTGCGCTCGCCCTTGGCTGAGCGCGCCGCCATCTAGCGGCCTTGCGGGCGGCGCCCCTGGTCCGAGCCAGAGATGGAGGTGGTAGCCTCCCTTTCATCCCCTCGGCTGCTACATCAGAAAAGGTGGGACCCAGGTAGGGAAACCACCGACCAGTTCGGCTAGGGTTCGAGTGGGATGGATCCGAATCGATCGGATCCTTGCTTTCTTTTTCGGTTTGCATTAGGGTTCGGATCCCTTGGATCAACCCTCTTTTCTCTCATCCCCTTTCTCCCCGATCTGGATCTAGGGATCCGATTTTGCGTTGGTTTTGTTTACTGTCCGGATCAAATCCGTCTTTCTTTTACCCTCTTAGGGTTCATCCAAAGCCAGATCCACTTCCTAGAGTGGCGTCTGATACCATTGATAGAATCACAGGATCACTAGGTAGTAGATCTAGCCGGGTAGATAATCAACAATGCATAAAACATGTCCTATGAACTACTAGGAACTAGATCCAAAGGGAGGGGTGACTAGGAGTGCATACCTAGGTTGTTCGAACCTGAAGAAGTAGTAGATGAGGCAGAGCCGCCACCCGCCATGGCCTACGGGCTCCTGGGGACGTCGGCGACGGGAGGGGGAGACGACGGCGTAGGTGTCCGGCGGTGATGGCGTAGACGGACGTGGTCCAGAGCGACGGGGTTGAGGAACGGCGACGGCGGAGCTTCCCGTCGCTAGCTGCACCCCTCTCAGATCGGATTAGGGTTTGTCAGTGGGGAGTGCGGCTCACGGTGAACCTCGTACTGAGAGCCGCCGGCCCCCACCCTCTTTATATGCGCAGTGCGATGGGGGCCCGCCAGCCATTAAGTGGGCTAGGCGCCCCCTATCAGGGCGCGAGGTCAAGCCTAATAGCCGTTGGGCTATTAGTGAAAGAGATCATCCTAACAATAGGCGCATACTGTCACACCCAATTTTAAGAACAAAATTGAATGCAATAACTCATGTGTGCCCAGAGATCAATCACACACATAAGCCACAAATTAAGAAGTACCATCACATATGTTTATTACATAACGAATATTATTCAAAGTCTTTACATAGCAGCGGATAAATAAAGTATCTCTCGCGGTAGCTCCATCACAGGGAAGATGACTGGTTGACAGCAAGACTAGAACTCTTCAGGGAAGTCATCGTTACCAAAGCAATCTGTTACCCATCCGGGATTTTTATCCAAGTAGAAAGAAAATAAACAAGCATAAGTACATCTCGTACTTAACAAGTGTAACATGGGGTTCATGAGGCTCAATTAAGGCTGACACTGGTTAAACTGCAGTAGCTTTTAGTTGGCACAATTTTAGCATTAGATAGCATCAATAATATCCATCCCAATTAAACATGTGATCAATGTGAACATGAACCCATTGAACAAGATAACAATTTCACATTAAAACATTATTATAGCAACAACTAAACCATAAGAATTCCAGGTCGCTCGTAACCGTGAGCACGGCTGATATATCAGTTTTACACTCTGCAGAGGTTGTACACTTTACCCGATGAGTCGTGATATCCAGATGCCCGGGTTAATTACTCCCATAACACTTCCGAGGTGAGCGGGCAGGACACACGCAAAGCCTTTCAAAGGTTCGTCTAACAAGTTAGGGCCGTTAGTTCTTAAGGCAAGGGGATGTAGAGCCCTCCTTCCAGGTGGCACAATAACACGCAGCCTATACTCACGTGGACAGAAGCCGCACTATACCCGTCTCGGCAAGATCCAACGCGCCTATACAGGTGTCCACTAACAAGCTAGAAAAGGTCCTTATACTGAGCTAAGGTCAGAGCCATATAACTCCCATGGTTGCACTGTTGTCCCGGGTGATCCCTTATAGTAGTTCCTAAACCATGTTGCTATAAAAGCCAATTTTACCAAGTTGCATATATCATTAAATTCAGATTCACATGATCAAAGTTTAATTTGAGCACTAGCATAGTTCTACCCAATGCATACCGAGGATAACAAGGTACAAGATCAACACCTAGGATAAATCTAAATAGGCATCAAGGTAGACACATGCATATGGTGATTATAGTGACTTATGGTTATTAGGACATCAAGGAGGATCCCATGCTATACTTGCCTGATTCAGTGAACTCTGGTTGCTCTTGGTTGTCGTAGAAGGGCTCCTGATCACCAGCGTATGTCTCACCGTCTATACTCGATTACCACATCAACACACAATCATCGGGACAACAATCATGCAAAGCAAACAAGCTATAATTAGAACATTACACCAACAGCAAGAAAATAAATAAAAAGTTTGAAAACAGAAACTACGATCCAACACGATCACATAAACGCGAAGATCACGAAAAACGGAATTATAACGCGAAAGTTATGAGCTAAACCAGTTACAAAACCTTAGTTAGTAGATTAAACCTAACTCAAATTTTAATTACTGAAAACAGTATATATTTTCGTACAGATAGATAGATCTTTTCGAAACGAATCTAACGCAACTTGAACGGACTAAATCAGACTAAAAACGTAGAAGTTACAAGCATTTGAAACTGGTGGCAAGACTGTAAATAAACCAAACTCGAATTTGAATTTAAAAATCGATTTAAAACGAAATTCAGAATTGACTGGACTGCGCCTCAATTTGGAAGAAACGCAGGGACTTCAAGGCAAGTTTTCACAGACTCAGAGCACAGTGCTCAAAAGGACGGCGGGTTGAGGTCCAAGAAATTGTAATGGCCTTTTTGCAAAATGACCGGCGAAGGGGTATCGAGCGTTTCTGACCATCCGCTCCGAGATGGACGCTCCAGATTAGATCTGGGAGGACACCGGCGGCGCTTTCGCCGGAGAAAAGGAGGACGCGGCGGCGCCATGGCCGGAAAACGGCGGCATGACTCGGAATCGAGCTATGGTGCAGTAGAGACCTCGAGGCTTGGTCCGATCGAACAAGAAGTTCAAGGGGATCATACCTATGACAAAGACGAGGTCGAGGGCGGTCTGGTGGCGACAGATTGCTTGAGTTGGCGGTCGGCGGCTCTGCAGAGCGACGGCGAGAGATTAAGGCATCGAGCAAGGAGAGAAAAAGAAGGAAAACGCATCGACAGATTCGGGAAAACCTCGCGAAGCTCGGAGAGCACCCTGGAACGACGGCGAAGCGGCAAACAACGAGCTTGACGGCGGCGAACAACTCGCGGCTTGCGGAGCTCTCGGTGTCGGCTATTTAGGGCACGAGAACGAGGGTTGTTTGCGGGAGGAGAGACGTCGGGTCGCTGGGGATCTTATTAGGGGGGTTGGCTTGGCCAATTTGGCAAGCGAGGGAGCGTGGGGAGGATGGAAACGAACCCGGGTTCGTATCCTGGCCGGATACGGGAGGGAGAAGGCGAGTGCGGCAACGCTGAGAGACTGACTGGTGGAGCCCAGTCGTCAGCGAGAGAGAGAGAGAGCGAGAGACGCGCGCGGGCGGGCGGCGAGCGGAGCTGGGCCATCGGCGCGGGGCTGCGACGCTGCGCGCAAGTTGGGCCAGGCGGCGGCCCACGCGGGCGAAGGAGAGAGGGAAAGGGGAAGGCGGGCCGTCGGGGAAACCTTGGGCCGGCAGGGAAAGTTGAGAGGGAGGGGAAGACCAGGCCGGCTGGGCTGGCGCGGGCCAAAAGAGGAGAAAGGGAGAAAGAGAAATGGAAAATGGTTTTCCATTTTCAGAATCTGATTTTCAAAAGCAATTTGGAAACTATTTGAATTCAAACAAGATTTGAGCAAAACCAAGCATCACAAAAAAAATAAAATATGCACCAGCATGTATGCATCATCATGATCTTTGGCCTAGGATTTATTTTAGCTTTTGCAAATAATTTTATTAACTAGGTTCCATGCAACACATAAGAATGCATAATTAAATCATATTGCCTATTTTTAAATTGATGCAAATTTTGGGATGTTACAATTCTACCCCCCTTAAAGAATCTCGTCCTCGAGATTCCAGCGATGCTTACTCAAACAACTGTGGGTATGACTTCCTCAGATCCTCTTCTCTTTCCCAAGTTGCCTCTGCTTCTGAGTACCGATTCCATTGAACCTTGCACATCTTTATTACTCTGCTCCTAGTAACTCTTTCAGCTGTTTCCAAAATCTTTGTCGGATACTCATCATAAGTCAAATCTTCCTTAACTGTGAGCTCTTCCAACGGTATCTGCTCTTCGGGCACTCGTAGGCACTTCTTCAACTGAGAAACATGAAACACATCATGCACTCCTGACAAGCTCTCAGGTAATTCTAACTGATACGCCACTTCACCACGTCTTTCAAGAATCTTGAATGGTCCAATATACCTGGGTGCTAGCTTTCCTTTCTTATTGAACCTTTTCACACCTCTCATCGGTGACATCTTTAGGTAGACATAATCACCTACTGCAAAAGATAGATCTCGACGACGGTTGTTTGCATAACTCTTCTGCCGAGACTGAGCGGCTCTCAGGTTATCTCTGATTATTCTGACATGTTCCTCGGCATTCCTCAACACATCAGGTCCAAACACTTGACTTTCACCTGTCTGATCCCAAAACAACGGTGTTCTACACGATCTCCCATACAAAGCTTCAAACGGTGCCATCTTAAGACTCTCCTGATAGCTGTTGTTGTATGAGAACTCTGCATAACACAAATTCTTGTCCCAACTGGTGCCATACTGCAATGCACAAGCTCTCAACATGTCTTCTAGAATCTGATTTGTTCTTTCTGTCTGTCCATCAGTCTGCGGATGATAAGCAGTACTGAAGTTCAATCTTGTACCCAAAGCTTCATGTATACCCTTCCAGAAATGTGACGTAAACTGCGATCCTCTATCGGACACGATCTTTCTTGGAACTCCATGTAGACAGACTACTCTTTCCATGTATAATTCTGCTAACTTTGCCCCATCGTAAGTAGTCTTGACGGGTATAAAGTGAGCAACCTTGGTCAATCGATCAACTATTACCCATATGGAGTCGTATCCTCTCTGAGTACGAGGCAAACCAACTATGAAGTCCATACCAACTTCTTCCCACTTCCATTCAGGTATCTTCATCGGTTGTAACAAACCAGCGGGTCTCTGATGTTCTGCCTTCACCCTCTGACATGTATCACACAGAGCGACGTACTCGGCTACATCTCGCTTCAGTCCATCCCACCAATACTTTTTCTTCAGATCAAGGTACATCTTAGTGCTTCCAGGATGAATGGAGTAAGCTGACTCATGCACTTCTCGCAGTATAGTCTCACGTATCTCCTTGATTTCAGGCACACATAACCTCTTCCCATGCCATAACGTACCATCATCATCTAATCGAAAACCTGGTGCTTTGCCAAGAACAATGTTATCGGCTAACTGCTTCAACTTCTCATCTGCCATTTGACCCTTACGTATCTCTTGCATCAATACCGGTTCAAGTACCAATTCCATTCTATTGATCACAATCCCCAGATTCAGATGTGCAAACTCAGCACACAGTTCTTCTGACATAGGAGCAATTCGGATTCCATTGGCATGGCTCTTTCTACTTAAGGCATCTGCTACTACATTAGCCTTACCGGGATGGTAGTGTATTTCCAAATCATAATCCTTAATCAATTCCAACCATCTGCGCTGTCTCAAGTTCAGATCAGACTGAGTGAATATGTACTTCAAGCTCTTATGGTCGGTGTAGATGTCTGTCTTGTGACCCACTAGATAGTGTCTCCAAATCTTCAATGCATGGACAACAGCTGCCAACTCTAGATCATGTGTGGGGTAATTCAGCTCATGCTTTCTCAACTGCCTCGATGCATATGCTACAACTCTGCCTTCTTGCATAAGAACACAACCCAAACCTTGACGAGATGCATCACAATAAATAGAGAAGTCCTTACTTAGATCTGGTAGTATTAACACTGGAGCTGTAGTCAGACGTTTCTTCAACTCTTCAAAGTTAGCCTGACATTTATCAGACCAGACAAACTTAGCATTCTTCTCTAGCAGAGCTGTCATTGGCTTAGCAAGCTTGGAGAATCCTTCAATGAACCTTCTGTAGTAACCAGCCAATCCAAGGAAACTACGAATCTCGGTCACATCTGTTGGTGGCTTCCAATTCAACACATCTTCAACCTTGCCTGGATCTACTGAAATGCCTCCATTAGAGATAACATGTCCAAGGAAAGAAACTTCCTTCAGCCAAAACTCACACTTGCTGCGCTTGGCATACAACTTGTGCTCTCTGAGTTTCTGTAGTACTAACCTCAGATGTTCAGCATGATCTTCCTTGTTCTTAGAGTATACTAGAATATCATCAATAAACACAACAACGAACTTGTCGAGATATTCCATGAACACCTTGTTCATCAAATACATAAAGTAGGCAGGTGCATTGGTCAATCCAAAGGACATGACTGTATACTCATACAACCCATACCTGGTAGTGAAAGCTGTCTTTGGAATATCAGATGCTCGAATCTTCAACTGATGGTAACCAGAACACAGATCAATCTTAGAGAACACACATGCACCTTTAAGCTGGTCGAACAGATCATCAATCCTCGGCAACGGGTACTTGTTCTTGATGGTAACTTCATTAAGCGATCTATAGTCAACACACATCCGTTGACCACCATCCTTCTTGTCAACAAAGATAACAGGAGCTCCCCAAGGTGATGAACTAGGACGAATAAACCCTTTTTCTTGTAACTCTTTAATTTGTTTCTTAAGTTCATCTAATTCAGGTACTCCCATCCTATATGGTCTTTTAGCTATGGGTGCAGTTCCAGGTAAAAGTTCAATAATAAATTCAATGTCGCGATCGGGTGGCATACCTGGCAGGTCATCGGGGAACACATCCGGGAACTCATCCACCACTAGATCTTCCGGGAAAACCTCTTCATTCATCTGGTTCACGGTTGCAGTCGGTGTTGGTTGTAGCACTACCTTCACACTGATTCTGTCTCCCTTAGCTGTAGTAACTGTCACAACTTTATCTTGACACTGTATATCTGTCTTACACCTCTTCATCCAGTCCATACCCAGTATCAAATCAATGCCAGCTGTTCTCAGCACAATTGGGGATACTGAGAAATCTACCCCCCCTAGGGACACATCTATAGGCATACACTGAAGCGTAGCTTGCAATCCTCCACCCGGTGAGGTAACCATTATGGGGGTTTTCATGAGGCTAACAGATAGGTTATGCATTCTAACAAATGTATGTGATATGAAAGTATGCGATGCACCAGAATCGAAAAGAACTGTAGCGGGGATGGAGCTGATATTGAACGTACCAAGCATAATTTCTGGCGCCTCTTGCACGGTCTCTGCGGACACGTGGTTCACCTTGCCTGAGTTAGGTGATGGATTCGGTCGTCCCCTTTGATTGTTGTTCTGGTTCTGCGGAGTCTGCTGGTTCTGCTTCTTAGGGCAGTTGTAGGAGAGGTGACCAGCATCACCACAGACAAAACACTTGTTGGGAGTGTTAGGTGCACTATTCTTCATGGGGGTGCTGACAGGGGTACCTTGGCGTTGAGCTTGATTGTTAGGCTGTTGTTGGGGGCGTTGATTATTACCCTGCTGCTGGTATGAAGGACGTTGCTGGGCCTGGTTGCGGTTCCACTGGGTAGTCGGTCCCTGGTACCTCTGCTGATTGCCTGGTGCAAAGTTGGAACGAGGGCGGTTGTTACTACCAGAGGACTGACCTTGGAGCTTCCTTTTTCTAGCCTCCATCTCCTTGCGCTTGTTGTCAACCACTATAGCACGGTTGACTAGAGTCTGGTAACTGGCATACTCATTGGACATTAACTGTAGTGCCAGTCCATCATTCAGACCCTTGAGAAAGCGACGCTGCTTGTCGGCATCCTGAGCAATATCAGCGGGAGCATAGCGTGACAATTGAGCAAACTTGTCACGGTACTCAGCAACGGTCATGGCTCCTTGGCGCAGAGATCTGAACTCTTCCTGCTTCAATTCAATCAGACCAGCAGGGATATGGTACGCTTTGAAGTTGGTCTTGAATTCCTCAAAGGTGATAGGTGGGGCATTGTTGGCTTGACCGAACTGAAACGATTCCCACCAATCCAGAGCAGCTCCTTGCAACTGACCAGAAGCATAGAGCACCTTCTCCTGGTCATTGCATTGCGCGATGGTAAGCTGGCGTTCAATAGCACGAAGCCAGTCATCAGCCTCCAGGGGATCAGCGGCATGAGAGAACACTGGCGGGTGACCCTTCAAAAACTCACCCCTCTTGTCCCTCACTTGCATCGGTGGTGCTCCTCCAACTGGCTGATTCTGCATATGTTGCATCATGGTTTGCATAAATTGGGCTTGGATGCCCATCAACTGCTGAATGTCAACTGGGGGTGGTGGTGGTGGGTTAACAGGTGCTCCACGACCACGGCCACATCCACGTCCACCTCCAACTCCACCTCCTCTGGCGGCCATCTGTGTTTCCAAGCAGAGATCAAGGTTAGCGAACTTTTTAAGAAAAGATCACTTATATGAGAGGAAACAGGAGATCTGAAAATTTCTGGGCGAGATCCAGTAACAGCAGAACAGAAAAACAGTCATAACCTGAGTTTCAAAATTCCAAACAGGGCGTGCCATACACGGTTGGAAAGATGACGAAATTATCTACAACTTTTATTTAAGTGACTTTCCCAGATTCTGTCGTTAAATTAGTCAAAAACAGAGAATAAACGAATCTGTCCAGAGTTCAAAACTGCGCAGAAACTCTAACTTGAAACAGCCATATCTCACAAACCATAACAGCTATTGAGGTGATTCCAGAGACATTGGTTAGATGTAGGAGTCTATTTTCCACCATAAAATTTTCAGCCATGTTGTACGATCAGAACTTGAGATATAACCAAAAGATCACAGGTTGCTCCAGAAAACAGCATAGGACAAGATATAACTAACCCTCTTATTATTCATAAACGTTATGTCTAACTATGAGATTTGTAGACAAGCCCACAAATCTCAACACTCATTACAAAGATTTCAAATCACACATAAGCATAATAATAATCCAACTCACACATAAAGAAGCACACTAGCACAAAATTTTAACTAGACTCGACAAAACGTTTACTAATATCGTCTTATTACATAGAAGGGTGACCTATGCCTATTTGTAGAGCGGTTCGCGGAGCCTCTTGTACATAGGGGGTTGGTTGAGAAGTTCCAAGAGCCCATCAATGGTGCTATAGCATCTTTTGAGATCTTTTCCCAGGGATATCACTTCCTTTTCCAAGTCCGCGTTAGACCTTTCCCTGTCAAGGAGAAAATCTCGTGTGGCCTTCACGGTTGGAGTTGCATTGGGGTCTTCTACCATAGCCTCCCTATTCTCACTGTTCCAATAGGGCAGGTAGCGGTATGCATCATCCCTCATGTCCTCAATGCGACGACCCCGGAACGCTTTGTAGGCTTCAACCGCCACGGCTTCCAAGGCTGACGCTAGAGTGGACCGACGAGCTCTGTGGCCAATCACCATCTCATGCAGGTACAGGCCACTCTCTGGTTCTCGGACGGTGACAGTCACTCTTGCCTTCCAGTAGGTCCTTTCCACGGGATGGCTGTACCTCCAGTGGGTGTACTGTACGATAATATTCTTGTCGGGGTAGTAGGCATCAAAAAGTCCCATCAGCCTGTGATGTGTGGGACTCTGGGCAGCTGTGGGCGCTCCGACGAAATACCCGGAGTCCACGTCCCATCCCACTGGGAGCTCTTCATCGTCTTCAACCTCCAGCACTTCTGGGGGCACTGGCGCGGGAGGTACTGGAGCTTGTGGAGCTGGTGCTTGCTGAGCTGGAGCTTGTACTGGTGGTGCCGGCGCTTGTGGTTCCACTTCTTGAGGTGCTTGTTCTTGCAGTGCTGGCTCTTGCGGTGCTACCTCCTGCTGTTCTGGCTCCTGGGGTGCTTGCGGTGCTTGCGGAACGGGGTTGCCTGCCCTCAGGCCTGACCTCATGCGACCACCGACAGACTTGCGGGCGGTACGACGAGCCATCTATGGAATAGACCAAGAGACAGATACAATAGAATCAATATATTTGTGTAATAGAGTAAGTAAAGAGAAGCATATAGTTTTGATAGATTAACAAGGCTAAGATAAATAGCAAGAATTGAGAAGCAAGGACCACTAAAACGACCATAACTAACTAGGCTTGCGTCCTATAGTCAACATAGCTCCGATACCAATTTGTCACACCCAATTTTAAGAACAAAATTGAATGCAATAACTCATGTGTGCCCAGAGATCAATCACACACATAAGCCACAAATTAAGAAGTACCATCACATATGTTTATTACATAACGAATATTATTCAAAGTCTTTACATAGCAGCGGATAAATAAAGTATCTCTCGCGGTAGCTCCATCACAGGGAAGATGACTGGTTGATAGCAAGACTAGAACTCTTCAGGAAAGTCGTCGTTACCAAAGCAATCTGTTACCCATCCGGGATTTTTATCCAAGTAGAAAGAAAATAAACAAGCATAAGTACATCTCGTACTTAACAAGTGTAACATGGGGTTCATGAGGCTCAATTAAGACTGACACTGGTTAAACTGCAGTAGCTTTTAGTTGGCACAATTTTAGCATTAGATAGCATCAATAATATCCATCCCAATTAAACATGTGATCAATGTGAACATGAACCCATTGAACAAGATAACAATTTCACATTAAAACATTATTAAAGCAACAACTAAACCATAAGAATTCCAGGTCGCTCGTAACCGTGAGCACGGCTGATATATCAGTTTTACACTCTGCAGAGGTTGTACACTTTACCCGATGAGTCATGATATCCAGATGCCCGGGTTAATTACTCCCATAACACTTCCGAGGTGAGCGGGCAGGACACACGCAAAGCCTTTCAAAGGTTCGTCTAACAAGTTAGGGCCGTTAGTTCTTAAGGCAAGGGGATGTAGAGCCCTCCTTCCAGGTGGCACAATAACACGCAGCCTATACTCACGTGGACAGAAGCCGCACTATACCCGTCTCGGCAAGATCCAACGCGCCTATACAGGTGTCCACTAACAAGCTAGAAAAGGTCCTTATACTGAGCTAAGGTCAGAGCCATATAACTCCCATGGTTGCACTGTTGTCCCGGGTGATCCCTTATAGTAGTTCCTAAACCATGTTGCTATAAAAGCCAATTTTACCAAGTTGCATATATCATTAAATTCAGATTCACATGATCAAAGTTTAATTTGAGCACTAGCATAGTTCTACCCAATGCATACCGAGGATAACAAGGTACAAGATCAACACCTAGGATAAATCTAAATAGGCATCAAGGTAGACACATGCATATGGTGATTATAGTGACTTATGGTTATTAGGACATCAAGGAGGATCCCATGCTATACTTGCCTGATTCAGTGAACTCTGGTTGCTCTTGGTTGTCGTAGAAGGGCTCCTGATCACCAGCGTATGTCTCACCGTCTATACTCGATTACCACATCAACACACAATCATCGGGACAACAATCATGCAAAGCAAACAAGCTATAATTAGAACATTACACCAACAGCAAGAAAATAAATAAAAAGTTTGAAAACAGAAACTACGATCCAACACGATCACATAAACGCGAAGATCACGAAAAACGGAATTATAACGCGAAAGTTATGAGCTAAACCAGTTACAAAACCTTAGTTAGTAGATTAAACCTAACTCAAATTTTAATTACCGAAAATAGTATATATTTTCATACAGATAGATAGATCTTTTCGAAACGAATCTAACGCAACTTGAACGGACTAAATCGGACTAAAAACGTAGAAGTTACAAGCATTTGAAACTGGTGGCAAGACTGTAAATAAACCAAACTCGAATTTGAATTTAAAAATCGATTTAAAACGAAATTCAGAATTGACTGGATTGCGCCTCAATTTGGAAGAAACGCAGGGACTTCAAGGCAAGTTTGCACAGACTCAGAGCACAGTGCTCAAAAGGACGGCGGGTTGAGGTCCAAGAAATTGTAATGGCCTTTTTGCAAAACGACCGGCGAAGGGGTATCGAACGTTTCTGACCATCCGCTCCGAGATGGACGCTCCAGATTAGATCTGGGAGGACACCGGCGGCGCTTTCGCCGGAGAAAAGGAGGACGCGGCGGCGCCATGGCCGGAAAACGGCGGCGCGACTCGGAATCGAGCTATGGTGCAGTAGAGACCTCGAGGCTTGGTCCGATCGAACGAGAAGTTCAAGGGGATCATACCTATGACAAAGACGAGGTCGAGGGCGGTCTGGTGGCGACAGATTGCTCGAGTTGGCGGTCGGCGGCTCTGCAGAGCGACGGCGAGAGATTAAGGCATCGAGCAAGGAGAGAAAAAGAAGGAAAACGCATCGACAGATTCGGGAAAACCTCGCGAAGCTCGGAGAGCACCCTGGAACGACGGCGAAGCGGCAAACAACGAGCTTGACGGCGGCGGACAACTCGCGGCTTGCGGAGCTCTCGGTGTCGGCTATTTAGGGCACGAGAACGAGGGTTGTTTGCGGGAGGAGAGACGTCGGGTCGCTGGGGATCTTATTAGGGGGGTTGGCTTGGCCAATTTGGCAAGCGAGGGAGCGTGGGGAGGATGGAAACGAACCTGGGTTCGTATCCTGGCCGGATACGGGAGGGAGAAGGCGAGTGCGGCAACGCTGAGAGACTGACTGGTGGAGCCCAGTCGTCAGCGAGAGAGAGAGAGAGCGAGAGACGCGCGCGGGCGGGCGGCGAGCGGAGCTGGGCCATCGGCGCGGGGCTGCGACGCTGCGCGCAAGTTGGGCCAGGCGGCGGCCCACGCGGGCGAAGGAGAGAGGGAAAGGGGAAGGCAGGCCGTCGGGGAAACCTTGGGCCGGCAGGGAAAGTTGAGAGGGAGGGGAAGACCAGGCCGGCTGGGCTGGCGCGGGCCAAAAGAGGAGAAAGGGAGAAAGAGAAATGGAAAATGGTTTTCCATTTTCAGAATCTGATTTTCAAAAGCAATTTGGAAACTATTTGAATTCAAACAAGATTTGAGCAAAACCAAGCATCACAAAAAAAATAAAATATGCACCAGCATGTATGCATCATCATGATCTTTGGCCTAGGATTTATTTTAGCTTTTGCAAATAATTTTATTAACTAGGTTCCATGCAACACATAAGAATGCATAATTAAATCATATTGCCTATTTTTAAATTGATGCAAATTTTGGGATGTTACACATACACACATCGACAAGTATTAAAACCTTTACCCGCGGGAGTTTTCCAAGCTTCCTAGAGCATGTGCATATGAGCGTGTTATTGACGCGTGCCTCCGGCGCTTTGATACTCCTGCTGATTTATTTGTTGAAACCTTTACTCGTGGGAGTTTTCCAGGCTTCCTAGAGCATGTGCATATGAGCGTGTTATTGACACGTGCCTCTGGCGCTTTGATACTCCTGCCCATTTATTCGATACGAAATTAATTACATGTACCTCACACAGTGGCGTAGCTAGGATTTTAATCTATGGTGGTCCAAAATTCAATATAATTTTTTTCTTAACAATATAATCCCGTATGACACGTCAACAAAATGTGACTTTTTGCTACAATACATGTAGAGACCACAACAGATGAAATAAAGATTAGTGGTTTCACTAAATCTTAATTCATTTTAAGAGAAATAAAAAGTAGCTTCTTGCTCCAATGCACAAAGGAGCTGAAACTAAAACCGATTAAAACTCTACCAAATAAGACCTAAATATGTATCATGTCATTGTACAAATATATAATTTACTGAAACACAAGACAAATACATTTTAAATGTCTTACGATTTTTAACATGAGTAATAAACTCTAAAAATTAATTAAAATAACATGCATCTAAATACATATAATACTTTGCTTAAAATTTTAGGGTGGTCACCTCACGCTGTATTAGCACTTGGCAACTAAACAAAAGTCTCTAACCGATCTAGCTAAAGACAACTTTAGACCTTATTTAGTTGGGAGTATGAAAAGTTTTTGCGTGTCACATCACATCGGATGTTTCAGCACTAATTTAGTCTATAAAAAATAGACTAATAAAAAACAGATTACATATTCGGCCTAAAAACCGTAAAATGAATCTATTAAGACTAATTAATCCATTATTAACACATGTTTACTGTAGCACAGTATTGTCAAAACATAAACTTATTAGGCTTAAAAAATTGTCTCATAAATTACATGCAATATGTGTAATTAATTATTTTTAGTCTACATTTAATACTTCGTACATGTATTCAAACATTTGATGTGATGGACGAAAAGTTTTTAAGATGAAAACTAAACAAGGCCTTAGTGTACAAGATTTTGATATTAGTGAAAGTGCATGTTGCACTTAAGTATGATTTTGGATGACTTGATGACAATATTGATTAAAGGTCTAATATGCTTGCTAAGTGTGACACAGGAAAAGGGTTATCTCAATGAAATTGAAATGAAAATGACATTGATGAAAAGGCTACTCTATTGTGGGATAATCATGGTTCATATGTGTGCTAACAAAGGATTTAAAGCAAAGTGTGATTGAATGGCTTGAAGATGATGAAGATAGCAAGGAAAGAGTCTTTAAGGTACTAAGCAAGGGTGAAGGGCAAGCGACGACTTGGCGACCGAAGAACCTAGCTAGGGTGAAGAAGAAAGTACTTGCATTTAGTCGAAGGATCAATCAAGCTTGAAGATCACATTAAGTGGAGAATCAATATTCCTAGCAACAATATTGATTAAAGTGACTTGACACATTTGAGATTTCATCAAATCACTTGTATGGAGTCAAGTCACATGCTCAAGATGGCTATGCTCGAGGGATATCTACTCTTTATCATGACAAGCATTCCTCTAAATAAAGGAGATGAAGAGAAGCGGCTTCGGTTCGATGGAAATCAACTCAAGAGGTTTAAAACTTGTTTTTCAATTTGTCTTGAGTAAATAGGAAAGCCGTACTATTAAGAGGGATGCAACATAGAGTAGATGATTCTTCATAAGTGTTCAAGTATAAAATAAAATCAAAAGAGAGACACAAAATCACTTCACGAACACTTGGAGAGGTTGTTGTCAACTTCCAGCATCGGAAGTTCCGACCTTAAAGTCGGAAGTTCTGACACTGGGATTTTCAGCAAGTCTGTCCTCCCAGCGTTGGAAGTTCCGACCCGAGTTCCGACTCGAGTTCCGACACTGCCAGCGTCGAAAGTTCCGACCCGAGTTCCGACACTCCCAGCGTTGGAAGTTCCGACCCGAGTTCCGACACTGTCAGCGTCGGAAGTTCCAGCGCGAGTTCCGACAGTGGGATCTCGACCTACTCAGCCTCCCTGCCGCAAGGTCGTCGGAAGTTCCGGTTATCTCCCGGAAGTTCTGACATGCCGGAAGTTCCGACCTGACTTCCAACACTGACTGAAAAGTAGCCGTTAGACCTCTATGAACAGTGTTTCTAGTGAACGTCGGAAGTTCTGAGATCTAGACCGGAAGTTTCTAGTGAAAAGTAGCATTGCGGGTGAAATAGACCGCTAGAGTGACCAGTGGTGTCCTCTAGAGCCCACCTTTGTGGTAGCTCGCAGTCGGCTCAATGGAGAGTAGGACCCGAGGGGGTGCCGAACTTCGATAAAACAAATATCGTGTCTTCTCTCTTTATTACTTTCGATATTTGTGTGGCTCGAGCTCTCCCTGCAGGTTTTGTGTGTTGTGCATATATACATATTGTATCTCTGCAGGGTGTGACAAAGTTGAGAAGAAACCAGAGTCGATTTGGAGCCCGGAGCCAAAATCGCAAATACCGGACACGTCCGGTAAGTGGCCTAGAGGGGGGGGGGGTGAATAGGCCTTTTTTTGAAATTTAAATAACTTAACAGAAAACTATCAGAACGCGGAACCTCCGAGCTTGAGCGTGGAGGTTCCGAGGCGCGGAGGTTCCAGAGCATAACGTGGAACTTCCGTGAAGCAGAGTATACAATCGATTCACAGCGGAATATAATGAATGGAAAACAGATCGAGTGTTATACCAGCCTTCCCAGAGTGTATGTTGAGCTATCCAAATAGTCGGTTGCACCTAGAGGATGATAACTTCATAGATCGAATGCAAACCCTAGGAATCAATCCAAATCACAAGTGATAGCTGCAACAACAAACACAACCACAAGAGACACGAGGATGTATCCCGTGGTTCGGTTCACCACAAAGGCTGACCTACATTCACGTTGTTGAGGTTAGCCACAAAGGCTATGGAGTCTCTTGCAACTCGCTCCTCTTCTCCAACCTATCACCAAGGCAATAGATTAGAGGTTTCCACTAAGTCACAGAGGGTAATACAAACGTTCCGGTGCTCGGCCATAACGAAGTTGGGAGCTACCGGACGACCTCTAGCCGCCTAGGAGCCAAGCTCCAAGAGTAACGAACACACCAAGCGGCCAGGGGTTCACCAAGTGCACAAGAACGGGGAGAAGGATCTTCTTCAGCTTCCTCACGCTCTCTAGAGCCAAATCCCTCAAGGAATCACGCAGATCTGAGCAAGGGAGGTGGAGCACTAAGCTTGGGAGAGAGAGAGAGAGAGAAGTGTTCTGTTCGTGGGAAATGAGTGGAAGTCCAGAAGGAGACCGTTGGGGGCGAAGGGGAGAGTATAAATACTCCCACCGACACCCACAAAACGGTCTGAACAAAACAGACCCCCGGAGCCTCCGCGTTAGACGCGGAGGTTCCGCGCGTGCCAGAATAGATCAGAATTCAGCTTGGCTGGCTATTTGTGGCTGGGATGATATGAGATGTGTATGATGTTTTGAGCACTTGGTTCCACCCAGTCCACTATTAGTATCCCCCTTAATAGTGCGGCTTGTCCTATAACTCAAATTCAAAATATAAAATGATTTAAACTAGCTCTTGGAGCCATTGCAAGCCATCCATGCAGTTGGGGGTCTCCTCCTTTGATCCTTTGCACCCATGGTAAATGTTACACTGTCAAAGCACTTGTCATAGCCATTAGTCCTTTAATTATGTGGTCAACATTACCAAAACCCACATAGGGCTTGATTGCACTTACAATCTCTCCCTTTTTGGTAAATATTGACAACACAATTAAAGCTTACATTTAATTGAAAGATTGAGCTTTTGATAGCATGAATACAGGTGCTCCCCCTTAATATAGATGCAATATTAGATTCGAATTTAAATGGATGTCCCCTCAAGACATACCTTGCATATATTAAGAGCAAATGTGTAGGTTACATGTATTCATGCCATCGTGGGGTGCAAAAGAAACTGTGTCAAAAAATATTCGTGATGCAAATGTCAGATTAATCACAGAAAGAAAATATTCTGGGTATGCAGAACGCGGAGCCTTCGGGCCAAAGCGTAGAGCCTCCGGGCCACGGAGCCTCCGTGCCTGAACGCGGAGCTTCCGCGTGCTGTATACTCAGCACATTTTCAGCAGAAAATAGCAAGCATCACACCAACCTAGCATGCTAGTAGTAGCAGAATATAAAGCAGTTCATAGCATCTACTACAAGCACATAGTTCACATCCATGTCCTCGACCACAAATCGCCACACAAAGGCGAGACAAAGTTTATTACAGACTACTAAGATAGAAGGAGAGAGTTTTTTAAAACAACTTAAAAATGACACAACAGCTCTCCCAACTGCTGTCCTGTCCAAAAGATCTGCACTGCCCAAAAGATAACATCTTTTCAAACTTTTCTTGCTCCCCCTTGACACCTTAAACTTGTCAAACTTGCACACTACCCCCTTTAACCTGAACACTACCCCCTTTAACCTTATCAACAAACAACCACATCTCAAACACATATCATCTCAATCTTGTCACTCTCCCCCTTTGTCAACAAGTGCCAAAAAAGAAAGAACAAGAGAGGTAAAAGGATCTCACTGCTCCCTGCTCCAGTCACTGTCAATGTCACTGCTATCATCATCATCTGTAGGGGCGGTCTGCTGCCTACTGCTTGATGAAGCAGTCTTCTCACCGGACTCCTCTTCACTTTCTGACACTACAGCCCTGCCAGCCCTGTGAGTTGTAGCGGTGAACTTCTGTGGCTTGGATTGAGCTTTCTGACGCTTAAGGATTTTCATCCTTTCATGAAGAGTCTCCTGATCATGTGGTACCTCATCAAAATCTTCCTCATCAGTAGTATCTTCATAAGGAGGATAAACAGGTGGTGGTGGAATTTCTGTAGTCTCAAGTCCTAGCTGCCTTTTCATATCATTTATATCTTTTCTTCCTTCATAGGCAGTTTGTGCAGCCTATTCACACATGCAAAACATGTTCTTGAGCAATACTTTGAGCTTATAGCTTGTGGTCTTTTGATGAGAGGAGGATGGCCGACTACTACTAGCCCTTTGTGAATATGGAGCCTTTGCTGCAGTAGAAGTGCCAGCAGCCCCAACCAATGCCTCCCAGCCTGAATGTTGCCATTGAGTCAACCTGTAGGGTCTATGCTCCACATCCTTTCTAAATTCTATGCCTGACACTCTCTCAATGATGTACATGATGTAAGGAGCATATGGAAGATCATTTCTAGCATCATCTAGAGAGTCACTCAACTCAGTCCAAACGAACCTGCTAATAGAGAAAGCATCACTTCCTGGACCCATCCTTGCTATCAAGTTCCTTGTATACTTCCTTAGTGAAGTTGAGTCACCACCCTTTGGATCAATAGTTTCTCTCATCAGATTGTTCATGGCATAATAGTAAGATTTTAGACCAACTGTTTTCCCATCAGCTAGGTTCCTCCTTTCATAGGCAAATGCAATACTTTCAACTTTCAAGAGTCCTTCTGAATGAATAGAATCAGCATGTCTGTCACCTCTTCCAAAGCCAAGCAATCGAGCAAAAGTAGTGAAATCCACTTTATAGTGCACACCTTCAGTCATCTAGTGAAAAGTCTCATTTTGTACATCATGGAAGAATGTGGAGTGAAACTGAGCCAAAATCTCTCGATTCCAATCATATCGGAAAGCCATGATATGCTTCATTCCTTGTTCAGTCACAGCCTCCATTACCCTCCTAGAATCTGAGGTATTCATTTTCTCAATGTGATCCCAATCTATATATTTCATCTGGACTATCTTCCTCTCCTTGGCAATAACCACAGTCTTGTAGAAATCAAACTGAAATACTGACCAAAACCTGTAATCAATGCCTTTGTCATTTAGCCAAGCATAAGGATTTGCTGTCCTAGCTTTCTTGACTTGCACTCCCAAGTTGAAATAATTCTTGTGCTGCCTTTGAACTCCATTATCATAAATTATTGGCTCTCTTCTCACTGGGACACCTTGATGTGGAACCATATAGGATTGATCAAAAACTAGGAACCGAGGAGGTGTATCTGGCATACCAACAGCTAGTATTGATTTCCCATCTATTCCTCCATCATCTACTGATCCCTGTCCATGCCCAACAACAAGAGCCCTACGGCCAGCACAATGACCAGTACCTCTGCCACCAGCTTGTCCACCACCTCTTTTAGGTGTAGCTTTGCGACTGCCTTTCCCACTGCCTTTGCCATGAACTGGCTCACTGCTGCCACCTGCTAGCTCATGTAGAATAATTCCTCTGACCTCCTTATCCATAGGATCACTTGCTTTAGCTCTCTTTTCTCTCCTTTGACTCGGATCACCTTCCATACTATCAAAAAGGACGAAGAGAGGATGAGAGAACAGCCCTAGACATAATAGCAACATTAAAGAAGATGTTAGTTGAGTTTTGAATCAAACAGAGGGCATGTATCCTTTCAGATCGTGGAACCTCCGCGCTCTGGAGCGGAACCTCCAGAACCCGGAGCCTCCACATATAGGCCCGGAGCCTCCGCGTTCTGAAGGATACTGTCCTCTATTTTGATTCAACCTTCAACTAGAATCTAGTCCAATGTACTATCAAGTCTAGCACTAGAAGATGAAAACCAGCCACATCTACGCAAGGGTTTGACAGGAAGAACGAACCCAAATTGAATCCAAGAATGAATTAGGGATTCACCTTGGATGTGAGAAATCGGAGAGGAACCCCTAGGTGGCGCCCGCCACCCCTAGGTGGCGCCCGCCACTTGAGCTGGCCCAAATCCACTCCCTGCCACGTCATCGATCCGCGTGACCTCCCAAGGCCAATTCCTGGCCCTTGGTCACTAGGTCGGTTGAATCGGATGGCTCGGGAGGCGGGTGACGCGGATCATGCCCTGGATTGGACAAGAGGCGGTTAGGGTTTGAGCCACCGACCTAACCACCGCCTTGGAGGACCCCTGGATGCCCTCGGTTGAATGGCGGTTCAATCGGACGGTTAGGGGTGGCGGTCGCCACCTAGGGCTGACGCCCGCCACTAGGATTTGCCCTAGGTCGGCTGCCTCCCCCCTATAAGTACCCCCTCACCCCATAAGGCTATAAATACCCCCCTGGAGGCATAACTTCATTTCAAGCAAGGAAGGAAAGCAAGGAAAGCAAGGCTAGAGCCAGAGAGCTAATAGCTTAGGATTTAGCCAAGCTTAGGCAAGTAGGTAGCTAGTAGAGCAAGACATCCTTGCCTCATTGCCCTCGCTGAAGTGCTGCTCAAGGCTTAGCTCAAGAGTAGAAGCGTGCGAGTGATCGGTCCTGGAATTGGGAAGAGTCTTCCTTCATCTCCAGTTCAGGTTTTGCTCTTGTTACTCAAGTACTTTACTATATTCTAGTTCATCATTTCAAGTATTACTTTATTCTACTTACCAGTATTGAGTAGTATACTTGATTGATTGCTTGAGTATCTAGCTATCCTACAGTTCAATTCACTTAGCCATAGTAGTTAATCTCTAGTGTGCTTAGTGTTTGATCTTTGCCAATAGGTTGCTTAGTTAGTTTAATGTTTGTCTTATTAAGTCAAGTATTTGCTCTGACGTCCGCAAGGGTGTCTCTATTCTAGGCCAGGGTAGAGATAGTTAGAATATAATTAGGCGTGGTGCTTAGTTATAGACTTACCTTCAGATACGGCTAGACCCCCGGATAGTTGTGGTAGCAAGCAGGTGGTGACAGCCCTGTGCGCTGTTGGTAGTTCTTAACTTCACTAAAGATAGACACTACTACAGAAAGCTTAACCGAGGCGGGCCAAATAGATTAACCGAGGCGGGCAAACCGTCCGCCTTGGACCATAGGCCTCGGTTAATCAAAACTTAACCGAGGCGGGCCGGGTGACCGCCTCGGTTAATATATTAACCGAGACGGGCAACTTAAAGAAACCGCCTCGGTTAATATTTTAACAAAGGCGATTAATGTAATGCACCCGCCTCTGTTAAAATATTAACAGAGGCGGTTTCTTAAGGGTGACCGCCTCGGTTAATTGTTTTACAATTTTTAAAAAAATTGTTTTAAAATCAAAATTGAATTTCCTTTTCACATTGGAAGCAAAGACACAATTAATAATTTGTGGGTCTAGTGGTTTATAGCTTTGATTTCTTTAAGATTTGGGTCTAGTGGTTATTATGTTTATCTTGTAGTCTTTGAAATTTGTGGGTTGCATAGAATTTAAACTTTGTCTGAAAGTAGTTGTGGGATATGAATAGAGGTAGAATTTGCTATGACATTATTATGAGAGATACTTGTAATTCAGAGATTTAATAAAATAATAAAATTTACTTAATGTCATATTGAGCACTGTCAAATCATTGTGACTACTAGTTGAGATTATAGTCATATTCTCAAGATCAAGATTCACGTACACGTTATAAACTAATAAGTGTTTTGCATGTGCATTCTCTCTTTGATTAAAAATATGAGGCTATTCTATAAATCTCAGAAATAAAACGATGGACACGTGTCCACCAGAACTGAGAAAGAAAAAAAAGGTCAAGTGACCGACAAATAAAATAAAAGATGGCCGAAGGCCTAGTAGCCTCATAATTTTAAAGAAGTAGGGAGAATGACATATGCAAAAAAAAGTAATAAAAATATTCACTTGCACTTCTTGATCTAGGTTTATGGCTTGTATCTCCTTATGGTCGAGTCTTTGACTTTGCAATATTATGTGATACGATTTTATATAAAGATAATGATAAAAACTCCGGATGAAAAGTGATCAAGGGGTAAAAGATAAGAATTTCTGTAGCTATTCTGTTTTGCAATTGCTTGAGGACTCAGTGAGAACTAAAGCCCCATAATTAAAGAGACGGATGGATGAGTAAGGTACCATTTTATTCAGGTTTAAAAGAAATCTTAGTTATAAAATATGATACTTTTGAGATGTAGTCGACATTGCAGCATCTTCTGATCAATAAAATGGAAGAACTATAATATTTATACACATATGTATTTGTAACTAACTTGTTTCCACATGTATTGGAGAGTTATTGTTTTACAGGCAAAATTGTGGAAACATGGTGAGAAAGTGTTATTGCTATCAGTGGATTTCTTGGCTTTTTGAAGAAGACCAACAAAGATCAAATAGTTCGAAGCATGACAATTCATACTCTGAACTAGGGGGGCCTGTGTTAACACTGGATTTTGGTCAACATTAAGAAGATGACAAGTGGACCCAGCCGACAGTGAGATGGGCATTCGGTAAACGACCAAGCGGTCGATCAGTTCTCGGAGTTTCGGCAAGTGTTTGTGCGGTCGGCTATCTTGTAAGGCAATGACTCTATTCGGGAAGCAAATACGGCAAGTGAAGCCGGCTTGCACGAGAAGACACGTGATAATGGAAAAACACCGAAAAGAGAATATGAATAGGACTCGTATTTTCCAAGTTTTCATTATGTAAGTCGTAGTCTTCCAGGACTCGTATTTTGCCCAGGGTATAAATATAAACCCCCGGCCATTGTAAAACTGTTCACAACTATAACACCCCTGGTGTTAAGCATTAATTAAAATTCTAATTAAGTTGTTTAGAATGCATAATCATCTGGTATCATGGCATAAAAGCATTTTATGTTTTAAGTATAATTGTGATGCTTTATATGTTTGACAAGAGTGTTGTATGTTTTTGAGTGTTGATTTCCATGTTTGAAATATATGTGGTTTGATTGTGATGTTTGGTGTTCTTTGAAAGGGCAAGTGAGAAAACTTTGGTTTTTAAATCTCTCTTTTTGTCCCCTTTTTAATAAGTCAAAAAGAAAGTCAAAATTTCAAAGTGATTTCAAAAGCAAAGTTGTAGCTCTTGTTGAGAGGGACAACTTTGGTATTCAAAGTTTTTAAAGTTTCTGTACAAAATTTTGAATAAATTTGGAATCTTTCAGACTTTGAATTTGACCCCTAAACTAGATTTCAAAAACTAAAAAGAATTAGATTTTGGTCCTTTAGTCAAAGTGGTAGAGAGGATTAAATGCAACAACTTTTATTAAGATAGATTTTCATGTTTTTAAAGGAAATCTGAAGTTTTTGGAAAACAAGTTTGAATTGGTTTCAAATTGAAAATCAATTTCCAAAACCTAATTTTATTCCCTTTTGTGTAGTTTCAAAACTCAGCATAATTTGGGTATGCTCTAAAAAGCAAAGATGTTCTATTTTTGATAAGGAACAACTTTGATGTATAAAGTTTTCCAAGTTTTCATATGAAATCAAAAGTAATTTGGAAAATACTTTTCTGCCCTTTTTATCCTCTTTTGTTTTTCCAACTCTAATTCAAATTTTGAGCATATTTTGAAAATGTTGCAAAAATAAAAGATGTTCAGTATTAAATTCTGAGCATTTGATATTTTAGCATACTTTCAACTTATATTCAAATTTTCAAAGTAATTTTAAATTTACAGAAAGGGTAGAAAAGGAAATGGGAAAAGGGGGAGATAAGCTTCTGGCTCTGTTCATGGCGGTGGCCGCCGAAGCTTTGATCGGCGACGCCAGCGTTCTGGGTATCGCTCCCTCTCGAATAAGCGTGCGACCGTCTCCGTGGCGAGGTTACTCAGCTGCTGACCCTTTTCTCTCACGTCGTGGCGTCCTCTCTCGCGCTCGCCGTCGACCTCTTGCCACGAAGCCCCGACGAGCACCTTCTCGGCTCAATCTCCGATTCCCCGCACACCGATCGTTCTTATCCCAGTATAACCGCGGGTATAAAAACCCTACATCCTTGCGCATCTCCAGAGTTCACTCTTGCAACCTCTACTCACTCAGAGAGCCGGTAACTATTGTTCTTCTTCCCGCCGGGCAAGAAAGCTCCGCCGAGCTCGATCTCGCTGTGGTCCGATCCACTGGGCACTTCCTTACTCTCTTTATCTCGCGTTTATGCTTCACCTTGATCTCAAAAACCTCATAGGCTCACTGGTTTCATGTGTGGTGCCCAGGTCTCGCCGGAACCACCGCCTTTGCACCAGAGCTCGCCGCCGGAAGCCACTGCTCCGTGGACGCCTACTCTCCAAGCAACCTCCGCTCAAACCGGCTTCTCCATCAGCACCAGGGTGAGCTTCTAGACCTTCCTAGCCTCTCCGTTTGCTTGCTACCGGTTTAGGATCGCCGGAACAGGGCTAGCCGAGATCCGATCCGCCGCCATGCGTGGCCAGGCTCAGCCCGAGTGGTAGAGTGTAGGGTTGAGGGCTCAATCGACTGCGGCTGTCTTGCCGGTGATGATGCGCGCGTCGTCTAAGTCTCTACTGGCCGGGGTTGGCCGGCGTAAGGACGGTCGCCATTCGGTTCGCCGCCGTGCGCTCGGGCCATGGCCAGGGACCTCGCGTTTGTAAAGATAAGATCTTCCAGGGTGTTGGTTGCAAAGTCCAAGACTCAGGTGAATAGCGCCTTGGACTGCGGGTTAGTTTCACGTAAGCCGAAGGGCTTTTCTGCAAAGCTGTCAGGGCGCTCCGTCTCGCTCGAGCCAGGTCTCGAGCGGACATGTGGACACGTGCTCACGTCTCGAGCTATGCCTCGAGCAGGCGCCTCCTCCGCTTCGCTCGAGCCGAGCCTCGGGCGAACGTGTTCACCGTTCCGCCCGAGCTAGGCCTCGGACGGACGAGCTTTTTCCGTCTCGCCCGAGCCGAGGGCCAGGCCTCGGACGGGTGTTTGGTGTTTTTCGTCTCGGTCGAGATAGGCCTCGAGCGGACCCTCGGGCGCTGTCTCGCTGGAGCTAGGCCTCGAGCGAACCCTCGGGCGCTGTCTCGCTGGAGCTAGGCCTCGAGCGAACCCTCGGGCGCTGTCTCGCTGGAGCTAGGCCTCGAGCGAACCCTCGGGCGTTGTCTCGTTGGAGCCGAGCCTCGAGCGATCGCACCCTCACCCACCACCGGGCGCTCGAGCCAGGCCGAGTTGAGCTGGGCTGGGCCGAAAGCTCCGTTTGGGTTAGTTTAAGTTTTGTTCTTTTTCTGTCTTTATGTACAGTAATCAATTTTGTTGTTTTTGCTATAATTAATCTATAGCTCTGTTTTTTATGAAATTTAATATGATAGATGATAGCATGTCTGTGCTAATATAAAAATTATGAAACTTGTGTTCGGAGCATTTTTACTATGCCAATAAAATCTGTGTTTTTTTTTAATAAATGTAACTTTTATGAATTATGTAATTTTCTGTGGTTATCCAAAAATCATGAAATTTGACATGGGAGTTTATATCACTGATATACACCTTCATGTTTAATTTCATCTCTGTTTGATAAAGTATGCTTGGTGTATAAATAAAAGGTTAGTTAAAATGATTAATAAAATAAATGGAAATAGTTGATCCCTGTAGATTTGTGTGACTTTTTTGAATTGTTTGACAACCAATGGGAAACTAGCAAGATTTGCTCCCTGGTTATGGATTCCTTTATGTTAATGATCTTTTGTTGCTTGTTAGATACATTACCTTGTTTACGGAAAATAATAAAACTTGTTTAGTAATAATATATATAATAGCTAAAGTTGGTTTTGTTGGTCTGCAACTTTACCGCGAAGGAAAGTTGTATTTGACTTTCTTTATCTTGTGTTCACCTCTGTTATGCATTGTAATTGTCCTGCACCTTAGCATGCATCCCATAGTATCATGCTAAGCATACATCATTTATCTACGTGTAGTATCCGAGAGTGTTGGAGTCGTGTTGATCAAGCTTTAATGATCACCCTTGTCAAACAAGCCTCGGAAGGAGATCCTTGTTGGACAAGCTTCGTCGAGAAGACTTAACTTCAATCAGCATAAGGAACTAACTTGTGCCGATCTTTCTTGGATCCTACCTTCCCTGCAACAAAGGCAAGCCCCGGTGTATTTAACCTTTCTGTTTCTATTGCAAAGTTTATACAATGATTTATCAACTGCATTTAAGTAATAGGAGTTGGATGACACCAGTAGTTGCATTACCAGTTGGTTACCTTTACCCTATCCTTGTTACCTATTTGTTTATAAATGCTTAGCCAAGATGCACGGTGATGAGATTATCCTCCGCTTAGGCCTTGAGCAAACTAAGGGATGATGAGTCATCATTGTTAGGATACCTCTCTCAGGTACAAACTGTTAAATGGATGAAAAATGAATTTCAGACCAGACGGGAAACCGTTCATGGAAAGATGGCAGGCAGGGTCACCCTAGTCGTGCTAATCCCGTCTGTGTCAATTAGGAACCGTCCGTTGTTGGCCCTTGATCGAGAGCATGATAGTACCAATCACGGGATACGGGTTAGTATGTTGCAGGTTAGAGTCCTGCCATACAACGCCGTGGTGCTTTGGTATGTTGCAGGTTAGAGTCCTGCCATACAAATCACTTATGGTTGTGCAATATGTTGCAGGTTAGAGTCCTGCCATATTGTGTGATTGGGAACCCCCAGCTGGGTAGATAAAGCGATTCGAATCGTCGTTGCTCTACGATAAAAAGAGACTCGATCTTCGACCCTCAACGTAGAGTTTTCAAAACCAAAGCATTTGAGCAATGATGTTTCTTTCTAAAAGTGTTTTGATGATATATCTGGAATTACTAAGGAAAAGAGAAAGGTTTTGTTAAAAAGCTTTTTCTGGAAATCTCTCCTCTATTGCTAGCCCCACTACATCCCTTAAAGCTAGCATGACCTGAAATCTTTTCTGTTGACGGATAAGTCTTGTTGAGTACTTTTGTACTCAGGGTTTGTTAATCCCCTGTTGCAGGTTTCTTTAATAGGTGACGTTGATCATGATCATTGTTGGGCATTCTTAACGTCATTACCAAAAGTAGACTTAATTCTCTAATTCTGATAACGGCGCCAAAAATGCCAAACCTATCCCTCATGCCACTTAAGCCAAGTTGTCATCCCCAGCATGACATGAGAGACGCGGTATTGAAATATGCAATTGCTCATCAAGATAAATAAATAAAGGGAATCTGCAAGCGCACAGATTAATACCGATGCAGCATTTTAACCGGGAAGTATTCCAGGTATCGTTATTTATATTTTTACCACTGGGAAGGGATTCTAAGCATCGTAGTTGATCGTGGAATGAGAATATAGAACTGAGTATCTATCATTGCATGTATAATATAGAGCATCTATCTATCTCATCATACAGGGATAAATGTCACATAGAATATAGATAAATATGAATAGTGACAAGGATAATTAATCTGATCAGCATAACTAGCCACATATAATAATGATAAGCACCTCAACAGATATTCTAGCAAGTCATTAGCATGGAATTAGGATGAACTACAAAGATATTCCCTAAGTAATTATTAACTATAAAGTCTAGCATTATCATAGTTAGTGCAATTATACTTGGCAATCATAGCGAGAAAAGACTACACCCATGCATAGTGAATATTAGCAAGGAAGATGAAGAACATAGCAATCACTCCCCTGTAATAATGTTGCTCTGCCTGCCCTATACATGAGAGGGGGACTATATAAGAATCAACGAAGCTGTCACTATCGCGAACTACCCACCGATCCGGCATATAGGGTGCAATCGCAGATAAAGACGGTATAGACACCACGTCTACACAATATTTATCATTCACCCACTGCGCACATGGATAAACGCTATACGATCCTAGGCATGTATATAATTCCAATCTAACTATGCCAAGCATATAACTATGATAAACTAAGAACAATATAATTGCTAATATAATCAAGTAGAGCAAAGTCATATTCAATATATTGAAATAGAACAAAGTAGTATTCATAATATTGAAGAACAATGATGAACAATTGAAGAACAAGAGAGAAATTACCAAGAATCCTCTTGACAGATCCGGGAACCAATCGAAGATTGACTCCTTCTAGTTCTAATCCTATGTAGCTATGCTAAAACTAGAGATCTAGTTGATGTGGTGGCTCTAGGGCTTGATCAGAGACTCTCTCCTCCTGATGACTGAATTAGGAACTGAATAATGAGACAGAGGTGCCTGCTCCAGGGTCCAGGGCCTTGCTTATATAGTCTTTTCGGGTGAATCTGGGCCGTTGGATCAAACCGACATTGAACGGACGGTTTTCCTTAATCCTTTAGGTCGGTGGAGCATAATCCTCGAGGCGGAGCCTGATTGGCTGAGGGGGCAGGGCGGGCGCCCAAGGGACTAGGGCGGGCGCCCTGGTCCCGGGCCCGTTCGGCCTCCCGCTCGTTCCCGTGGCTTCTGGACTCTTCCACATTAAGGAAAATTGGGGGTTACGTTAATTATCCGTCATTAACCCGACATGTGGGCCTTTCCTTCATATTTCCTGATAACCCCCTGCAGAAATAGATAAACAGCAAAACTCGTGGAATTCTGTCAGATAAAACCCTAAGTCTGGGTGTTGGTTTCATTTAGATCCTTTTCTCTATTTATTTGATAGATATAATTGATACTTAAGGACCGTCAACAAACTCCCCCAAGCTTACCTCTTGCTCGTCCCTGAGCAAGGATAGTCTCAGTGATGGATCAGAAGTTGCTGAATGCTTTTGAATTTTGACGGTACACATGCTTTCAAATAGAGTCTTATCTCTGAATTAGAGTAAACTGTCAAGACTTAAAACTTACTCATTGTGCCTTTCACTATGGGGCTTGCAACTGTCACCTTTGTCTTGAGCGGTTAAAAGATAGAACAGTCTAGTCAAGCGCCATGTCTCTTATTCTTGATCAGCTATAGCTCTGGAGTTTTTGCAGACTTTCAAATAAAACTCAGAGATTCCTTGTATGACTCTCTCAGGTCTCTCATTTGTGGTATTTCTGGATCCTCACCAAGGCAGTAATGGTGTTTGCCTTCTCTCAAAGCAAAGTATGTAGTATTTGTGGTATAAGGCAGAGTGACATTGCCTTCTCTCTCAACCTATCCTAATAAGGTTTTTGATATCTGGAGCTCATAGGTGGGAGATAAGGTATACATACTTACAAGACATTTATTGCATAGTCAAACCATGGATCCAGAGAAACAAGTCAATAAGTCAAATCAAGATGTGCATGTGTGGTGAATGAATGGTGTATGGTGATAATGGTGGAGAGTGTCTAATTCTACTTTTGCTCTTTTTGAGGGGATACATACCTTTCTTGCTTTTGGTGCTCTTTGAGGAGGATGAGATGCTCTATATTTTTATTTATTATTTTTTTTTCTTTCCTCTCAGGTGGGTATCTTGTACCCCTAATTCTACTGTCGGACACTTGTCCATTTTTACCTCTCTTCTCACACTTTTTCACTTTTTTTTTTCATCGAGGTTCCGAGCACTTGCTCCTTTTTATTTCCTCGTAATATTTTTCTTTTCGAGGTTCCGGGCACTTGCCCCTTTTTATTTCCTCGGATAGAGCACTCATCTCCTTAGAACAATTTAGCAAGTGGTAGTAACCAAAATAACTTGAGCATTTATTTCACAGGGAATAACAGGAAATAGGAAAATGTTTTTGGCTATTCTCTCCCGGGTTAGGAGTAGAATAATTTTGTGTGGATCTGGAGATGGGAATGGATGTATGTGGATGCGTACTTCCGGAGTAGAAGCAGCATATATGAGTGAACGTGCAAGTGAATCTTGATTTAACCACATGACAAGCTCCTAAGGGTCTACACAGCTTGACTACACTCAATGCTCATAAGTAGTAAAAAGTAAATGTATAGCTTAAAGTCTAGCAAGCATGTATGTATGGCCGTGGTAGGAATTTAAACTCTCATCATAAAGGAACTCATCATGTAGCATTTTAAAGATTTTCAAAGATAAAATTCTCCAGAATTCTAGCATCTCTAGGAATAGATAAACAGCAGCTCAACCTTCCCATATCATATCCGTTAACAACTTAGACTTTAGATCAAGTTCTCTTCCCACAAGTTCAGGTTTAGAGTAAGCTTTTAAATAATAACAGTTATGTCTAAACTAGAGAGAGAACTTCTAATTGAAATTAGGCAGAGCAACTATTCATCATATCCATGCTAGAGTTTTATTATCTAGATTCATTTTAGCATAGCCACTTTATTTATTTATTAAACACACTAAGCAAAAGATATATATATATATATATAAGCACAAAATCTTTATTTGGTTTTTCATCGTTTTATTTTAATATAGTATAAGTATAAATATAAAGATAGATATAGAAATACTTAGCGAGATAACGGGGGTGCTCTCCCCCAAGCTGGATCTTGACGTAGTTTCTTTTGATGTAGCTAGCAGATAGCGGAGGTGTATTTGAAAGTCGGCAGCACCCTGACAGCGATTAGAATGTCCTCCGTCTGCTAGTCCTCTTGGATTCTGTGAAGCTCAAATAGACAACAAAGCTTGTGGAACTGATTAAGTGTTAGCATAAATATCTAGCCTTTATCATGTTGAGCCTCCTTGATTATTTTTATGTTTTCATTTTATAAAGCAGAAGAAAATATTTATTTATTTTTTTATGCCACCACAGTGAATGTACTTATGGGTTTTATGCCACTCGTATACTCACATGGGGCTTCTAGAGTTTTTTTTTAACATTTTTATTTTCTTTCTAAGATAACATGAATATGATTAACTAAACAAACTATTAAGTAAATATCTGAGAAGGGAAATGGATAACTACCAAGTTACCTCTTGGCAAGGCGTCCGGCATTTTTAAGTCCTCCGAACGGGACTCTATGTGTACTCAGTTGTCTTGGGAGTCAGTGGATGGCGTAGTCGGTGGTTCCGGCAGCGCCTCCTCCTCGTGTTCAACTGTCTTTTCTTTCCACACTTGTCTTGGTGCTTCGGTCTCTTCAAGACAGTGCTGATTGAGTGGTATGTCCTCAGATCTTACCACTTCTCCTTCGTAGTCTGCCCATCCATCCTTGATGACCGGTTGCTCCTGGTTGCGGTTCCGCCTCCTTCTCCTTGTCCTGACCTGCTTAGATTCTTCAAATACGTAGTTGGGGTCAGTAAAGTAAAGGCGTACCTTCTCAGAGGGGAAGTGCATGTGGACTTCTCCAGTTCCAATGTAGATGATTGCTTTGACAGTACTGAGGAACGGTCTTCCAAGGATGATAGGTGGATCATACTCGTCTTCTCCCATGTCAACAACCTGAAAGTCTGTATGGACAAAATGATCGTCTATCTTGACAGGGACGTCAGTTACTGTACCTTCAACCTGTCGGAATGTCTGATCTGCCATCTGGAGACGAATGTATGTCGGCTTCAAGGGCATGGTTCCGAACAGCAGTTCATAGGTGACCTTGGCCATTATGTTGACGCCCGACCCAGTGTCGCATAGTGTCTTGTAGAAGTTGTACCCATTAATGGAGCAATAAATGCTTGGCATACCTGGGTCGTCCTTCTTGTCCAAGAATGGTGACTTGAGTTGGCGATCTTGACCTTTGTGCACGACAGTGACCATCTTGACTGATTCGGTCCACACTTGCTTTTTGCTCTTGTTCCTCTTGTTGGTCCTCCTTGGTTCATATTGGGGTTGCTCTAGGATTTGTACGGTCTTGTTCTTGAAGGAAAACATTTCCTTCCTCCCCTTTATGTGGAAACTGATCTTGGCAGCACTAGCGTAGATGACAGCTCCCGTGGTGTTCAGGAATGGCCTCCCTAGGATGACGGGAGCCCTCTCGTCAGAACCGGTCTCTATTACTACGAAGTCTGCTGGAGCGTACGAGGAACCAACTCGGACACAGATGTTCTTCAAGATTCCTCTTGGGTAACTTAGTGTCCTATCTGCAAGCTGCAAACACATGGTTGTTTCTAATAATGGTTGCGAGAAGAGTTTTTCGTAGAGTACCCTGGGCATGATGTTGACGCTTGAGCCGAAGTCACAGAGTGCTTCTGGGAAGTCTCGCATGCCGATGGAGATCGGGATGACGGGGCGTCCTGGGTCGCCTCTCTTGACTGGCAGAAGTTCAGTACTTACCTCAATGATGGGGTTACTCCAGTAATCTCCTGCATCAAATATGTCTACAAGATTTGCAGATTCTAATGCATCCGGTTGTGATGGTATACCGGGGTTAGTAGCAGGAACAGCAGCAGCTATTTGATTCAATTGAGATTCAATCATTTTATTAAAGCTAATTTGATTCTTGATGGCAGTAGAAAAATTATCCATTCTATTATTTATATTTTCTAGAATTTTATCATTAGATGCCAATTTCTTAGACATGTTATCCATTAGCTTTCCTTGATTAGACACTAACTCTCTTAAAGGTGGATAATTATTATGAAAGAATTGTTACCTTGGTAATTACCTGAGTAGTTAGGCCTTTGTTGATTCCAACCTTGATTCTGCTGAGGACGGTTGTAGTAGTTATTGTTGTTGTTGTTGATGTAGTTCACGTCCTCTAGCAACTCGGGACAGTGATTGCCCGAATGTCCAACACCTCCACACTCCTCACAAGTCATGTGGGAGTCGTAGACGTGCATTACTTCCTTCTTCTCTCCAGCTCGGTCATCGAGCTTCTTCATGAGTAGGTCTAGCTTGGCAGACAGCATGTCTACCTCCTTGAGCTGATGCATACCTCCACCTCTCTTGCGGGTCTGAGTTCTCTCTTCATTCCAACCTTGGTTGGACGCCATCTTCTCCACAAGAGCTGTGGCTTGTGGTATGGTGAGTGATAGGAATGCTCCTCCAGCTGCAGCATCCATGGTCTCACGGGCACTATTGACGAGCCCATGATAGAATGTCTGCATCAGCAACCAGCTCTCCATTCCATGATGGGGACATTCTAGGATGTAGTCTTGAAAGCGCTCCCATGCTTCTGGAACGGATTCATCGTGCTGTTGCTGAAAGCTTGTAATCTTCCCACGGAGAGCATTTGTCTTGCCCATGGGAAAGAACTTGGCTAGAAAGTTCGTGGAGCAGAGTGCCCACGTAGTATTCTTCTCCTTTGTAGCGTAGAACCACTGCTTCGCTCTCCCCAACAGTGAGAATGGGAAAAGGCGAAGTAGTATGGCGTCTCTAGGAACATCAGCCATGGTGAAAGTGCTGCAGATCTCCAGGAAGTGTTGAAGATGAGCACTAGCATCCTCGTGTGGCTTCCCACAGAACTGGTTAGCTTGCACCATGTTGATGAGCCCAGGCTTGAGCTCGAAGTTGCGGTCGATCTCCACAGCAGGTCCAGTGCGGATGTTGTCCGTAGTGGGAGCTGAGAACTCGCGGATCGACTTGTTCGCCATAGCTTCGAATTCAGCTGACAAGTTCCGGACGAAACTTCGGCGGTCTTCTGATTTGGATGAAGTTTTGCGCTGAAGTGTTGACGATTTGAGCTTGGCTCTTGTTCTTCTGAATAAGGCTTCGGGGTCGTCAACAAAGTTGTCTGGAAGATGTCTTCTATTCATACATCACCCTGAAATAAAATAAAAAATGGAAAATGCAGGGGTAAAACTGTACGAGAGAATTGATAAGCTCGAATATATTAGTGATGCGAATGATGTCTCAAAGTTCTTTATTCATTCCAACTTAGAAATCAACCTTCCCCGGCAACGGCGCCAAAAATGCTTGTTGGGCATTCTTAACGTCATTACCAAAAGTAGACTTAATTCTCTAATTCTGATAACGGCGCCAAAAATGCCAAACCTATCCCTCATGCCACTTAAGCCAAGTTGTCATCCCCAGCATGACATGAGAGACGCGGTATTGAAATATGCAATTGCTCATCAAGATAAATAAATAAAGGGAATCTGCAAGCGCACAGATTAATACCGATGCAGCATTTTAACCGGGAAGTATTCCAGGTATCGTTATTTATATTTTTACCACTGGGAAGGGATTCTAAGCATCGTAGTTGATCGTGGAATGAGAATATAGAACTGAGTATCTATCATTGCATGTATAATATAGAGCATCTATCTATCTCATCATACAGGGATAAATGTCACATAGAATATAGATAAATATGAATAGTGACAAGGATAATTAATCTGATCAGCATAACTAGCCACATATAATAATGATAAGCACCTCAACAGATATTCTAGCAAGTCATTAGCATGGAATTAGGATGAACTACAAAGATATTCCCTAAGTAATTATTAACTATAAAGTCTAGCATTATCATAGTTAGTGCAATTATACTTGGCAATCATAGCGAGAAAAGACTACACCCATGCATAGTGAATATTAGCAAGGAAGATGAAGAACATAGCAATCACTCCCCTGTAATAATGTTGCTCTGCCTGCCCTATACACGAGAGGGGGACTATATAAGAATCAACGAAGCTGTCACTATCGCGAACTACCCACCGATCCGGCATATAGGGTGCAATCGCAGATAAAGACGGTATAGACACCACGTCTACACAATATTTATCATTCACCCACTGCGCACATGGATAAACGCTATACGATCCTAGGCATGTATATAATTCCAATCTAACTATGCCAAGCATATAACTATGATAAACTAAGAACAATATAATTGCTAATATAATCAAGTAGAGCAAAGTCATATTCAATATATTGAAATAGAACAAAGTAGTATTCATAATATTGAAGAACAATGATGAACAATTGAAGAACAAGAGAGAAATTACCAAGAATCCTCTTGACAGATCCGGGAACCAATCGAAGATTGACTCCTTCTAGTTCTAATCCTATGTAGCTATGCTAAAACTAGAGATCTAGTTGATGTGGTGGCTCTAGGGCTTGATCAGAGACTCTCTCCTCCTGATGACTGAATTAGGAACTGAATAATGAGACAGAGGTGCCTGCTCCAGGGTCCAGGGCCTTGCTTATATAGTCTTTTCGGGTGAATCTGGGCCGTTGGATCAAACCGACATTGAACGGACGGTTTTCCTTAATCCTTTAGGTCGGTGGAGCATAATCCTCGAGGCGGAGCCTGATTGGCTGAGGGGGCAGGGCGGGCGCCCAAGGGACTAGGGCGGGCGCCCTGGTCCCGGGCCCGTTCGGCCTCCCGCTCGTTCCCGTGGCTTCTGGACTCTTCCACATTAAGGAAAATTGGGGGTTACGTTAATTATCCGTCATTAACCCGACATGTGGGCCTTTCCTTCATATTTCCTGATAACCCCCTGCAGAAATAGATAAACAGCAAAACTCGTGGAATTCTGTCAGATAAAACCCTAAGTCTGGGTGTTGGTTTCATTTAGATCCTTTTCTCTATTTATTTGATAGATATAATTGATACTTAAGGACCGTCAACAATCATGTCAGTGGGCTTGACGTGATCTGAATGTTCCTCTTTTCCAACTTAGGTACTCCGCCTAAGTGTGGTTCCATAATACTATTCTACTTCCACAATACCAGTTATGTTTATGTAAAAAGTAACTTGTTCATGGATTTGTAAAGTTTTTATCTCTTACTTCCGCACTCCGATGGTATTTTGTAACAAATGTTGTAATGTTGTAATTATTCCAACCTTCATGATGATGATCCTGTGGTTCGTGGATAATTCGGGGTTCTCTCGGGGACACCCGACAGATCTTTCCAGTGATGTGGTACATGTGCACAGTCATTAGGGCTCCGGGAGACGGTGACGTGTGCAGGTGGGCCACATTAATGGGAGGTTCTGCCACAACAACCATATCAATACAAACCGGCCCTATGCCACCTTCGAGTCCTTAGTCGTGTCGTCGAGTTCTTCGAGAGGAATCATCGATCCGTCGACCCCCGTAAGTCCCGACAACCTTGTTATCATGTCTAGTATCATGCGGTGGATTTAGATATGATGCAAGTAGTCTTGTTTGTTTTCAATGGTCGTGCGGCTGACCTTTGTTGACGATCAAGAAGTCTTTGATTATGCTCTGCTTATGGATAGATACCGTGCGGCAGGCGTTTATTCGTATGTTTAAGCAAAAGAGAGATAGTTATCGACTCTGTTAGACTTGGCAGATCTAATAGATTCATTCAGTTATCATGTGTTGCATTGTTATTTAATTTTGCAACACTATTTTGATTCAATCTGATTGTTTTGTTCGGCCCTGCTTCACAAGGCTTGCTTGTGTCTTTATAATTGCATGATATGAGGCCGAATCAATTTCCCAATCTAGGTTGTTTACATGTTGTGGGTTCATGCATTTTAATCATGTTTGAGATTTGATGGAAATAGGTATCCTGCGGCTTGCTGCAGGTTTAGATGTTAATCGTGGCTTGTTTTGTATGTTCTTCTTATGGACCCCAAACTCGGATAGTTTGCCGATCTTGGTTAAGCTTACACGAGTAACGAGTTTTTATAGATCTGTTTGGATATACGCATGCTTTTAGCTTCTTAATTAGATTGTATCATGCGGTGGATTAATCTAATTATAAGAAGTGGTGTAGACTTGCACTTGGGTTTATGCTTGACGGGTTTATGAAGACTAGACGTGCGGCGACTAGTTGGATTAACCTATGTATGTGATGTTTGAATAGATTTATATTTACAAGTTACCTGTTTACAATTTACTATGTCTCAATGATATCTTTCATTTGTTTGAGCATGCTTTTTCTTATACGTGCATTCGGCAGTCGATATGCTTATATGCTTTCCTCTCATGTTAGCCGAATGACTCTATAAACATACCTTGACAGACAGCTTCTATAGTAGTGTGCCGTCGTGATTGGCTTTCAAAGCCGTAAATATGGAACTGTCTGGTCTCACCCGACATGTTCGAGTGTTATTCTCACAGTTTTATCCCTTGTTGGTTTTCAGGTCAAACCGACTGGCACGTCTCCGGATTCCAAACCGTCCGGGCATCTGATTGAAGCCACGCTTTTTTCGGCTTGCTGTGTGTGAGGCGTAGACCACGTTTTGCGTCAACATTTATAATTCAACATTTTAAAAATTATATGTCTGGCAACATGTAATCCTTAATGTTCAGATGGGTGCTCCATTTTCGGAGGCTCTCATACTTGTCGTCATCCGCTAACGGGCTTTCCATGTTGAAGAACCTTCCACCCTCATGCACGCAATGGTGCATGAGGAATGAACAAATATCCGCAACAATGCAAGTTATGGTCTCTTTGTTGAATGGCTTGTTTTGCCAGCCCTGTAGTTCTTTCATGAGTACCTTGTAGTTGTTGCTAAACTTACCGGTCTCTCTTAGGTACTCACAAACATAGTATCCACATAATAATGTGCCAGGTGGTTGTTTGAAGCACTGCATGTAATACACAATCGTTCAGAACATATAGAGTTTTCACGATATACTAATAAGTACACATATGAGTTTTCAAACATACCGGGAAGTTGTGCCTGACTTGCAGGGTGTTTTTATACTTCTTCTTCTGTTTTTCAGTTCTAAGATCAATACAATCTGGTTCCTCCAAGTACTTTCGGTAAGCGCTGTACGAAACCACATTTGTCACGACCAATTTAGCACATATGTTAAATAAAAAAGAAGTATCGTCACTTACAATCTCAATATGCTTTCAAATTCCTTGTAACCTTCTTTTGGAGTATCCAAAGAGTCAAACACTATTGCCTTCCCATCCTGAGGATATATGAGAAATGCAATCCAGTGGCCCATGATGCCTTGACTGGACCATTGAAACAACGTACAATTACAACCTTAAAATACGTGAGAAGCTATGATCGTAATAGTAACTATGTGATAGTTTTCTTTTGACTTACCCGAACTGGTGGGCGGCAATCATGTACCCACGTCCCTTGACCTCTCTCATGCATCTAAACACATATGTTCCTGCGTTAAACTTCATTTGGTTACGCAGAAGTTTGCGGGCCTGTTGACGGTCCTTAAGTATCAATTATATCTATCAAATAAATAGAGAAAAGGATCTAAATGAAACCAACACCCAGACTTAGGGTTTTATCTGACAGAATTCCACGAGTTTTGCTGTTTATCTATTTCTGCAGGGGGTTATCAGGAAATATGAAGGAAAGGCCCACATGTCGGGTTAATGACGGATAATTAACGTAACCCCCAATTTTCCTTAATGTGGAAGAGTCCAGAAGCCATGGGAACGAGCGGGAGGCCGAACGGGCCCGGGACCAGGGCGCCCGCCCTAGTCCCTTGGGCGCCCGCCCTGCCCCCTCAGCCAATCAGGCTCCGCCTCGAGGATTATGCTCCACCGACCTAAAGGATTAAGGAAAACCGTCCGTTCAATGTCGGTTTGATCCAACGGCCCAGATTCACCCGAAAAGACTATATAAGCAAGGCCCTGGACCCTGGAGCAGGCACCTCTGTCTCATTATTCAGTTCCTAATTCAGTCATCAGGAGGAGAGAGTCTCTGATCAAGCCCTAGAGCCACCACATCAACTAGATCTCTAGTTTTAGCATAGCTACATAGGATTAGAACTAGAAGGAGTCAATCTTCGATTGGTTCCCGGATCTGTCAAGAGGATTCCTGGTAATTTCTCTCCTGTTCTTCAATTGTTCATCATTGTTCTTCAATATTATGAATACTACTTTGTTCTATTTCAATATATTGAATATGACTTTGCTCTACTTGATTATATTAGCAATTATATTGTTCTTAGTTTATCATAGTTATATGCTTGGCATAGTTAGATTGGAATTATATACATGCCTAGGATCGTATAGCGTTTATCCATGTGCGCAGTGGGTGAATGATAAATATTGTGTAGACGTGGTGTCTATACCGTCTTTATCTGCGATTGCACCCTATATGCCGGATCGGTGGGTAGTTCGCGATAGTGACAGCTTCGTTGATTCTTATATAGTCCCCCTCTCGTGTATAGGGCAGGCAGAGCAACATTATTACAGGGGAGTGATTGCTATGTTCTTCATCTTCCTTGCTAATATTCACTATGCATGGGTGTAGTCTTTTCTCGCTATGATTGCCAAGTATAATTGCACTAACTATGATAATGCTAGACTTTATAGTTAATAATTACTTAGGGAATATCTTTGTAGTTCATCCTAATTCCATGCTAATGACTTGCTAGAATATCTGTTGAGGTGCTTATCATTATTATATGTGGCTAGTTATGCTGATCAGATTAATTATCCTTGTCACTATTCATATTTATCTATATTCTATGTGACATTTATCCCTGTATGATGAGATAGATAGATGCTCTATATTATACATGCAATGATAGATACTCAGTTCTATATTCTCATTCCACGATCAACTACGATGCTTAGAATCCCTTCCCAGTGGTAAAAATATAAATAACGATACCTGGAATACTTCCCGGTTAAAATGCTGCATCGGTATTAATCTGTGCGCTTGCAGATTCCCTTTATTTATTTATCTTGATGAGCAATTGCATATTTCAATACCGCGTCTCTCATGTCATGCTGGGGATGACAACTTGGCTTAAGTGGCATGAGGGATAGGTTTGGCATTTTTGGCGCCGTTATCAGAATTAGAGAATTAAGTCTACTTTTGGTAATGACGTTAAGAATGCCCAACAAGCATTTTTGGCGCCGTTGCCGGGGAAGGTTGATTTCTAAGTTGGAATGAATAAAGAACTTTGAGACATCATTCGCATCACTAATATATTCGAGCTTATCAATTCTCTCGTACAGTTTTACCCCTGCATTTTCCATTTTTTATTTATTTCAGGGTGATGTATGAATAGAAGACATCTTCCAGACAACTTTGTTGACGACCCCGAAGCCTTATTCAGAAGAACAAGAGCCAAGCTCAAATCGTCAACACTTCAGCGCAAAACTTCATCCAAATCAGAAGACCGCCGAAGTTTCGTCCGGAACTTGTCAGCTGAATTCGAAGCTATGGCGAACAAGTCGATCCGCGAGTTCTCAGCTCCCACTACGGACAACATCCGCACTGGACCTGCTGTGGAGATCGACCGCAACTTCGAGCTCAAGCCTGGGCTCATCAACATGGTGCAAGCTAACCAGTTCTGTGGGAAGCCACACGAGGATGCTAGTGCTCATCTTCAACACTTCCTGGAGATCTGCAGCACTTTCACCATGGCTGATGTTCCTAGAGACGCCATACTACTTCGCCTTTTCCCATTCTCACTGTTGGGGAGAGCGAAGCAGTGGTTCTACGCTACAAAGGAGAAGAATACTACGTGGGCACTCTGCTCCACGAACTTTCTAGCCAAGTTCTTTCCCATGGGCAAGACAAATGCTCTCCGTGGGAAGATTACAAGCTTTCAGCAACAGCACGATGAATCCGTTCCAGAAGCATGGGAGCGCTTTCAAGACTACATCCTAGAATGTCCCCATCATGGAATGGAGAGCTGGTTGCTGATGCAGACATTCTATCATGGGCTCGTCAATAGTGCCCGTGAGACCATGGATGCTGCAGCTGGAGGAGCATTCCTATCACTCACCATACCACAAGCCACAGCTCTTGTGGAGAAGATGGCGTCCAACCAAGGTTGGAATGAAGAGAGAACTCAGACCCGCAAGAGAGGTGGAGGTATGCATCAGCTCAAGGAGGTAGACATGCTGTCTGCCAAGCTAGACCTACTCATGAAGAAGCTCGATGACCGAGCTGGAGAGAAGAAGGAAGTAATGCACGTCTACGACTCCCACATGACTTGTGAGGAGTGTGGAGGTGTTGGACATTCGGGCAATCACTGTCCCGAGTTGCTAGAGGACGTGAACTACATCAACAACAACAACAATAACTACTACAACCGTCCTCAGCAGAATCAAGGTTGGAATCAACAAAGGCCTAACTACTCAGGTAATTACCAAGGTAACAATTCTTTCAGTAATAATAATTATCTACCTTTAAGAGAGTTAGTGTCTAATCAAGGAAAGCTAATGGATAACATGTCTAAGAAATTGGCATCTAATGATAAAATTCTAGAAAATATAAATAATAGAATGGATAATTTTTCTACTGCCATCAAGAATCAAATTAGCTTTAATAAAATGATTGAATCTCAATTGAATCAAATAGCTGCTGCTGTTCCTGCTACTAACCCCGGTATACCATCACAACCGGATGCATTAGAATCTGCAAATCTTGTAGACATATTTGATGCAGGAGATTACTGGAGTAACCCCATCATTGAGGTAAGTACTGAACTTCTGCCAGTCAAGAGAGGCGACCCAGGACGCCCCGTCATCCCGATCTCCATCGGCATGCGAGACTTCCCAGAAGCACTCTGTGACTTTGGCTCAAGCGTCAACATCATGCCCAGGGTACTCTACGAAAAACTCTTTTCACAACCATTATTAGAAACAACCATGTGTTTGCAGCTTGCAGATAGGACACTAAGTTACCCAAGAGGAATCTTGAAGAACATCTGTGTCCGAGTTGGTTCCTCGTACGCTCCAGCAGACTTCGTAGTAATAGAGACCGGTTCTGACGAGAGGGCTCCCGTCATCCTAGGGAGGCCATTCCTGAACACCACGGGAGCTGTCATCTACGCTAGTGCTGCCAAGATCAGTTTCCACATAAAGGGGAGGAAGGAAATGTTTTCCTTCAAGAACAAGACCGTACAAATCCTAGAGCAACCCCAATATGAACCAAGGAGGACCAACAAGAGGAACAAGAGCAAAAAGCAAGTGTGGACCGAATCAGTCAAGATGGTCACTGTCGTGCACAAAGGTCAAGATCGCCAACTCAAGTCACCATTCTTGGACAAGAAGGACGACCCAGGTATGCCAAGCATTTATTGCTCCATTAATGGGTACAACTTCTACAAGACACTATGCGACACTGGGTCGGGCGTCAACATAATGGCCAAGGTCACCTATGAACTGCTGTTCGGAACCATGCCCTTGAAGCCGACATACATTCGTCTCCAGATGGCAGATCAGACATTCCGACAGGTTGAAGGTACAGTAACTGACGTCCCTGTCAAGATAGACGATCATTTTGTCCATACAGACTTTCAGGTTGTTGACATGGGAGAAGACGAGTATGATCCACCTATCATCCTTGGAAGACCGTTCCTCAGTACTGTCAAAGCAATCATCTACATTGGAACTGGAGAAGTCCACATGCACTTCCCCTCTGAGAAGGTACGCCTTTACTTTACTGACCCCAACTACGTATTTGAAGAATCTAAGCAGGTCAGGACAAGGAGAAGGAGGCGGAACCGCAACCAGGAAGCAACCGGTCATCAAGGATGGATGGGCAGACTACGAAGGAGAAGTGGTAAGATCTGAGGACATACCACTCAATCAGCACTGTCTTGAAGAGACCGAAGCACCAAGACAAGTGTGGAAAGAAAAGACAGTTGAACACGAGGAGGAGGCGCTGCCGGAACCACCGACTACGCCATCCACTGACTCC
Source organism: Coix lacryma-jobi var. lacryma-jobi (assembly GCA_009763385.1). NCBI lineage: Eukaryota > Viridiplantae > Streptophyta > Magnoliopsida > Poales > Poaceae > Coix > Coix lacryma-jobi. The sequence continues at coordinate 146,604,136 of CM019823.1, read as the reverse complement.
CAAGACAACTGAGTACACATAGAGTCCCGTTCGGAGGACTTAAAAATGCCGGACGCCTTGCCAAGAGGTAACTTGGTAGTTATCCATTTCCCTTCTCAGATATTTACTTAATAGTTTGTTTAGTTAATCATATTCATGTTATCTTAGAGAGAAAATAAAAATGTTAAAAAAAAACTCTAGAAGCCCCATGTGAGTATACGAGTGGCATAAAACCCATAAGTACATTCACTGTGGTGGCATAAAAAAATAAATAAATATTTTCTTCTGCTTTATAAAATGAAAACATAAAAATAATCAAGGAGGCTCAACATGATAAAGGCTAGATATTTATGCTAACACTTAATCAGTTCCACAAGCTTTGTTGTCTATTTGAGCTTCACAGAATCCAAGAGGACTGGCAGACGGAGGACATTCTAATCGCTGTTAGGGTGCTGCCGACTTTCAAATACACCTCCGCTATCTGCTAGCTACATCAAGAGAAACTACGTCAAGATCCAGCTTGGGGGAGAGCACCCCCGTTATCTCGCTAAGTATTTCTATATCTATCTTTATATTTATACTTATACTATATTAAAATAAAACGATGAAAAACCAAATAAAGATTTTGTGCTTATATATATATATATCTATATCTTTTGCTTAGTGTGTTTAATAAATAAATAAAGTGGCTATGCTAAAATGAATCTAGATAATAAAACTCTAGCATGGATATGATGAATAGTTGCTCTGCCTAATTTCAATTAGAAGTTCTCTCTCTAGTTTAGACATAACTGTTATTATTTAAAAGCTTACTCTAAACCTGAACTTGTGGGAAGAGAACTTGATCTAAAGTCTAAGTTGTTAACGGATATGATATGGGAAGGTTGAGCTGCTGTTTATCTATTCCTAGAGATGCTAGAATTCTGGAGAATTTTATCTTTGAAAATCTTTAAAATGCTACATGATGAGTTCCTTTATGATGAGAGTTTAAATTCCTACCACGGCCATACATACATGCTTGCTAGACTTTAAGCTATACATTTACTTTTACTACTTATGAGCATTGAGTGTAGTCAAGCTGTGTAGACCCTTAGGAGCTTGTCATGTGGTTAAATCAAGATTCACTTGCACGTTCACTCATATATGCTGCTTCTACTCCGGAAGTACGCATCCACATACATCCATTCCCATCTCCAGATCCACACAAAATTATTCTACTCCTAACCCGGGAGAGAATAGCCAAAAACATTTTCCTATTTCCTGTTATTCCCTGTGAAATAAATGCTCAAGTTATTTTGGTTACTACCACTTGCTAAATTGTTCTAAGGAGATGAGTGCTCTATCCGAGGAAATAAAAAGGGGCAAGTGCCCGGAACCTCGAAAAGAAAAATATTACGAGGAAATAAAAAGGAGCAAGTGCTCGGAACCTCGATGAAAAAAAAAGTGAAAAAGTGTGAGAAGAGAGGTAAAAATGGACAAGTGTCCGACAGTAGAATTAGGGGTACAAGATACCCACCTGAGAGGAAAGAAAAAAAATAATAAATAAAAATATAGAGCATCTCATCCTCCTCAAAGAGCACCAAAAGCAAGAAAGGTATGTATCCCCTCAAAAAGAGCAAAAGTAGAATTAGACACTCTCCACCATTATCACCATTATCACCATTATCACCATACACCATTCATTCACCACACATGCACATCTTGATTTGACTTATTGACTTGTTTCTCTGGATCCATGGTTTGACTATGCAATAAATGTCTTGTAAGTATGTATACCTTATCTCCCACCTATGAGCTCCAGATATCAAAAACCTTATTAGGATAGGTTGAGAGAGAAGGCAATGTCACTCTGCCTTATACCACAAATACTACATACTTTGCTTCGAGAGAAGGCAAACACCATTACTGCCTTGGTGAGGATCCAGAAATACCACAAATGAGAGACCTGAGAGAGTCATACAAGGAATCTCTGAGTTTTATTTGAAAATCTGCAAAAACTCCAGAGCTATAGCTGATCAAGAATAAGAGACATGGCGCTTGACTAGACTGTTCTATCTTTTAACCGCTCAAGACAAAGGTGACAGTTGCAAGCCCCATAGTGAAAGGCACAATGAGTAAGTTTTAAGTCTTGACAGTTTACTCTAATTCAGAGATAAGACTCTATTTGAAAGCATGTGTACCGTCAAAATTCAAAAGCATTCAGCAACTTCTGATCCATCACTGAGACTATCCTTGCTCAGGGACGAGCAAGAGGTAAGCTTGGGGGAGTTTGTTGACGGTCCTTAAGTATCAATTATATCTATCAAATAAATAGAGAAAAGGATCTAAATGAAACCAACACCCAGACTTAGGGTTTTATCTGACAGAATTCCACGAGTTTTGCTGTTTATCTATTTCTGCAGGGGGTTATCAGGAAATATGAAGGAAAGGCCCACATGTCGGGTTAATGACGGATAATTAACGTAACCCCCAATTTTCCTTAATGTGGAAGAGTCCAGAAGCCATGGGAACGAGCGGGAGGCCGAACGGGCCCGGGACCAGGGCGCCCGCCCTAGTCCCTTGGGCGCCCGCCCTGCCCCCTCAGCCAATCAGGCTCCGCCTCGAGGATTATGCTCCACCGACCTAAAGGATTAAGGAAAACCGTCCGTTCAATGTCGGTTTGATCCAACGGCCCAGATTCACCCGAAAAGACTATATAAGCAAGGCCCTGGACCCTGGAGCAGGCACCTCTGTCTCATTATTCAGTTCCTAATTCAGTCATCAGGAGGAGAGAGTCTCTGATCAAGCCCTAGAGCCACCACATCAACTAGATCTCTAGTTTTAGCATAGCTACATAGGATTAGAACTAGAAGGAGTCAATCTTCGATTGGTTCCCGGATCTGTCAAGAGGATTCCTGGTAATTTCTCTCCTGTTCTTCAATTGTTCATCATTGTTCTTCAATATTATGAATACTACTTTGTTCTATTTCAATATATTGAATATGACTTTGCTCTACTTGATTATATTAGCAATTATATTGTTCTTAGTTTATCATAGTTATATGCTTGGCATAGTTAGATTGGAATTATATACATGCCTAGGATCGTATAGCGTTTATCCATGTGCGCAGTGGGTGAATGATAAATATTGTGTAGACGTGGTGTCTATACCGTCTTTATCTGCGATTGCACCCTATATGCCGGATCGGTGGGTAGTTCGCGATAGTGACAGCTTCGTTGATTCTTATATAGTCCCCCTCTCGTGTATAGGGCAGGCAGAGCAACATTATTACAGGGGAGTGATTGCTATGTTCTTCATCTTCCTTGCTAATATTCACTATGCATGGGTGTAGTCTTTTCTCGCTATGATTGCCAAGTATAATTGCACTAACTATGATAATGCTAGATTTTATAGTTAATAATTACTTAGGGAATATCTTTGTAGTTCATCCTAATTCCATGCTAATGACTTGCTAGAATATCTGTTGAGGTGCTTATCATTATTATATGTGGCTAGTTATGCTGATCAGATTAATTATCCTTGTCACTATTCATATTTATCTATATTCTATGTGACATTTATCCCTGTATGATGAGATAGATAGATGCTCTATATTATACATGCAATGATAGATACTCAGTTCTATATTCTCATTCCACGATCAACTACGATGCTTAGAATCCCTTCCCAGTGGTAAAAATATAAATAACGATACCTGGAATACTTCCCGGTTAAAATGCTGCATCGGTATTAATCTGTGCGCTTGCAGATTCCCTTTATTTATTTATCTTGATGAGCAATTGCATATTTCAATACCGCGTCTCTCATGTCATGCTGGGGATGACAACTTGGCTTAAGTGGCATGAGGGATAGGTTTGGCATTTTTGGCGCCGTTATCAGAATTAGAGAATTAAGTCTACTTTTGGTAATGACGTTAAGAATGCCCAACAGGGCCGCCTCTCTCTGCTCCGACCAAGCCCACAAGCTTTTCATGGTTATTCGGTATATCATAACCCGCGAGGCATCTCTCGGAAATGTGCATGGGAGAGAGGAAAATAACATTTTTGCCTACTTCCTTGCATATGTGGGCCTGCATCCTACAAGGACAAATCATGTTATTGTTATTAGCTTCTTACCAAATCGACATATATGGATGCAACACACTGAAAACTCGTGATTCACTTACAAGGCAAACAATGTGACTTGGGCCACGTCGAGGTCCTTGCGCTGCAATAACCGATGCATGTCATGGAAATCTATGACGACGTAAGCATCAGAGGTCAAGTAGAAATACTCCGCAGGAACCTTCAGAACAAAACTTTCAAGGCCTCTTTTCGCCGCTTCCATGTACCAGAGATGGAACCTCCTCACCTGCCACGGCTCTTCAGTTACGAGCTGGCCTAAGGTCAACATGCACTTCCCATGCACGTACCGGTCAGGACAATCATCGGAAAGGGGCCAACCCGCTGGTGATGGCATCCTGTCAAAATGGGTTGAACTTTCATACTCTTTGGCTACTTGATGGGCGATCCTTTTCAACTTGCCGTAGTCGATGCCACTTTTTGTGGGTGTCGTAGTATCCTCTTGTTGCATACCCTTCGTCGGTGGGGGAGGACATTCTTTACTCTTTTCATTTCGATCACTTGCTTGCGGCGGTGTAGCAGTGCCCGGTCCTGACCCTGTATCTCCATGTGGATTGCTCGTGCATGGGGGAGTGCCTACTGGGTCATTGTTGTCATTGTCGTCATCAATGTCATGATGACCCACGGGAGACTACGAGGGTTGTGATGACGGCGTCGGCTCTTCTAAGTAAATATCGCATCGAGCCCAGAGTACTTCTTTGTCGACTAAACTTCGAAAGTACTTGGCCCCACAAGGTGTGGGTATGTCGAGTTCATCGTCCTGGTGGTCCGAGTGCATCCAAGTTACCTTGACCCTAGCATAGTGTTTCGAGATTGGCTTGTCGTCATATAGGCGTCCTGGCAATGCTATGCCTGTGCCCACTGCCATCTGTCTTTTTGACATCCTGCCGTACGGAACCACGAGCTGGCATGGCGTTGGTTTAACAATATCGTCGACCGGGTACCGCGGCAGTCCTCCGGTGGGGGGCACCATCTCGCTTTGTACGACATCTATCGTTGGTACCACCACACCAGCCTGGCGAAACATCTGCGACCTCAACTCAACCATTGAGAGGTCATTGCTCGTGAACACCTCTGAAATCTTTCCCATAACAAACTACTTCATAGCCTCATCACGGCCTTGTTGGACAAGACTGTCCTTGTATGCTTGCCTAGTCCTAGAGGTTGCATCGGATCCCCAGGACTCCACTGTTTTCCAGCTCTTTCTCGATGATTTGCCACGAACATGGCCACGGTGCTCTGGGTTCCCCAGTGCCTCAGTGAGTTGGTCCTTCTCTCTGCGGGGGTTGAACGACCCGCTTTGCTCGGCCGCAGCGGCCGCTATGATCTTCTTCTCCGCCTCCTCATTTTGCGGTTCGTTGAACTTGGTCTTCCCCTCCTTCAGTACTTTTGGCCTACGGGCTTTTAGGTAGTCACGTGCCCTCTCATCAAGGCCCATGTACTCATCCGGTTGTCCGGCCTCGGCTGCGATCCTTTCTTCCTCCCGCCATTTTGGCTTCTTAGCGGCATACCCTGTCATGCCTAGGAGGTGGTGGTGCACGTTCCTCTTCGCGAGCTGAGATAACTTCTCGCTCTTTGCTTTTGCTTCTTCACTTTTTTTCTGTGCCACAAATTCTTCCCAAACATCTGAGGTGAGGAAATTGTAGCGCTCTAAACCACTCTTTCCTTTTTTGACAAAATCATTATTTAGTATCCACCTAAACTGGCGATGAGCTTTGGCTGCAATGTGTAATGCATGGGCCTTGCACTTTGCTACATCATAGCCCTCAGGATACGAGAATATGGTCAGCAGCTCATCCCAAACATATGTCTTCAAGTGGTCTGGGACTGACTTCCAATCACTGTACGTGATAGGCACCTTCTCTTTGACTATACAAGAGCATTGGTTGCTGAAGGTGCCGAGGACAGTCGTTGGCTATAAGGGTTCTCCTTGTGCCCCAACTTGGTATATGGCATGCACATCATCATTCACCTTGTGCGTGCCGTGTTGGCCTCTTCTCCTCTTTGGCTTTTTACCTTTTGTCGAAGAAGTTGTCGTTGAGGGAGCTGGTGGTTCCTCCACCCTTTCTTCCTCATCTCGGAACTCCAAACGACGAGGCACCACCGGTATCTGTTAAGAACTCACATTAAACTATTTCCAGGAGGCCCTCAAATGTTGTGTTAATCAAAGACAAGCTTTGTTGCAAGTACATACCTCTAGCCTTGTTTGTTCAACATTGTCGTTCGGGGAGTGCTCTAGTGCTTCCCGATATGGTCCTTGTACTTCACCCATTGGATCATAATCAGGATCATCATCTTCCTCTCCACGAGGTTTCTTTGGAGGCGGCGATGTTATCGACACACTCAAGAATGAAGTTGACTCTGAGTCGTCAGAGGTGTTCGAGCTGTTGACGGGGGTAGGTTCACGCCATTCTCCCATATCGTTCGCCATTGCAAGCTATATGATTAGATTTATATGCATATTTCATAAATGTAAACAAAATGAAATCATTATATTCATCTCGGAACTCCATTTACATACTTCCAATTACATAATGTTGTTAGTCAAGATACAAAAGTTTGATAAAGAAAATTACATAATTGATGAATCATAAAAAAGTTTCAAGTATAAAATTGGCTCAGGTTAGCCCCACTGTCATCACATCGCTTCTAAACTGGTTGCTTGTATCCAAGCCATCCTAGTTTAGTAGCTTACAAGTATAGGGGACATTTGATCATCATAGCCGCTGCCTCAGCATAAAAGAGTACACATCATTGCATATGCCACTGCCTCAACACATCTTTAAAAGGAGTAGGAGTAGAGTAGAGTAGAGTAGTAGTAGAGTAGATCAGTAGTAGAGGATAGGAGATCAAGATACAATGAAAATTTGCCTCAGATTGTATTGCCATTTCAAAAATCATTGGACTTGGAGCTAAAAGATGTTTCATATAGATTATAGAGATACAACATCATGACAGCCATGGAACCATGAGACTCGTCCAGCCCAGCCATCAGGCCATCCTGTATGAACAACAGTTTCTTGGGCATGGACGTGTCTCATAGCTTGATGACAATCATGAAAACCATAACAGGAGTTACAATGGTTCAGTACCTCACAAGTCCAAGATCATAACCAATACTGAATCCATAAAAAAAGTGGCAATGCATTCATCATAGGCAGAAAGCAATTCGAAAGCAAATAAACAAGTTCATGACACCCAAATTTAGTAAGCATCACTGGTGGCATATAAGTAGTAGCAGTACTAGGCTAGTAGTAATAGTAACACAAGCACTGGTATAGTAGTAGCAACCAAACTGAGACACATCACTACTACTCTTAATGTTAACTGAGTTGAACTTGTCTAATTAATTATTACATCAAGATAACAGTGCAGGCTCATCCACTTGGCCACAACCAAAGCAACTAACAACACCTGCACATTTTTCCCACATCACAGTCCAACAAGATGGACTGCCTGCCACTCCAACCTGATAGGAAGGTAAGGTAGGGGTAGATGCAGTAGGAATTGAGTTGATTCTTGAGTTGAAAGCCTCTAGAGCTGCAGAAGCTTCCTCAAAAGACTTGTACTTTTTATGCACAGCTCCCTTAACTTTGAGGACATACTGACTGCACTCGGCCCAGTGTTGACGCTCACTAAGTGTCATATTCTAAGCATCAACAAGGTCATATAATGCAACACAAGGACCTAAAATCAACCAAAAACCTTTTATAAACTAACGATTTCCACTTGTCCTTGAGTTTTATTTGAATGTAGGAAATTGTAGGGTTTTTGAGCAAAATGACCAAGAGGACCCACCAGGAGGCGAGCACACTCACCTGGGCTCACTTTGGGCCAAGGTGGGGTGGCGCCCGCCACCCACAACTAGCGGCCGCAGGGGGGAGAAGCCCAAACTCCCCCCTGCCACGTCACTGATCCAGGAGAAGCACCCCACACTCATTTGCAGCCGTTGCTCACCTAAGTCGGTTCATCCAAGGGCTAAGAAGTAGCGTCACATGGATCATGGCCTAATTGCCCATGTGACGGTTATTGGACAACCCTAACTAACCCCAAACCGACTTGGAGGACCTCCTGGATGCCGTTTGTGAAGAGGCGGTGGATCCAAGGGCCAGGGGGGTGGCGGCCGCCACCTAGGGCTAGTGCCCGCCACCACACTCACCCCCCTGACCTAACCCTAGGTCCATAAGTACCCCCCTAGGTCTCTTAGGCTATAAATAGGACCCCCCGAGCTCATTTGTACTCAGACCTCACCTCATTAGTCCCACTCTCTTGTAAGCGAAGCTTTGGTGAAGGAACACTCTAGTTGAGAGACTTAGAGTGAGAGCGAGAGTGTAGAAGAGAAGAGCTGGAGTTGTAATAGAGGATCTTCCAAGTCTCTGGTATAATTCCAAGTCTTCCTTCATTTATCTTAGTGTTCTTCTACTTTCAGCATTTACTTTAAGTTCTTTACTTATTGTTCTTGTTGAGTGCTTTCGATCATAGATAACTTAGTATTTAGTTTGTATCTAGTTTGGGTTCTTCGCTGAGTAATCAGTGCTCTAGTTTTGGACGCAAGATTAGAGTAGTATATATTAGTGTAAGCGCGGTGCTTAGACTAGTTATACCTTAGTTTGTGGCTAGCCCCCCAGATAGCTGTGGTAGCAAACAGGTGGTGACAGCCCTGGGAGCCTTGAATTCCACTCCACCACGTAGTTGGGTTAGTTCTTAAATCATAAACCTCGTTGTGCACGTCTGAGGTAAATAGTCCAGAGGGTGTGTACGGTTCGAAGAACTAGATAAAACCTTTATTGCTAAGTTAGTTGTGATCGTAAGTGTGTAGGAAAATATTAATCTGTTCATCGGCCAGACCCCGCCGATTTAGGTTAGTAGTAGTTAGTCTTTCTTTCTTTTTAGTAGTAGTAGAAACCAACCCCCATTCATATATTTCAATCAACCCTGCTAGAATCACTAGTTGTTCATAGCAGTCCTAGTGTTAGTTCTGCCATAGTAGCTTCCCTGTGGAAATAAATACGGTACTCGGTTACTCCCGGGTGAAGTGCTACAATAGACTTATTTTGTGCGCTTGCGGAACCTACCAATAGTCATACGAATAGTTAGTTATATTTCTTACATTAAGATGTACCAACAAACCTTTCTGGCACCGTTGCCGGGGATAGATTCCATAGTCTACTCCTAGTGACGACGTTAGCAAGAGTCAATAAACCTTTCTGGCGCCGTTGCCAGGGATAGATTCCATAGTCTACTCCTAGTGACGACGTTAGGAAGAGTCAACAAGCATTTCTGGCGCCGTTGCCGGGGAAGCAATTGGCTAGAATTAATTCTTTGTGATTTCTATTGAATTAACCCCCATAGTTCTAGCGGGTATATATATTGTTCGTTGTTTGTGATCGTTCAAGTAGTCATGGCCGAATTCAATCTTCCGAGCGACTATCAAGAAGATCCTGAGGCCATTATTAGGAGAGCGAGAGCTAATCTCACTCCTCCGAGGAAGAACCTGGAGCTTCGTGAGAGGAGTTCGTCGAGACAAGAATCCCAGTCAAAAGTGACTGACGAACCAAGCTGCTCCAATGATCAATCAACATCGACGTCGACCAAAACACTCTGTGAGTATTCCATGCCTACTCTTGCTCACATTCCAGTGTTACCTTCTACTAGTAATGTAGATTTTGAGCTTAAACCTCACCTAATACGTATGGCTCAAGCTATTGCATTTAATGGCAAACCTTCCGAGGATGCCAATGCTCACCTCCAGAATTTTCTAGAGATATGTAGTACAATTTCTGTGCAGGGAGTTTCGCAGGATGCCATCAGACTTCGTCTGTTCCATTTTCATTAGTGGAAAAAGCAAAGCAGCGGTTCCTCTTCAACTCTGGACACCTGTTGACGTGGGTGAGATGCGCGGATCAATTCCTCAACAAGTTCTGCCCGATAAGTCGGACTATTCTTTTCCGTAGCAAGATTTCCAACTTTGGACAGGGAGACGAAGAAACAATCACTGAAGCTTGAGAGACTACAAGAGTATGTTGAATACTGTCCTCACCATGGTATGCAAGACTGGTACTTGATCCAGAGCTTCTACAATGGACTCCAGCAAGAATCTCGACAACACATTGATGCTGCCGCCGGAGGTGCGTACCTCTCTCTCACTGTAGAAAAGGCAACCAAACTGATCGAGACAATGGTGGCGAATCAAGGACGGACAGAAAAACGTGCTAGAGGTATGTCTGAAATTAAGCAAGCTGATTCTGTTACCCTGCAAACTTTGGTAAAATTGCTAGAACAAAAAATAAATGAGAAGAGAGATCGTGCTGGAAAGGAGTACTACGCCAAGCAAAGAGCCGCTTCGTCAAGTGAAGGTCAAGCAAAAATTAAGAAGGAGGATGCCAAATCCCTTCTTAATAATGGTGGCAACGGAGAACCTCCAATTCCAATGATCCAACAATGGAATAATAAAGGTATGCCTCAAACCTCCGTATTTAATTCTTCTATTGGAAAATTAGTTTCTAATCAAGGTAGAATTAATGATAGCATAAATAATAAATTAATTGAACATGATAAAATATTGGAAGGAATTTATGCTAAACTGAAAAAATTTTCTGAAGCATTTAAGGAACAAATTAATTTTAATAAGAGATTAGAGCAAAAAGTAGATAACATTAAATCTCAAATTAAATACTATGAGGAGGTAAAAGCTGTAACCACGAGAGGTGGTAAATCCACTCGTGACCCACCTCATCCTAATTTAGTTCCTAGTAGTAATACTGCTGCAAAGAAAAATATTGTTAATGTTGAAGATGACGAAGAAGAGGAGACCCCAGCTGAATCTTCATCCAAGGTACGAACTGCTCCTCATGAATTCTATGATACACATGTATTACCTTTTCCAGATCGAAACAGAAATCCGACGGAAGACGACCAATTCAAGAAATTCGTCGAGGTAATTCAAAAACTATATATACATGTGCCATTTATTGACGCTATGCAGGTTCCAACTTATACAAAATATTTGAGAGACATGCTCAATAAGAAGAAACCAATTCCAAGTAGGGATGTGGTTAAACTGACCGAAGATTGCAGTGCGGTCATTTTAATCCCACTCCCAGAAAAGAAGAAGGACCCAGGAAACCCAACGATCGCATGTTCAATTGGAGAGCAGCACTTCGAGCATGCACTCTGTGATCTGGGAGCAAGCGCCAGCGTCATGCCCAAGGTAATATATAATAAATTAAATCATCATACCTTGTCCCCTAGGTCTATGTGTTTGCAGCTAGCCGATCAATCGCTCCGATATCCCGCGGGAATAGCAGAGAATATTCCGGTGAAAATCCGGAATCTCTTTGTCCTGGTGGATTTCGTGGTTCTGGATATTAATCCCGACCACCGGACGCCATTGATCTTGGGACGACCATTTCTGAGCACTGCAAAAGCCACCATTGATGTGGGAGCTGGAGAAATTCAGCTCCACATTAGTGGAAAGGAGGAAAAATTCCAGTTCAGCTCCACAGTAGTAGTAGTAGCAGTAGGAACAGCAGCAGTAGGAGCAGCAGCAGCAGTAGTAGCAGTAGTAGTAGGAGGAGTAGCAGGAGTAGTAGCAGGAGCAGCAGCAGTAGTAGCAGCAGCAGAAGCAGCAGTAGCAGCAGCAGTAGTAGTAGCAGCAGCAGCAGTAGTAGGAGGAGTAGTAGTAGTAGCAGCAGTAGTAGTATTAGTAGTAGAAGAGTAGTAGTAGTAGTAGTAGAAGAGTAGCAGCAGCAATAGGAGCAGTAGCAGCAGCAGTAGCAGCAGCAGCAACAGCAGTAGCAGGAGCAGTGGCAGTAGCAGTAGCAGCAGCAGCAGTAGCAGCAGTAGCAGCAGTAGTAGTAGCAGCAGCAACAGCAACAACAGCAACAATAGTAGTAGCAGCAACAGTAGCAGTAGCAGCAGTAGCAGTAGTAGTAGTAGCCGTAGTAGTAGTAGTAGCAGCAGTAGTAGTAGTAGCAGCAGCAGCAGCAGCAGCAGTAGTAGCAGCAGTAGTAGTAGAAGAGTAGTAGCAGTAGCAGTAGTAGCAGCAGTAGCAGCAGCAGCAGCAGTAGTAGCAGCAGTAGTAGTAGCAGTATTAGTAGTAGTAGTAGTAGAAGAATCAGTGTAGTGATCGAACGAAATACACACAAAAGAGTTCGGATCTCTCCAAATGAGTTCCATTAATTATAATAATAACTTCTCATTAATTTAGTCATTGCCTGCATTATTACATATATGTGTGACATACATTTCATTTCGTTGTAGGCGCTTTCACAGTAAATTTCTCTCCGTCTTTGCGAGCCCATGGCATCATCTTTGTCTTGTTGAAACTGGCCTCGATGGCCTTGATGTTACGTGGATGATCTGTAAAGAGCCCGAGCTCTGCATAGTTGTATTCTTCGGGACTCTTGACCCCGTCAGCTCCCACGATCCTCTGCTTACCTAAAACAACAACATGTCGTCTCTTGCTGTCATTGGGCATCACATAGTAGGCTACTTGCGCAACGCGACTAGCTAGTACCCACTGGTCATCTTTGTAGCCGACGCTATGGAGCTCAACGGTTGTTAGTCCATAATCGTCCACGTCAACTCCTTTCGTCCTGACCCACTGGCAACGGAACACAGGTATTTGTAGGTCACTACCATAGTTAAGTTCTCATATCTCTTCAACCTGCCCATAATATGTCCTGCTTAGCCCCGTCGACTCATCGATGCCCTCATATCGAACACCACTATTTTGGGACGCACTCTTCTTGTCCTTCTCTTTTGTGTGAAACCTATATCCATTGATGTCATATCCTTGCCATGTGGTAATTTGGGTGAATGGGCCGGATGGAAGCCTCGCAATGGTCTCGTCATCATCATTAGATCCTCCATGCGGTATGTCGGGATGTTGCTTTAGCCATGTCATGAAGCTTTTCTTGTGTTGTTTCTGGACCCATACCTCCATGCAAGATCCATCATGAGCGGCGCGGATCACTTCTAGGTGCTTTTCAACGTACGGATCCATGACCACTAATTGATGAAGCACGTTGTGATGAGCTTGTTGCACTGTTTCGTTCTCTATATCTGTGCGTACTTTTTTCCCTGTGCACCCAATTCCTGAGTTCTACCTTCATGCCGATGGACGGGCAACCCAATCGCTCTTCCATCTCGAATGTATTTCGTGCAGCAGTTCACAGCCTCTTCGGTTGTGTATGCCTCGATCATAGAACCTTCTGGGTGAGCACGGTTAAGAACGTATCTGTTGAGGGTCGACATGAACCGCTCGTACGTCCACATTTGGTGCAGGTACACGGGCCCAAGTTGTTCTATCTGATCAACCATGTGCATCATTAGGTGTGGCATAATATAAAAGAAAGATGGTGGAAAGCACATCTGTAGCTGGCAAAGAGTCTTCGCGATGAACTATTTTAGTACTGGTAGCTCAGCTACATCAATGACCTTCTGGGTGATGTGGTTAAAGAAGTATGACATTCGTGTGATCACCATCTTTACGTACTCTGGACCGATAGCCCTAATCACAATTGGAAGGAACACCGTTAGCATGATGTGGCAGTCGTGTGAGTTGTAGTTGGTCATTGTGAGGTCTTTCATCGGTACCAGACTCTTGATGTTGGAAGAGAAACCGGTCGGCACCTTGACACCCTTTAGTCAATTGCACACTGCCCTCTTCTCATCTTTCGTTAGGTTGTAGGCCGCTCTGGGTATTTCGACTTTACCGTTTAGTGGTGGTTCCGGGTGAAGGTCTAGCCGGATGCCTTGGTTAACAAGATCCATCCGTGACTTGAGACCATCCTTTGTCTTTCCCTTCATGTCTAGCAGCACGCCGATTGTGCTTTCAAAAACATTCTTCTCCAGGTGCATGCAATCGATGGCATGGGGTGTTTGCAGCTCCTTCCAGTATGATAGGTACTTGAAGAAACATGACTTCTTCTTGAATGGGACGACGACAAGCGGATCCTCCAACTTATCTTGCTTCCTCTTTCTTTTTTTGGCCCCCTCCGGATCCTCTTTTTTCTTCTTCCCGAACTCGACCTCCATCTCCTTCCCCATGTCCCACACCTTTTCACCATACCTTGTCTGCGGCGGTTCGTCACGTTGGTCCTCGTCCTTGTTGTCAAATTACTTATTCATCACAGCTTGCCGGTACCTGTGACTTCTGACAAGGAATCGTCTGTGCCGCATGTACACCATCTTGTAGGATCCTTTGAGGTAGACATAGCAGGTACCATCGATGCAAACTGCACAACCGCTCTTTCCTTTTATCTGCCCTGAAAGTGAAAAGAGCCCAGGGTAATCGGTGATGGTCACAAAAATGATGGCTTTTAGAGTAAACTCCTTTCTTAGCGATACGTCCATCATCTTAACCCCTTCATCCCATAGTTTCTTCATATCCTCCATGAGCGGATCCAGGAACACATCTATATCATTCCTAGGCTGCTTTGGGCCTGAAATAATCATGGTCAATAGAAGATACCTGCGTTTCTGACACAACCATGGAGGTAGGTTATAGATGGTAAGAATTACTGGCCAAGTGCTATGTGAGCTACTTAGGTCCCCGAACGGATTCATTCTGTCCGTAATCAGCGCGAGCCTCACGTTTCGTGCCTCTTTGCCAAAGTCTGGGAATGTCGTGTCGAAATGCTTCCACTGCTGGGCATCAGAAGAGTGTCGTAGTTTGCCATCGTCCTTAGTGCGATCACCAGAAGCATGCCACGACATCAGCTGGGCATCCTCAGGGTTCCCAAAAATACACCGCAAGCGATCGATCACGGGCAGGTACCACATCGATAGGGCAGGACTTTTCCTCTGCGTGTAACCAGCTTCTTCTTCATCATTTGCTGCATCCGCGTGACAACCGACATTCTTGTTGTTTGCCTTCTTCTTTGGCCCACCTGAGACTACCTCATCATTCGCATCTGCGCGACAACCGACATTCTTCTTGTATCGACTCGCACCACAGTGCGGACAACTCACCAAGCTCTCATACTGGCCACGATACAAGATGCAATGGTTAGGGCAGGCGTCAAACTTTCTAAGATTCATTGACACTGGCCGGATAAGCTTCTTCGCTCGATATGTATTAGCGGGCACCTTGTTAGGCGTTGGGTATGTGGTAGCAAGGATACTTAAGAGCTCATTGAAGCTAGTGTCTGACTAGCCATGTCGAGCCTTCAACATGAGCATTTGAAGGTTAAAACGCAACAACGTCCACTGCTTCGGACAGTTCTCATATAGCGGATCAATTGTCGCATGCTTCATCTCTCTAAAATTCTCAAGCCACCTTGGGCTCCCAAACAGAATGTCGTCCTCATCAAGGTTGTTTGAAATTTTCTCAAAAAGCTCAACATCCTCAGGCTCCATCGCACGAACCCTCTCACCATCATCTGCATCATCCCCGCCATCGGCCATGTCTTGCACTAAATCGTCCAAGGTGAGGTAATCACGAACATTATCAACGGTAGCTGGCGATTCTTGCTCTCCTCCATCGTGGTTTGCATTCGCCATCATCGTCATTGACGAGCTATCTCCGGATACAGTGATACTAACATCTGTTTCACCGTGAAACCTCCAGACTGTGTAATCTAGAACAAAACCATACCTGATCAAATGAGACTGCACAACACTGTCTTCATGCAACAGAAGGTTCTTGCATTTTGAACACGAACAGATGATACGTCGTCCTTGTGGATTCACACTTTGACTGTGTTTCCGAGCAGTTACAATAAACTTTTTAACATGGCCTAGGTATGACAAATCTAATCTTGATGACTAGTACATCCACTCGGACCTCTCCATTATGCAAGCAAAACCTATAGCAAAAGACATACAAAAGGCAGATTAAAGAAAATTAATTCTAGATCTAGATCTAGAGAGCACCCAAATCTAAGAAGAT
Source organism: Coix lacryma-jobi var. lacryma-jobi (assembly GCA_009763385.1). Classification (NCBI taxonomy): domain Eukaryota; kingdom Viridiplantae; phylum Streptophyta; class Magnoliopsida; order Poales; family Poaceae; genus Coix; species Coix lacryma-jobi. Next base: position 146,588,139 of record CM019823.1, on the reverse strand, counting down.
AAGAGCAAATTAAAAGAGAGAAGTAGAGTCAAACATATAATCACCTGCGGTCAACAACTTTACACAATTAAACTGTAAAACTTCCCCCACCAAAAAATAGATATTTTTGAGGGTTTGGGACCTCAAAACCTGTCAACAATGGTGGAGAAGTCATGAGGAAGGGGAAGGTGGGGCGGTGGCGCTGTGCATTTATAGCCACAGAATAACCGAGGCGGGCAAATAACAGTCAACCGCCTCGGTTAACACCCATTAACCGAGGCGGGCGATTTAAAGAAACCACCTCGGTTAATACATTAACCGAGGCGGGCTAACTTAAAGCAACCGCCTCAGTTAATGGGTGTTAACCGAGGCGGTTGACTTCCATTGCCCGCCTCGATTAATATATTAACCGAGGCGTTCGAAGTTGCCCGCCTCGGTTAAATATTAACCAAGGCCGGCGCCCTTTGCCCGCCTCGGATGTCTACAGGGTGGTGTCTCGGTTAATCAAACGTGTAGTAGTGAGAGCTAGGCAACTATCCCCGGTAACGGCCCAGAAATGCTTGTTGACACTTGCCAACATCGTGACTAGGAGTAGACTATGGATTCTACCCCTGGCAACGACGCCAGAAATGCTTGTAGCAAGTCCAGTCACTATACCTAAAGGAGTGAAGCTAAAGCAGCTATCTACTAATATCAAATGGGGTTGTCAATCCCGACACTAGTAGAAGCTAGCTATAGAGTTTGCAATCTACCAGGAGGAGATTCTGCAAGCGCACAGAACTATCATAGTAGCACTTCGCCTGGGAGTACCAGATGTCGATTTATTTGATCCCAAGGGAAGGCTAGGGTGGTGTATGAGTCGAGTCAAGGAGGGGATGAGAGTCGAAGAATAAGAAAAGGGAAAGAGAAGAAGGGAAGATAGGAGATGAAAGGCTAGAAAGAATATATGGGTGGATAGGTAAGGATGAAATGGATGGTAAGGTAAGGTGGATGGATAGATAGATAAGGGGAATAGGATAACTAATATAACTAACTAGTAACTACTAACTACTCCTAGATAACTACGAAGCAAGATAACTATGAAGCAAGATAGCTACGAAGCAAGATAGGCAAATCTCAATTAAGCAACCAAGTTAAGTATAGTTTTATTCCTATCTTATCAAGTATCGAGGCGTACTAGCCTTTACCACTGACTTAGGTTGAATGCTAGCACAACGAGCCTTACTATTAAACTGGGCCAACTACGTGGTGGAATTTAAGACGCACAGGGCTGTCACCACCTGCTTGCTACCACAGCTATCCGGGGGTCCAGACGTATCTGAAGGTAAGTCTATAACTAAGCACCACGCTTAATTATATTCTAACTATCTCTACCCTAGCTTTGAATAGAGACACCCTTGCGGACGTCAGAGAAAATACTTGACTTAATAAGATAAACACTAAACTAACTAAGCAACCTATTGGCAAAGATCAAACACTAAGCTCACTAGAGATTAACTATTATGGCTAAGTGAATTGAACTGTAGGATAGCTAGGTCACACTCAAGGCACTTGATAAAGTAATACTGAAAGTAATACTAAAGTAATATTGAAATAATGATAAGTGTACCTGAGATATAAGAGAGCAAACCAGACCGGAGACGCCGAGAAATCAACCGACCTCTGATGCCAGTCACTCGCACTCGCTTCTCTCTTAGCAAGCTCTATGCTACTATACCACTGGTCAGGGCTGAGCTGTGCTAAACTAAGAGCTGCGCTGTAGTGAGGGCACTAGAGCTATGCTCTCTCTACTAGCTAACCTACTTGCCTAAGCTCTCTGAGCTTCTATCCTAGCTCTCACTTGCTTTCTTGTGTGTGTGTGTTGCTTTTCTTCTTTGCTTCCTTGCTTGAAATGAAGTGATGCCTCCAGGGGGGTATTTATAGCCTTGTGGAGTGAGGGGGGGTACTTATAGGGGGAGGCCAACCGACCTAGGGCAAACCCTAGTGGCGGGCGCCAGCCCTAGGTGGCAGCCGCCACCCCCCTGGCCGTTGGATGCACCGTCATTGATCCTACCACTACTAGAGAACAGGCCTTTGGACGATCCACCAACCGAGCTTTAGTCTCGGAAAAAATTTGCGTCCGGGACTAAAGACTTTTAGTCCCGGTTGGTATTACCAACCGGGGCTAAAGGTGAATCTTTAGCCCCGGTTGGTATTATCAACCGGAACTAAAGGTCCTGGACCTTTAGTCCCGGTTGGTAATACCAACCGGGGCTAAAGGGTCACCCTTTAGCCCCGGTTGGTGGTACCAACCGGGGCTAAAGGTCCTTTTAGCCCCGGTTGGTGTTACCAACCGGGGCTAAAAGTCCTTCCCGAGTGGATTCAAAAGGAAAACGTCTAGAACTACATCACGTGGGTTGCGTAGCTCAGTTGGTAGACGTGCCTGAGGCGAGATGTGCTGAGTTCGAATCTCACACAACACACATTTATTTTTTCCTCTCTGGACCTTTAGCCCCGGTTGAAAGCACCCGGGACTAAAGGCCGGGACCTTTAGTCCCGGATTCTTAGCCCCGGTTGACATACCCGGGGCTAAAGGCCCATTTCAACCGGGGCTAAAGGCCCTTTCTCTACTAGTGTACGGTCTCCAGGGACTCCTCCATGGCGGTGGTTAGGTCGGTTGCATGTCCAGATAAACGTCATTCGGTCATGATCCACGCCACTCCCCTCCAGAGCCCTCCGATGCTACTGACCTAGTGACCAAGGGCCAAGATTTGGCCCTGGGGTGGTCACACGGATCGGTGACGTGGCAAAGAGTGGATTTGGGCCAACTCAAGTGGCGGGCGCCAACCCCCTGAGGCCCAAATGGGCCCTGCTGAGTGGGCTTGGCCTTTGGTGGTTCAAATATCCAAATTTGGTTCAAATCCTGCATTCAAATCAAAATCTATGGACATGTGGAATTCGGTTAGTTTGAAACCTATTTGACTACATTTCATGCCTTTTTGGTGAATTTTAGGGTAAAATGTTGATGGTAAAACAAGTGTTTAAGGACCATCAACATGCGCCTTGAATTCCACCACGTAGTTGGTCTAGTTTAACAGTAAGGCTCGTTGTGCTAGCGTTCAACCTAAGTCAGTGGTAAAGGCTAGTACGCCTCGGTACTTGACAAGATAGGAATAAAACTATACTTAACTTGGTTGCTTATTTGGCATTTGCCTATCTTGTTTCGTAGTTATCTAGGAGTAGTTATGAATTATTAGTTAGTTATATTAGTTATCCTTAGTTATCTTATTCCCCTTATCTACCTGTCTATCCACCTTACCTTAACCATTCATTTCATCCTTACCTATCCACTCAAAAATTCTTTCTAGCCTTTCATCTCCTCTCTTCTCTTCTCTCCTTTTCCCTTTCTTATTCTTCGACTCTCATCCCCTCCTTGACTCGACTCATACACCATCCTAGCCTTCCTCTGGGATCAAATAAATCGACACCTGGTACTCCCAGGCGAAGTGCTACTACGATAGTTTTGTGCGCTTGTAGAATCTCCTCTAGGTAGATTGCAATCTCTCTAGCTAGCTCCTACTAGTGTCGGGATTGACAACCCCATTTGACATTAGTAGATAGCTGCTTTAGCTTCACTCCTTTAGGTATAGTGACTGGACTTGCTACAAGCATTTCTGGCGCTGTTGCCAGGGATAGATTCCATAGTCTACTCCTAGTAACGACGTTAGCAGTGTCAACAAGCATTTCTGGGCCGTTAAAGGGATAGTTGCCTAGCTCTATCTTTAGTGAAGTTAAGAACTACCAACAGCGATGAAGGGGGCGAGCACGCACGAGAGGAAAGAGAGAGAAGGAGATAGGTACGACGTGAGGAAAGAGGTCCCAGTAACTCAGGGATGTTACTGGGAGGGGTAAAAACGGAAAGAGTGATAAGTTTTGCTTTTTACCCAAACCCTAACCGATTTCCAGGGCGCGGAGCCTCCGCTCTAAATCACGGAGCCTCCGTGAACTGACAACAGAGACTTGGTCTGATTTTCATGGAATTTTCTGTGTTTTGATTATGGTCATGGACTTCTTGTCTCTTGTAGCTAGCCAGCAGATCAACAAATCATAACTATAGCTACTTGAGACAAGATTGGATATAAGAACCAACAATTTGAAACACTTATAAATATTTTGCAAGCCTAACTAGTTTGAATTACAAAGATAACAATCAGAGGCATGCAAGATTTCAAACCACGTTACGAGAGTCAAGTATATTTAGTTCACTTCTCAAGGCACAAAACCTTGACTCATCAAGGGGATTTGTGAAGATATCGGCTAGTTGTTTTTCGGTGCTCACATGGCGTAAAGCGATATCTCCTTTAGCTTCGTGGTCTCTCAAGAAATGATGACGAATGTCTATGTGCTTAGTTCTTGAGTGGCTCACAGGATTGTTTGCAAGCTTTATGGCACTTTCATTGTCACACAAGAGTGGGATATGGGTAAAGCGACATCTGTAATCATTGAGGGTTTGCTTCATCTAGAGTAGTTGGGCACAACATGCACCGGCCGCCACATACTCGGCCTCAGCGGTGGAGAGGGCTACAGAGTTTTGCTTCTTAGAGCTCCAAGACACTAGAGACCGTCCAAGGAATTGACATGTCCCTGATGTACTTTTTCTATCTACCTTGCAACCGGCGTAATCGGAATCTGAATACCCAAGTAGATCGAAATTGGAGCCCTTAGGATACCACAAGCCAAGGTGAGGAGTGTGTACTAAATATCTCAAGATTCTCTTAACGACCATTAGATGACACTCTTTCGGGTTAGCTTGAAATCTAGCACACACTAAGCATAATATCCGGCCTAGATGCACACAGGTAAAGTAGGGAACCGATCATGGAATGATATACCTTTTGATCAACGGATTTCCCATCTTCATTTAGATCTAAGTGCCCATTTGTTGGCATGGGAGTCTTGATGGGTTTGGCATTGTCCATATCAAACTTCTTAATCATGTCTCTTGTGTACTTGGTTTGACATAAGAAAGTCCCTTCCTTCAATTGCTTGATTTGAAATCCGAGGAAGAACTTCAATTCACCCATCATAGACATCTCAAACCGCTTTGTCATGATCCTACTAAACTCTTCACAAAAGGTTTGATTAGTACTACCAAATATTATGTCATCGACATATATTTGGCACACAAATATATCATTTTTAATCTTTCTTGTGAAAAGAGTAGCATCAGCTTTGCCTATTTCAAAGCCTTGCTTGAGCAAGAAATTCTTAAGGCATTCATACCATGCTCTAGGTGCTTGCTTAAGCCCATAGAGCGCCTTACGGAGTTTGTAGACATGGTTAGGAAGCTTAGGGTCTTCAAATCCTGGTGGTTGCTCCACATAGACTAATTCGGAGAGTGGTCCATTTAGGAAAGCACTCTTGACATCCATTTGATATAACTTGAAATCATGATGAGCAACAAATGCTAGTAGCCTTCAAATTGCTTCAAGTCTTGCTACTGGTGCATAGGTCTCTTCGAAGTCTAGCCCTTCAACTTGAGTGTAACCTTGAGCAACCAATCTTGCTTTGTTTCTTGTAACCATACCATGTTCATCTTGCTTGTTCTGGAACACCCACTTGGTTCCAATTATGTTAGTCTTGGGTCTGTTCACCAACTCCCATACTTGATTTCTCTCAAAGTTATTCAACTCTTCTTGCATGGCCATCACCCAATTCGGGTCCTCAAGAGCTTGTTCCACCTTAATTGGCTCCAAAGAGGAAACAAACGAGTAAAATTCACAAAAATTTGCTAAACGAGATCGTGTTGTTACCCCTTTTCTTATGCTCCCAAGGATATTGTCAACGGGATGGTCCCGTAGCACACTTTGATGTACTCTTGGGTGCGGTGGCCCATCTGAGGGTTGATGTAGGGGTTGGTTGTCATCATCTTCATAAGCTTGAGGCTCATTATCTTGAATAGGTTCATCCTCTTGCTGGTTGTTGTCCCAGACCCTGGAGCCTCCGCGCCTTGGTGCGGAATCTCCAGGCCCCGGAGCCTCCACGTGCAGACGTGGAGCCTTCACGTCCTGCTTGTTTGCAGGAGCTGGGACTGCAGTTGGCCCTTGGAGTGATGTTGAAGTTTGGAGTGAAGGATCTTCTTCTTCAGTAGCTTCAACTGGTCTTACATCACCTGTGGCCAAATGCTTGATTGCTTCACAAGGTGGCTCTTCTTTACCTACAACATCTAGATCAACTTGCTCAACTTGAGAGCCATTAGATTCATCAAACGTCACATCTATCGTGATTTCAATCCTTCCAGAGGAATAATTGAAAACTTGATAGGCATGCTCGTTTGGACCATAACCAAGAAGAAATCCTTCATCAATCTTTGGTGCAAACTTTGAGCTTCGGGGCTTTTTGTTAAGAATAAAACATTTGCACCCAAATACTCTAAAGTATGACACCTTGGGTTTGTTACCGGTTAGCAGCTCATATGAGGTCTTCTTGTAAAACTTGTGAAGATAGAGGCGGTTAGTGGCATGACATGCGGTGTTGATTGCTTCGGCCCAATAATTGTCCGGAGTCTTGTATTCATCAAGCATTGTTCTTGCCATGTCAATGAGAGTGCGATTCTTCCTCTCAACCACCCCATTTTGTTGAGGAGTATATGGAGCCGAGAATTCTTGCTTGATCCCCTCATCATCAAGAAACTCTTCAACATTGGTGTTGCAGAATTCTGAGCCATTGTCACTTCGCACTTTCTTGATAGGCAGCCCGAACTCCCTTTGTGGTCTTCTAATGAAGGTCTTCACCTTTCCTTGCACTTCACTCTTATCATACACAAAGAACACCCACGTGAAGCGAGAAAAGTCATCAACAATAACAAGACCATATTTATTACCACCAATGCTAATGTAGGCAACCGGTCCAAAGAGATCCATGTGGATGAGCTCCAATGGGCTTGATGTTGTGATAATACTCTTTGGTGGGTGTGGTACTCCTACTTGCTTTCCGGCTTGACATGCTCTACATATCCTGTCTTTCTCAAATTGAACATTCGTTAGTCCAAGGATGTGCTCCTCTTTTAGAAGTTTGGCCAAGTTCCTCATCCCAACATGAGCTAGTTGGCGATGCCATAACCAACCCATGCTAGGTTTTGCCACTAGACAAGTCTCAAGCAAAACTTTACTTTTGTTGAAATCAACTAGGTAAAGCTTTCCTTTCAAGCGACCCGTAAAAGCAATAGAGGAATCCTCCCTTCTAGTAGCAGTCACACCCTTATCCGTGAAGTGACAATCATAGCCCATTTCACACAATTGTGAAACAGACACTAGATTATAACTCAACGGACTAACATGTAATACATTTGAAATTGAATGCTCTTGAGTTATAGAGATTTTACCGATGCCAAGCACTTCTCCTTTTGAATTATCTCCAAATACAATATTTTCACTTGAATCATGCATTGGTATGTATGAGGAGAACATACTCTTCTCTCTGGTCATATGATTTGTACATCCACTATCAAGCACCCAACTTGATCCACCGGAGGAGTATGCCTGCAAAACAAGTTTAGTTCCTTCTTTTAGGTCCCCAATTGGCATTGGGGCCTTGAGTGTTAGCTACTAAGATTTTAGGAACCCATAGAGATCTTTTCACATATATGTTAGGCTCATTCCCAACATACGTGGCAACAACTTTACCAAGGTTGTTGCGTCTCAACACATAGCTAGAGAGCATGCTCTCTTGGGATGCATGGGTCTTCGGCTTGTGAGCATACATGTTCCTCTTGGGCACAATTTGGTTTTCCTTAACCTGCAGACGAGTGTTAGAAGCTTTTGGAGCTTGCTGCCTTGGTTGAGGTTTTGTCTTGTTCATGTTGGTCTTATTTTGCCTGCAGACCCCGGAGCCTCCACGCTTTTGTGTGGAGCCTCCAGGACACGGAACCTCCACGTTTCTGCGTGGAGCCTCCATGGTCTGCACTGGCTGCACCTCCTCAATTGTCTCCTTCCTTTCAAACCTGATGCAAGACACTCCATTTACCATCTTCCTTTCACCAGTCTTGCCACCTTTCTTGTGCCCAAGGCCATCCTTGATAAAAGGATGTCTTCCTTGAATGAACTTGGGCTTCTTGCAAGTATCATCCATGCACCCACTAGCTATGATGTTGTTGAGTCTTGTAATCTCCTTCTTCATAGCTTCTATATTTGCAAGGTTAGCTGCACAAGCATCCAAATCAATATTATAGCATTTATCACAACCTTTGCTAGTAGATGCACTAGAGATCTCTTTTACCTTCGTAGGATGTGAGGTGCTCTCCCAAAGGATGCTATATTGCTCCTCAAGCTCTTCATTTCTTGTTTTTAGAGTATTGTTCTTTTCTTGAAGAGCATTAAGGTCATCCTTTAGGGTAGCAAGGACACTCTCCGCTTGGTCGACTTCCAAGCGCAAAGCCTCCACCTCACTTATTTCCGAGACAAGAGCTTGCATGCAAGTAATATAAAGTTTTTCTTGCTTGGCAAGTGTAGCTTGAGTTTTCTCTAGTTCATCTACTAACTTGGCAATGAAGTTTCTAGATTTTCTATCCATTTTACTTACCAAGTTATTTATCTCATCATCACTAGATTCATCACTAGAGTCATTACTAGAATCATCACTAGAATCAATGTTGGATGTTGTTGATGGTCCTTAAACACTTGTTTTACCATCAACATTTTACCCAAAAATTCACCAAAAAGGCATGAAAGGTAGTCAAATAGGTTTCAAACTAACCAAATTCCACATGTCCATAGATTTCTATTTGAATGCAGAATTTGGACCAAATTTGGAGAATGGACCCACCAGGGGCCGAGACCACTCACCAGGGCCAATTTAGGCCCTAGTGGGGTGGCGCCCGCCACCCCTAGGTGGCGCCCGCCACCAGGTAGAGGCCCAAACTCCCCCCTGCCACGTCACTGATCCGTGTGACCACCCCAGGGCCAAATCTTAGCCCTTGGTCACTAGGTCAGTGGCATCGGAGGGCTCAGGAGGGGAGTGGCGTGGATCATGACCTAATGACGGTTATCTGGACATGTAACCGCCTTGGAGGAGCCCCTGGAGACCATAGGATCAATGACGGTGCATCCAAGGGCCAGGGGGGTGGCGGCCGCCACCTAGGGCTGGCGCCCGCCACTAGGGTTTTCCCTAGGTCGGTTGGCTGCCCCCTATAAGTAACCCCCTCACTCACTTGGGCTATAAATACCCCCCTGGAGGCATCACTTCATTTGAAGCAAGAAAGCAAGGAAGGAAAGCAAGGCTAAAGCCAGAGATCTAATAGCTTAGGATTTAGCCAAGCTTAGGCAAGTAGGTAGCTAGTAGAGCAAGGCATCCTTGCCTCATTGCCCTCGCGGAAGCGCTGCTCAAGGCTTAGCTCAAGAGTAGAAGCATGCGAGTGATCGGTCCTGGAATTGGGAAGAGTCTTCCTTCATCTCCAGTTCAGGTTTTGCTCTTGTTACTCAAGTACTTTACTATATTCTAGTTCATCATTTCAAGTATTACTTTATTCTACTTACCAGTATTGAGTAGTATACTTGATTGATTGCTTGAGTATCTAGCTATCCTACATTTCAATTCACTTAGCCATAGTAGTTAATCTCTAGTGTGCTTAGTGTTTGATCTTTGCCAATAGGTTGCTTAGTTAGTTTAGAGTTTATCTTATTAAGTCAAGTATTTGCTCTGACGTCCGCAAGGGTGTCTCTATTCTAGGCCAGGGTAGAGATAGTTAGAATATAATTAGGCGTGGTGCTTAGTTATAGACTTACCTTCAGATACGGCTAGACCCCCGGATAGCTGTGGTAGAAAGCAGGTGGTGACAGCCCTGTGCGCCTTGAATTCCACCACGTAGTTGGTCTAGTTTAACAGTAAGGCTCGTTGTGCTAGCGTTCAACCTAAGTCAGTGGTAAAGGCTAGTATGCCTCAGTACTTGACAAGATAGGAACAAAACTATACTTAACTTGGTTGCTTATTTGGCATTTGCCTTTCTTGCTTCGTAGTTATCTAGGAGTAGTTATTAATTATTAGTTAGTTATATTAGTTATCCTTAGTTATCTTATTCCCCCTATCTACCTGTCTATCCACCTTACCTTAGCCATTCCATTTATCCTTACCTATCCACTCATAAATTCTTTCTAGCCTTTCATCTCCTCTCTTCTCTCCTCTCCTTTTCCCTTTCTTATTCTTCGACTCTCATCCCCTCCTTGACTCGACTCATACACCACCCTAGCCTTCCTCTGGGATCAAATAAATCCACACCTGGTACTCCCAGGCGAAGTGCTACTACGATAGTTCTGTGCACTTGCAGAATCTCCTCTAGGTAGATTGCAATCTCTCTAGCTAGCTCCTACTAGTGTGAGGATTGACAACCCCATTTGACATTAGTAGATATCTGCTTTAGCTTCACTTCTTTAGGTATAGTGACTGGACTTGCTACAAGCATTTCTGGCGCCGTTGCCAGGAATATATTCCATAGTCTACTCCTAGTAACGACGTTAGCAAGTGTCAACAAGCATTTCTGGGCCGTTACCGGGGATAGTTGCCTAGCTCTATCTTTAGTGAAGTTAAGAACTACCAACAAGCATTTCTGGCGCCGTTGCCGGGAAGGCAATCGGTGTATCCTTCGAGTCCTTGTCGAATTTATCTTCGCTTAAGCTCCCGCTTAGCGAATCCCATCTTTCCCCATTCTTTCTTTCCTTAGTACTTCTTATCTTTTTCCTTCATCTTCTTCAACTTCTTTCTTTCTTATCTCGTTCTACCTTCACGATGGCCAATAAGACCATTCGTGAGTTTTCTGCTCCTTCTGCCGCCAATGTAGCGACAGGACCAGCCATGATCGATGCCAACCTCAATTTTGAGTTGAAACCGGCTCTGATCACGATGGTCCAAGCTAGCCCATTCTGTGGCAAAGCTCATGAGGATGCCAATGCTCACCTCCAACAATTTTTGGAGATTTGCGGCACCTTCACCATTAAGGGGATAACCCAAGAAGCCATCCGTCTTCGTCTCTTTCCTTTTTCTCTTCTAGGAAAAGCGAAGCAATGGTTCTATACCAATCGCAATGCTGTAGACACATGGCACAAGTGTTCCAATGCTTTTCTCACCAAATTCTTTCTGATGGGCAAGACGAACGCTCTTCGCAACAAAATCTCCAGCTTTACGTAACAAGCCGAGGAATCTGTTCCCGAGGCTTGGGAGAGAATGCAAGAGTACATCACTGCTTGTCCGCAGCATGGTATGGAGGACTGGTTGTTGATCCAGAACTTCTACCATGGCCTAACCCCACTCTCTAGAAGCCATTTGGATGCCGCCGCCGGCGGTGCATTCTTTTCTCTGAATGTTGCAGATGCTAAGGCTCTCATAGAGAAGATGGCGTCGAACCGAGGATGGAATGACGAGAGACTGCAGCCCCGTAAGCGAGGTATGCATTCCCTTATGGAGGCCGACATGATCGTGGCCAAGATGGACCTGCTGGCCAAGAAGCTGGACATCTTTGAGAAGATGAACCAATAAGAGAGTGTCCAATCTCTGGAATCCTACATGACTTGTGAAGTCTGTGGAGAAACCGGACATTCTGGGAACCACTACCCCGAGTTACATGAAGATTTGAACTTCATCATCATCATCAACAACAACAACAACAACAGTTTCCGTCAACAAAATCAAGGATGGAATCAGCACTCCAACTCTCAAGGTAATAATTCATTCCCTCGCTCTAATTTCCAAAGTACTGATAATTTCTCGTTCTTAAAGAATCTAGTCTACTCTCAAGGTAGAACTACTGAATTTTTGAATAAGAAATTAATGTCAAATGAAAAAAATGCTTGAGAACATAAATGCTAAATTGGAAGAGTTCTCATCTGCTCTAAAAAATCAACTTAGCTTTAATAAGATGTTAGAAACTCAATTAGCTCAACTTGCTGCAATCATACCATCTTTTGAAACTGGCAAAATTCCGGCTAAACCTAACATGGAAACTACAAATATGGTTGAAATAAAATATTTTAACTATTATGAAGATCAAACCATGACTGTTAAAAAAGGTGATCCTGGTAGTCCCATAATTAGATGCTCAATCTTTGGTGAAGTCTTTAAAAATACCATGTGTGATTTAGGATCGAGTGTGAACATTTTATCTTAGGATTTCTATGAAAACTCGTTCTTTCCACCCATGTCATCCACATCTGCCTATGTCGTGCTAGCTGATCAATCAACATGCTATGTAGAAGGAATAGTCACTGATTTACCTGTTCATATTAGAGGTTCATATGTTCCTGCTGATTTCATAATACTAGATATGAGAAATAGGAAAGATGTGCCTATAATCTTAGGTAGACCTTTCTTGAACACTGTTGATGCTTGCATATATGTGGGGAGTGGTAAAATGCAAATGACATTAGGAGGGAGGAAGGAAATATTCTCCTTTTCCTGTGGTCCTGCATATGTCGCTAACATGCAGGAAGCAAAACCCGTTCGTGCCAAGAAGAGGCGCCTAAGAACAAGGTGGAACAGAAAGAAAGAACCACCTTCTCCTTAGTTGTGTAATTCACATAACAAAGGAGAGGTGCCAAAAGAAGAAGAAGCCAATGAAGTACTTAAAGAAGCACCCAAGGAAGAAGATCCACCCGATAAGGATGAAATTCCATGGATCTAAGGTATGGATTTACTTTTTAATATTTCCCTTCAAATTTCCCTTTTTCAAATAAATAACATATGTCATGCATGTAACTAAAAATATATATATATATATCAGTTATCATTAGTTATATGCATAAGTATATGTTAACTTAGCTAGAATAATAAAATATCATAATAGGATAGTTTCCCTTTTAATAAAATGAGAACAAGAGCTCCGACCGAGAAAGATGAAGACCCTTCACCAAGCAAGAAGCCAGCTTGGGGGAGAACCTCGCGCCAATAAGGTATGTTTCAACCTTACTCTTTATGTTCGGTTCTTAAATTCTATATCTTTTGAATGTTATATACTTGCCTAAGTAACCATTCCATGAATAAAATTGATGAAATCTGCTTAAACAAGTTGAAACTTGAATAAGATTTGAAATATATCATGCAAATGCTATTGTTATGGTTTGAATAACTGGTCTTATCTAAGTTGTAGCTTTTGTGGGTTGCACATGCCTTAACTGAAATTATGCTTAGTGAATAAAGTTAGTAAGAAATGGAGTAATTCTTTAAACTTGCCAAGGTGAACTTAGGACAAAATCTAGAGGATTTCTTTTAAAACATGAAAACCTTGCTAAAAGTTTCTCCTTGATTTTATCCTATCCTACCACTAGCCAAACATTTGTATATTAGTCAAAACCACAAAGAGCTTTGCTAGTGTTGAGTTTTGCTAGACCTCATAGATCTTAGTAGAGAAACTTATCATTTCTTTTGATCAAGATACACACACCCACCATAAATTGCTTACTCTCCACTTTGGAAGTTTGCAACCACCAAATAAATTGCTCATTCTCTACACTGGAGATATGCAATACCTTGCCAAAAGTCCCATTGCTAGCCTTATGCTATTCCTACACTGGAAATAAGCATTTCTCTCTCTTCCCCCTTTTTCATTTCTAAAATCCTTTCCTATAAACAATCTGGGGAAATCTAGAGCTAAAAAAAAGAGAGATATGAAAAAAAGTGAGCAAAGTAGCTCAAGAGAGGACTATGTCCTAAGAAAATGTGAGGACACATTTTGTCTACTCACTATGTATCGAGTAAAAAGAGAGAGAGAGAGTTATCATTAGCTCTAGACCCCAGAAATTAACTAGGAAGGATTATGAAATATCTCTCTATACACTTCCACATAACCACACATGCACATCTTGATCAATTTTTATGATTTGCTGCTCCTTATGATCTGAGTGTCTAGCTTAGCAATAAACATTATGCAATTTGCTCATGATTCTTAGCCTACCTATAACTCCACATATCATTCTTTAGAAATATGAGAGGCTACATTTTGGCCTAAGTGAGGATTTAAACACCATTGAGTGATTGAGTGAATCTTGGAGGACTTAAGCAAGTTTTTATCTTTTGAAAACCTTAAAAAAACCTCCAGACAGAATCCTAGTCAAACCTAAGCAAGATAAAAGTTTCCTATCTACTGCTTTATTTCACTCTTGCATGTTTGAAGTGAAAATCTATAAGCCCCACATTGCTATGATTAATGATATACACTAAGTTATTTCTCACTATACAATATGCACTTGTATACATCTTAAGTGCTATCTATTTCATGCTCAATGCTTGAACCGCATTGTTGCTCGAGGACGAGCAACAGGTTAGCTTGGGGGAGCTTGTTGATGGTCCTTAAACACTTGTTTTACCATCAACATTTTACCCAAAAAATCACCAAAAAGGCATGAAAGGTAGTCAAATAGGTTTCAAACTAACCAAATTCCACATGTCCATAGATTTCTATTTGAATGCAGGATTTGGACCAAATTTAGAGAATGGACCCACCAGGGGCCGAGACCACTCACCAGGGCCAATTTGGGCCCTAGTGGGGTGGCGCCCGCCACCAGGTAGAGGCCCAAACTCCCCCTGCCACGTCACTGATCCGTGTGACCACCCCAGGGCCAAATCTTAGCCCTTGGTCACTAGGTCAGTGGCATCGGAGGGCTCAGGAGGGGAGTGGCGTGGATCATGACCTAATGACAGTTATCTGGACATTCAACCGCCTTGGAGGAGCCCCTGGAGACCGTAGGATCAATGACGGTGCATCCAAGGGCCAGGGGGGTGGCGGCCGCCACCTAGGGCTGGCGCCCGCCACTAGGGTTTGCCCTAGGTCGGTTGGCTGCCCCCTATAAGTACCCCTCACTCACTTGGGCTATAAATACCCCCCTGGAGTCATCACTTCATTTCAAGCAAGAAAGCAAGGAAGGAAAGCAAGGAAAGCAAGGCTAGAGCCAGAGAGCTAATAGCTTAGGATTTAGCCAAGCTTAGGCAAGTAGATAGCTAGTAGAGCAAAGCATCCTTGCCTCATTGCCCTCGCGGAAGCACTGCTCAAGGCTTAGCTCAAGAGTAGAAGCGTGCGAGTGATCGGTCCTGGAATTGGGAAGAGTCTTCCTTCATCTCCAGTTCAGGTTTTGCTCTTGTGACTCAAGTACTTTACTATATTCTAGTTCATCATTTCAAGTATTACTTTATTCTACTTACCAGTATTGAGTAGTATACTTGATTGATTGCTTGAGTATCTAGCTATCCTACATTTCAATTCACTTAGCCATAGTAGTTAATCTCTAGTGTGCTTAGTGTTTGATCTTTGCCAATAGGTTGCTTAGTTAGTTTAGTGTTTATCTTATTAAGTCAAGTATTTGCTCTGACGTCCGGAAGGGTGTCTCTATTCTAGGCCAGGGTAGAGATAGTTAGAATATAATTAGGCATGGTGCTTAGTTATAGACTTACCTTCAGATACGGCTAGACCCCCGGATAGCTGTGGTAGAAAGCAGGTGGTGACAGCCCTGTCCGCCTTGAATTCCACCACGTAGTTGGTCTAGTTTAACAGTAAGGCTCGTTGTGCTAGCGTTCAACCTAAGTCAGTGGTAAAGGCTAGTACGCCTCGGTACTTGACAAGATAGGAATAAAACTATACTTAACTTGGTTGCTTATTTGACATTTGCCTTTCTTGCTTCGTAGTTATCTAGGACTAGTTATTAATTATTAGTTAGTTATATTAGTTATCCTTAGTTATCTTATTCCCCTTATCTACCTGTCTATCCACCTTACCTTAGACATTCCATTCATCCTTACCTATCCACTCATAAATTCTTTCTAGCCTTTCATCTCCTCTCTTCTCTCCTCTCCTTTTCCCTTTCTTATTCTTCGACTCTCATCCCCTCCTTGACTCGACTCATACACCACCCTAGCCTTCATCTGGGATCAAATAAATCGACACCTGGTACTCACAGACGAAGTGCTACTACGATAGTTCTGTGCGCTTTCAGAATCTCCTCTAGGTAGATTGCAATCTCTCTAGCTAGCTCCTACTAGTGTCGGGATTGACAACCCCATTTGACATTAGTAGATAGCTGCTTTAGCTTCACTCCTTTAGGTATAGTGACTGGACTTGCTACAAGCATTTCTGGCGTCGTTGCCAGGAATAGATTCCATAGTCTACTCCTAGTAACGACGTTAGCAAGTGTCAACAAGCATTTCTGGGCTGTTACCATGGATAGTTGCCTAGCTCTATCTTTAGTGAAGTTAAGAACTACCAATAGATGCATCACTAGGCAAGGGAGAAGATTTGGGTTTTGACTTAGGTTTTACCTTCTCACTTTTGCCCATAAGACAAAGGAGTGTGGAGCTCTCCTCATCACGGTCAAGTTGGTGAAGAGCTTCGATGATGAAGAAGACTTCTTGATGGCAATGGTAGCAACTCTCTTGCCTTCTTCTTCACTTGAGCTTTCATCATTAGATCCCCATTCATGACCAATGTGAGCTTCACCCGAATAGTTCTTCTTCTTGTGTTGAGTCTTCTCTTCCCTCTTGTGGTTCTTCTTCTTGTTTTTCTTGTCTTCTTTGTTCTCATAAGGACAATCGCCAATGAAATGCTTCGTGCTTCCACAATTGTAGCACTTCCTCTTTTGCTTGTTGGGGAACTTCCTCTTCACAAACTTGTAGCCTTCTCTTTTTAGCCCTTTCTTGTACTTCCTCATGAACAATACAACATCACCAATCTCTCCGGAAGACACTTCATCATCTTCATTGTCACTTGAGTCACTTGATGAGCTTTCTATCTCAACCTTGCTTGATCTTGATCTTGTCGGTTTGCTTGAAGTAGAGACCTTGCTTGACTTGTTTGCCTTGAGAGCTACATCTTTGACTCTCAAGCTTTCCATCTTGGCTTCAAGCTCTCCAAACTTTCTTCTTTGCTGTATTTCAATCTCCATGAGCTCATGAGTAAGTATTCTCCCAAGAACATCACTAGGAGAGAATTCCTCAAACCTCTTCTTCTCTCTAATCAATGTGACAAGAGTTGGATTCCTTGGTGCAAAAGCCTCCAACATCACTTTCACAACATGATGACCATCCAATTCATCTCCACCCAATCCTCTAATCTTGCCAACTATCACCATCAACCTATCAAACATCTCTTGAGGCCCTTCTCCATCCTTGATCACAAATCTATTGAGTTGAGCCATCAATAAATCAATCTTGGACTTCTTTACTTTGCTAACCCCTTCATGTGCAATGTGAAGGGTGTCCCAAATCTCCTTTGCAATCTCCAAGCCTATCACCTTGTTGTATTCTTCCGGGCTTAGTGCACTTAGAAGAGCACTTGTAGCTTGAGCATTGCAATGTATGTTGCGGATATCTTTTGGTGTGAGATTTTCGGGATCTTCTGGATCAACAAAACCTACACACACAATGTTCCACATCTCCGGATGGAGACCGGTAAGATAAGCCTTCATCATATGCTTCCACTTGGCAAAGTTGGTTCCATCAAATGGAGGCAACTTGCCCGCGGGTATGTTGATGTGAGTGTTAGAAGGCAAATTCAAAGAATCATAATTAAAGGATACACTCGAATACGATTTCTTGGACTTGGGCTTGAGTGATCTTTTTGGAATCCTTTGACCATAGTACTCATCTTCTTCATCTCCATTTTCTGATCCACTACTTGGTAGTGGACTCACTAGCACCTTCTTCTTTCCCTTGTTCCTCTTCTTCTCCTTGTCCTTGTTCTTTTCTTTTTGTTTATCTCCCTTCCCACCGAGCTTGAGCTTTGGAAGTAGCTCAAGTGTTGCTGTAGGATCATCCACAGGAGCTTCTGGGTCTTCTCCACTTGGAACATCTTCATAGAGTTCTTCTCCCTCTACCTCTGGTACCCTTTCTCTAGGACTTGCCATTTCCTCACACAGTTAAGTGCTAAAATGAGGAAACCTTGCTCTGATACCAATTGAAAGGATCTAGCAATTAAGTGACCTAGAGGGGGGGTGAATAGGCCTTTTTCTGAAATTTAAATAACTTAACAGAAAACTATCAGAACACGGAACCTCCGAGCTTGAGCGTGGAGGTTCCGAGGCGCGGAGGTTCCAGAGCAGAATGTGGAACTTCCGTGAAGCAGAGTATACAATCGATTCACAGCGGAATATAATGAATGGAAAACAAATTGAGTGTTATACCAGCCTTCCCAGAGTGTATGTTGAGCTATCCAAACAGTCGGTTGCACCTAGAGGATGATAACTTCATAGATCGAATGCAAACCCTAGGAATCAATCCAAATCACAAGTGATAGTTGCAACAACAAACACAATCACAAGAGACACGAGGATGTATCCCGTGGTTCGGTTCGCCACAAAGGCTGACCTACATCCATGTTGTTGAGGTTAGCCACAAAGGCTATGGAGTATATTGCAACTCGCTCCTCTTCTCCAACCTATCACCAAGGCAATAGATTAGAGATTTCCACTAAGTCACAGAGGGTAATACAAACGTTCCGGTGCTCAGCCACAACGAAGTTGGGAGCTACCGGATGACCTCTAGCCGCCTAGGAGCCAAGCTCCAAGAGTAACGAACACACCAAGCGACCAGGGGTTCACCAAGTGCACAAGAACGGGGAGAAGGATCTTCTTCAGCTTCCTCACGCTCTCTAGAGCCAAATCCCTCAAGGAATCACGCAGATCTGAGCAAGGGAGGTGGAGCACTAAGCTTGGGAGAGAGAGAGAGAAGTGTTCTGTTCGTGGGAAATGAGTGGAAGTCCAGAAGGAGACCGTTGGGGGCGAAGGGGAGAGTATAAATACTCCCACCGACACCCACAAAACGGTCTGAACAAAACAGACCCTCGGAGCCTCCGCGTTAGACGCGGAGGTTCCGCGCGTGCCAGAACAGATCAGAATTCAGCTTGGCTGGCTATTTGTGGCTGGGATAATATAAGATGTGTATGATGTTTTGAGCACTTGGTTCCACCCAGTCCACTATTTGTATCCCCCTTAATAGTGCGGCTTGTCCTATAACTCAAATTCAAAATATAAAATGATTTAAACTAGCTCTTGGAGCCATTGCAAGCCATCCATGCAGTTTGGGGTCTCCTCCTTTGATCCTTTGCACCCATGGTAAATGTTACACTGTCAAAGCACTTGTCACAGCCAATAGTTCTTTAATTATGTGGTCAACATTACCAAAACCCACATAGGGCTTGATTGCACTTACAGTATTGCCTGAGGGTTTAGGGTTTAGCGTCTACTGGACGTGTCCGGTATACCTACCGGACGTGTCCGGTATTACCTTCCTGCACATGATTTGTTCTATATTGTTCTAATCATTTGTGGTGCAGGGAATTGACTCTATATTCTTTGTATATCTTTTATATACTGTGCGATTGTCTCTTGAGGGGTTGATTTACTCCTCCAAGTAATTGGAAGCTCACATACTAATCGCTTTCGTATTTAAGGTGTTAATTTTTCAGAAACGCCTATTCACCCCCCTCTAGGCGGCATCTTAGGTCCGTTCGGTCCTTTCAACTAGCCATATCATAAGTTATTTATTTAGCTCAAACTAAAATTATTTATTTAGTTAAAATACTTCAACATTTAAGCTAATTAAAATTTCTAATTAAGGACTCACTGAAGAAAAAGTACTATTTTCTATTAGTTGTTTTTTGTTTTATAAAATACATACAAGAGACCATTAATATTTATTATGCATAATAAGACCATGTTCAGTTCCCACTTCAAAAAAATTTTATCCATCACATTGAATGTTTGAGACCCTATTCAGTTCTCACTCCAAAAACTTTTTACTCATCACATTGAATGTTTGGAGACATGCATTACACAGATTGCGATAACTTTGCGAGATGGTTTTTAAGCCTAATTAGTCCATATTTTGACAATGTTATGCTACAGTAAATTTGTGCTAATGACGGAATAATTGCGGATACATGGGTATATGCCGAGTCTCTGAGTGATGAGTGATTGTCAACTGGGATAATGCGCATGTTCTTTGGCTTGAGTTGTGCAGGTGTCGAGCACGGATACAGTGATCAGAGGCAAGGTGAAGGTCAAGTAGAGACGTGTCGTGCCTATGGACCGAGAGTGGCGAAGGGCGGACGTGAGGCTTGGACTGAGGGACTGGTGGCCCGAGGATCAGCTGTGGTGGCTGGCAGCCTGGGATAGCGACGAGCGGAGACTTGCGGGCACGGTGTTGCTTGGGTCGAGGACCTGGGGACACGTGTCGGTGGACGGGGTGCACGGGCGGTGCTTCTCCTCTACGGCTCGGTTTGGTGGTTGAGCCATAGAAAAACCACCGAGTGGACGGTTTCCAGGTTTGGGCCTCAAAACCTGGGCGCTGATGGTTTCCGAGTTTGGGCCACAAAACTCGGGCTGAGGACGGTTTTCAGGTTTGGGCCTCAAAACCTGGGTGCTGCAGGTTTCTGAGTTTAGGCCACAAAACTCAGGCGATGGACGGCTGGTTTCCCGGTTTGGGCCTCAAAACCGGGGGTTGGTCGTGAAGGCTAGTTTCTCGGTTTGGGCCTCAAAACCGGGGGCGAAGTCCATGAAAAGGACGAGCGGAGCGGTGGCGGCACGTGGCGGCAATCGGTGAGGTTGCGTCGAGGCAACGCTACCAGTTGTGCGGGCGTGGCCGTCGGATTACCAGCAACTTGAGTTGGTCCAGAATAACCCTAGGGTTTAGCTGGCTCGCTCTATAATTAGTGAGGGGTAGAGTAGGAATTAGAATTAGGATAAGTAGAGGGAGACACCCTCCTCCCATTTCATCTCAGTCATTTGCTATTTTGCCTTCTAGATTTTCCTGCTCTCCCTCTCCAATGTTGTAGCAAACTGAGATCCACAGAGAAGAGAACAATACCTCTGTGCCCGTGAGATTTTGAGGAAGTGAGACCGTAATCTCACTATTGTAGCGTGTGGTAGCCACACGGTTGCAAATTTGTGGTTGTGATTCGCGTTTTCTTGGTGTTCTTCGCGGGTTGCTTTTCTCCACGTTTTTCCCGTTGATCGATCTCCCTACTCGGTGTCTTTTGCAAATCCATTTGAACCAAGTTTTTCTAGATCATGAGGCACTTCTTTCCATCGAAGGAATTTACCTCTAACCTCACGAGCTAGTAGATCGGTCGATTTTTGTCCCGGATCGGTTTTTGCTCCCTTAGTCCCGAATTCTTCCAATTCACCGATTTGGAGTTAGGTTCGAGCCATGATTCTTTTGGGATAGCTCACTAACCTCCTTAGAACTCCTCATACCTAGTCTAAGCCTTAGTGCTTTTGATTCGGAGGAGATCGAGTGAATTTCGCGGAAGAACTGTGTTGTTTCAGGACCAACGGACGCTGAGTTCGTGAGCATCGGACGCTGAGCTCAAACCATCAGATCGTCCGATGCCACGTGTCGTGTGACAGTGCTTTTAAAGAAGCATCAGACGCTGACCATCGGAGCGTCCGTTGCCATCGGAGCGTCCGTTGCCATCGGACGCGTCGGGGGTTAAGCATCGGACGCTAGGGTTGTACTGTAGCAGCGTCCGATGCCCATGCAGTAAGGTTCCAGAGAGGTCCTGTTTCCATCGGACGCATTCGGTGCTTTGCCATCGGACGCTGCCAGCGTCCGGTGCACACTGTTCTGCACTGTTTGTCTGCAGTTCGTTCATCCGTTGTCGGTTTTGATTTCTGGCTTTTGTGTTGGGTTTCTAGAGTTGTGTAGTGTCTCGCTGTGCTTCTTGGAAGCATCCACCCTATGTCTAGGGTCGTGGACACTTGCAAATTCTAGGTTTGCTCTTAGGGGTTGATTGTTGGGACAATGGTGACAAGTTTCTGAAAAGAAATTTGAAGCTCCCATTCACCCCCCCTCTGGTCGCTTTCTGGTTGCATTCTCGGTCCTTCAATTGGTATCGGAGCGGGTTAAGGATCTTCCACCTTAGCCGGTTCCAGATCCACAGAAGGCGACATGGATCGCGGCGTGGGCAAACCACCGTTTTTCGATGGGACGAACTATGTGTATTGGAAGATACGCATGTCGGCCTATCTGCAGAGTATTGGTGCTTCTATCTGGGATATTTGCAACTCTGTCGATTACGTGGTCTTGGCTGCTCGTGTCACTCAGCATCAGATCGATGAGCACGATGCCAATAGTCGAGCCCGTAATGCTCTTTTCTCATGCCTGAGCATGAGTGAGTTTGATCGCGTTTCTCACCTCGCTACGGTTCGGGAGATTTGGGCTACCCTCATGCGTTTCCATGAGGGAACCTCTCAAGTCAAAACCCGTCTCTACGAGTCGTTCAAGCGAGAGTATGAGAACTTTCGACATATGCCTGGCGAGAGCATAGAAAGTTTATTCGCTCGCTTTCAGGTGATTGTCAACAGGATGAGGGCTAACAAGGAGTTGTTGCCTTTCGACGATCATGAGAGGGCTTTGAAGCTTTTGCATACCCTTGATCGGTCGGTGTGGGATTCCAAGGTGCAGGCGATCATCGAATCGCCTAACTATGAGACCCTCACGTGCGACGAGCTCTTTAGTAAGCTCAAGTCCAGTGAGATTGATGCCATGGCGAGGGCTTCTTATGAAAATCCTTCTTGCCCGTCGATGGCTTTGGTTTCTGGCTCTTCTGCTAACCCCTCTAGAGGCTTTGCACTCTCTTCTCTTCTTTCTGTCATAGAGGAGCAGCTGGAGTTCATGGGGGATGACGAGCTGGCTTTGCTCGCCAACCGGTTCTTGCGGTTCCACAACAACCGCATGAACCGTCACCGCGGATGAGGACACTCAGGATGCTTTGAGTGTGGCGACCCCAACCACTTCATCGCCAATTGCCCAAAGAAGAAGCAAGTCTTCGGCAAGGCGGATCATGGGCACAAGTACGACTCCGGCAAGCGCAAGGAGAAGTAAGTCTCCGCGAAGCACAAGCGGAAGGGCGGCTTCAACAAGGAGTACATCAAGACAAAGTACTTGGAGAAGGCCCAGGCTGAGCAGCGTGCGTTCTTCGCCACGCTTAGCGACGTCGACGACTCGGATGACGACTCCGCTTCCTCAAGCGACGACGAGTCCGAGAAGAAGAAGAGGATCGAGGACAAGCTCAACGGCCTCTGCTTCTTCGCCGACGACGAGGGCTTCTGCACCATGGCCCTCGGCAAGGAGGTTGACGGCGAGCTGGAGGACACTCCTCGGAACGACGACGATGACGACGACACCTCCCAGGTATCTCTGACCCCCGATGAGCTTTCTGCTGAGGTCGAGAAACTTACTACCGCTCTCCTTAGTCAAGATAAGCTGCTTAGGCGTGCTGTTAGAGAGCGCAAGGAGTTTAGGCAGAAGTGGGAGGATACAGTGAGGGAACTTGAGTTTGCCAAGTCCACCATGGTTGTTTCTGAGGAGGCTGAGTGCGAGATGTGCACCACGCACATGACTGACCTTCTCACTTTGAGAGGTAAGTATGTTGCGTTGGTTGGAGAGGTGGATGAGCTAAAGGCTAGATCCTCGCTATTGGGTACGTGCAAGTCTTGTGTGCAGGCTTGCAATCCGAGTTGGCAGAGAAGAATGCCAAGATTGTGTCTCTTGAGAAGGCCAGCTCGGATAGCACATGTGTGTGTAGGTGTGTTTTGTGCGAGGGCTTAGAGATGGAGATAGCCAACGTGAAGCATGACAAGATGCAAACTGAGGAAGAAAACACATACCTTCGGACCATCTTGTCATGGGTGTCTTGTGGGGAGCCGCAGCTTGGGATGATGATCTCCCAGTTCAAGCGTGCTGCTGGAGGTCCAGGTGTAGGCTTTGCTCAGGGTGTTGATGTTTCATCTTTTGGCAAGATTGGAGAGTCGAGTGGTCTTAACCCATGTGAGAAGCCCAACTCCACCACTACTCCCAAGCTTACAAAGATTCCACCCAAAGAGCCTCTCAAGCCCAACACCAAGGATGGTGTGTTCGTTGAACCTCCGAGAGCTCCACCCAAGAAGCAGACATGGCATCCCAAGCCCAACCACCTGAAAAACAAGTTGGACACCATGCCACCCATCCAGGAGGAGCTTATGCCATAGAAGGGCAAAGTGATCCACACCCACTACCATGAGTACCAACAACCCCCTATGAGAGCGGTGAGGTACCATTGTGAGCACTGTGGGCGAGATGGACACTTGAGTGAGTTTTGCTTTCGGCGCAAGAGAGAGGCGCACCATGCAAAGGAGATGAACAACCCGGACATGTACCATCCTTTCCATGATGTACATGTGTCGAATGTTCAGAGGCGTGCTGCTAGGTCTAGAGGTCCAAAACCTCAAGTTCCTAGGCCTAGGCCGCGAGGAGGTCGTGCCCGGCGGGAGCCTGCAGTTGTAGGCTATGGACCCCGTGGTGGTGGCTTTGCAGTTTAGCGTTTCCCCCACCGCGTTTTGAGTATCGCGATGGATGCTCCTCCCTTAGCGGACCACGTTTTCCTCTACGTGGTGATCGCTCCTTCCGTAGGCGTGCTAGGAATGATTTTTCTGCTAACCGTTCTTTTGAGCAGTCGGCCCAACACTGGTTTTCCCCTTACTTCACTAACCCCAGTGTTGGACCGTATGTTCACCCTATGTCTTTTTATTGATGTAGGTAAAACGATTGGAGAACGTTTGGTTGGTGGATTCTGGTTGCTCGAGGCACATGACCGGAAACGCCAAGTGGTTCTCGAGTCTTAGTCCAGTTGCCGAAAAGGAGTTTATCACCTTCGGCGACAATAGAAAAGGTAAGGTATTGTCTCATGGGTCGGTGCGAGTTAATGAGCACTTTGTGTTGCGCGATGTTGCTCTTGTTTCTAACTTGCATTTTAACCTTCTTTCTATTTCGCAACTTTTCGATGATGACTATGAGATTTATTTTAAACCGAATCTCAGTCATATTTTGGATCCTCAGGGCAATCTTGTGTGTTTGATTTCGCCCTTTGGAAAAGTCTTTCGTGCGAATTTCTCAGAGTCTTTTGGCACTTCTCGTTGTCTTGTGGCTGGACCTTCCTCCTCTGATCTTTGGAAGTGGCATAGGAGACTTGGACATTTGAGCTTCGACTTGCTCGCAAGGCTTAGTTCACTTGGCCTAATCCGAGGATTGCCCAAGTTGCATATGGAGAAGGATCTTGTTTGCCACTCTTGTAGACATGGGAAGATGGTTGCCGCTCCCCGCCATCCAGTGACTCAGGTCATGACCAAGCGCCCTGGAGAGCTTTTGCACATGGACCTTGTTGGTTCGGCTCGGGTGAGCTCGGTTGGGGGGAAGTGGTATGTGCTTGTTGTTGTTGATGACTTTTTGAGATATTCGTGGGTTTTCTTTTTAGCTGAGAAAACCGAGACTTTCTCCTTTGCTCGCAATCTGATTTTGCGTCTTCAGAACGAGTTCCCTTTGAACTCGATGCGAGCTATTAGGAGTGATAATGGTTCTGAATTCAAGAATTCAGATTTTGAGAAGTTTTGTAACTCTTTGGGTTTAGAGCATCAGTTTTCTTCCCCCTACACACCGCCCCAAATGGTGTTGTAGAGAGGAAGAATCGGACCCTTGTTGAGATGGCCAGGACGATGCTCGATGAGCATAGGACTCCTAGGTGATTTTGGGCCGAAGCTATGAGCACTGCATGCTACATTTCCAATCGCATTTTTCTCCGAGCTTTCTTGAAAAAGACTTCTTATGAGTTGCGTTTTGGAAAACTGCCAAAAGTGAGTTATTTTCGAGTTTTCAGTTGCCATTGTTTTATACTTAAGAAAGGCAACCTGGACAAATTTGAGTCTCATTCTTCTGACGGTGTGTTTTTGAGTTATGGCACTCACACTCGAGCTTATCGTGTACTTAACCTTGACACTAACCGAGTCATGGAGACATTAGATGTCACCTTCGACGAGACCATGGTTTGTCCTTCTTCTCGTTTTGAGCGTGCAAGTGATCATGAGGTTGGTGAGCCTCTTTTTGATGACGATGACGAGGGTGCTGAAGGTATGGTTGATCCAGCACCCCCTCCACCTGCTGTGCCGCAAGGAGCGGCTTCTACTATGACTCACGGCCCCGACACTTCTTCCTCTTGGGGGCCGTGGGATCCGCCACCTCGAGCGGTACCCTTTGTACCCGAGGAGGCACCAGCTGCTGTTGAGGGGGAGATCTCTTTAGCTCGGGAGGCGCTACGACACATCCAGCGCCAACACCCGCCTCAACAGATGATCGGCAGCATCGGCGAACGTGTCACTCGGTCAAGGTCACAACAAATCTCTCACTTTGCTCATTCTGCATTTGTTGCTGATTTTGAACCCCGAGATGTTGGATACGCTTTGATGGATCCGGATTGGGTCAATGCCATGCATGAGGAGTTAGAAAATTTTGAAAGAAATCGGGTTTGGGTTTTGGTTCCTCTTCCTTCTAAGTGTCACCCTATTGGGACAAAATGGGTTTTCAAAAACAAACAAGGAGAGGATGGCCATGTTGTGAGAAGCAAGGCCAGACTAGTTGCCCAGGGGTATAGTCAGAAGGAGGGGATAGACTATGAGGAGACTTTTGCTCCTGTAGCTCGTTTGGAGGCAATTAGGATACTCTTGGCTTTTGCTGCATCCAAAGGGTTTAAACTTTTTCAAATGGATGTCAAGAGTGCCTTCTTAAATGACTACATAGAAGAAGAAGTGTATGTGAGACAACCCCCCGGTTTTGAAAATCCCAAGTTTCCAAACCATGTTTTTAAACTTCACAAAGCTTTATATGGTTTGAAACAAGCCCGAAGAGCCTGGTATGATAGGTTGAAAACCTTTTTGCTTGCTAAGGGTTTTAAAATGGGATGTGTGGATAAAACACTTTTTCTCCTCAAGCAAGGCACTGATACTCTCTTGGTCCAGATTTACGTGGATGATATCATTTTCGGTGGTTCTTCTCACGCTTTGGTTGCCAAGTTTGTAGACACTATGAGCAGGGAGTTTGAGATGAGCATGATGGGCGAGTTGACATTTTTCCTCAGGTTGCAAATCAAGCAATCCCGAGAAGGGACGTTCGTGCACCAGGGCAAGTACACCAAGGACATCCTGAAGAAGTTCGACATGGGTGAGGCCAAGCCTCTTCCAACACTCATGCCGACCACGGCGGCCCTGGATGCGGATGTGGATGGAGAAGCTGTGGAAAGAAGGAGTACCGGAGTATGATCGGGTCGCTGCTGTACCTGACGGCGACACGCCCGGACATCCAGTTCGCGGTGTGTCTGTGCGCGCGATTTCAGTCGTCGCCGCGCACTTCTCACCGTCAGGCGGTCAAGCACATTATGAGGTACTTATGCTTCACCCCTGAGTTTGGGATTTGATATTCTGCTTCCTCCACCCTCTCTCTTTGCGGTTATTCCGATGCGGATTTTGCTGGTTGCTGGATTGAGCGCAAGTCCACTTCTGGAACTTGCTAGCTTATTGGTTCTTCTCTTGTATCGTGGTCTTCTCGTAAGCAGTCTAGTGTCGCCCAGTCTACCACGGAGGCTGAGTATGTTGCTGCGACTAGCTGCTGTTCCCAATTGCTTTGGATGATGGCCACTTTGCGTGATTTTGATCTGAGCTTTTCTCGTGTTCCTTTGCTTTGTGACAACATGAGTGCTATTAGCGTTGCTAAGAACCCCGTGTTGCACTCTAAGACCAAACACATTGATGTGCGCTTTCATTTTCTGCGAGACCACTATGAGAAGGGTGATATCGACCTTCGCCGTGTCGATACTCATCATCAGTTGGCTGATATTTTCACCAAGCCTTTGGACCAATCAACTTTTGCTAGGTTGAGAGGTGAGCTTGGTGTGTGTTTCCCCTTTTAGATGGGGGAAACATTTTGACTCTTGTATTATAAACTGACTTTGTATTTTTCATTTGGTTTCTTCATGCATCTTTGCATTCTATCTTGCATATTTACATTCAGAACATCATGTATATATTCCTTAGATTGTGACTATGCTCTGCTTAGTGTATACTCCGATGCTTTATGATGATGCTTGTAGCTTATGCCCTTTCTGATCACTGATACATGTTGTGAGCTGAGCTATTTTATGAATGGTGAACTTGCTTAATGAACTTAAAACCTGAGAATGTTCACCATTGAGATATGCAACTAGCATGTGTAGAATGTGTTGAAATCACTTGTGTTCTTCATATATGCTAGGTTGCTATGTCTCTAGTTCTGAGTCATTCACTTGCTTGGTATGTTCGTATTCTGTCTAAAATTTGAACCAAGTTAAGTGAATTGAAAAGATCGAGATGGGATTGCTTGTCAGCACATCACAGTTTCGAGACTGTTTCTCATTGCACTTTGAGTTAAACTTGAGTTGTGTAGTGTATGACCGAAACTGTTTCTTTAAGCTTCTAATTGCTTCTGCATAGGCTTCGCACAGTTGAAAAGTTAGGCAAGACAAGCTTTCAACCTCTCGCAATCACATGCTGAAATTTGAACTTGTGTAATTTAACCGCTGCAACTCCGATAAAATTTGAATTCACAAGTCTATGTTTCATTCTATAGCATGATGATTGAACCTTGCTAGGGGTAGTTCACCTTGTATACATGTTTAGCACCTGGTTGACTTCCTGTCTATACTTGTTTAGTGCTATCTTGATGGTGAATACCTTTTTGGCTGAAAACTGCTCATTTTGCTCGTATGTTCATATTTCGTATTTGGTGATCAGTGAGCCTCTGCTAGCATTCTGTGCATTTTATGAGTCATCGGATCAGCACTTTGTCGAGCATCTTCATATTCTATCGATTATATTCCTGAAGCTGTTAACTTGCATTTTGACTCATATGCATTTGGAGGGGAGATTCTTGATAGTGCATTTTCAACTAAGGGGGAGAAAATATTGACAAATCATATATGTGCTCTCTGTTCAACTAAGGGGGAAGATAATATCTTCCAATCTTTGCTTTCCGAGTTGAATTTAAGGAGAAACTTCCTGGTTGTGTGCACTATTTGAGGGGGAGTTTGCTCGTTGCTGAGTTTCTGAGCTGGTAACAGTTGGTTTGGAGCTTTTTTGGTAGCTAGTTGTGTTGAGCCTTTGCCTCTTTCTTGAGGAACTAGCACCTTTGCTTTTTATACCTTCTTCAGTTGGTATCGAGCTTTTTCGCTAGCGGTATTGAGCCCGTTCTGCCTCTTCTTGAGGGCTAGCTCTGTTTTGCTTGATTTTTAGTTGATTTTTCAATTGGTGTCGAGTTTTCTCGCTAGCGGTGTTGAGCCTGTTCTACCTCTTCTTGAGGGCTAGCTTTGCTTTGCTTGGTTGCGTCGAGCCGTTGCCCATGTCTTTGGGAACCAAATTGTTTTGCTCTTTCCACTTGACCTTCTTTGGCTTTGCTATGCTTTTGGGTCATTTGGCCGAGTTCTCTCCT
This sequence comes from Coix lacryma-jobi var. lacryma-jobi, assembly GCA_009763385.1. Taxonomy (NCBI): domain Eukaryota; kingdom Viridiplantae; phylum Streptophyta; class Magnoliopsida; order Poales; family Poaceae; genus Coix; species Coix lacryma-jobi. The sequence goes on along the minus strand of CM019823.1, from coordinate 146,558,889 downwards.
CTCTTTTCTTCCTTCTTTCTATTTCATTATGATTTGTGTTGGTAGTTGACAATGCACTCATCAAGGGGGAGATTGCGGATACATGGGTGTATGCCGAGTCTCTGAGTGATGAGTGATTGTCAACTAGGATAATGCGCATGTTCTTTGGCTTGTGTTGTGCAGGTGTCGAGCACGAAAACAGTGATCAGAGGCAAGGTGAAGGTCAAGTAGAGACGTGCCGTGTCGATGGACCGAGAGTGGCGAAGGGCGGACGTGAGGCTTGGACTGAGGGACTGGTGGCCCGAGGATCAGCTGTGGTGGCTGGCAGCCTGGGACAGCGACGAGCGGAGACTTGCGGGCACGGTGTTGCTTGGGTCGAGGACCTGGGGACACGTGTTGGTGGACGGGGTGCACGGGCGGTGCATCTCCTCTACGGCTCGGTTTGGTGGTTGAGCCACAAAAAAACCACCGAGTGGACGGTTTCCAGGTTTGGGCCTCAAAACCTGGGCGCTGATGGTTTCCGAGTTTGGGCCACAAAACTCGGGCTGAGGACGGTTTCCAGGTTTGGGCCTCAAAACCTGGGTGCTGCGGGTTTCTGAGTTTGGGCCACAAAACTCAGGCGATGGACGGCTGGTTTCCCGGTTTGGGCCTCAAAACCAGGGGTTGGTCGTGAAGGCTGGTTTCCCGGTTTGGGCCTCAAAACCGGGGGCGAAGTCCATGAAAAGGACGAGCAGAGCGGTGGCGGCACGTGGCGACAATCGGTGAGGTTGCGTCGAGGCAACGCTACCAGTTGTGCGGGCGTGGCTGTCGGATTACCAGCAACTTGAGTTGGTCCAGAATAACCCTAGGGTTTAGCTGGCTCGCTCTGTAATTAGTGAGGGGTAGAGTAGGAATTAGAATTAGGATAAGTAGAGGGAGACACCCTCCTCCCATTTCATCTCAGTCATTTGCTATTTTGCCTTCTAGGTTTTCCTGCTCTCCCTCTCCAATGCTGTAGCAAACTGAGATCCACAGAGAAGAGAACAATACCTCTGTGCCCGTGAGATTTTGAGGAAGTGAGACCGTAATCTCACTATTGTAGCGTGGGGTAGCCACACGGTTGCAAATTTGTGGTTGTGATTCGCGTTTTCTTGGTGTTCTTCGCGGGTTGCTTTTCTCCACGTTTTTCCCGTTGATCGATCTCCCTACTCGGTGTCTTTTGCAAATCCATTTGAACCAAGTTTTTCTAGATCATGAGGCACTTCTTTCCATCGAAGGAATTTACCTCTAACCTCACGAGCTAGTAGATCGGTCGATTTTTGTCCCGGATCGGTTTTTGCTCCCTTAGTCCCGAATTCTTCCAATTCACCGATTTGGAGTTAGGTTCGAGCCATGATTCTTTTGGGATAGCTCACTAACCTCCTTGGAACTCCTCATACCTAGTCTAAGCCTTAGTGCTTTTGATTCGGAGGAGATCGAGTGAATTTCGTGGAAGAACTGTGCTGTTTCGGGACCAACAGACGCTGAGTTCGTGAGCATCGGACGCTGAGCTCAAACCATCGGAGCGTCCGATGCCACGTGTCGTCTGACAGTGCTTTTAAATGAGCATCGGATGCTGACCATCGGAGCGTCCGTTGCCATCGGACGCGCCGGGGGTTAAGCATCGGACGCTAGGGTGGTACTGTAGCAGTGTCTGATGCCCATGCAGTAAGGTTCCAGAGAGGTCCTGTTTGCATCGGACGCGTCCGGTGATTTGCCATCGGACGCTGCCAGCGTCCGGTGCACACTGTTCTGCACTGTTTTGTCTGCAGTTCGTTCATCCGTTGTCGGTTTTGATTTCCGGCTTTTGTGTTGGGTTTCTAGAGTTGTGTAGTGTCTCGCTGTGCTTCTTGGAAGCATCCACCCTACGTCTAGGGTCGTGGACACTTGCAAATTCTAGGTTTGCTCTTAGGGGTTGATTGTTGGGACAATGGTGACAAGTTTCTGAAAAGAAATTTAAAGCTCCCATTCACCCCCTCTGGTCGCTTTTTGGTTGCATTCTCGGTCCTTTAATAATTAGTTTTAATAAATTCATCTCACTGTATCTAGACGAAATATGTAATTTATTTTCTCATGAGTCCATTTTAATAGACTAAATTATTGTCTGAATATCCAATGTGTCATTCAAAAACTTTTCACCTACAAAGTAAACAAGGCTTAAGTATTAAAAAGATTAATAGTTTAATATATTTTCATTATAAGCTTATTTGAAGATACAATATAAACTTATTTAAACTTAAAAAGTTTGATTTGTATAAAATCCTATGTAACTATCTTTTCAGTATAAAAGGAGTAGTATTGTTGACGCAAAACGTGACGCCCTGCGCCAGGCACACAGCAAGCCGAACGAGGCTGGCTTCAATCGGGTGCCCGGAGTATTCCGAATCCGGAAACGTGCCAGTCGGTTTGACCTGAAAACCAACAAGGGATAAAACGTGAGAATACCTCTGGAACATGCTGGGTAAAACCAGACAGTTCCATATGTACGGCTTCGAAAGCCAATCTCGACGGCACACAGCTACAGAAGCTGTCTGTTAGAGCATGTTTACAAAGCTATTCGGCAAGTATGAAAACAGAGTGTGTGAAGCATATTAACTGCCGAATACAAAAGAAAGACATGCTTGAACAAATCAAAGATATTATAAACAGGCAACTTGCAAGAATAGATCTATCCAAATAATACATGCATAGGCCAATCCAACTAATCTGCCGCACGTTTAGTCTTCAAAAACCCGTCAAGCATAAACTTAAGCAAAGCTAATCCACCGCATGATACCACTTGCTATAAGTTTATACCACTTCTTATAATTAGATCAATCCACCGCATGATACAATCTAACTATAACAAGCTAAAAGCATGCATACATTTGAATAGATCTATAAAAAGTCGTTACTCGTGTAGGCATAACCAAAATCGGCAAACTAGCCGAGTTGGGGTCCATGAGGAAGGAACATACAAGCAAACATGATCAAACTAATCTAAAACCTGCATCTGCCGCACGACACCCAGTTTTATCAGAGCATAAACATAATTGACATGTATAAACCCGCAACATGTAACAACCTAGATTGAAAAACTAATCCGGCCATCATGATCTTATAATTGGCAAAGCACAAGCAAACTTGTGAAACGAGGCCGAATAGAGATCAATCTAGATTGGGCAAAAGAGTGTTATAGGAATTAAATAAATAACACATATAACACATGATAACTTAATGAATCTATTAGATCTGCCAAATCTAACAGAGCCGATAACTATTTTTACTCATGACTTAATCCGCCGCACGATACAAGGCATAAGCAAAAACTTCCCGTCATAAGCTTAAATCCGCCGCACGATACTAATCTTAACATACGAGACTACTTGCATCATGTCTAAATCCACCGCATGATACTAGACATGATAGCAAGGTTGCCGGTACTTACGGAGGTCGACGGATCGATGATTCCTCTCAAAGAACTCGACGACACGACTTAGGGACTCGAAAGGTGGCACGGGGCCGGTTGTATTGATGTGGTTGTGAACAGTTTTACAATGGTCGAGGGTTTATATTTATACCCTGGACGAAACACGAATCCTAGATGATTACGACTTTAAAAATAAGGAAAGATACAAATCCTATCCCTGATCTCTTCGGCGTCTCCCATCGTCACGTATCTTCTCGTGCAAGCCGGCTTTACTTGCAACAACCATCTCCCGAATGGGACCACCGCTTCACGAAATAGCCGACCGCACAAGTATTCACCAGCGGTTTTGAGGACTAAGCAGCCGTCCAAATGCTTGCCGAATCCTTGTCTTCTCTGCTGGCTGGACCCTCTTGTCACTCTCCTGTGCGTGCGAAAATCCGGTGTTAACAAGTATGCATATGATAACATCTACCAACTAAAGTGAACTTCTACTGTTTACCGGGAGCTCAAATAAGCTATAATTTCTTACAAATAGTAAGTGAGCACCCTTGGTCCAATAGATTGGGTCTATTTTATTTTATTATCTCTTCTTTGCACCTTCTTTGATTACACATTGAAGCTACCCTAACAATTATCGTTCAAGAGCTGGCCGTATCGTATGTATTACATGTTTGTGTCACTAGTAGAAAGATGATTTTTCCTAGCGCCTCAAATTTTTTTTTATTGGCGGTTTGAGTTACCACGCGCCTGTAGAAATGAACCGGTGGACCTCAAGTCTAGAACCGCCTGTACAAATGAACCGGTGGACCTCAAGTCTAGAACCGCCTGTAGAAATGGATTTCTATAGGCGGGTTGTTAAGACAACCGCCTGTAGAAATGTCTTATTTCTACAGGCGGTTGTCTTAACAAACCGCCTATAGAAATGCATTTCTACAGGCCGTTCATTAAGACAACCGCCACTAGAAATACACGTGTTTTTTAAAATTTGATTTTTTTCAAACTATCTCGGATGAGAAAACATCCAAAATAAAAGTTGTTCATCTCGAAAAGTTATAAAACTTTGTAAATTATAACTTTTTAATTTGAAGTCATCTTGTCAACGAAAAATATGTTTGAATGGTCTCAAATTTAAAATTCAAATTTTGTAAACGACCTCAGATGGGAAAATGACCAATACAAAAGTTGTTCGTCTCGAAAAGTTATGAAACTTTGTAGTTGACAATTTTTTGATTTGAAATCGTTTAGGACATCTGGTTCAGAAACTTCCTCCTCGAACGGATTCTGGTTCGAGATGAACCTTTGAGGTGGAACTTGATGAAGTCTAGTTGTTGACACTGGTTATCTATCAAAATTAAAGGATAAATAAATATAAAAAGGGCATAAATTCAATCACCAACAAAGGTTTAGGGTTTTAACTGACAATATTCCACGAGTTTTGGTGAATTATGATTCTGCAGGGACTAAACCAGGAAACCAGCACCGATTGCTTCTCCTAGAAGGAAACCGACGCGAGATAACGCAACCGGCACGTCAGGAATATTCTAGAAGACTCCAGAGGACACCAGAAGACACCAGGAGGTCGGGCACTGCAGGACCCTTCCAGGTGGGACCGACCGGTCCCACCAGGAGACCGACCGGTCTCCCCCCAGGCCCGCTGGCTTCCGTCTTCTGCAAGCTTCCTCCACCGCCTCCTAGGATGCATCTCCACCGTCCCTGAAGTCGGTTTGATCCAACGGTGGGCGATAAACGTGACACGGATCGATGACATGGCGATTCCTTGCCCCCCTACTCCACCTCGGGCTATATAAGCAACCCCATACCCCCCTCTCCAGGCATCTCCATCTTCATTATTCATCTCCACATCAGAAACTAGGGTTTCAATTAGAAGTAGAGGTCCCTCTAGTTGATCGTCTAGTTCTAGTTCTAATTCATCTTCTAGTTCTAGATCTAGTTCTAGTTCATCATCTAGTTGTAATCTAGAGAGAGAAGGAGAGAGCTGAGGAGGAGCTGGATCTGTCGGATCTTCCTCGACATTGTAATGGTGCAGCATCTGGTTTGTCTTCAAGTAATCTCCAGGTTCTTCATTTACTACTTCTAAGTATTCTATTTAATTTCAGTTCTTACTTTATTTTATTTACTGGATTTCTGCTCGTATTGAGTGCTCTAATTATGATATCTGATTAGAGTAGTAAGCGTTAGTGTAGACTTGGTGTCTAGACTAGGGTTTACCTGAGTTTGCGCCCAATCCTCCGGATAGTTGTGGTAGCTACAGGGGTGACAGCTTTGTAGATTGTTATAATCCACCACGTTAGGATTGGTGTTCTCGTAGAGCTTTTTGGCAGCCTTCTCCCGATTACCCTTTTCCCAGTCTTTTTCGAGAATCGGAAAGGTACTGCTGCTCCGAAGTAAGTAAAGTATAGTGGGCCTTTGATTAAATAGACCCGCTTAGAAAACCCTATATCTCTCTATCCACATTACCATTCTTTTCTTGGACGTTCTTAATTCTTCTAGTACACTTCACGTTCCCCGTGGAAATCGATACCCTGGAATACTCTCGGGTGAAAGCTACATCGGTATCTGTGCACTTGCGGATTATTCTGTGTGCGTTTAAAATACCCAAGAAGCTTTCTGGCGCCGTTGCCGGGGACAGAGTTTATCTCTACTCTTGGTAGCGACGTTAGTAAGTGTCAACACTAGTCCTCCTCAACAACTGCTCAGGATTCTCAATGAAGTTTGACGGCAGTTGGAAACCGCTCATACACCTACTAGTTTCAGGATAACGAAAAGAAACTAGACAGGTGAGGGGTTAGCCCCTATACTAATTGATAACTAATATATAGCAGACTCTGGATTCACTCTCTCTAAACTCCCAGGCTGTTGCTTTCCCCGGCAACGGCGCCAGAAATGCTTGTTGGTATTTCTTAGTGTCGCTACTAAGAATAGAGTTTTAATCTATCCCGGCAACAACGCTAGAAGTGTCTTGGTGGTAAAACTATTGACTAGTTCCGCAAGCGCACAGAATATACCGATGTAGCACTTCACCCGGGAGTATTCCAAGGTATCGTTATTTATTTTATCCCAAAGGAAAGCAAGCTAGGAAAGATGTAGAGAGGGGAAAAATAGATCCTTTAGTCTTACTATAATCTATTATCAATTAGAGAAGCAAAAGGGGATAAGTGGATATAAGGGAGGATAGATAGATAAGATAAATAAGTTAAGCAAAGAGTATATGATATGAAAGATAACTTTAGTAGAGTTAACTAGGTGGGAGGACAACGAGTGAGTATAAAAGACTCCTATGTATCTACCATTACTCTATGAACTTAATCCTAATTGAATAGATGACTTGACTAGATTGACGCCTTGCTACTTGTGTGAGAGGGATAAACGAGAGAGTAAAGCGATAGAAGGTTGTTCACCTAACCCAGTACTCAAGCGGATATTTGGCTTATGGACGCCTTACCTTTTAAAAACTAGCCTGAGTTCACGTGAGGGGATCTAGGTAGCTAGGCAAAATCTGTCACCTTTTGCCCATGCGCCCCTACTGTCCGTGCAAGCCAGCGGTAGTCAAAGATAAGATGAAGTACGAGCACCACGCCCACACTTATCTACACCTTTAGCTATCGATCAAAATAGCTAAAGCCCTTATCCTAAGATAGGACGATGACGCACACACAAGAAGCTATTTAAAGGAAATCGATCTAACTAAGACAACTATAGAACTAAGATAAGCACATAACAAGAATATATAAATATAGACTTGCACTAAGTAAATACTTAAATAAATACTTGGAAAGTAAATACTTAAGTAAATGCAAAGTAAAGTAAAGAAAGAATAATATATTAAATAAATAAAGTCTTACAAAAGAAGAAAGATACAAGGGCTATACCAGACTCCCAGAAGACGACTCCGGAGACCCGAGCTTCGCCCGACTCGACTCTAACTCCCACTCTAGACTAACTACTATTACTCTTGCTTGATCTCACATGAGAGTGGAGATATGTGTTGTGAGATATGTAAACTATCTCGGGGTGTGCAGAATGAGAGGATGGAGTCCTCTATTTATAGTGGAGGTGGAGTAGGGGCTACTCCGGTGCCACGTCAGCGATCCGCGTGATCCTCCTCTCTTCACCCTTGGATCCAACTAGTCATCATTTCCAAGGGGAAGATAGACATATATGAGACATATGTGCTAAGCAAATATTTTTTGTATTTTTATATAATTTTTTTAAATACAATGACAAAACTATTTGAAACGTAAATAATTTAAGATACAGGACTTACCTTGGTGGGGGAGAGGATCTCCCCAAGCTTGGTTCTTGCCTACTGTGGTGGTGGATAATGCTGGTACCACCCGGCCCAATGTCGTGCTTCTTCTTCTTGAATGGCCTTCAGGAGTTGGGCGTTTTGTTGTGCAAGAAGCAATGTTGCCTCTTGATCGATGTTCATTGCACCCATGTTGTCGATGAGCTCATCCATCGGCGTCCTTTGATGTTGTCTTCCTCTACCCCGTGGGCGAGGAGTGTCTTGAGAGCGAGGGGTGTCCTGTGAGCGAGGAGGCCTCCCCAAGGACCCTGAAATGTCCATAGAGGCTACCTCATCTCCCTCTTCAACTTCTTTAGCCTGATGTGAAGGTCCGCCTTGTTCCATTCGAGTAGCACGGGACGCTCTCCTTGTCCTCCTGCTAGTACCTGCAACTTTTGGGGCTCTTTCCTCCGGGTCCAAATCAAAGGTTAGCATACGAAGCGCATACAATCGAAGTCCCTCACAAGGGAGAGTGATTTCGACTGTATGGCCTGGATAAATCATTATTAGTTCACCCTTGGGACCCCTTTTTAGTACATCTCAACCAATAAATACACTTTCTTCCAAAACATCTCTCACGGTTTTAATGTACTCAAAAGTTTGGGATTCTAGTGCACCCAAAGCTTCGGCTATGCGTGTGATGAATGATGTGAAGTATATGGGTTTCCTAGGCTTTATGTAGCTAAGCCCACTAGCATTTTAACAGGTGAAACTTTAACCTTGCTAACCATGGCATAGAGTAATTTCAGCTCATCATCACTTACCAACGCTCCTCTCATGCCAGGGAAAGGAGTGGTGAACAGCCAGTAGTGCATGAAACGTAAGGTTGGGTTATGAATTTTGTGCGGTGAGGGGTTGGAACAATCACTAGAGCCAGTAATGTCATACCAGAAAGCATTCTTGTCATAATGAAAAGCATGGTCTACATCAAGATGGCAAGAGTGATCAAACCCTAAAGCAGTGTTTAATGTGCTCCAAGTCAAGTCATATTCCATCCCAAACATTCGAAACGCTACCCCATCGTTATTCACTTTTAACGTGCATAAAAACTCGATGGTTAGGTTCTCTATGCCAAATTCAAGAATTTCAAAGAATCCTCCCCAACCAATGGTATTGAAAATAGCATAAAATTCTGAATCCATACCTATTTCTTGCAAGAGGACCGGATCAATGACACTTGTGTGTGAGAAACTACACTCACTAAGAGTGAAGAATTTCCCCATCTCTTCGACATTTAGCCTGAGGCCACTCTCGGTCTCCATTACTCTAGCCGGGGGAATGAAGGGTACTAGCTCACTTCTTTCCACCTCTCTCCTCTCATGAACACTAGCATGGTGAGGTTCTTGGGAAGAACTCTCACCCTTGTTGGACTTTGTGAAACGGGAGGCAAGCAACTTCTTCATCTTACTACAAGATAAGCTACCAAGCTTCTACCACTACTATGAAATAGGGACTATTTTTGGGTTTTTGGTTTTTGGATGGCTAATACTAAGCTAAGCTTGAGAATGAACTTGCAACTAAGGAAGGAAGGGAAGAACTTGTGAGCTCGAGATGGTTCTGGTGGTTTTGGTGTGGAGTTCAGCTCACAATGCAAGGGTATATATAGGGGAGAAGGGCATTTTGGTGTCTCCCACAACATGGGTCGGCCGATCCCCCCCCTCCTTGACACTTTCAACTTTGCTTTTGCTTTAGCCAGGGTACATGTCTAAAGTGAGTAAATACATTTTCAGGCTGGGCCAACACATGGGTCGGCCGACCCCCCTACATGTCCCCTCAATCTTTAAACTTTGTGTCATCATGTGTCTAGTAAAGATGTAACTATGTTTGGTCCAAAGTTGACACAGATTTCAGAGATTCCCTTGCCTAGTGTTTGGTGAAAGGGAAAAGATGAATGGCCAAAGTGGAGACATGTCTAAAGTGATTCCCATGGACCATGAGAGCACTAAGACATGCCTTTGGCTGGTTGTTGTGGTCCCATGAGCATCCAAGATAAAGGGGAACATCTCATGCTTAAAGAGTAAAGCAAAGGACCATTTCTTTTTAGATGTTGGCTTTGTTGATATGCATGATGTTTATGAGCATACTGAGTGGAATGCAGCAGGGTGCAGGAGGGTACCATGGTGGGATCGGCAGATCCCACCTTGGATGCTCCTTGAGCACCAAAGTGTTGTGTCATACTCAGGGTACTAAGCCAAGATAGATCATGTGCCAGTGGGCCCACTGGTGGGGTCGGCCGACCCCACCTTGGGGTGGTCCCACGGCTCAAATGTGTTGCAAGTTATTGTCAAGGTGTTACTAGCATGAAAACTTATTTTGTCGAAATGAAAAAAATGTAGAATTAAACTAAGTATGCAATTGAAGGAAAATGCAAGAATTGAAATGCATGAAAAGTTAAATATGAGATAACTACTGATTTACCTTATCAGCAAGGGCTCCATGTTTCAGGTCCATAGAGTAGGACCTCTCCGTCTTGTCATTCATTGGGTGCTTCGGTCGGTCCCGGAGATGGAGACCGTGGTTGCACCTTGTCGCCGAGTTCTTCTTTTACTTCGGCCTTGTTGGCCGACTCGCTCTTTTTCTTGATCCTACGGCGTGGGTGACGACGACGATGCTTGTTGTCTCGAGGTTCTTTGTCCTTCACCTGCATGTTAGCTTTATAACCGTTGAATGGACACTTTACCTTATATTCTGGGAATTGGAGGTGAAGTTGGCTGGATCCCACATAGATGACGGCGTTAACCGTATTGAGGAATGGCCTTCCCAGGATGATCGCGATGTCTACATTGGATCCCATGTCCAATATAAGGAAATCGACGGGGACGTAGCTGTTTCGGACTTTGATGAGGATGTCCGTTGCTAGTCCCTCGGGGAACCGTAGCGTCTGATCGCCAGCTGCAAACGAACAAATGTAGGGAGCAAAGGTCCCCCTAGTAAGTTATCATATGTTACCTTGGACATGATGTTGACACCCGACCCAAGGTCGCAGAAGGCGTCGTGAAAGACTTGTGGTCCAATCTGGCAGGTGATGGTCGGCAGGCCTGGATCTTCCTTCTTGGTGACGAAGGGTGGATCAAGTAGATAGCCCCAATTTGACCGGTGCAGAGGCTTACCGTACCTCGTAGTGACTAATTTAACACCCTCTATTGGATCCTCGGGTTTTCCCGGGATCTTACCTTGCTCGTAGGATGGGACAGCTGCTGCTAATTGAGCTAATTGTGTTTCTAGCATTTTATTAAAACTCAATTGATTTTTCATAGCAGAATTAAAGCTATCCATTTTCTCATTTATATTTTCAAGAATCTTATCATTAGCCATCATCTTTTTATTAGTACTATCATTTATTTTAGATTGGCCTAAGACAAGATCTCTTAAAGAAGATTGGTTATTATAAGAATTATTGAAATTATTGCTATAACCGTTACCTTGATTTTGGTAGAAGGGGCGCGAATTCCATCCTTGTTGTTGTTGTTGGGGCCAGTACCCGTTGTTGTTGGCGTTGTTGATGAAGCTCACCTCCTCCTTCGTCTCGGGACAATTATTTCCTGAATGGTCATTGCCTCCGCATACCTCGCACCATTGGTCGGCTTCGACGGCTCGTGCGGTTGCATAAGGTTGAACGACCTCTTGTTCCCTCTTGGAACTTTCTTCTACTTTCTTCATCAGGAGGTCCATCTTCACGCAGAGCATGTCCACCTCATTGAGAGCATGAACACCTCTCTTCTTCGGCTGAAGACGTTCCTCATTCCAACCTTGGTTGGTAACCATCTTCTCTATGAGGTCCTTGGCATCTCTTACGTTGTGTTGTAAGAATGCCCCTCCAGCGGCTGCATCTAGGTGACTACGTGCCATACCGGTCAGGCCATGGTATAACCTAGGATGATGAGCCACTCCTCTATCCCATGATGAGGACAGGCACGAATGTACTCTTGTAGATGTTCCCATGCTTCAGGAATCGTCTCATCAGCTTGTTGCTGGAAGCTGGAAATCTTTCCATGAAGGGCGCTGGTCTTGCCCATTGGGAAGAACTTCTTGAGAAACGCATTGGCGCACTCCTCCCAAGTGGTGGCTTCACTCTTGTTGGCGTAGAACCATTGCTTCGCCTTTCCCAATAACGAGAATGGGAAAAGACAAAGACGGATGGCGTCTGCAGACACATTCTTCATAGTGAAGGTACCACATACCTCCAAGAAGTGTTGGAGATGGGCGTTGGCATCCTCATGCGGCTTCCCACAGAATGGATTGGCTTGCACCATGTTGATGAGAGCCGGCTTGAGCTCGAAAGTCGCATCCCCAAGTTAAGCTGCGGACCCGTGGCGACATTGTCGGCCAACGGCGCAGAGTACTCGGAGATGGCCTTTTGGGCCATGGCTTCTCTTCTAGCTGGTGCAGAAACTTCTCCTCGAACTGATTCTGGTTCGAGATGAACCTTTGAGGTGGAACTTGACGAAGTCTAGTCCTCCTCAACAACTGCTCAGGATTCTCAATGAAGTTTGACGGCAGTTGGAAACCGCTCATACACCTACTAGTTTTAGGATAACGGAAAGAAACTAGACAGGTGAGTGGTTAGCCCTATACTAATTGATAACTAATATATAGCAGACTCCGGATTCACTCTCTCTAAACTCCTAGGCTGTTGCTTTCCCCGGCAACGGCGCCAGAAATGCTTGTTGGTATTTCTTAGTGTCGCTACTAAGAATAGAGTTTTAATCTATCCCTGGCAACGGCGCTAGAAGTGTCTTGGTGGTAAAACTATTGACTAGTTCCGCAAGCGCACAGAATATACCGATGTAGCACTTCACCCGGGAGTATTCCAAGGTATCGTTATTTATTTTATCCTAAAGGAAAGCAAGCTAGGAAAGATGTAGATAGAGGAAAAATAGATCCTTTAGTCTTACTATAATCTATTATCAATTAGAGAAGCAAAAGGGGATAAGTGGATATAAGGGAGGATAGATAGATAAGATAAATAAGTTAAGCAAAGAGTATATGATATGAAAGATAACTTTAGTAGAGTTAGCTAGGTGGGAGGACAACGAGTGAGTATAAAAGACTCCTATGTATCTACCTTTACTCTATGAACTTAATCCTAATTGAATAGATGACTTGACTAGATTGACGCCTTGCTACTTGTGTGAGAGGGATAAACGAGAGAGTAAAGCGATAGAAGGTTGTTCACCTAACCCAGTACTCAAGCGGATATTTGGCTTATGGACGCCTTACCTTTTAAAAACTAGCCTGAGTTCACGTGAGGGGATCTAGGTAGCCAGGCAAAATCTGTCACCTTTTGCCCATGCGCCCCTACTGTCCGTGCAAGCCAGCGGTAGTCAAAGATAAGATAAAGTATGAGCACCACGCCCACACTTATCTACACCTTTAGCTATCGATCAAAATAGCTAAAGCCCCTATCCTAAGATAGGATGATGACGCACACACAAGAAGCTATTTAAAGGAAATCAATCTAACTAAGACAACTATAGAACTAAGATAAGCACACAACAAGACTATATAAATATAGACTTGCACTAAGTAAATACTTAAATAAATACTTGGAAAGTAAATACTTAAGTAAATGCAAAGTAAAGTAAAGAAAGAATAATATATTAAATAAATAAAGTCTTACAAAAGAAGAAAGATACAAGGGCTATACCAGACTCCCAGAAGACGACTCTGGAGACCCGAGCTTCGCCCGACTCGACTCTAACTCCCACTCTAGACTAACTACTACTACTCTTGCTTGATCTCACATGAGAGTGGAGATATGTGTTGTGAGATATGTAAACTATCTCGGGGTGTGCAGAATGAGAGGATGGAGTCCTCTATTTATAGTGGAGGTGGAGTAAGGGCTACTCCGGTGCCACGTCAGCGATCCGCGTGATCCTCCTCTCTTCACCCTTGGATCCACCGCCATAACAACTGACTTGGATGAATGGCTTGGATATTCTTCACGTGTGAAACATGCACTTTGCCACCGACTTGGATGAGGGTCACCATGGGGTCGGCCGACCCCTGTCCCTAACATGTGGGCCTAGGGTACATCTTCTAGAAGGTGCTGATGTCACCCTGATGAATAGTGCTGTTGGGTACCACCAAGGGGGGGTCGGCCGACCCCCCTATGACAGGGCTGGCCCACCTTCTTCTCTCCCTTGGTGACCCCACATGTCATGGAGCAAGTCTTGTGAAGTTGGTTGCATTTGGTTTTCGGTATGGACCCATGAATCCATGTGCTTCTCATCTTGCACCATTGAGCAAAAGCACATGCTTGATCCAATGGTTGATATTGGCTTGAACATGCTTCTCTTGGATCATGCCATGTCACCATGGCCGAGGTGGCCCCAAGATGGGGTCGGCCAACCCCCTTGGTGGGCCTACCTGGCCTCATTTTGTTTATTTTGCCATCTCCTACAAGTTCACAAGCTAAGAGTACAAGTGGAACTTATTAGTGATAAATATGCTCATGATATGCTATTCTTCCTTGAAACCGAGGCCTGTTGACGGTATTTTGATAAGGTAAAACATGTTATAACTTCCGTCAACAGCGGTGCGGGCGAGCAGAGGAGGAAGCGCCCCTCCTAAGCACCTCTGTTTCCGCGGCACAGCCATCACGGCGACGGAGCGTCTGAGGAGGTGGTGGCTGGGGCCCTGGAACTGCCCCGAAGCTGCGTCCGAACGTTGTTGTGCGTGGTGGGCCAGGATCGGGACGCTTTGGGTTTGTATCGGTGGAGGGCTTAAGGGCCTGTTTGGTAGACATTTCTCTAAAAATGAATAAGGATCTAGGATTCATCTAAATCCACCATAAATCAGTTCCACCGTAGATCTGGGATTCACTAAACACATCGTCGAAAGCCCTAGTTTGGTTTTGGTTAATTGATGAAACCTATTTGGTCTAATCCTATTGCTAAGCATATGTGTAGCTTATAAGAAAGGATTGAGACCAAGCCAAGTGGTGGAGCTAGCAAGTTGGCAACCATGGAGGATGGTGATGGCCATATGCAACTCAAGTGACTAAGTGCTCAACCATTGGTGAATTGCGAGAAGAAAAGAAGAGATGGAGCAAAGAGGCCCAAAGGCAAAGGTATAACCTATAGGGCTCTTTGTTTTGGTGATCGAGACACTTAGCGAGTGTGATCACATTTAGGATAGATAGCTGTGACAGAACCGACCAATTTATAAGAGCACAAGTGCAAAAACCTCTGCCGAAGCAGTTGAATTAGCACACTTGAGCCCATATAAACCCGGTAGTCCGTGAAATCCTGATGGATTTCAAATTTTTCCAATATCTCAGCCAAGATCGCATGGTCAAGCAAATACAGATCATGTTCACGGAGCTTTGCAGCAGAAATAAAATTACAATAGAGTTCACAAATAATATTACAAGTTGATTTACTTTGAAACAACATAGCTTTGGAATGAATACTATAACATAAGTTGAAATACTTTGCTAGCTTGAGTGACATCCTCCAACAACAGCATAAAGAGAAGAAATAGGGAACTGCCGAGCCCACCGGCACTGGCCATCACCTTTCGGCAGACCTGACCTTCACCTGCAACAAGGTTGGATAAACCCTGAGTACTCGAATGTACTCAGCTAGACTTACCCGTCGGAAACCAAAAATAAAGTGACACCAAGGAGTATGCAAGGCTGATATAGCAGTGGAGCTGGCTAACTTTATTTGCAAAAGGAGCTTAAGTTAAAGGGTTCATCATTTAATTATATGAGCAATCATCTTTTATCCTATTCCTTAAACTCTAGGTTTTGCACATGTACTAGAGCACTCACTTGAATCTAGCAAACAAATACATAATACCATATCAGGTTTGCTTATCAATATTTTAGTTGAACCAACAAATGTCACATGGAGTTGTATCGTGGTGAAGCTCGCCATAGTTTCCCACTAACCGGGGGAGACGACGACTCGAATCGAATTCCAAACCAGCTGGTGAAAGACCTTTAATACCAACCCACACTTTCACCGTCAGGTCCATGCATTGGGTAACCACTCGATGCTTGTTCGTGGTGGTAATCGTCCTTAACTATCACTTTTATTATGGAAACATCCTTAACTATCACTTTTATTAAGCAACTAAGCAATTCTACATTATAAATAAGGAACAGGATAACAAGGCAGGTATAAACAATATTCAAGGAAGGGTAATGCAGCAGGTAGGATTCAATCAACTCCTATACCTAATGCATCACAATATAGAATACTCAAGTAAATTAATTATAAAAACTGGGAGACTTAAGGATGCTCCGGGGCTTGCCTGGGAACCAACACTAGGTTATTGTTTGTTAGGTGATACTCGCTTGGCGAGCATCTCCGCTGTAGCACTTGCTTAACTCCGCATCTTCGGGATAATCCACCAAACACCGTCTTCGGGTTTAGCCTCCTCATCACGTCTTTCATGATGTATCTACCGTTACCTAAATGAGATGCGCAATGCAAGCGTATGAATGCGAGGGAAACGCTTACAAAGCAAACACAAGCATTACTAATTACTTCGCATAAGCAATCAGGATAACTACTAAAAGAAGACATAGCTCTAACTCACAACATGGCATGATCACTTCAGCATGTTCATATTAAGGAAAAGTGTGACACAGTTCATTTGGCACTCAGAGAGGCTAGCTATAACAATTAATCAAGGCTACATCACACATCACACAAATGGAGCACATGTATGCGCATACAACTATTATTTTAGTTAAGCATGTCAACCATCATTATCTAACATATTTATATAATACATAAGGTTAATTAGTTTAATAACATGAAATGCACAATCTGAATATTACCAAGTCATGACATAGCATCAAAGATTACATAAGCAACCTCAAACTATAGCAATCAACTTTGGTTCATTTACACAGTTTGGACAGCAACATAACATGTACTTTAAACACACATAACTGGAGCTACACACATCCAAACAAGGTGATCCTAAACTTTCTAGAAAAATAACAAGATTATCTACAACTTTGTTATTTACCACAAGAGCTAAATCAAGGGTTATCTAACTCAAAAATAGATAACTATGCAGCTCTGTCCAACTGTTGGACAGCAGGACTGACAGAGCTTCAGAGAAACATAACTCAAGATACAAACATCACATGAGTATGCAATTAGACATTATAGAAAGCTTACAAGGTTATCTAAATCTTTCTTATTATTATTTCAAGGTGAATCAATCATTAACAAAGTCAAACAGCATGATTAGTGCAGCTTTGTCCACACTTGGACAGAACTAGCCACACATCAACAATAGCAACTTAAAACAACCATAACTAAAGATCTATAGCACCTGGGAACTTTACCCTAGACTTTTTAGAAAGGTTATTAAGTTGTCTACAAATCATCTATAATCATCTTAAGATGATTCACAAGTTAACAAGGTCTAATTAGTATAATTAGGCACCTCTGTTCAGACTTAGACAGATTTACCCATCTACACTAAAATAGCTATAACTCAAGTTATAGAACTCCAACAAACATGATTTAAGAAAATTTAGAAAGCTTATGAAAAGTACTACAACTCTTCTATAGACACCTAAGCATGAATCATAACATAACTAGGTGTAACAAGCCAAACATTCAGATCTGGACAGAATGTAGGCAAAGCTTGACATTCAATTTGCAACAGTCATATCTCTTAAACTGTTAAGCCTATGGCCATACAATTTGGTGACAAGCAAGATTAAGATGTTATATACAACTTTCATATACAACACTTTCACAGAAAACATAATTATCTTAATGAAAACATGCCCACAACACAAACTGCACATGCATGATCATATTAACACTATTTATCCTTTACTAGTATATATATATATAGCCTATATATATATTTAGGAGATGTCAAGCACACATGCATCATAGCTCCAACTTTCAGTGATGAATCATAGTAATAGTATGTGAGCAAAGCTTAGAAAGTTACATGCATGCAAGCCATAGTTTGTCAACTATATGTTAAACTAATTTCTATTTATAATTAACCATGTGAGAGTAAGTTAAATAAGAAACTTCAGATTTTATATGAACACATGACCATATTAGACATGCAATGGTTACTACAACATATTAGCAAGGTCATGGAACCATCTTTTCCATTTTTACACACATGCATGACACATTTAATAATTAAACCTATTTAACCGGTTGAGAGCAAGATTACTTAATAACTCTAAAACTGGTACACCAAAAATTACCAAATTATTCACAGAGTATCTACATCATGTCAGGAAGGTACCATAAAAATTTCACATCAAATAGAGCAACCAAACAGTGGCAACATATTAAACCCTCGATAGCAAAGATCTATTTTTCACGCAAAAACTTTCTACTGGAAGCTATCATATTATTGCACAAGCATGAAGATCTACTCAAGAGCTTTCCAAAAAGTCCTCATTTGCTATTTTACGATTTTCTTACAATTAGTTATGATTTTCCAAAGTTTCAGCCACATAAAAGAAAAAAAAGAAAAAGAAAAACACTGTTGGCACTATTCATCTGAGTCTATGACTTCGCAGAACATCCCCTGAGCTTGGTCGTATTGCTGCGCGAAGTCCTTGACGCGAATTGGAGCAGAGGAGGCCGTTAGGGTTCGTCGGAATTCTGCCGGAGAAGCCCGTTGTCGCCGGAGAAGTGGGGGAGCGGCATGGGGGCTCTGGGCCGCACCCATGGAGCCTCTTGGCTCGGTCGGAGAGGGCTTGTAGTGGCGCGGCTACACATGCCGGCGATGGCGTTCATGGCGGCGGCGGCCATGGCTGTGGCAACAAGGAGCAAAGGAGGGAGTGGGAGCAGAGGGCGAGGCGCTGAGGGATTGAATGAGGGCGGTCTGAGGCGCTCCATACATCCGCACAAGTAAGAACAGAGGAGGTGAGGCGCATGTCATCCATGGTGGGGCGAGCTCTGGGCATGCCAGCCACGTTGCCATTTCGTCGAACACGTGGTGCGCGACGACATGGAATTTTGGACGGCCGTTTGCGGCATATTCCTGGCATATTCGGGTCCGATGCTTGTAAGCAAAGTTGTAGGTCTCGTGCTGCTCTCCAACTTTGCTTAAGGACACTCAGCCATTAGACTTACAGATCAGCGGGTAATTATCTCCCAAGTTGACAGTGTCAATGAGTTAATTAGGATTTACCTTGCTGCGATTAAATCCAAAGTTCGCAGTCCAAACTTGGTCAAATCGAGTGCAACTTTTTATATGCTCTTCTCCAAAGGATTACCTACAACTCTTATTTTTGGACCAAAGGATGTTGTCTAACAAAATTTGGAGAACGCGGCTTGCCAAAGTCAACATTGCTGATTTCCAGACTTAGAATATTTTATGGCTGGAAAACTGCGGCAGATTCGAACTTGGGTGCCCTGTTTGACACGTTTAACTTGGGATTCAAGCTTCGGTCCTTTAATAAAGTTTGTTGTATACATCATGATCTATAACTTTGCTTAAAGGTCAAATCTCAGAATATGAATACAAGTTGTACTTTCATGTTGGTCAAAGCAGCAAGTTGATATGACCTTAATTTAGAGTTTTAGGCCGATTGAGGCATTTTCTTGACATTCGCTCAACACGAACCCTTCATAGCTTTTGTTTGTGAGCCCATATAGAGTTGATTGGGCATAATTGCAAGACTTGATTGAACTCAAATGATCTCCTTTGCTTAATAAGCCATTATAGGTAAAGCTGTGACTCGTCATTTCATGTGACATTTTGATTCCAAACTTTACGAAACTTTTCTACCAGTCACTATAGATAGGAATGGAGGTGGGTCATATGAAAAATCCATATTTAGAATTAACCCTGAATATTCATAAATTAGCGGTCGTTATTAACTGGCTCCATTAGTCATTTCCCAAATAATTCAAACTGAGGCTTTGTTTCCGAGGTTGATTCCGAAACCTCTGTCATCACTGACAATACTAGAAATTATTTCTCGATCATCACCTGATAAAACATGTCTGTGTTTAAACTGACTGCTCAACTTGCGTCGGACACCTGGGGTGTTACAATAGCCGTACTATTAAGAGGAGATGATTCACGGCTTATGCGGTGTTCAAGTGCTACTAGGTGTTCTCTAACATATCGATGCTACAAACCTAGTGAGTGTCTAACTAAACCCTTGGAAAATGCTTTGTAAAATGCTAACACACATGCACAAGTGTTGAAACACTTTGGTGTTGGCGCATGCGAGCAAGGGTAGAAGTTAGAAATCGAAAGGTGTTGAGTAAGCAGCATCGGACGCTGGTGGCGCTAGCATCGGACGCTGAGCCAAACGTCCGATGGTTAACCCTAGTTTCTGAGAGATGTTGAAGGAGCATCGGACGCTGGCAACAGACGCTGAAGAAATACTGTTGCAGAGTCCGATGCAGGTGACGTGGTGTGAGTTAGCTTTCCAGGGAGCATCGGACGCTGGCCTGCGTCCCATGCGGATCCATCGGACGCATCCGATGTGATTTGGCCCTCTCTGGAACCTCTCTGCATGGTCATCGGATGCAGGGGTTGAGCGTCCGATGTGAAGGTGTCGGCGCGTCCGATGTGGCGCAGAAAAGAGCTGAATCGAGCAGTGGCATCAGAGCGTCTGATGCCAGGCATCTGCGCGTCCGATGTCACATTAACCGTGGCGCAAAGGAAAATGACCGTTGGGATCGGGCGACCTGTATTCATATCAGGGAGACATGTGGCTCCATCTGGAGCATCGGACGCTGGGGCAGCGTCCGATGGTCGCGCGTCGGAGCATCCGATGGTCGCGATTCCAACCCAACGGCTAGGCCGACTTGTGTGGCCTATTTAAGGGGCTTGGCCGGCTCACTAGGTTTCTCTCTTGCGCATTTTGATTCCTAAGCATTCTAGTGAGCTTTGGCAAGCCTCCCAACTCATCTCCCAAGTTGATTTGATCAAACCAAGTGAGATTGAGTGATCCAGTGCATGATTTGAAAGAGTTCAATCTAGTGACACTAGTTCTTCGCATCGGCATTGAGTTTTCTTGTTACTCTTGCATTTGCCGGTGCCTAGACGGCTTGGAGGCATTGAGGTGTTTGTTGGCAAGATTGGTGATTGTTCATGGCCACCACCGTTCGAGATTGTGAGAGGTTTTGGAGCCTCACCTCACCGGAGCGGCAAGAGGCATCCTTAGTGGATTGCTCGTGTCATTGAGCTACCTCACTAGTGGTAGATTCTTATGGCGCTCTTTGTGAGCTTGGCTTTGTGCCGATTAGCCACCGGGTCACCTAGTGTTGGTCGACACAACGGGGAGTAGCGTGCTGGCAAGCACGTGAACCTCGGGATAAATCTTGGTGTCCCGTGTGCTTATTGTGATTGTGCATTCTTCTTGGTGATTGGCTTCACGATTGGATTTCACCGGTGATTGGCTCTCTACTAGGCAATCCCGAAGGCTCGGTGAAACCACCTCTATCTAGCTCATTTACTTTGTGTATTTACCTTGAGCTATTTCTTTTGTGTAGATACTATTACTTTGTCATATACCTTGTGTTACTAAGTTGTGATTAGTTTACATAGTTCATCCTTTGCACACACTTGTTTATCTTAGACCACCTTGATCATAGTTGTGCTAGAGCTAGTTTATTCTGCATTAGTTTCTAGCTCTAATTGCTTGTGTGCCATAGTTATGTTAGGTAGAATTGTTGGATAGGTGGCTTACAACACACTATTAGGCTAGCGCAAAAAGCTTCACCGTTTGCTATACTAATAGTTTTTGCCTAAGTGTTCTTGTAGATTTTAATTAGGCTATTCACCCCCCTCTAGCCAATTGGGACCTTTCAAGTGGTATCGGAGACGTAGTCACCGTTTGTTTGAGGCTTAACATTCTCCGGTGTTAAAATGGCTCAAATCAACTATATGGGGAAGCCACCACATTTTGACGGCACCAACTTTGATTGTTGGAAGAGGAAGATATGTGCATTCACAAGAGGAATGAATAGAAAGATATGTGATGTGATTGAGCATGACTTTGCGGTAATTGATCCCGCAAGTCCCACTCCTAGAGAAGAAGAGAAGCTTCAATGGAATGATGTGGCCATCAACTTGTTCTATGAAGCATTTGACACCAAAGTATTTGAACAAATCAAGAACCTTGAGAAAGCAAGTGAGATTTGGGAGAGATTGGAGGAAACCTATGAGGGAACCAAGGCTTTCAAGAGTGCCAATCATTACATTCTCAAAGACAAGCTTGCTACCTTCAAGATGCAAGATGATGAGAGCATACCGGAGATGTTTCACCGGTTGCAAGTAATCATAAATGACTTGAAGGCTTTGGGAGAGAAGGTAGAGGACAAGGACTTTTCTCGCTAGTTCTTGAGATGCTTTCCACCAAGGTTTGATACTTTGGTGACTATTCTAGTGAGGTAAGGATTGGATACGGTAACCCCAAACCAAGTACTAGGTGATGTGGTCACACAAGACACATACCGTGTGGAAAGGGATGGGGGAGCCCAAAAGGAAGAGAAGAAGAAGACCGTAGCATTCAAGGCATCATCCTCCAAGAGCAAGAGCAAGGGCAAAGCAAAGAAGGAGGAAAGTAAGGATGAAACTAGTACAAGCCTCAGTGAGATGGATGATGATGAAATGGCTCTATTTGTCAAGAGATTTGACAAGTTCATGAAGAAGAAGGGCTATGGAGCAAGAAAGAGAAGAGATGCAACCAAAAGCACTACCAAAAGGTGCTATAGATGCAAGAGCAAGGATCACTTCATTGCGGATTGTCCATACTCTAGTGATGAAGATAATGATCACAAGAAGAGCAAGAAGAAAGATAAGAAAGAAATAAAAGAAAAAGGAGAGAAGAAGAACGAAAAGAAGAAGGGTGGTTCCTATGTTGTGACATGGGATAGTGATGCTTCCTCAAGCGATGATGATGATTCTAGTGATGATGAGAGGAAGACCACCAAGAAGAAGGCTATGGCTAGTCTTGCTATCTTAAGCAAGCCTTCTATCTTCAACACTCCATCGACATGCTTCATGGCTAAGGCCACTAAGGTATCATCCGATGAGAGTGAAAGTGAGAGTGAGAGTGAGAGTTAAAGTGAGAGTGAGAGTGAGAGTGAGAGTGATGATGATGAGGAGTACTCAAAGGAGGACCTCATGAGCATGCTACAAGATGCTCACTCTTACATTGAGACTAAGAGGAAGGAGTGCAAAGAATTGCGCAAGGCCAACAAGGCTCTTGAGCAATCCTTTGATGAGCTCAAGTCTACTCATGAGAGGCTTAAGGAAGCCCACTCCTCCCTCCTTGATCAAAGTAAGATTGAGGATGTTGTAGAGACATGCAACGTAGGAGTAACATGTGATATTCTTGATGAATCCTTTTATGCTCCTATTATTGTTGCTCCCACCAATGCATCATCATTATCTAGCTCAACTAAAATGCCTACTTCTACTACACATGATTCATCATTAGTGGTAGAAAATGAGAACCTTAAGAACAAGGTGTATGAGCTCACTCATGCTTTAGGCAATGCCTATGGTGGAGATGCCCGCTTGCTTAAGTGCTTGGGTAGCCAAAGATGTCCACTCAACAAGGAGGGACTTGGTTATACCCCCAAGAAGGGCAAGGCCGCTTTTGCTCCTCACAAGACTAGTTTTGTGAAGAGCAATGGTCGGTATTGCTATAATTGCAAGCAATCCGGGCACATAGAGCAAAATTGTTTTAACAAAAACAAGAACAAGAACAATGCTCACATTTCATCTATTAGACTTGATTCTTGTTATATGCTTACAAAGGGGACTAATGGTGTGAAGGCTAAGTACATTGGTGTACCCTTGGTTGGCCCAAAGAAGAAGGCAATTTGGGTACCCAAGAGCTTGGTGACTAACCTTGGAGGACCCAAAAAGATTTGGGTACCTAAAAATAATTGATCTCTTTGTAGGTGAATTATAAAGCGGGAGGAAGGCATTGGGTGCTTGATAGTGGGCGCACTCAACACATGACCGGAGATGGAAGAATGTTCAAATCAATCAACACTAGTGGCAATGATCATGCGGATGCTATCACATTTGGTGACAACAAGAAAGGCAAGGTCAAAGGCTTGGGCAAGATTGCAATATCCAATGACTTGAGCATCTCCAATGTGTTACTAGTGGAATCTCTCAACTTCAACTTGTTGTATGTGGCACAATTATGTGATTTGGGATTCAAATGCATATTTGGTGTTGATGATGTGGAGATAGTGAGTGTTGATGGAAGTGATTTGGTCTTCAAAGGATTTAGATATGAGAACCTCTATTTGGTGGACTTTGATGCTAGTGAAGCTCAATTGACAACATGCTTATTCACCAAATCAAGTATGGGTTGGCTATGGCATAGGCGCTTGGGACATTTTGGAATGAAGCAACTAAAGAGGCTAGTGAAGCATGACATGGTTAGAGGCCTAAAAGATGTTCACTTTGAGAAAGACAAGCTATGTAGTGCATGTCAACTGGGAAAGCAAGTTGGTAACACTCATCCCAACAAAGGAATGATGAGCACTACACGTGCACTTGAGTTGTTGGACATGGACTTGTTTGGACCAACTACATATGCAAGTATTGGGGGAAACAAGTATGGCTTTGTGATAGTAGATGACTACACAAGATACACATGGGTCTTCTTTCTTGTTGACAAGAGTGAAGTGTTTGGCGTATTCAAAACCTTTATCAAGAGAAGCCAAAATGAGTTTGATAGAAGAATCAAGAAAGTGAGAAGTGACAATGGAAGTGAGTTTAGAAACATAAGAGTTGATGAGCTATGTGATGAATTTGGAATCAAACATCAATTCTCGGCCAAGTATACACCTCAATCCAATGGGATAGTTGAAAGGAAGAATAGGACACTCATTGACATGTAAAGATCCATGCTTAGTGAATACAATGTAAGTGACTCCTTTTGGGCCGAAGCAATCAACACGGCATGCTATTATAGCAACTGGCTCTATTGTCACCCTCTATTGAAGAAGACACCATATGAGCTCCTAAATGATAGAAAGCCCAACATTGCTTATTTCCGGGTCTTTGGGTGCAAGTGCTACATATTGAAGAAAGGCACAAGACTTGGCAAGTTTGAGAAGTGTGATGAAGGGTTTCTACTTGGTTACTCCACTACAAGAAAGGCATATAGCGTGTGGAACAACACAACAAGAATAGTTGAAGAAGTCCATGATGTTGAGTTTGATGAAACCAATGGCTCTCATGAAGAACAAGATAATCTAGATGATGTGAGAGGAACACAATTGGTGGAAGCTACGAAGAACATGGACATTGGTGATATTAAGCCAAAACAAGTGATTGACATCGAAGATGACAAAGATCAAGTGCTCTCTCCTCCAACCATGCATGACAATGATATTGAAAGCACTAGTGGTTCTCAAGATCAACAAGATGCTAGTGCAAATACAAGTGCTCAACCGGAACAAGCGCTACAACCAACACATATTGCAAGAGATCATCCTTTGGATCAAATTGTTGGTGACATAAGAAGAGGTGTGCAAACAAGATCAAGATTAGCTTCATTTTGTGAACACTACTCATTTGTATCATCTATTGAGCCAACCAAGATTGATGAAGCTTTGATGGATGTTGATTGGGTGAATGCAATGCATGAAGAGTTGAACAACTTTACCCGCAATGATGTTTGGGAGTTAGTGGAAAGACCAAAGAACATAAATGTTATTGGTACAAGATGGGTCTTTCGGAACAAGCAAGATGAAGATGGTATTGTTGTAAGGAACAAAGCAAGATTGGTTGCACAAGGATACACTCAAATGGAAGGCATTGACTTTGGAGAAACCTATGCACCGGTTGCTGGATTGAAAGCCATTAGAATTCTACTTGCATATGCTTGTTCTCACAATATCAAGCTCTATCAAATGGATGTCAAGAGTGCTTTTCTCAATGGATTCATCAATGAGCTAGTGTATGTTGAGCAACCTCCCGGATTTGAAGATTTAAAGAAGCCCAACCATGTGTACAAACTCAAGAAGGCATTATATGGGTTGAATCAAACACCTAGAGCATGGTATGAAAGATTGAGGGATTTATTGCTATCAAAGGGTTTCAAGATGGGGAAGGTTGACACCACTCTCTTCTCCAAGAAAAATGGAAGTGACTTGTTTGTGTTGCAAATCTATGTGGATGACATCATATTTGGATCAACCAACCAAGACTTTTGTGAAGAGTTTGGAGAGATGATGACTAAAGAGTTTGAGATGTCTATGATTGGAGAGCTTAGTTACTTCCTTGGGCTACAAATCAAGCAAATGAAGAAAGGCACATTTGTGAGTCAAGGCAAGTACATCAAGGACATGCTCAAGAAGTTCGGATTAGATGAAGCAAAAGCAATAACCACTCCAATGGGCACAAATGGACATTTGGATAGTGACTCTAGTGGTGACATGGTGGATCAAAAGCTATATCGGTCAATGATTGGAAGCCTACTCTATGTGACCGCATCAAGGCCGGATGTCATGTTTAGTGTGTGCATGTGTGCAAGGTTCCAAGCTTCTCCAAGGGAAAGTCATTTGAAGGCAACCAAAAGAATATTGAGATATTTGAAGCACACTCCTAATGATGGACTATGGTATCCCAAGGGCTATCAATTTGAATTGATTGGATACTCGGATTCCGATTATGCGGGATGCAAGGTGGATAGAAAGAGCACATCGGGCACTTGTCAATTGCTTGGAAGATCACTTGTCTCATGGTCATCAAAGAAGCAAAATAGTGTTGCACTCTCTACCGCCGAAGCCTAATACATATCCGCGGGTAGTTGTTGTGCACAATTGCTATGGATGAAAGCAACATTGCAAGATTATGGAGTCAAGTTTGGACAAGTCCCATTGCTATGTGATAATGAGAGCGCCATCAAAATAGCCACCAACCCGGTTCAACATTCAAGGACAAAGCACATTGATATAAGGCATCACTTCATTAGAGACCATCAAGCAAAGAAAGATATATCTATTGAAAGTGTGGGCACCGATGATCAACTTGTCGATATCTTCACCAAGCCACTAGATGAGAGAAGGTTTTGCAAACTAAGGAATGAATTGAATATCCTAGACTTCTCCAACATGAGTTGAATGCACCCCCACTTATGACATGCCTCTCCTCCAAGAAAAGCAAAGGTGAAATTGTTTGGCATGTGCATTCATTCTTATTAGGTTGTGTTTTAGTTCATATAGCCATCACATTGCTTATTTAGGCTCATTCTGTAACACCTCTGGTGTTTAACTGTAATTAACTTGACATATCATCATTATCATCATTAAGCATCTTGATCATGATTTCATGTGTATGCATTTTGCTAAGTGTATCATTTTATGTGAATTACCTCTATTGCAAAAATCCTAATTAGCCCACTTCTCTCTACTAGGGCAAAATGGTAATTTCATCTCTGTGATTAGTTTTGTGTAATTCTTGTTCCTTTGGTGTCTTGAAGTTTTGTTGTGTTGGCCAAAGTTCAAAAATCAGAATTTGATTTCAAATCCCTTTTGCAAAACCCTAATTTCCAAATCCTGGATTTTATCCCTCTGGTGTAATTTAAAAATTATTCAAAATTTGGGGTTGGTCCAAAAAGCAAAGTTGTAGAGCTGTCAAAGAGAAACAACTTTGGTATTTACAAATTTTCAAGTTGCAGTACAAAGTTTTGAGTTATTTCAAATTCAATCAAACCCCAACTTTTGTTCCCTTTTTAGTTTTCAAAAAGAGTTCAAAAACTAATGAGTTTCTGGAAAAGTGTATTATAGCAAAGTTGTAGGTTTTGATAAAAGGAACAGCTTTCATGTTTGAAGATTTTCTAGTTTCAGTATAAAATCCAAAGTAATTTTGAATTGATTCAAATTTCAAAAGTGTCCCCTTTTTCTGTTTTTGAATTTTGTTCAAAAACTCTTTGGAATTTGAAAATGTTCTTTTTGACAAAGTTGTAGATCTCATTTTTCTGAACAACTTTGGTATTGGGAGTTTTTGTCGCACAGTTCAAATTTTGGGAGCATTTTGCAAAAGTCAGAAACTAGCCAAAAGTCAAACCCTACACCCTACACTGTTCCTCTTCTTCATAGCGACAGAGGGGGGGCCCGGCCATGGCGCCCGCGCCGCGCCTGCCGCACGCCCGGCTGCTCCCCACGCGCCACCAACCTGCCGCCGCTGTCGCCCTGTTCCCTCCGCGCCCGCGCGCGAGCGCTGGCCCTCGCTCCCGTCCCCTACAGTCCTCTCCGCGCCGCCGCCGCGTGGCCATCGCCGGCCGAGCTTGCGCCCGAGCCCCGGCTGCACGCCCACGTATCCGTCAGAGCGCAATCGAGTGCGCACGCCTCCGCAAACCTCATCCACACCACCCCGAGGTCTCTACCGGCCCTGGCCGCGGCTATATAAGCCCGCCGGAGCTCCGACCTCCGCACTCATCTCCGCCTCCGTCGCCAGCACAGTCCAGTGCCTCCGCCGCTCCACCACCTAGCTCAAAAGCTCCGCCGTGTTCTTGTGCTGCTTCACCACCCTCCAATTTTACCTCTACCGCCTCCAATCGCCCGGCGTAACCTCGCCGTTCCCATCTCCGGCAGAAACCCGGCGAGCTCGGGTTCGTGAAATTCGTCGCCTCCGGCCTCGACCATCCCTCACCGACCCCCGTGTCGTGTTCCTCGGTCCCGTGCGACTCTGACCAGACCCTTGCGGTCTCGTGTGTTGCGCAGGGTCGCCGGAGCGCCGCTCGCCGCTCGCCGCCGAAGGAGCTCCACCGAACCACCGCCCCTCGAGCCCGTGTCGAGCCTCACCCTCGAGCGCGTGCCGAGCCTCACCCTCGAGCCCTGCCTCCAATCCTTGGTAAGCACCCGAGGCCTCGGCCTCTGCTTCCACTCCGTCTCGCCCGAGCCCGAGCCTCGGCGGACAGACCCTCACCACTTCGCTCGAGCCAGGCCTCGAGAGAACCTGTGCACCCTCCGCCTCGTCGAGCCAGGCCTCGGACGAAACGTTTGGTTTCCGTCTCGCCCGAGCCTACCAGCCAGGCCTCGGTCGGCCGAGAGTTCCGCGATTCGCCCGAGCCCCGTTCCGACTCGAGCACAGTGCTCTTTTCCTTTTAAAAATGGGAACAGTTCTGATATTTCATCTTTTTGTATGATTTTCTGTGTTGATCCAAAAATTCTGAAAATTTCACAGTAGACTCTTTATGCTCTGGAGTATTTTATAAAAATATAAAACTTGACTTTTCTGCAAAGATTTAAAAATGTAAAATTCCCCTTTTAATTGAAAAATGAAGGTTTTGGTATTTTTGGAGAGTGATCTATAACTCCAAAAATCTGGAGATAAATTTCTATGTGCTAGTTATGCCTTTCTGAGTCTCTGGTAAAATTTTGAAGTCTTTTGGAGCAAGTTGATTTTTGAGCTTTATTTTAATTAAGGAATAGTGCCTTTTGTTAATTAAATGTCTAGATTTAATTGAGCACCTTAATGACCTCCAAAAATTATGAAATTTGTTTTGCCATATACTTGTACTCTAATGAACTTGTGTGATTAATTTGGTAATTTTTGGAGCACCTTCATAAAATGACCTTTTTAAATAATTAAGAAAAATAGAAAGAAATGATTAGGGTTAGTGTGAATGCCCTGTGAAGTGACTTTTGGGATTGCGTGATGTTCATAGACCCCTACCCTTTGGTCTATGATGTTTGTGATGCTTAGGATAGTTATGATAAAGTCTAGTTTAATCAATTTTGCTTAAGGAAGAAATGGTTACTTTTATGCTCAACCTAGATTTCGTTTATGCCTTGCCTAAGAGTAATCTGGAATCAGTGGTATTGTCTTGCACCATAAGTCCATATCATCATTCTCATGAGCATTCATCATTGCATCCGTATAGTTGACGAAGAAGGCCCTGAAGTCGAGGTAGCCGCCGAAGGATCCGTCCCCAAGGCAACCCCGAGCTCCGACGCTTATACCTACCCCGAGTCTACTCTTTTTGCCATCCAAGGCAAGCCCCGGTGCATTTAACCCTACCTTGCTTTTATAAATGTTTTCTTTAAATGTTTTGAGTTAAATTATTGCATTAGGTTGATAGGAGTTGAGTGAAATCCTCTCTGATGCATTATCTACCTTGACCAATGAAATACCCGACACCTGTTTTTCAAAAACTATTGCAAAATGCTTAGCAATGCTATATGATAGATTTGCAATAAAAATGCCAATTTCAAAAGTGTGATCACTTAAGAATATTTATGGGAATTTCTGGTTTACTCCCACTATTGGCTAAGTATCTGATCCGTACTTAGTCAATGGGAAGGAGAGGTTGTCCTTGCGTACGGTGCCGTCATGTCGTAGTCCGGGACTCGACAGTTGACACCGACCGGGACGGGTTGAAAAACTGACAGGACTGTTGCGCTTGGGTGAGATATAACCAAGGCACAGTTGCTGGCTGGAAAATTAGGGACCATCCGTATGGGGGCCTGCTGGGCAGGACTTGCAACTATTCACATACTACGGAAAGCTCTGGCTCCGAGAAATCCATTATTGGACCGACAACCGCGCACTGGGAGTGGAGAGATGGCGGAAGTAGCATGTACCCACGTGGGTTAGAGTCCCGGATTGGAGTGGTGTACTGTACTTCCGGGTGGCGTAGGACCGGGCCCAATAATGGAGGAATCGTGGAAGACGAGTTGGCATATGCAAGCTTGGGTGCTACATATGCAGTGTGAATAGGGATCCTCAGCTGAGTATTCTTTATCCGGATTAACGTTGCTCCTCGGTTATGGAGACTTGTTCCATTGACTCTCAACGGAGAGTGGTTCTCAACTAGGAATGTTTTGAAATGTAAAATGAATCATGAAGGATGAAGAATTGAGGAATACTGAATCTTTCAAAATAAAATAAGATTTACAAAAATGCTTTTCTGCAAAATACTTGATCTTGCTTAAGCCTTACCTTGACTACCCTAAGCCTTCATTCCTGAGTCTCCTCCCCTTTTCTTTAGTCGGTTAAGTCTTGTTGAGTACCTTTGTACTCAGGGTTCTTTTACCCATGTTGCAGGTATGGCAGATCCCTCAGTATGCCTTGGACCCTGCTGTGTGACTGTGGTTCAGGAAGAGGCCGATGAGGCCGATGAGTGATTATTCACCCTCGGGCTGGGTGATGTATCTATATCTTTTAGTTGTTGTCATCTGCTACCCTGTCAACTCTATCTATTTGAACTATGGTCTGTAATAACTTCACTTTAAGTTTATGTTGAACACTGGTTTGTAAAACTATTGTTATTTAAGTCTTCCGCTATTTACTCCGATATTATTTGTCAAAATGTTCAAGAGATTGTAACTGAATTGTGAGATGATCCTGCGGACATCGGGCACTGATGTAGCCCAGTGGCGAACCCGGTCTTAATCTCTTGGCTGTACGGATCGACTGTCAGTGGTTGATAGTGATCGGTGGGCCATGGGATTAGGGCCGTTACGTCACAGAGTGGTATCGGAGCATCTCACTACGACGTTGCAATCTTTTTGCGAAAACTTCAAAAGGTTTTTAAGTCCAAAAACTAAACTTGACTATTTTGAGTCCAAATTGCTTCTCTCCTCTCATCTTGTCTTTCTCATCTCATCTTGTCTTTGGCAACTAGTAGCAAGACAACTTGTTTAAGCCCTATGTACGTTACCTTAGTAGTTGCATTGCCTTGTTCCGTAGGAACGAATCATGCATCATGTCATAATCACTTAAGTTAACTTCCTCTCTAAATCGGTTGGGTTAGTATGCCTTTACCTTTTTCTTGCTAGCCTTTCTCACCTATACCCTCTTGTCCAGATATGGCCATCATCAAGCGGACTGCCCGCAAGTCGACTGGACCGAACGGTGTGCCGCGTCACCAGCTGGCGCCTCGCACCGGAGAAGAGACTGGAGAATCCTCCAATGGTCGTCGCTTGCCCCGTCGCAACCGCAAGCAGCTGAAGGAGGAGATCAAGAATCTGAAGGCCGAGATGGAAAACATGGAGCATGACTTCTATCTTTCCCGCATGGAGTTTTATGAGGCACGAGCTTCTCTGGAGCAGGCCAATCGGAACACGGTTCGCGCTATCGAACAGCGCAATGAGGCTTGGGACCGCGAGGACGTCGCCAGAGCCCAGTTCCATGGACTACAGCAGTACACCGCTCAGGTTGAGCAGTACAATGATATGCTTCATGAAGAAGTGCATCAGCTGCATGATCAACTCCACCCCTTGGTACCCCCGGTGATGGAAGAACCTGAGGACGGGGTCGTGGAGGAACCTGAAGTAGGACATGAGCCAGTCCAGAATGTAGAAGTGGAACCTGCTGAAGATGTTCACGTTGGAGATGAAGATGAGGAGGAAGAGCCTGAGCTCATCATCGAAGATGAAGATGAAGAGATGATCATCATCGATGACGACTAGATTCCTTGTGTCTGTACCATCTGCTCACCTAAAGCCTTAGTCTAGGTTTGGGGCGTTAGTTGGTCTTCTGTTTAGTCGAGTCTGTATCTTGTCTTGTACCTTTCTTTTGTCAGTCAGTGGTTTTTATCGAACTTCTGTATCAGTTATCTACCCTTACATCAATGAATCTTATCAGTCAGTTTCGTTCAAAAGCAATCTTTGGATGTGTCAGCATAAAGCCATGATAGACATCTTGAATAGAGTTGTGAGAGTGGATATTCCTAACAGCACTTCCAAACTCTTTCTCCAACTTCCAATGCCTCAAAAGCCAACAACCACCCAGTTAAATTCTGCCTATGCTCCGGAAATCAGGGATATCCCCGTAGTCTGTGAGTTCCCTGATGTCTTCCCAGGAGATCTACCTGGTCTACCTCCCGACCGTGATGTTGAGTTTGCTATAGAGCTAAAGCCCGGGACTGCTCCTATATCCCGTAGAGCTTATCGAATGCCTCCCAGAGAATTGGCAGAGCTAAAGATCCAATTGCAAGAGCTATTGGACAAGGGTCTCATTCGCCCAAGTTCATCTCCTTGGGGTTGCCCTGCTATCTTTGTGAAGAAGAAGGACAAAAGTCTTCGTCTGTGCGTTGACTATCGCCCACTCAATGAGGTCACCATCAAGAATAAATATCCTTTGCCTCGCATTGACCTTCTTTTTGACCAGTTATCTGGAGCCAGAGTGTTTTCCAAGATCGACCTCAGATCTGGCTATCACCAAATAAAGATTCGTCCCGAAGATATTCCCAAAACAGCTTTCACCACCAGATACGGCCTATATGAGTATTTGGTCATGTCTTTCGGTTTGACCAATGCACCCGCTCATTTCATGTATCTCATGAACTCTGTGTTCATGCCAGAGCTCGATAAATTTGTAGTCGTGTTCATTGACGACATCCTTGTTTATTCAAGAACTCCTGAAGATCATGCCAAGCATCTTCGTGTCGTTCTCTCTCGTCTCAGAGATCACCAGCTGTATGCCAAGTTCAGTAAATGTGAATTCTGGCTAGATCGAATTCAATTCCTTGGTCATGTCCTGTCCGCTGAAGGTGTGTCAGTTGACCCTGGAAGAGTGGCAGATATCTTGGATTGGAAGCCACCTACCACTGTCCGCGAAGTTCGCAGCTTCATGGGAATGGCTGGATACTATCGTCGTTTCATCCCAGATTTCTCCAGAGTTGCCAAGCCTATCACAGAGTTGTTGAAGAATTCCGTGGATTTTGTTTGGTCACCAGCCTGTGAGCAAGCTTTTCAAGCCTTGAAGGAACTGTTAACTACATCACCAGTCCTAGCTCAACCAGATATCGAGAAACCCTTTGATGTATACTGTGATGCATCTGGTACTGGTTTGGGTTGTGTATTGATGCAAGAAGGTCGAGTGATCGCTTATGCCTCACGGCAGCTTAAGCGACATGAGGAGAATTACCCAACCCATGACCTTGAATTAGCAGCAGTGGTGCATGCTTTGAAGATATGGCGTCATTATCTGTTGGGCAGTGCTTGCAATGTGTACACCGATCATAAGAGCCTGAAGTATATCTTCACTCAAGAAGAGTTGAACATGAGGCAGCGAAGATGGCTTGAGTTAATCAAGGATTATGATATCGAAGTGCATTACCATCCTGGTAAGGCGAATGTAGTCGCCGATGCCCTCAGTCGCAAGTCATACTGCAACTGTCTGACGACGAAGCCCTATGATCTTTCCTTGTGCCATGATCTTGAAAGGATGGGTATTGAAATGGTACCACAAGGAACTCTGAGCAATGTCCGGATAGAGACCTCTATCAGAGAACAGGTCATTGCTGCACAAAAAGATAACCCTGGAATCAAGCACATCATCGAAAAGGTCCAGACCGGAAAGGCTGATTGTTTCAGGATCGATGATGTAGGAGTTGTTTGGTTCAAGAACCGTCTAGTAGTTCCCAAGGTGCCTGAGTTGAGACAGTTGATCCTTGATGAAGCACACCTGTCTAGGTTTTCCATCCACCCCGGCAGCAACAAGATGTACCAGGATCTGAGGCAGAGATTCTGGTGGACAAAGATGAAGATTGAAATCGCTTGCTATGTCGCTCGCTGTGATACTTGTCAGAAAGTCAAAGCCGTGCACATGAAACCTGGAGGAGAATTGCAGTCTTTATCTGTACCTGCCTGGAAGTGGGAAGATATCAGCATGGATTTTATTAATGGGCTACCCAAGACCCGGAAAGGTTTTGATTCCATTTGGGTAATCGTGGACCGACTCACCAAACAAGCTCACTTTCTGCCAGTCAAGACTATTTACACCGTCCCCACATATGCCGCCTTGTACAAGAACAACATAGTGAAGCTTCATGGCATACCCAAGACCATTGTCTCTGACCGCGGTACCCAGTTTGTTGCTAAGTTCTGGAAGGCGTTCCATACCTCACTTGGAACCCAGCTCTTATACAACACAGCATATCATCCTCAGACTGATGGACAGACGGAGCGAGTCAACCAGGTGCTGGAAGACATGTTGAGAGCCTGTGCTCTCACCTTCGCAGATACTTGGGATGACTGTTTGCCCTTGGCAGAGTTCTCATATAATAACAGTTACCAAGAAAGCATCAAGATGGCACCCTTTGAAGCACTGTACGGTCGTCGTTGTCGTACACCTCTCAGTTGGTCCGAACCTGGAGAAAGGGAATTCTTTGGAGTTGACCTGGTCAAGGATATGGAAGAGAAAGTCAAGCAGATACAAGAGAACATGAAGATTGCCCAATCTCGACAAAAGAGCTATGCTGACAAGAGACGTCGACCTCTGAAGTTTCAAGTTGGAGATTATGTATATCTCAAGGTCTCACCAACCAAAGGAGTCACTCGTTTTGGAGTTAAAGGAAAGTTAGCACCCCGCTACATTGGTCCGTTTGAGATTTTGGAATGTTGTGGCAAGGTAGCTTACAAGCTAAAGTTGCCCGATCATCTCTCCGCAGTCCACAATGTTTTCCATGTCTCCCAACTCAAGAAGTGTCTCCGAATACCTGAACATGTCGTGGAAGTTGAAGATGTCGAGCTAGAGCCTGATCTGTCCTACTCAGAATATCCAGTTCGCGTGTTGGACCACAAGGATCGCGTTACCCGAAGAACCACCACAAGATGGTACAAAATCCAGTGGAACCAGCACTCTGAAGAAGAAGCTACTTGGGAATCTGAAGACTTCTTAGCAAAGAACTACCCCGACTTTCTCGAATCGCTGTCCATGTAAGGTTTTGCCTTTATCCCTTCTTTGTCCTTTCATAAGGCGTGGAATCTCGGGGCGAGATTTCTTTAAGGGGGGGAGGCTGTAACACCTCTGGTGTTTAACTGTAATTAACTTGACATATCATCATTATCATCATTAAGCATCTTGATCATGATTTCATGTGTATGCATTTTGCTAAGTGTATCATTTTATGTGAATTACCTCTATTGCAAAAATCCTAATTAGCCCACTTCTCTCTACTAGGGCAAAATGGTAATTTCATCTCTGTGATTAGTTTTGTGTAATTCTTGTTCCTTTGGTGTCTTGAAGTTTTGTTGTGTTGGCCAAAGTTCAAAAATCAGAATTTGATTTCAAATCCCTTTTGCAAAACCCTAATTTCCAAATCCTGGATTTTATCCCTCTGGTGTAATTTAAAAATTATTCAAAATTTGGGGTTGGTCCAAAAAGCAAAGTTGTAGAGCTGTCAAAGAGAAACAACTTTGGTATTTACAAATTTTCAAGTTGCAGTACAAAGTTTTGAGTTATTTCAAATTCAATCAAACCCCAACTTTTGTTCCCTTTTCAGTTTTCAAAAAGAGTTCAAAAACTAATGAGTTTCTGGAAAAGTGTATTATAGCAAAGTTGTAGGTTTTGATAAAAGGAACAGCTTTCATGTTTGAAGATTTTCTAGTTTCAGTATAAAATCCAAAGTAATTTTGAATTGATTCAAATTTCAAAAGTGTCCCCTTTTTCTGTTTTTGAATTTTGTTCAAAAACTGTTTGGAATTTGAAAATGTTCTTTTTGACAAAGTTGTAGATCTCATTTTTCTGAACAACTTTGGTATTGGGAGTTTTTGTCGCACAGTTCAAATTTTGGGAGCATTTTGCAAAAGTCAGAAACTAGCCAAAAGTCAAACCCTACACCCTACACTGTTCCTCTTCTTCATAGCGACAGAGGGGGGGGCCCGGCCATGGCGCCCGCGCCGCGCCTGCCGCACGCCCGGCTGCTCCCCACGCGCCACCAACCTGCCGCCGCTGTCGCCCTGTTCCCTCCGCGCCCGCGCGCGAGCGCTGGCCCTCGCTCCCGTCCCCTACAGTCCTCTCCGCGCCGCCGCCGCGTGGCCATCGCCGGCCGAGCTTGCGCCCGAGCCCCGGCTGCACGCCCACGTATCCGTCAGAGCGCAATCGAGTGCGCACGCCTCCGCAAACCTCATCCACACCACCCCGAGGTCTCTACCGGCCCTGGCCGCGGCTATATAAGCCCGCCGGAGCTCCGACCTCCGCACTCATCTCCGCCTCCGTCGCCAGCACAGTCCAGTGCCTCCGCCGCTCCACCACCTAGCTCAAAAGCTCCGCCGTGTTCTTGTGCTGCTTCACCACCCTCCAATTTTACCTCTACCGCCTCCAATCGCCCGGCGTAACCTCGCCGTTCCCATCTCCGGCAGAAACCCGGCGAGCTCGGGTTCGTGAAATTCGTCGCCTCCGGCCTCGACCATCCCTCACCGACCCCCGTGTCGTGTTCCTCGGTCCCGTGCGACTCTGACCAGACCCTTGCGGTCTCGTGTGTTGCGCAGGGTCGCCGGAGCGCCGCTCGCCGCTCGCCGCCGAAGGAGCTCCACCGAACCACCGCCCCTCGAGCCCGTGTCGAGCCTCACCCTCGAGCGCGTGCCGAGCCTCACCCTCGAGCCCTGCCTCCAATCCTTGGTAAGCACCCGAGGCCTCGGCCTCTGCTTCCACTCCGTCTCGCCCGAGCCCGAGCCTCGGCGGACAGACCCTCACCACTTCGCTCGAGCCAGGCCTCGAGAGAACCTGTGCACCCTCCGCCTCGTCGAGCCAGGCCTCGGACGAAACGTTTGGTTTCCGTCTCGCCCGAGCCTACCAGCCAGGCCTCGGTCGGCCGAGAGTTCCGCGATTCGCCCGAGCCCCGTTCCGACTCGAGCACAGTGCTCTTTTCCTTTTAAAAATGGGAACAGTTCTGATATTTCATCTTTTTGTATGATTTTCTGTGTTGATCCAAAAATTCTGAAAATTTCACAGTAGACTCTTTATGCTCTGGAGTATTTTATAAAAATATAAAACTTGACTTTTCTGCAAAGATTTAAAAATGTAAAATTCCCCTTTTAATTGAAAAATGAAGGTTTTGGTATTTTTGGAGAGTGATCTATAACTCCAAAAATCTGGAGATAAATTTCTATGTGCTAGTTATGCCTTTCTGAGTCTCTGGTAAAATTTTGAAGTCTTTTGGAGCAAGTTGATTTTTGAGCTTTATTTTAATTAAGGAATAGTGCCTTTTGTTAATTAAATGTCTAGATTTAATTGAGCACCTTAATGACCTCCAAAAATTATGAAATTTGTTTTGCCATATACTTGTACTCTAATGAACTTGTGTGATTAATTTGGTAATTTTTGGAGCACCTTCATAAAATGACCTTTTTAAATAATTAAGAAAAATAGAAAGAAATGATTAGGGTTAGTGTGAATGCCCTGTGAAGTGACTTTTGGGATTGCGTGATGTTCATAGACCCCTACCCTTTGGTCTATGATGTTTGTGATGCTTAGGATAGTTATGATAAAGTCTAGTTTAATCAATTTTGCTTAAGGAAGAAATGGTTACTTTTATGCTCAACCTAGATTTCGTTTATGCCTTGCCTAAGAGTAATCTGGAATCAGTGGTATTGTCTTGCACCATAAGTCCATATCATCATTCTCATGAGCATTCATCATTGCATCCGTATAGTTGACGAAGAAGGCCCTGAAGTCGAGGTAGCCGCCGAAGGATCCGTCCCCAAGGCAACCCCGAGCTCCGACGCTTATACCTACCCCGAGTCTACTCTTTTTGCCATCCAAGGCAAGCCCCGGTGCATTTAACCCTACCTTGCTTTTATAAATGTTTTCTTTAAATGTTTTGAGTTAAATTATTGCATTAGGTTGATAGGAGTTGAGTGAAATCCTCTCTGATGCATTATCTACCTTGACCAATGAAATACCCGACACCTGTTTTTCAAAAACTATTGCAAAATGCTTAGCAATGCTATATGATAGATTTGCAATAAAAATGCCAATTTCAAAAGTGTGATCACTTAAGAATATTTATGGGAATTTCTGGTTTACTCCCACTATTGGCTAAGTATCTGATCCGTACTTAGTCAATGGGAAGGAGAGGTTGTCCTTGCGTACGGTGCCGTCATGTCGTAGTCCGGGACTCGACAGTTGACACCGACCGGGACGGGTTGAAAAACTGACAGGACTGTTGCGCTTGGGTGAGATATAACCAAGGCACAGTTGCTGGCTGGAAAATTAGGG
Source organism: Coix lacryma-jobi var. lacryma-jobi (assembly GCA_009763385.1). Classification (NCBI taxonomy): domain Eukaryota; kingdom Viridiplantae; phylum Streptophyta; class Magnoliopsida; order Poales; family Poaceae; genus Coix; species Coix lacryma-jobi. The sequence continues at coordinate 146,520,274 of CM019823.1, read as the reverse complement.
ACCATCCGTATGGGGGCCTGCTGGGCAGGACTTGCAACTATTCACATACTACGGAAAGCTCTGGCTCCGAGAAATCCATTATTGGACCGACAACCGCGCACTGGGAGTGGAGAGATGGCGGAAGTAGCATGTACCCACGTGGGTTAGAGTCCCGGATTGGAGTGGTGTACTGTACTTCCGGGTGGCGTAGGACCGGGCCCAATAATGGAGGAATCGTGGAAGACGAGTTGGCATATGCAAGCTTGGGTGCTACATATGCAGTGTGAATAGGGATCCTCAGCTGAGTATTCTTTATCCGGATTAACGTTGCTCCTCGGTTATGGAGACTTGTTCCATTGACTCTCAACGGAGAGTGGTTCTCAACTAGGAATGTTTTGAAATGTAAAATGAATCATGAAGGATGAAGAATTGAGGAATACTGAATCTTTCAAAATAAAATAAGATTTACAAAAATGCTTTTCTGCAAAATACTTGATCTTGCTTAAGCCTTACCTTGACTACCCTAAGCCTTCATTCCTGAGTCTCCTCCCCTTTTCTTTAGTCGGTTAAGTCTTGTTGAGTACCTTTGTACTCAGGGTTCTTTTACCCATGTTGCAGGTATGGCAGATCCCTCAGTATGCCTTGGACCCTGCTGTGTGACTGTGGTTCAGGAAGAGGCCGATGAGGCCGATGAGTGATTATTCACCCTCGGGCTGGGTGATGTATCTATATCTTTTAGTTGTTGTCATCTGCTACCCTGTCAACTCTATCTATTTGAACTATGGTCTGTAATAACTTCACTTTAAGTTTATGTTGAACACTGGTTTGTAAAACTATTGTTATTTAAGTCTTCCGCTATTTACTCCGATATTATTTGTCAAAATGTTCAAGAGATTGTAACTGAATTGTGAGATGATCCTGCGGACATCGGGCACTGATGTAGCCCAGTGGCGAACCCGGTCTTAATCTCTTGGCTGTACGGATCGACTGTCAGTGGTTGATAGTGATCGGTGGGCCATGGGATTAGGGCCGTTACGTCACACATTCATGGTAAATCAAATGAATTTGAAGTATTTATGGTACCACTATTGCTTCTATGTTTGACTTGATCTAGTGGTAGCATATAACTTGTTTGTGAGCTTGTAACTCTAGTGTTTGGACTAGTAAGTGAGCAATGGGTGTTTAACCAACATGAGTAAGATAACCATTGTAAGATGTGTGAAGAAGCTTACTCTAGAGCAAACCGTGTTAAATATCCTATGCTCATGAGCTAGATTAAGCCATAACTTGACTTAGTTTGATCCCCACATATGAATCTCATGATGAAAAGATTGTCTATTTTCATTTACACTTG